>RQOL01000660.1:0-683605 GCA_013076295.1 Sanderia malayensis | reverse complement strand
TTAACGTCCGCGAAATTAATTCCCAAGAGAATAAACTATTCCCAAGGGAATGAGAGAAGAAATTCTCCAGGGAATATAGCTTAATCCCATGGGAATTACTTCTCTCATTCCCGTGGGAATTGTTTATTCTCTTGGGAATTAATTTTACTCCCAAGTGTTTTCGCGGACGTTGAAGATATCACTTTATTTTTATGTGCACTAGCTTTTATTACCCATTTAATTGCTGTATTATACTTGTACATTTATTTCTTCGGAGGATTTTATGTTGACCTGGCATTGAACCAAAGACCTCCGCAAACTTTATTTCCATCTCTAACACAAGTAATTATATCTAGAAGATTTGTGTACATCAACTATATGCATTTTAAAACAAGCACAGCATTAATTATGAGAAAATTAACTTTATTTGCCGTGTATGGGTTTGAACTGCAAACCTCTGCGTGCCACACTAATCCATCAGCTCAAACCACTCTTCCACGGCAACTTATCTCAAATCAACGTACACATTCCATTTCATTAATTTTAAAGGGTGCAATGGATAATAGTAAATAAAATTTTCGTGGTGCTGACTGGGTTTGATCCCAGTTTCTTTGCCAGCCCATGACATTACCTGAGAATGAGACAGACGTTACCACTGGTCCATCCACCACACCTCAGTGGGCAGACGGAATTTCATTTATGTCCCTCACTGCTCACTACACCACCACTTCAGTTGAGTTGAATTGTGGCAGGCCGGATTTGGTTTTAGGTTTCCAAGCAACACATGTAAATCTCATCTCGTAAGTTTGGTTGCTTTCTTGAAATCAGGGGAGTTTATCTAAATTGAAATTGTTTAAATTAAAGCGGGATTTGCCGCTTTTAATGATAATAAATGATGATACAATCACTAAGAAGAACGAGAGAATTCACTGGTCCAACACCACATTCTGTAGCTATTGTGAGAATAGCGTATAAAATGTCGATTTAACAGAGATCAGTTTGAATTTAGGCCCAAACAATTATGAGAACGCCTTACCTACTATGCTGTAATGTCCAGGCTGTGAAGTGTTAATGCATTATATTTGAAGGTTGCAAAGCCAAAGAACAAAATACCCGCAGAGCATTTGATTCTTGAAAGGCGAAGAAATGAAGAATTAAGAGAGAAATCAATTGCTGAAACAAATTACAATAAACAATGCTACTTAAAGGTAAAAATCAAATTCTAGAGCATAATAAAATAGATATATGAATACCTTAATGATGGCTTGAACTCTTTAATATCCTACGTCCTTTAATTAATAATAGCATGAACTGAACCTTTAATTCAATGAATCCAAATCCATAAAAGTCGCACATCCATTCTTGAACTGAGTCTGCATGACCTGTTTATTAATGGTAGCTTTCTGATTTTCTTCTAGTCTGCCTGGGAGAAATCTACAGACAGAAGAATACAGAAAAATATCATATCCAGAAAAGTCGAAGCTGTCCTTCACAAGGAGAAAATCAGTCTGGAGGAAAGGAAGGACAAGTAAGTAAAATATATCATTACTTACCATATTGTTACTTTGTGGACTTGCTTTACCCCTCTAGCTATTGCATTGGGTGTTACCTACATGATTGATACATGATTTGTCCATTTGGAAATTACAAGATTTTGTGCATTGGTTAGTATGAGTTGATTCACAATATGGTTAGTATGAGTTGATTCACAATATGGTTAGTATGAGTTGATTCACAATATGGTTAGTATGAGTTGATTCACAATATGGTTAGTATGAGTTGATTCACAATCTGGTTAGTATGAGTTGATTTATGATCTTGAATCTGTTGTTAAAGGCTACGAGAAATGTTGCTAGCAGAAGAAGAGCAACAACTTATGGAAATGGAAGCGAAACAAGAAACAATTGAAGAAAGACAAGAAAAAATGAAATTGAGAGCAAGAGAACTCAGGGCTAAACGAGAACAAGAGAGACAGGCGATGGTGGCTGAAAAACTTGATCAGAAATTCAGGTCAGTTAGGGATCTTGATTTGTTATAATTGTCCATTGCGTTAGCACACACTTTGTTGTTTGAATTAACTTTGAATTGCTGTTCTGGTTTACTTAATGCAGGAATGAATGTGAAGAGCTCAGAACACATTTCAGTCGTCAGCAGCAAGATCAATTGTTTGCAGAAAGAAAGGCCCAGCTGGCTGAGAAAGAAGATGATAAACTTAGGCAACAGAAAATTGAGAGTCTGTATGCAGAGCTATGGGACCAGGATAGGATAGAAAAGGCAAGGAAAGAAGAGATTGAAGAACAGGAAAGAATGAAAAGGAATCACGAGATGGTCGATGTTCTGAACTTACAAAAATCTGCCATTGAAAGAAGGAAGGAAGAGGAACGGCAATTGAAGCAACTTGAAGCAGAATGGCTTGTAAGCATCTTGAATTAACATGTCTCTCCCCAAAAATATCATTCTACAGCACACTTTCTAGCTATACTTGGAATGTAATCAATAATTTCGCTAACATAGCAATGCAAACTAAACATTGTTTGACTATGTGTAGTTCATCCATCTCCTTTTGTTTTGATAACTTTTGCTTCATAATTCTGATCGAGGATTACATTATGCTTATCAGAAACAAGAGGCCACCATTCGTGAATCTGAAGATCGTTTATTGGTAGAGGAAAGAAAGCAAAAACAGCTTCATGCCAAGAAAAGCAGGGACATATCTGTCAAACTGAAGCAAAGAAAGGAGGTGGGCTTACATTGCAACTATTGTCATTCTGAGAACACTCTTTGAAGATCTGATTATTTGGACAATAATTTTCTGTTGTCTAGAAGTGTGTGCTTTCTAAAAGTGCCTGTTGTTTAGAAGTGTCTGTTGTTTAGAAGTGTCTGTTGTCTAGAAGTGTCTGTTGTTTAGAAGTGTCTGTTGTTTAGAAGTGTCTGCAGCATAGAGGTGTCTTTCAATAGAGATTGCACTTTACAGATAAACCAGTTCAGTGCTGGACATATGAGCTTAGCATAGCCAAAATTGTGTTTTGGCTGTACTAAGTGTGTTTTGGCTAAACATTTGTGTTTTTAATGTTGACAGGCAAAAGAAAGACAAGAACAGTTGGCCATGGATATGAAGATACTTCAAAAGGTTATAGAAGACACTCAGAATGAGGAAATGGAAGACAAACACAGACAGGTAACGTTTAAGAGCTACCTTTCTTCTCCTAAATCTATCTACATATATTATAGATGCATATTATCTACACTGTCATCACAGTGCTTGATGTACAGAAGTACAGAGCAATACTAGAGTATACTCTACTATATAGTATAGTTTGTCTGATGAGTGCGCAAGCATGAAACTCAGAGTCACAGAGAACATGTCTTTTCATTGAGTGCAAATTCTACATTATAATTGCTCTATACTCACATATATTGAGCACTATTATCAGAATAGGCATACTCAACTAAGAGTCATATATATAGATATATATATCTTTATCACTTTACACATATGCATAACTTTATGTTAGCCATCAGACTTGTCCGTTGGTCCATTGCTCCCTATCGGTTGCTGTTCAATACACTTATGTTCTGCTCAGTCCATTTCTCTTGACATTAGAGACATTACATAACAATGACAAGCAGCATAAACTTGTTTTCTCAATTGAAATCCTGTTTTTCCAGAAAATTCTTCGTGAGGAGAATCAACGTTTCATGCACTATGTTGCAATGGCAAGAAAAGAGGACAAAGAAAGAGAAGATCAAATTAATAAGGCTGTGAGTGAAGAAGTTGAACAGCAATACGCAAGGAGAGATGCGAAGAAGGAAAAGGAAAAAGAAGCAAGGCATGCATTGCTACAGAATGTTCTACAAACAAGAGAACAACAGATCAAAGAGAGAGGTATGTCAATAATAAATCTTTAATAAATAAACTGCACTTGAAAACAAGGCGTTGCAACCTAATTGCAGCTTTAAATGAAATGAAACAAAATTTGAAACTACAATCATCACCATATTTACCCATAGGAGACTTAGTTCTCATCCGATGAATTAACATCCTCAACATATCCCCAAAATCTCTGATTCGATAAATCGGCTTCAGAGACAGACTGCATGTCTCTGAAGCTAAAACGAAAACGATCTCTGAAGCTAATCTGGCTCTGATCCAATAAATCTTCAGTGATACATTTTATTTCAAAAGGTTCATGATTATGTTTAACTCACTTCAAAGGCATTCATGATTACTCCTATTTGGTGACAATTCTAAGTTGTACATTAAGGCTATTTGGTTTTGGTTGGGTGATTTAAGATTTTGTAACCCGAGAGTCAATCTGAGTAGTTGATATATTCGGATTTTGACAGGAAATTTGTGATCGAATAAATTGTTATGTTTTGCAGAGGATGCTCGAAAGAGGGAGCAAGAGGGTGCAATGAAAGAGAGACAGGACCTCTTGCAACAGATCGAGGAATACAAACGACTGGAAGCTGAGCAAATCGAAAAAATGCGACAAAGAAACAAACAGTATCAAGAAGATCTGGTTGAACAACTCAAGTATGAAAGAAAGTTGAAAGATAAAGAAATTGACGAAGCAAGAAGAGAAATCGAGAGCATGCAGGTAGGGAGAAATCGTGCTGGCTCTCATTCAAGCTTCTTTCATGGTCCACTGAGCATTTATCATTCGGTAGAATTGAATTTATTATTCCTTGCATTCTTTTGCAGCACGCTGAAAAGACCTATCAACGTAAGTTGCAAAGTGCACTTGAAAAACCAGAGAGAACAAGAAGACAGCATCCGTTTAGAATTACTGGCATTGGACTTAGGGCTAAGAGCTCGTGATTACTATGAATTGCGTGCCCTGTTCAAAACAATAATCATGTATATATTATACCAACATTAACTTTTTACATTACATACGTTGATATATCATAATGTCAATGATAGTTTTCGACCACTCTTGAATTTGTTGCTTATTATTTTATTATATGATAATACTCATTAATTATGGATGATAATTTGAATCATGTAAATGACTGACGTTGTGATATTTTTATCATGAAAACAATAACACTTTTCGTTCGCTTTGCGGCGTGGAAAATTTTAAGGGCCTCTGCGGGGGCGACGAACAGGTAAGAAATTCAACTGTTACTATGGTTTTGGTTACTATGACTCCCACTTTGAAATTCAAATATGGCGGCGCAACTCAATTATTGCAGATAAAGTTGGCAGATTAAAATGAACCCTAAAACGAGTGCCAGTATTGCAATGAAAAAGCCAAAAAGGCACAGAAAAAATGACGAGTTATCGAGGGAAACACGTAGTACTACTTCTGCATTGGAAAAGCTCGAAATCAATGGTAAAATTTGCTCTAAGCCGAGGTCAAGTCATGATCGACAACAGAATACTGGACCAGGGAGGAATGTGAAGCCATTTGCAAACAAGAGAACAGTAGGCCAACCAGGAGTAAAGCTGAAGATAGGAAAAGGACAAAGAAGAATGATAAGTCCACGATTACGGAAGCAAGATCCAACAAACTCAAACTTTAGGCCAGTGGTGGTTGCTGGTGGCAGAACTTCACGTGTTTCCTTGGGAACGGGTAAGGAATTGATTCCCGCTGTGGGCAGACATGGAAACGAGGAAAAAAATTCCACAGCAAGTTCTGCATTGAACAATACGGCATTAATCACTGCCAAAACAAAAAAACCAGGCAGTCATAATGCCGTATCGAAACCAAGAGGTTCGTGTAATAATCGAGCCATTGTTTCACAACGTAGCTACACTGTTAAACCGATAATACCAGCAAAAACAGCTGAATTGCTTGATGTTGCAAGAGCAATGCACAGAGATCAGTTTGCAGGTAGAGTGAAGAAACTGTTCGATCCTGAAAGAGAGGCAGCATTCCAAGCAATCGAAAGCGGCATTTACATCGGCTGGAGGTGTCTGGGAAATGACTACGACTGCATTCGTGTCAGCACTAATAGCAAATGTTTTTGCGGGCATTTGCAGGCAGAACACGATTCGTTCGTGGAGACGAGAAAGCAAGCATTGAAATGCAAGCTGTGCGCGTGTAAACAATTCGCTTTTATCCCTTCGAGACCGGCAGAAATCGGAGAATGGTGGCTGCAGAAAAGACCAGGGTTCGACGTGCGATCGTGGAGAGCGAAATGCAGGTGTAAACACACGCACGAAGAACACGATCCGAATGGGAGAAGAAAATGCCGTTCGTGTTCGTGTTTCGCGTTCGATTCGAACTTCCTTTGCGCGGCCTGTGATAAACATTGGGAAGAGCATGACACATGTTTTGATGACGTGACGTCAAGAAGGATGAAGAATTTGTCGTATGGGGAGGAGTATCTTCCGTTTCATGAACTGCCTCAGTTGAGAAACATTGTCCTGACTGGAAACGAGGATGATGATAGCCCCTATAATGCTTTGGTCAGCGGACCGTATGCTATTCCAAGGCAGAGACCAACAGATTTGGCTTTAAAATTGCAAGGAAACAATGGTAAATGAAAAATATTGTCATGAAAGAAATGTGACGTTTGAAAAGATAGATAGTCATGGTTGTTTGGATGAATGTCAGAGATTGGACTTGTCATGTGAACAAAAATCGTTGAGTTAAAGTGCGTTCAATTTAACTCGGCCAGCTTGGCATTCCAAATGGCAAGTGAAATAACTGACGAAAGTTTGCAGTTCGGTGAAACGAGAAATCTTTTCGATAAAAATGATTATATTATAAAATCATAAAAATATTCTTCCAATTAATCATACAAGGATCATTTACAATGGTTTGGAATGGCGAAAAATTAGTCGTGTTCGAGCTATGAATTGAACACGTGAATAATGTACACTGAGCACATGATTTTGTTGCTATTCATTAGTAGCAAGGGATGCTGGGAGCAGTGTGCTGATAAAAGAAACACCAGTTACAATGGCGGTGGTTAGGATCAAGAATCGATATCCTAGAAAAAAAATGATTCATGAGGGAACTTGCATGAATTTCACACCTTTGAAACGGGGAAAAAAGAAATTTATTTCCCAGACCTTGCAAATAGAGCAAAACCAGGAAAGATTGCAATCAAATTTTTACGTGCAATGTGTGAAAATAGAACGAAATTAAGTTGGAAAAGTCTATTTACAAACACACTCTTTTTTATAAGAATACCAGTTTTTTGTAGAGGCTCAATAAACATGTTCGATTTTGCGCTTGAAAATATTCATAAACATTCAGCTGATCCTTATTTTGCGTGCGAGAGAGCTCATATAAACAAAACATCTTATCTCCGATGACGCTTGAGCCTGGTTCATTCTCACTTTATTCTTAAATTTTAGAGAGTTTGAGCCTCGATATTCTTCTAAGCTATATTCTAATAAAAATCATAAATTTTACACGTGTGTACAAGACTTCCCCAGTAAAAAATTGCATGCAATGCAAGAAAGGTTAGCAACAGTGGAAGAAAGCTTATATTACCTTGTTTGCAAGAGAATAACGAATGTAGACTCACCATGTTTTATGCCGAGAAATCGAAGTGCAGTTATTTCCGAATGACTGCAACCACCAACAAAAACAACTAACACAGTCCGTAGAGCAGAATACGTCGATTGAGTATGACTCCCAGTTGCTGAAAATACAACATAATACCTTGTAAACATCACAATTAACATCACAACTAACATCCAATTGTAATCACAATATCCATCCTATTGTGTGAGCACCCTCTAGGCTATCACTATACGGGCTTTATAGCAATCCTTTCATTGCACTTGGGACACAAGGAGCGCGGTTGACAAAAGAGATCGATAAGCAAACCGCATTCTGCTTGTTCCAAGTACACTGATTGCTTTAGAGCCATTATTATGGGGATAGACGGAGCAAACTATATCAAGTATATATCCAATCCATTATGCTGGTCTTCTATTTGGCTGAATTCAGCGCTCTCTACGTGCTTGTAATATTCTCCCATGTACGTCTGATTATAATAACACTAATAACAAGATCTGTGGCTAAAATAAGGGACAAAAGTCCCTGGGACACCTGAAAATTTCATTGGATAATGCTGTGCTTCTGCACACTTTGTTCCCTGTGAGCAGAATCCGACCCCCACTCCTCCCAAACAATGTTGTCTTGTGCACCAATCCTTTCTTATCGCCGGGCCAAAAGAATTTCGGCGATATTGAAAATAACCGCCTTTACAGACAACATTGTTTTGGGGGGAGGGGGTAAAGTATGCGTGTAAAAATTTTGTCCTCTATTTTACTTTGTGAAGTGCAGTCAAAGCCTTGTGCTTTTCCCTTTGATAGCATGAAAATTCAAACCTGTACATATTCGTCAAAGAAGTGAGAAATAGAATAAGCACCTCTTGCTGAAGAAGGTTTTCTGATGCAAAATAAAGGAGCACTCAACGCCTTTGTAACATCGTCTATGCTTTGAGCACCTTTTAAAAGCACCTATGATAAGTAAAATAACAACAGTGTATAGTGTTTAAGACCAATACATGGCAGTTGGACATTTTTCAGCAGTACGGTTAATGACCAACGACTGCTGATATTTATGAACAAATACATCTGTTAATTTCATCAGAATTTGTTGTCAATATCTCATTTGAGACTCAGCAATGGTCAAAACTTGTTATTCTTATTTTTTGGCAAATTGAACTTCGGTTTACTCATAAATGTGTTGTTACAGAAAAAGAGTGTAGCAGAGAATGGGGAAGCTGGTATCATCAAGATATACCACATGCAACAATGGTGGACAAACGTTTTGGGGACACTTTAGGCCACTAGTAAAAATCCGAAAAATCTAATCAACCCGTAACCTTTATACTAGGCTTTATTCAACTCAACACTCCCTCTAAAGCAATCTTGTTCTCCCAATCAAAACTTTTATGCAGAAGAAATTGCGTCGATATTGTGTATAACTGTTGCTTGAGGCATCATTGATTGGCGGAGGAAGGGGATGAAGATACGTAGAAAACATGTGAAAGTGTCCCAAAACTTTTGTCGCAATGTGGAATCCTGCATTGATATGGTATGCACTTTCAAATGGAAAGCTTGCCAGCTTGATCGATAAACAATGGCAGATTCAAACGATAAGTTACCTGCTCAACAAGTTTAACTGAGAGAGGTGAATAAGCACCACCAAATATATATGCCATGTCGTTTGGTTTTCTCAAATTTATGTGACTTGAATCTCTTGGCACCTGAAGAAGAAGGAACTTCCCTAAATTGGCTCGTAATCACTTAGTTACTAAGTATATAAAACTATATTGCAGTAAATATCTCAAATGAATTATGGGGTCTATTTGTTTAGAAATTTATTATGTGGCGTGTACAGCTTTATGAAGTCGTTTTATGAAAACAAAATTTAGCAAAACTAAAAACTACGTGAATAATAAATCATTGTCGTTATTGTTTATTACAACTGATTGTTAATTATATTATTATTTATTGTTGATTCACATACCAGGTTAAGCTTTTTTCTCGCTTTCTGGAATAACCCTTTTCTCTGCAAAAAAATCAGCGGACAATTGTCAAGCATGTGATCAACTTGCAAAACCACCTCTACCTACATTAGGATTAACGCTACTCTATATTACATAAAACGATTCAAAATATTACTAAAATAATTCCCCAAGTTAATATACCAACCTCAGGTTTCTCAGCAAGAAGACCAGATTTCTTTAGATTGTTTAATGTTATTAATCTGTCGTACCCAAAGCTCTGTTGTAAACGATTAATAAATATCAAAACAATTCACCAGCATAAAGAATATTACACTATAAAGACATCATAACTCTTATCTTGTTCATTTATTAATAATCAATAATAAATCATATCAAAATTAAATAAATCTATTCTCTCTTTCTCTTACTTGTACGTATTGTAGCTTCAGTGACTTCAGACGATTAATGTCCAACGCTAAAAAAGAAAATATCAAACATTAGATATAACATCCAGCGTGATTACATCTGCATTATTACAGAAAATTGTTTGAAAAAACTGTGTAACTATGCCTAATTCGAACAACTTGGGGAAGAATGGAAAATTTAGAATCACAGAAGCTCGAATCATAGAAATTTATAGGGATTTGTTATTTAGTGATCCTTGAAAGGACGTAATTTTGTTCGGATCACACCAAGTTCTAATTATTCGAGCTCGAACCATGTAAACTTGACTGTAACAAACTAAAACGTTGAAGATGAAAGATTGAAACTTGAATTTTTCAATGAAACTCACATGCACGAGTTAATGACATTAGACAGAGTAATCGTAGAGAATCCAATGAAGAATGCTGCAATGAAAACAAAAAATGTTCACATATTCATCAGATTTGTCAAGTATAATCAGAGATTTATTATATATTAATCAGAGAGATTTATAATAGATAAATAAATATATTATAAATCTATATTTATTATAGATTTATAATATATTAATTAGAGAGCGCCAGGGGGAGCGTGCTTATTAACTGGTATCACTTGGGTGTTATGGCTTTCGATGGCTGTCCACGCATATTGCTTTGTATATCCTTCACTACCGCGGTTCAAAAGAATTCTAGGTTCCACACTTTTCACTTATGAACTGCCGGTTTGAGTTGGGCCGCTTAGAAGCTTGGTAAAAAAAAGGTATGAAAAAAGGAGAAAGTGGTATTCAATAGTGGTACTCAGTGGTACTCAAGTATTAAATGGAAGTATCGGAACAGATCAAGAAATTTTAAAAAGCTATAATACTAATAATAATAATACAGCATGGTGAAACAAAAAATACAACCAAAACAAAGGGTGGTGAAATATGGGTCACAAATAACCAAAACCTACTAGTCAGGGCTTACTGATTAATGTGAAACAAATGTCAGCCCTCTATGATAGTTCGTTCAAAAGTTCCAGGCCTCCCTGCAAAATTTGATTTACTTTACTTATCAACCATGAATGTCTAAATTCAAAAATTTGAAATTTGAAATAGAGTTAAATATGGGTCAGAGGTTGTCGAATCCTACCAATTAGGTCCTTCTGATCACTTTGAGACCATCCCCGGCTTTAGTGACAAATAGGCGAATCTGAATAGTTGAATAGTGGATTAATATGCACTGGACAAAGCTCCTGGTAATGCAATGTCTTTGAGTCTGTAATGCGGTTAATTATTGCCAACTTGTTAAGCTCCCAAGACCACACTCTAGAATTGTAAGGCCTCAAATATTGGCAAGACCAAACCAAAAGAGGTTCTGTAGTTTGGGTGCAACGCAACCGTAATAGAGGCAGAACATGAAAAAGTTATTCGTAAACTGACCTGTTTGTTAATGCATTCTTCAACAAAATCTGCAGTTTCTCTTGTACAGGTATCATCGAGTAAATCTAAATTGTAAATAACCAAACAAACCAAATAAACATGATTCTTCGAGAAACGATTCAAAATCTTGAATCTTTACTCAATTATGTAAACAAACTTTGTTCGGTTTGTAGAAATCTTTCAAATTCTTCTTCTGTTTTTTTCTTCAAAACTGACTCACAAGCTCCAATATCTATTTAAAATGCGAAAAATGGCATTATAGATATTATTATGAATGGCATTATAGGTATAATATGCAGGGATGCAAATGCAAGTTTTTAGGGGGCTTTTGCAATTAAAAGGCCGAGTTTATAAACATTAATTACTCTTAAATAGCAAATGGGACTAAAAATGAATATGCAAAGGTATCCAATGAAAAACTAATCAACTTACGAATAGTCAAAGATTTGTGTTGTTGCTTGAGCAATTTCAAGTCTTGAGAAACAAAGTTTTTTAGTTCGTTAACACTCGTCATGTCTTTACGTTTCTAAAGAAAAAATAAAAAGCTTGCAAAATACAAATAAATAACAAAAAATATTCACTCATGATGCTACATAAAAATGAATAATTGACAATTACATCGTATCCAAATTGGAGCTCCTTCGCTTTGCTGCTGAGCAGTGGAAACACACTGGTAAAATGTAAGCCTCGAATCTCTTGAAAAACCTATGAAAATGAACATGAAGATATTATGAAACGATCAGTAAGACCGTACTCAATGTCGCTCCACGTAACTCCATCTCTACAATGTCTACATGAACAGATTAAAATTGTGGAAAATTCAAGGTGGCTCAAAGTTGTTTTTGAGTAGCATGGAGCATACAACTTGTTAGCTGATAAAAGTGATTTAATCTTGCTTTAAGTTTGACTTAAAGTGCCCCTACACCTTATTTTTTTATTGGCTAAAACTATAGATTCGAATGCGCTGATTCTGAATCCGTTTATATTTTTTTGATATGACAAGTAGTTTTTGAGATACGAGGCAACGCGTGCCACTTTTTCGTGGTCAACTTTTAGGACCGTAATTTACCTACTATGACATCATAGTAGGTAAATTCCAATGTAGTGGCTGCTCGTTGTACTCAGTGGCGGCGGGCGTAGGCCTACATTCAGTATAATAAATAGTGTTTGCGTTGCGCTTTTGTGACAAAAGCGCATCGTTATGTGTATTCGTGGGTATTTGTGCAATTTTGGTGATCAGAATCGAATAGAAAGTTTCCATAAATTAACATTCTTAGTCGGATAGTAGTTCATGACAGTAGGGATTGCAGTGCCGAGGAATGCGAAGATGGCGAGGGGATAGGATTGATCGTATCATAGAGTAAAGCAGACCGTTGATAGTGATACCGATGAAGGAGAAGGAGAAACCTGATGCATTTGATCCCATTTGGCTGAGAACTCTTTCAATCAAAGCCATGAAAGAGATGTGAGCAAGAAAAGAAATCTTGAAAGAAAACTTTCTGGGCATTTGACTAGATCTGAATCATTATCTTTTTGTTGCGCATGTGATGAAGCAAAAGTGTATATCAAAATTCAATATACGCAATAATTTAGGCCATCATATCCGTGTCAGTCTAAACCTTTGGGGTTTGAAGAAGCTTGAAACGATTCGATTTTCATTTGGAACAGCATGTGTAGAAAATCTGCAACACAATTCCTTATTACTACACATGAATTTCGTTATTGTACCGAAATTATTGCGCTTTGTTGTTTGATTTATTTCATGCATGATGAGGCGTCCATAGAATTTCTTCCGTCTTTGCGAATTGATGAAATCTATCCATCTCCTTCTCCTCACAGTTTTAGGGCGATCATCCTGATAAAGCAGAATTTTGTGAAGCCATACAAATTTTGATTTATCGGGTGTATTTCCATGGGCTAGCAAAGCACATCGATATGGCATATTTTCCCAGTTTTATCATGTTTTGATGCTCTTCTTGGCATCCCCGTTCCCGTACAGTTTTAACATTGCACGGCCACGCCGCTCCACTGAGCACAACGTGCAGCCACTACATGGGAATTTGTAATTCCTCCCACAGCTGCAAACTCATCGCAAGCCTTTCAAATTTCAATATCATAATGCGCCGACTGTTTCTAATCATCAAAGTCAAAAAAACAAATATCGAGTGCATCGTATGAAGAAAATTGATGGATTTGTTGCTTCAGTACGGAAAATGAACGGCACAATCACAACTATGATTCATAGTAGTAGATCCAGTCTAAAAGTACCACAAAAAATGGCGAAAATGACGAAACATCGACACTTCCCACTTATAACTCGTTAACTAGAGTCAGATTTAAATACTATTTCGATCTAAAATCAGCGAAGAAATTTATATATAAAGAATAAAAAATAATGTAGCACTTAAAATATCAGAAAATAACAAACATTATAATAACACAAAATTGAACCTTATCGTTCGAATCCAGAACAAGACGGGTAGTTTTCTCATCACCTGTCACGTCACGTCCAAAACTAATAAATCCTAAATAAAAACAAATAAAGATAAGATACAAACGATTTAAAAAGATAACTAAATTACATATGTAAGTACTTTAAGTAGAAACGACAATAAAAGCCAACTCCATGAGCATCACAAATAGTTTCGTCTGAACGTGTATCGCGTTAGTTGTGCTTCTTCGTTGAAATTTATTGCTTTATTATAATTATATTATTCGCATCTGCATGTAGAATTCTACTAATTGAACTGAACTAAAAATGCAAGCTCTCCAAATGTAATCTTTATCTTTATCTTCAAGCCTCTCAGACAAAATCTCTACTTACATTTTAGGGTACCGAGATTATTGTGAGAAATACATTTATATGCACACAGTGCGTTACAAAGTTACAAAAGAAGAAAAAAATTAGTGTATACTAGCCACTGGAAATTCCAAACACGTCGGCCAAAAGACCTTCATAGGACAGTTGAGATAACAATGGTGTTACATAGTCGACATCTGTTGAAGAGGATAAATGATGAGGAGTACATGGTAATGCATGAAAATGTGAAAATATCGATTAAATGTCACGTCAATTGAACTCAAATTCTTCACATGTAGTGAGTTTGACGATGGCTCTTGATTTGGACCTGATCATTGCAAACTTCAAGTAAAAGGAAACTCTCCCTTGGCAAAAGGAAACCACGTCAACAATTCTCTTAGATGCTCGAAATGACGAAGTTTAATTGCATGCATTTGCAAAAAGAGTTTTAGGTCGCACCTTCAAGCACTGCTGGACGATAACATCACAACAACCCATACCATCCATCACCACTAACCCGTATTACGAAATTCAGAGAACTAAATCTGTGTGACCTACCTCTATCAATGATTATTGCCGATGCAATTTCTGGCCCTCCTTCGGGAACAAATTCTTTCTCGTCTTCTGTGAATACTTGAAGCAAATCATAGATAGCCTGCAGGAATAAAAATGAAATGTTTTGATTAGATTGGGAAGCACAGCCCCACATACATCGCAAATATTGTGGTTCTTGCTCAAGTTTACCCATCCAAGCTGATAACTACAGCAATCCGTGGTTGCTGTAAATTGAAAATCACACACAGAAAAATGCAGTGTACGTCCCAGATTACATTCAAGGCAATACTGACCTTTGAGCTATTTCCGATGCACGTGTAGTTTCGTATCGATCCATACGTTGATTGTATTGTGTTGATAATTCTTGCAACTATTGGTGTCCAAGTATGATCGCCATTCTAAAAGAAGAAGAAGATACTTCAACAATTGCTGTTAGAATCTAGCAATGTCAGGGAACTATCTTTGCCGAGAAATATCACTCATAATATCCAAAATAATGTAGATATAAAAATACTATAAGCTGGGGGAAATGTAGATTTTCATGCGAGATTTGTCAGAAGTCGAGTAGTCAGAAGTATGCACCTAAATCGTTTTAAGATCAGTGAAGACAGAAAACTCTTCTAGACATTGAACAACGGAAAACTGAGGCTAAACGATCATTGACATAATTTAAAGTTAATAAAGACGTTCAAGGTTGGTATTCCTAAAATCACAGATTACACCCATTTCTTTATAAGAAACTATGCACAATTTTCGTACCAGGGTTTCTTAGTTTCTCAGGGTTTCGTACCTAATTATGGTACAAAAAGTTTCTCAGCAAGTTTCTTAACATTGTTGAGAATTGTTACAAATCTGTGGGAATGAAGTGCGCAAGTTGTTTTTAACATTTTTCTCGTTAAATCAACATAGAAAGTTTCGTAACTTTTTTCAGTCACACAAAATCTTTACCAAAGTTTCTTAGGTAAAGTTTTGAAAATAGGGGCCTATGGTTTCTTATGAAGGGTTTCTTATAAAAAAGTGAGTGTATCACAATTGGTATTCCTAAAATCACAGATAATCTTGTGTACATGATTTGATAAAAATTCCGAGACAGCCATACCAGATATATGTCTTTGAAACAGAGCGGCATTTCCATGGACAGAACATCTTCATCCAATGAAATAAAATCCAATGGGAATTCATCAATGGATACATCTTCATAAAAATCAACAAAAATAGAGTACTTGTTTATATTACTAAATAAAAGAAAAATAGTCCATTTGAAAAATTAATGAATGCTACTGATCGAAAATAGCATGTACCACAAAGTTAATGGCAATACACGTTTTTTATCTTATAAGAAATCTAGCTCAAGCCCTACTAGTAAAAGTTTCTTAAATTTTCTATTGTTTTCCTTAACAATAGAAAAAAAGGAATCTATTGTAATTTAGTGCAAATTCTACTAGTAAGTTTCTTATAAAGTGGTTTCTTATAAAAGAAACGTGTACATGATTTTCAACATGACGAGATTGCATGCATGGTTAAAATAAAAACCAAATATACTGTAACTGACCTCCATAGATACCTTCCCTTTCCAAGACCAGTTCGCATACAGCCAGCTGCTCAAAGATTAAGACACGTTAACATTACATAAACATAAATACGTAAACTAACGTAATTTATAAATAAATAGAAACAACAAACAGCGCATGTTGGTTCGTTTAATGACCGTAAATGCTCGATTTAGTGGGTCAAATAACTGCCCCTCGCAAATAAGTGCCAACAAAAAATCCAAGTTTGCTACTAAACGCCCCTCTCAAATAAGCACCTTTAGGCAGTAAGAGGTAAGTTCGATTTAACACCCTGCGCGCTTTTATAAAAAGTTATAAAAGTGCCCAGGGTGTTAAATTGAGCCTATACAGTACATTAATTGAAAAAAATAATCCTGAGACAATTGACTTAAGTTGCTGATTTAATAACTTACCCTTTTTGGTGTTAGCAATATTTTATATTCCCCATGGATAGACTTTAGTTGATCATTTCTGACATGTTCTACAAGATAACACAACAACCCTAATCTGATATCACAAAATTGATCTGCTCAAAATTGATGCTTCAAATTGGGACTTTATTCGTAATGCATGACACTTCAGTGACTTAACAGTATCAATACCATCTTCTTTGCAATAGATTTGCAGAAGAATTTTCACCCGAAAGTCCCTTAGGCACATGCAATTTTCCTTAAGTAGTTCTTAAAAATGAAAGCAACTTGTCTTACCTACAATCATCTTCATTCTTGAAATATATGGTCTTGTAATATAGATTCGCCTGTGAATGAAACATTCTCTTTTGGTAAAAAATATTTGTCTAAATTGCAAATACTCATGAAATATTAATAGTTCCAATAATATTGTTAAATGTACTATTAAAAGTTATCATTAATCTATGAAAAATAATATTAACAGTTTTTATACAGAGTTAGACTTCAAAAAGACACAAGTCTCTGTTCTGATGATCGCATAAGTGTGTGAAACTTTGAGGCACAAGAGAGATATGTGTCTTTTTTGAAGTCTAACTCTGTATATTCCACTCTGCCCATGGCATAGAGCACTCTTCTATCCAGAATAGACACACGGAATACCATATTAACAGTTTTTAAAAAGAAATTTTAGCAGTGTTGCATCTGACCTGTGGCAACCTGTTTCAATGTTCTGCTTATCCAGTTTGAAAATTTTCTCAACACCATGTCTCTGGAATCAAATTCAAGTTTCAACATCAATGCATACAACTGATAAAACATCATGCAGTTTTTTTTCAGTTTTGCAGTTTAACTTCATAAATGAAAAAAGTTCAAAAGCAAGAATACTTTTAAAACAGAAACACCAGCTATCCTATCAAGTGGTTTCATAAGCTCTTCATCAATGACAAGGTCTTTTGCACCATGCATCTGAAAATAAAAATAAAATAAAATCTACATTAACTAGGATAATTTCCCATCCATCATCACTTATGATGGGGCCAATATAATATACCAATTATGGGGGATGGAGGACAAAACTGCCCAATAATTTTCAAAACACACACTCGTATTAGAAAAAAGGGTGCTTTATAAGGAATCAGTACTCAACTCGTCAAAGAGTTCAGAACAAAAAAGTGTAACAATAAAATATTGGTAAGGAAAGGAGGGGGCGTGCGTGGCACACAGTACAGTACCTATATTAACTTTCAAAGATATAATTACCGACTCGAGTTGCACGATAAGATTGTCGTAGGCAATTCGTTTCAAGATGGTCGTGTTTGGGAGCTCTGGCTGCTCGATTTCTACTTTTGCTGCCATGTTAACTTTGAGGTGTCATTTATCTTGCTTGCTTGGGGGTGGGAGAAGGTTTCCGGTTTTGGTTTGGTTTGGTGAAGCGGCCTAATCTAAAATACGCTCTCTCTGCAGCCGTAGGACAAGATATGTAAAATTAACAGGCTTTTCCAGAATGCTCCAAGTATTTATCTTTATGTTGTTTTCTAAAGATATAATTATACTTCTTGCAAGACGACAAAACAATCCTGCTATTTTTTGGCTTGACATTCACGTAAAGGTGGTAAAAAAATACGCATGCACACTGTATGCACTTCGCTCGACGTCAAGTTCTTGGAATAATATACTGGAGAATGGATCCCTGGGAATGGGTACCGGGGAATAGGCCTGGGAATAGGTCCCCAGCAGTTGTCTCTGCAAAATATGTTAGAATTATTAATAATTGAGGAAGTTTTAAGACCGCAAATCACATTTCAAATTATTAAACTTCCAAGACCACATTTAAAAACTATAATTACTAAGAGTTTATGCCAAGATCGAACTTTGCAACACAACGGAAAAAACTTTTACAATATTCATGCAGTTACTGATGGTTTGCTACTTCTAGTTAAAGAATGCGTCAAGTTTGGCAAGGACTTCATGTATGTAAACTATAGGTCCCGAAATACAATTATGAGCCAATGCATGATCAAGGGGTAGTATGTGTGTCCTTACAATGTATATGTAGTGTATAACACATGTATAGCACATGTACAACACATGTATAACATATGTATAACATGTGTAGCATATGTATAACACATGTATTAGTGCATTATCAGTGTGCATTTGGATGAAAACCTGTAAATACAGTGAATAGCAAGTGTATAAGGGTGTGTATAAGTGAAGAGAAGTGTATTAGTGCATTATCAGAGTGCATTTGGGTGAAAACTTGTAAATACAGTGAATAGCAAGTGTATAAGGGTGTGTATAAGTGAAGAGAAGTGTATTAGTGCATTATCAGTGTGCATTTCGGTAAAAACACGTAAATACAGTGAATAGCAAGTGTATAAGGGTGTGTATAAGTGAAGAGAAGTGTATTAGTGCATTATCAGTGTGCATTTCGGTAAAAACACGTAAATACAGTGAATAGCAAGTGTATAAGGGTGTGTATAAGTGAAGAGAAGTGTATTAGTGCATTATCAGTTTGCATTTCGGTAAAAACACGTAAATACAGTGAATAGCAAGTGTATAAGGGTGTGTATAAGTGAAGAGAAGTGTATTAGTGTATTATCAGAGTTCATTTGGGTGAAAACCTGTAAATACAGTGAATAGCAAGTGTATAAGGGTGTGTATAAGTGGAGATAAGTGTATTAGTGCATTATCAGTGTGCATTTCGCTGAGAACACGTAAATACAGTGAATAGCAAGTGTATAATGGTGTGTATAAGTGAAGAGAAGTGTATTAGTGCATTATCAGAGTGCATTTGGGTGAAAACTCGTAAATACAGTGAATAGCAAGTGTATAAGGGTGTGTATAAGTGGATTATCAGTGTGCATTTGGGTGAAAACTCGTAAATACAGTGAATAGCAAGTGTATAAGGGTGTGTATAAGTGAAGAGAAGTGTATTGTTGCATTATCAGTGTGCATTTCGGTAAAAACACGTAAATACAGTGAATAGCAAGTGTATAAGGGTGTGTATAAGTGGATTATCAGTGTGCATTTGGGTGAAAACTCGTAAATACAGTGAATAGCAAGTGTATAAGGGTGTGTATAAGTGAAGAGAAGTGTATTAGTGCATTATCAGAGTGCATTTGGGTGAAAACTCGTAAATACAGTGAATAGCAAGTGTATAAGGGTGTGTATAAGTGAAGAGAAGTGTATTAGTGCATTATCAGTGTGCATTTCGGTGAAAACACGTAAATACAGTGAATAGCAAGTGTATAAGGGTGTGTATAAGTGGAGATAAGTGTATTAGTGCATTATCAGTGTGCATTTTGGTGAAAACACGTAAATACAGTGAATAGCAAGTGTATAAGGGTGTGTATAAGTGGAGACAAGTGTATTAGTGCATTATCAGTGTGCATTTCGGTGAAAACACGTAAATACAGTGAATAGCAAGTGTATAAGGGTGTGTATAAGTGAAGACAAGTGTATTAATGCATTATCAGTGTGCATTTCGGTGAAAACACGTAAATACAGTGAATAGTAAGTGTATAAGGGTGTGTATAAGTGGAAATAAGTGTATTAGTGCATTATCAGTGTCCATCTCGGTGAAAACACGTAAATACAGTGAATAGCAAGTGTATAAGGGTGTGTATAAGTGAAGACAAGTGTATTAATGCATTATCAGTGTGCATTTCGGTGAAAACACGTAAATACAGTGAATAGTAAGTGTATAAGGGTGTGTATAAGTGGAAATAAGTGTATTAGTGCATTATCAGTGTGCATTTCGCTGAAAACACGTAAATACAGTGAATAGCAAGTGTATAATGGTGTGTATAAGTGAAGAGAAGTATATTAGTGTATTATCAGAGTGCATTTGGGTGAAAACACGTAAATACAGTGAATAGCAAGTGTATAAGGGTGTGTATAAGTGGAGATAAGTGTATTAATGCATTATCAGTGTGCATTTCGGTGAAAACACGTAAATACAGTGAATAGCAAGTGTATAATGGTGTGTATAAGTGAAGAGAAGTATATTAGTGTATTATCAGAGTGCATTTGGGTGAAAACACGTAAATACAGTGAATAGCAAGTGTATAAGGGTGTGTATAAGTGAAGACAAGTGTATTAATGCATTATCAGTGTGCATTTCGGTGAAAACACGTAAATACAGTGAATAGCAAGTGTATAATGGTGTGTATAAGTGAAGAGAAGTATATTAGTGTATTATCAGAGTGCATTTGGGTGAAAACACGTAAATACAGTGAATAGCAAGTGTATAAGGGTGTGTATAAGTGGAGATAAGTGTATTAGTGCATTATCAGTGTGCATTTCGCTGAAAACACGTAAATACAGTGAATAGCAAGTGTATAAGGGTGTGTATAAGTGAAGAGAAGTGTATTAGTGCATTATCAGACTGCATTTGGGTGAAAACTCGTAAATACAGTGAATAGCAAGTGTATAAGGGTGTGTATTAGTGCATTATCAGTGTGCATTTCGCTGAGAACACGTAAATACAGTGAATAGCAAGTGTATAAGGGTGTGTATAAGTGAAGAGAAGTGTATTAGTGCATTATCAGTGTGCATTTGGGTGAAAACACGTAAATACAGTGAATAGCAAGTGTATAAGGGTGTGTATAAGTGAAGACAAGTGTATTAGTGCAAATACAGTGTAAAGGGCATTATCATAGTGCCCTTTGGTGGAAACACGTAAATACAGTGAATAGCAGGTGTAAAGTGTGTACAAGTGAAGACAAGTGCATTACACATCATATTATGCAAGGCAGGACTCACACGAAATTGTGCTTTTTGCGATTCTCATGAAAGCGTAAATTAAAAATTTGCAAGATGCTACATTCCTAAAGGCAATATTTGCACTATTTGCAATAACGATTTACACACTGTTCAGAGAATTGCACGGTGATAACACGGGTGTACACTTCTTATTCACTTTATTTACTTGTTTTCACCTAAATGCGCTCTGATAATGGGCTAATACACTTATCTCCACTGATACACACCCTTATACACTTGCTATTCACTGTATTTACGTGTTTTCACCCAAATGCACACTGATAATCCACTTATACACACCCTTATACACTTGCTATTCACTGTATTTACAAGTTTTCACCCAAATGCACTCTGATAATGCATTAATACACTTCTCTTCACTTATACACACTATTATACACTTGCTATTCACTGTATTTACAAGTTTTCACCGAAATGCACACTGATAATGCACTAATACACTTCTCTTCACTTATACACACCCTTATACACTTGCTATTCACTGTATTTACAAGTTTTCACCCAAATGCACACTGATAATGCACTAATACACTTCTCTTCACTTATACACACCATTATACACTTGCTATTCACTGTATTTACGTGTTTTCACCCAAATGCACACTGATAATCCACTTATACACACCCTTATACACTTGCTATTCACTGTATTTACAAGTTTTCACCCAAATGCACTCTGATAATGCATTAATACACTTCTCTTCACTTATACACACTATTATACACTTGCTATTCACTGTATTTACGTGTTTTCACCGAAATGCACACTGATAATGCACTAATACACTTCTCTTCACTTATACACACCCTTATACACTTGCTATTCACTGTATTTACAAGTTTTCACCCAAATGCACTCTGATAATGCATTAATACACTTCTCTTCACTTATACACACTATTATACACTTGCTATTCACTGTATTTACGTGTTTTCACCGAAATGCACACTGATAATGCACTAATACACTTCTCTTCACTTGCACACACTCTTATACACCTGCTATTCACTGTATTTACGTGTTTTCAGCGAAATGCACACTGATAATGCACTAATACACTTCTCTTCACTTATACACACCCTTATACACTTGCTATTCACTGTATTTACAGGTTTTCACCCAAATGCACACTGATAATGCACTAATACACTTCTCTTCACTTATACACACCATTATACACTTGCTATTCACTGTATTTACGTGTTCTCAGCGAAATGCACACTGATAATGCACTAATACACTTATCTCCACTTATACACACCCTTATACACTTGCTATTCACTGTATTTACAGGTTTTCACCCAAATGAACTCTGATAATACACTAATACACTTCTCTTCACTTATACACACCCTTATACACTTGCTATTCACTGTATTTACGTGTTTTCAGCGAAATGCACACTGATAATGCACTAATACACTTATCTCCACTTATACACACCCTTATACACTTGCTATTCACTGTATTTACGTGTTTTCACCGAAATGCACACTGATAATGCAACAATACACTTCTCTTCACTTATACACACCCTTATACACTTGCTATTCACTGTATTTACGAGTTTTCACCCAAATGCACTCTGATAATGCACTAATACACTTCTCTTCACTTATACACACCCTTATACACTTGCTATTCACTGTATTTACGTGTTTTCAGCGAAATGCGCACTGATAATGCACTAATACACTTGTCTCCACTTATACACACCCTTATACACTTGCTATTCACTGTATTTACGTGTTTTCACCCAAATGAACTCTGATAATGCACTAATACACTTCTCTTCACTTATACACACCCTTATACACTTGCTATTCACTGTATTTACGAGTTTTCACCCAAATGCACTCTGATAATGCACTAATACACTTCTCTTCACTTATACACACCCTTATACACTTGCTATTCACTGTATTTACGTGTTCTCACCGAAATGCACACTGATAATGCACTGATACACTTCTCTTCACTTATACACACCCTTATACACTTGCTATTCACTGTATTTACAAGTTTTCACCCAAATGCACTCTGATAATACACTAATATACTTCTCTTCACTTATACACACCCTTATACACTTGCTATTCACTGTATTTACAGGTTTTCACCCAAATGCACACTGATAATGCACTAATACATGTGTTATACATATGCTACACATGTTATACATATGTTATACATGTGTTGTACATGTGCTATACATGTGTTATACACTACATATACATTGTAAGGACACACATACTACCCCTTGATCATGCATTGGCTCATAATTGTATTTCGGGACCTATAGTTTACATACATGAAGTCCTTGCCTCAAGTTTTCATTGTTTGTTTACTATGGAGGCTCAAGATGTTCACGTTTGATGCCACTACTCCCAGAATGCACCGCGGTCATCGCGAATAAGGAGGCAAATTGAAGCTATTGGGGAAAGCAAAAGCACTTTTAATAGTGATAATGCATGTTATAAAACATTTACAAAGACATTACACAGCAACAAACATGTTTATTCATCTGTTTACAACACGCATTATCGTCCTTCATTATCAGAAGTATTTCGAAACAAAAGTAATGTTTTAAAACAATAGGCATCCCGTCTTTGAGCGCGCCGCTATGCATATACCGAATGCATAGCGGCGAATGCAATGAGGTTAGGCATCGCAATATCGTGATCAACAACATTTGCGTGCTTTCAATAAGACCAAGAGCTGGCTGAGCAAATTAGATCGTAATGGAAAGCTGGCAAATCTTTATTCACCTGCGATAGAGCAAGCAAAGGGTTTGTTCTTGCGTTGCAAGTTCAGACAGCAGTAGAGAGTATATAAGCAGTGGTGTGATTTGATATCATTACAACAAGAGGAACTTCTGGTTCTTCTGATAGGTTCTCGTTCTCCTGATAGTTGCAATTAAAAGGTATGGTATTCTCATAATTTTATTTCAATATAACCTCTTTTGCCCTTGATTTTAGCGTTGTGGAGCTGCAATGAAATAAAGTATAATCTTAAAACTATGAAATTGTTTCATGAATATATCACAGTGCTTGTTACAGTTGAAAATGCAAAGTTTAACAGCGATTTTAGGTAACGTTTAGAGACGTTACTATTAACGATTAACGGATTATGATTGAGGTATCCAGTGTTATACCAATGCAAAAGAAAGAGCTATAGATTCCATCAGCGAGAATTCAAACAATGAAGACGGGCGGAACAGTGCTCGAATTTTCTAGCAGCTCAATTTACACAGAAAATTGATTTGCCTCTTGTCAAAGTCTTGTCAAATCTCATTAAATGTATTATTTTTAAATGTATTATTTTGTCGTTTTTAGGGCAATGGCAGGCTTCATCTGCGTGATGTATTTGTCGATAACTCTTGCAGTAACGGCAGCGAATGCCAAAAGGTACAAGGAGTGGCATGAGGATTTTGAGGATGCAAATATGGTTTTGGGGGGACAGTGGCCGGGCTCTCTGGACCATCCGGAATTGACGGAAATCGTCAAGACAACGAGGAACGGCCAGGAAACAAAGGCCGTGAAAGTGAAATACTTGGCGAATAAATTTGGCAAGGGAAGCAGGGTGAGGTACAAAGTCTATCTCGAGGAACACGAAGCCTATGTCCTGGAGTTTGATGTCAAGTTTGAGAAGGGATTTGACTTCAGCAGGGGAGGTAAGTAATGACACATTGCGTTGAAATGACACAATTGCATTGAAATGACACAATTTCTGAGCGAACATTGAACCACAACATGTACAGTGTCCACAAAACGAACGGACTATCGGTGCGAATCGAACGAAGCCACCGCAAGAGCTGGGCTAAATTTCTCTGATAGCATCATTCAATATATCGCGCATATGCAAACACATAGGATATTAACCGTGTTGATTTGTCATAGGCAAGTTGCCGGGGCTGTGCAGTAGCACGTGTACAACAGGTCGCAGGAACATCACAGCGGAAGGCTGGAGTTCGCGGTTCGTTTGGAAAGGCGGTAATCACCTCGCGTTATACACGTACGATCAAGACCGCACAGTGGGTTCCCCCGGAACCGTAAATTTCCTGGGCTACGACATTGTACCGGGTAGATGGACCAGGCTGAAACAAGAGATTCGCTTGAACAGCCCGAATGCGTACGATGGAACGGCCCGGGTTTGGATCGACGGTGCGATGGTGTACGAGAATCGAAATATACGATGGAGAGGCGATACACAGGACGGGAAAGTTGAACTGTTTGCTTTTACAACATTCTTTGGTGGAAGCACTCGAGATTGGTCGCCGTCCAAAGATTGTTACACTTATTTTGACAACATGCGTGTGTATCAACCTTAATAAGACAAAATTCATTCTGATATTTGCTCTTATTTAATCTGAATTGATTATCTGTAATTGGGGAAATATAACATATAATAAAACTAGATACCTACGTCATCATCATCACGAATTTATTTTGTTTTCTTTATTTATTTTACTTTGTTTTGCGTTAATCTTCTTCGAATAAAATAGATTGATGCTGGACTGGATTATCACAGATAAGTTAATGCCAATTAAATGTGAGAAGAGATGGTATAAAAAGGCTTGTAGCCCTAGGGCAGGGCGAGTGCGGAAGATTCTGAAAACAAAGTGCACCCTCTGGCTGTAGTTACAATTGACAGGAAAGAATGTAGCGCCATTATCAAGCTAAGAAAACACCATCCAACTTAACCGGCTAGAAACCTGCCGCCCCACCCCCCACGTTATTGTTCTTACTCGAGTTTGTCCCCACCTTAGCGTATATCCCATACCACATGTCTAGTGCAGGCCGCATTTACCCAAGATTCTTAGATTTAGGGGGCCCCGAGCAAAATTTCGAAAAACCTATGAACTGTTGTTGATTTTATTCTTGTGTTTGAAATGAGAAGTAATGTCTTCAAACAACACAGTGGCTTCATTTTTTGACAATATGTGATCCTCTAAATGATACATTATCCCTTGAAGCTGGATGTCACAAACTGATTTTGGCGCCATCAGCCAGTAATCATGATTTTCTTTTAATTTTATTTCCGTTAGCAATTTCTTATTATGCCAGTAAAACTATGCTTACAGGGTACTGAGGACTATACACGTGACAAAAAAACTTGTTTACATATTTCAAGGGGCCCAAATCAATTTTGGACCCAGGGCCCCAACTGACTTAGATGCGGCCCTGCCAACGCTCCAGTTGAACCTGCTTAATTTGCAAATAGATCGAAACGTTATAAGGCGGGTTACACGATCACTTTTTGCCATCACTTTTTTTGATATTGGACCAACGTGATAAAAAGTGATCGTGTAACATGGCAAAAATGATGGATTTCGCAGCAGATTTTAATGGCTTATGAGGTGTTAATCTCCATCATTGAAAATTTTACTCTGAACGAAAGCAGAGTAAAATCGAGTCCATCACTTTTTTTCCAAAGAACGCCGACCAAACTCTTACGTCACGTAGTGTTTTGGTGAAGAGGCAAACGGCCCTAGGAGTTTCGAGAAAAGAAGTATACAACAAAAAAAAAAAAAAAAAAAAAAAAAAAAACCTTGAAATTGTGCTTAGAAACATCATTATTTGCATGAAAACGAATATTAATAATGATCAGGAAAAATTTGAAGTGCAAAACCAATCTCGAAAAATCAAATTTCGTAGATATTAGTTGTGCGAAATGTAAGTTAATTTATATACATGGTCAGATACATATTGTTTATTATACATGCATACAGCAGTCCAAAACAAACATTGCCACTAACACGGAACTTTTCCTGGCCTATGAAAAAAGATCAACAAGACAACAAGGATCTCCTGGAATTTTTAGCAGACTCCGTCGCGTCGTCCTGTCATAATAATGTATGCTAGAAGGTGTGTTTTGTACTTGTTAGTATGGTATTGCGTGGCAATGTCAAACGCCAATTGTATTATTACAATTCAGATTCTTTGCATCTCAAACAAGTGAGAATAGCGATGATTCAGCTGAGAGAAATATCAATGTGTTAAATGAAGAGTTCTTCAATGCAATATGGATCAATCCTGTTCTGTTCTTTCCAAAGTAAAAGGGACAAATGCAGAAGAAACATGGAACAAAGTTCAAGGTAAGCCACACAGCGCTATTTCGTAGTGTTTCGTACATTTCCTTTTACACAATTTATCTAGAATATTCTTAATTAAAAAAAACTATACTTGCAGAAATAAACAAATTACATCTTTCTTGTTGTATGTCCGCACCTGCACCTTGCATCTACGTATCACGTATCAAAACCTTAGGTGTATTTAAATTCGCGCTGTACTATTTTTCGCGCATCCCAGATTGCGCAAAATTAAGTACTGCGCGAAATTGAGTTGCGCGAAAAAGGCAACCCATGCGTATAACGCAAAGGCAGAATATCGTCATAAATTCAACAAGAAAGTACTTTACGCTATGTTTTCTGAAAAATAACGAACTTGTTTATTACTTTAAATCTCAATATCATTAAAATTTTCGGCGTTGAATTTAATTTGATCCTCATCCGGACTACACATTTTCAAAGGAATTTCACATCACACACACTGAAAACCATTGTCCAATGAAGTGGAATCCAAGCAATTCGTGCTGAAAATTTTAATGCCATATGTAGAAAAGAAGAGAGAAAAGCTGCAACTTAGAAGATATCAAGAGTGGCTTTGGCTAGCCGATGTTTGAAGGCCAATGGACAGAATTTTGAACAGTTGGTGCTTAAAAATAAGGGAAAGACGGTTCCAGTGCCAAACAACATAACCCATATTTACCAGCCCCTTGATCTCACAGTAAATAAAAGTTGCGAGGCATTTCTCAGAAAAGACTCGCAAAACTGGCTTGTAGAACAAGTCCAGCAGCAAATTAAAAATGGTTGTGAAGCAGAACAAGTTAAAGTAGACTTAAAAATCAGCATTTTGAAGCCGATACATGCAAAGTGCTTGGCATCTTTTATGACCGCATGCAAAACCGACCAGATAGCTGTCAAAGGGTTTAAGAGGGCTGGGATTATAGATTTCTTAGCAAAAGAGAGCCAGTATGAAGACCCATTTCATAAAATGTTACTTTTAGTCAAAAGTAACTTTCAGAAAAGAAGTTTCTTTTAAAATGAATTGTTGTATCATTCTGTCTACTTTCTCGCGTGCGCGAATTCAAGACTGCGAGAAAATATGAAAAATTTGTGCGCGAATTTAAAATGCGCGAATTCAAGTACGCGCGAATTATAATACACCACGAAATTTAATACACCTAAGGTACATATGTTATTCTAAAGACAAAATTCCATTGAAAAGCTCTAACTCATAAAAAGCTGAATGCACTTATAATGTATTTTCTGAAAGAAATCCATGTATTTACACAATTCGTAAACCCTTTCGAGAATGCACTTTAGTCTCTCTCTCATTTCAGGACCACCATTGTACGTTATTCCGAAAGTTAATGGTGTCGGTTTACAGGTAGACTGGCCCGAAGCGAGGCAGTACTGCCTCGATTTGAAGGGAGACCTGTTGAGCATAAGAGATTGGGCAGAGAATGAAAGAGTCATCGAATTCGTCAAATCAACAGGGATAAGAGGACGCATGTGGATTGGAATGAATGATAGACGACAGGAAGGCACAATGGAATGGAGCAATGGTAGCCCTGTTACCTTTACTAATTGGAACACAGGTGAACCAAACAATGCAGGTATAGATGAAGACTGCACTGCCATGCACTTAAACAGAAATGGTTTTCCATGGAATGACGATCTGTGCAGCACTTTGTTTTACACATTTATATGCGAGATACCAAACAATTGATTATCGAATATCCTCGATTTAGCCACCCAAGAACTAATAGAAAAAAGACTTATGCGAGGGGAGCTTATAAAAGTATTTAAAGGGCTACTCTCACCATATTTTTTTATTTCATTTCTGGGTAGTTTTTGACGTAAAAACAGGTACTGCACTTTTTAAATTTCGAAATTCGCTCATTAACACCTCTTTTCACGGCTCTAAAAGTGCGATTTTCAGAAAAAAGTCGGGCAAAAAGAAAACTGGGGCGAGGCCGGTGTGACGTAGATGCCGGAACGCATGAAATTTATTTTATTGTGTTCAGTACCAATTCAATGTTTTGCATATTATGGTCAAAACCAAGTCGTATTTAAAAAATTAAATCGTGCCACGAACTAGTTCAGGATCTGAGGAATCTGTTGATGCCTCGTTTATCATGAAAAGAGTGAGTTTTTTACAAAAATGAGGATGATTTGCTCACGCTTATGCTGCAAGCCGGCATGTTTTTCGACCTCAACGTCGCAGTCTCGAGCGAGCTTCACATACAGTCTTCAGTGGTGCGGGATAGTTTTAAACAACAATATGAATTCGAAATCTATTCAATTAAAGAGGAGCAAGCTCTCTTTCAACAATTTTTCGATAGAATTAATAGTATGGAAAATTGGTGAGCTCTTATCTATGCATTTAGAAGATTTAAACCAAATCGGGTCAGTTAAAAATTGCTAAATTGTAAAATTGCTAGGCCGAAAAGGTTCTGGCACGGGTAAAGCAGAATTCCGCTATTTTGGATTAATAATGCATGAAAATAACCCTATTTGTCTTATCTGGTGTGTATTTGAAGCAGCAGCTCATATTTTGGTAATATTTCAAGTGTAGTTATGGTCATAGCTGTGTAGAAAAACTAGAAAATCCCTTCCAGGAATGTGAACATTAATGTCCAGAGATCGAAGATTTCACAAGTTCAATGTGAATTCGAAGAAAAACTTTCCAGCACAATGTTGGGCTTCATACTGGTGTTCTAGTTTTGATCATATTGTCTGACTTTGTCAACAATATACACCTTTACTTTGCCTTAGGTTTCAATGTAATCACCAAGGTATATAATTTATAACAAGAACTTCATGGTTATGTCAACCAAACAATTTCAATTTGAGCAATTTTTAACAGCGCATCACTTTAGCATTTCAATATCTTTGACAAAAACCCAAGTAGTAAAGACAAAAATAATCCATAATTATCTTGCTAAAACCAAGCACACGGCAAAACTTGATAAAATAGATTATAGAACTGATGGAAATGGAAACGATAAACAAACTTATATTCACGAATAGTTGGTTGTTTATAACGCAAATGAAAGGAAGGAAGAGGTTGAGTGATGAACAGATAACAACGTGAGGCGTGTGAATACTGGAAAAATCCATTGTCACTGCATCAGCTTTGGGGTCAATTTTCAGCCCTTAACAATGCCAAAAATTAAAAAAAAAACACACGGGGAGATGTCAATAAGCTTTGTAATGATGGTGTTGAAGTGGTTTGAAAAAACATTTGTATTTATCATTGAAAACAAGGGAGAAAACCGGACGCGACGTTGATTTTTCCATACTGAAGCCAAAGAGAGAAGTTTTTTTGCGTTCCGGCATCTACGTCACACAACCTCGGCCCAGATCGTTTCATGTTGCGCGACATTTTCAGAAATGGCCTGAAAATCGCACTTTTGGAGCCGTGAAAAGAGGTGTTAATGAGCGAATTTCGAAATTTAAAAAGTGCAGTACCTGTTTTTACGTCAAAAACTACCCAGAAATGAAATAAAAAAATATGGTGAGAGTAGCCCTTTAAAGCACTAATCACAATGCCTAGCCTGTTTTCAAAGCTTCTATATCTGCACGTATATGAAAATATTGAGCTTAAAAAAACCGTAAATACTTCAGTTTTAAATGTATGTCGGAGCTGATGGGCAGACACATGGGTTCAGGATGGGGATTAATTCTAAAAAAGTTCCAATGCAATTATGTCTATCATGTATTATGTATCATGTATCATGAAGGTCTGTTTAACTAAAACAATATTGCTGTACAAAAAGATTTTGTGTCAAAGAATTCAAACGAGGCAATATTGCTTACAGATTGCAATGAGTCAAAAAATACCTTCTATGTTCGAATCAGGTGGCAACTGTTGCTTGTTTGACTAGAAGTTTGAAACAATACTCGTAACAGTAGTCGATGGGCCGATTGTGATGTTCTTCTGGTTATTCAGTGTTTTTGAATTCCATATCTCATCCATCGAGTCCTTGATCAATGATATACAATCGTGAAGAGATTTCTGCAGCTGGCATGCCTCGATTTGCTTGCAAAAGAGCACTAGGGCTTGTAGCAGTGAGCTGATACCATCTACGAAAAGCAGAAAAGCAAGTCTGTTACATGGTATACATGCACCCGAAGACAAGACCATATTACATCCGTGACATAAACCAAATGCCACGTTTCTAGTGCACGTTTCTTACAAAAAAATTGGATCAGTACTTGGTAACAAAGTTTCTTGGTTTGGTGAAAATTTGAGCATTTTCGTGCTCTAAAAGTTTCTCATTTGGCTTTTTATTTTTGGATCTAAAATTACATTATTGTTTAGAAGGTGAACATTTTGGGAAGGACATAAGTCCAGATCGTCACGAAAAACCCAGGTTTTAAATTTCCCCCACCTGTGCACTGGGGAAGGCTTCCATCAGTCGATGCTAGCATTCTATCAAAGCATCTTTCTACTTCTTCACACACCTTCACAACACTGGCTGTTGGCTTAAAAAGACCACCCCTATCTTTCAATGCAATAAATTTTGATGATGGGGTGTGATTTTTTGATCCCAATGCTTTGCAACATTCTTTGCATAGCAACTACATTTCTGCCATTTTGCCAACATAACCTGCGATATATGCTATAGTTGAGCATTTATATTCTGATAGTCTTGCAAAATTAGGTATGTCTGTGTAATCATGATCTGTTTGCATTGGAGACCTTTCTTGCAAGTCGTACTTTCTCATCAATGCAGCATTGGTTAAAGTGAATGAGGTATTTCCAGGGGAATCAACATAAAGGATATCTGTTGGGTCTAGCCTTTTACAATTTCCCTCACCACTTTGAATGCAGCTTCTTGTTAAAAGCCGTTTGTCGGCTGCAGTGAATTGCTGTGCTGTTGGATTATTGTTGAAGCCTCCAGCTGAACGAATAGCACCAAAAAACAGCTCCAGATGGTCTTGGCTGAATTTGTACATTAACAGGTATTTCATTGGGGCTTGTGGACTCTCAACAAGGTCATGAAATATTGCCCTTGTGCTTTTGATTCCGGCAAGAAACCCAATAAAACCTGTTTTTTTGCGTGATGTATGGATTTCCTGGCCAGAAAGATCTTTTATTCCAAGTATGTAATCATATGCCAATGAAAGAAATGAATCCCACGAATTTTTGTTCGATGCCCGAATTGGTGACTTGAAGCCTTTGGCAAAGGGGTTCCTGGAGTTTAAAACATCAAAGAGATGATCAAATAGCCGAAGGAATTTCACTGTGGCTTCGCATCCTTTAAACTCTTTTAAATTTAGATTCTTTGCGCAAAACTCCAATGCGTCTGCAACACTTGAACTGAGAGCTTGCGCAGCAAGGTTAACTTGTTGCCACATTTTTTGTTGCCACCACTGAATATGGGCTTTTTTCAACTTGTTACCAAGGTGTAGGCCTTCTTTTTCTTGAAGTTTTTGCAAATTTTCAAGATATTGCCATCAAATTTGTTTGTCATCTTTATCCATTAAAACTTCACTATTTGCCAATGTATTTCTGACCAGTTTGAGCATATGACAAACGTCAAGAAGAACATGAACTTTTTTGCTTTTGTTTGATGGATGTGGAAATGATGGATTCAAATTTGGTAGCTTTAAGGAAGCTCCTAGCACTGAAAGCATTGAGAAATGACAAGATGGGCCATCATAAGTCAGTGAAACAACTTTGACACCAACAGCTGAAAGTCGCTGAATACAAAGACTGACAAGATTAGCTCGCTCTGCCCCACTTAAACCATCAATAAGAAAGTATGCACATGGCACTTTCCAAGAACCATTGATGTTTACAACCATAAAGACAAGGGCATCCTTGGCAACCGGAGAGGAATCATCTTGAATTTCCTACATCAACATAGCCTCGAAACTTGTAACCATCCCAAGAAATGTGCTTTCTTATTGCCATTTCGTCAATCATCAAGGAACATAGAACTTTACTTCCAGTTTTCTCAGCTTCGTCAACCTTGATTTTCAGTGCATGAAATGCAGGTTCTGTGAAGCCTGGTTCAGCTGGAATTTTTGAATACCATTTTCTTATCTGAGACTGGTGTGGCAATGCAAGTTTAAACGTTCTGCGAACGAGATCGTAACCTTTTGCAGAGTAAAACTGAAGAGTCAGAGCAAATGACTTTAACTCAGGAGGAAACTTGTGCCCTCTGCCTGATTTTCCCGACGTGATTCTCTTCATTATATCCAATGATGCCACAGAAAAGCAATGGGTAAGCATCTGTTCACAACCTGATGAAATGGCACACTTTTGTCTGAGATGCTTTACCACACTTTTTAGAGATGTTACTCTTCGCTTCATTCGACGTGTTCGCTGCGAAGCTATTTTCAACTGGTGCCTCAGTTTTGTGACTGTACGCTCAGATTGTACGAGCTTCTTTTTTAGTCCCCTTGGGGATACACTGATTGTATATGCGTGGTCTATCAACTTACATGATGTCTCAGACTGTTGTTGTTTTATTTGCTAGAGGAGAGATAAACAGGGTTTTTGAAGAAAACAGAGAGGTAAGCTGGAATTCTTGCACACAAAAAATAATACATAATTTTATCAAAGTTTATAATATTGAGAATAGCATGTTTACCTTTTTCAGGGGACATTTCTTAAAACGCTTGGGAACTGCGTCGTGCCTCAATCGTACATTTTCGCCAGTATGGTCAATATCCTTTTCCAAGAAATGGTCGAAACATATCACGGAAAACTTTGCAGGTGTCCAGTTTTGTCGTAGGGGGGGCCGAGTAACATGGCGCTGGTTTTCAAATTTCCCGGGCTTCACTTTTTGACAGTGAATCAAATAGAGGTTGCGCGATAGAGATCAGTGGGCAAACTCCACTGGTGTAGCTGCGATTTGGCGGCGAAGGAGCGAAACCCGGACAAATTCCGACAAGCGTAAAATTTACGTTGTAAATTTTCCGACAAATTTTCTGACAAGCAGCTGGAAACGTTTGGTGGGGGCAGCTGCCCCCCCCTGCCCCCTATAGCTACGCCACTGGCAAACTCTTTGTATTTGCTTCCTTCTTTAAGACTGTACTGTTTTCTTTTAAACTTGCGACGCGATTTGGACGAGTGGCTGCAATAAAAAGATGAAAGAAACATTGAATAACTCAAAACAAAAGTTGAGCGAACAACAAGAGAATAATTTGCAATCAGATTTCTGAATGACAAGCCCCCCACCTCTGAGTCCCCTCTCCCCCCTATTCATTCACCAATAAGTGTGACGTACAAAGCATCCGCAACCTTGATGTAAAAGTTCAAATCTAGCATGCACCCGGATAAGGAATCCGTTCAAGTTAAACAATACACAACCCAACGCAAAATCAAATTCAAATTCACAAGTTCGAATTGCTTGACACATCGAGAAAGAGCGGTCGTAGGTATGTCGAGATTCAACCTTCTAGCAACACAATGGAACTAGATGTAAAAAGCGTTTAGGCGTGTGCTGCTCGGGTGTGTGTTACAATAGTGTTTGATGAGGCAGGGTTGAAGATAAAGAATAAATAACAGGTATGTTCAAATGAATTAATTTAACTTAAAAAGATGAAGGAAGTAGCTACGACTGGTCTCTGGCTTGGCTGGCAGTGATGGGGGCGTTGCTGTTCGCAACGATGTTGTACGCGTCTTTCCGTTGGCATAATAGATGGCAAAATAGCAAAAACAAAACAAAGTTCGAACTTCAATTATGGAGAGAAATGAGAGCAAATGATATAAATACGCATGCGTATTGACTCATACCCACAATTAGAAAGTCATTGCACACGATTCCAGATATAAATTTTTACGTATCTATATGTATCGGTGGCGAGTCTCCAAGCAGATGTCGTTGGATATATATGAACAGACCGGCACTGTTGGCCCTCGTCACCCCGGTTAGTAGTTGGAGTACGATACATAGATGGTTTTTCTCGACGGAAAGACGAAAAGTTTCGGTACGCTGAGGATCTACTTTCTCTTATAGAACCTCGGCGTACCAACCCTCATTTAATTCCAACTCAACTTCAACTCAACTTCAAGTGGAGCTCGGTGAAATCGATCCATGACTCCATGAGTGGCAAGTACTAGTGCCAACTGCCAACCACTTCGCCACAAGAGTTGAATTAACAAAAAAGCTAATACCAAATGGTCCATTTTGGATTCGCACGAAAATTTATATAATCCGTATTAATTTGTTTCGCACGAAAAAAATCTAGTTCAATAATTTGATCAAATAGGTCAAAAAATAAAATACTTCTCCGTAGGCATAAACTGTTAGACTAGGTGTTAAAATTCTTAAAATGAGTGTTGCTGTCATGTAGAACCACAGGACTGAAGCATCTAGCATTTGATTAAAACGATGTTTTGAAATGAGTAGAGTGAAAAACTCTTCTCATTTTCGTATTATTTTCACTTACCTTGTCATTCTCGATCCCTTAGAGCTTGCTGAGACAGCGGAGAAACCAGACATGCTACTTGCTTCAGGAAACAAATCATTCTCTCCTCCATCTTTGAAGCCATCGTCTAAAATATCAGAACATAACATCATCCATTCATCGTCTATATTCTACCGACATCGTCTATCTATCGCGTCCCCCAAGTTTAATCAACAAATACCCATTTGTTCCATGACTTACCATTTGCCTCAACAGAATATCAGCTGCAATGCAGAGTGGAAAAACTCTCTTTCTCGAAAGACGTTGTATGTACTATGTCACTATGTAACTAGTGGTTGCAAAGTTTCCTGCAACTTGGCTTTAGCTATCCGAGGTTGGTTCAAGGCTCGCACTAAGGCCTCGTGGCCTAGGCCTAGTGAGATGATTTATACATACTATGAGATAAAATATTTAGCAACCCAATCAAATACATCCATAGCAATAATTATGAATTACAATAGTTACCTTTCCAACTTTAGGCATTCTTGTTTCATCGGTGGACATTTTAGATCGGAAAACCAGTTGTCAAGTAAACTTCAAATGACAGATAAGGCATCAACTATACAGCCAAAATGGCCTGACAGTGGTCCTCCTCGTTGACCCAAACGAAAAAGTTCTTCTTGTCATTGTGCCAGATACCGCGGGAATCGGGCCAGTCGCGGGCCATTCCAGCACAAGTGAGCAAGGGAGACACGGGCTTGTCGAACAGAAAGTGATCGTCGATCAATTGGCTTTGCTCATCTTCTGTCATATCCTTCAATGGATAATACGTGCCACTCATCTCTCCTGCAGGCTAAAAGAGAGGTAAATATGACGACAGTGCCATGACAAAAAGGCCCCATCCCAATATATGAAATAGAAGCTATAAGGATCTCAGTTAATGAACTATTAGCGTACCAGTGAGATTGTAAAGAACATTCTTGACAACACGTTCCACCTCTCTGCGTTCGACTCTTGTGCAGTGTGGAGGCAGGCTGTAGTTCTTGATGGATCGACCAGTGCGGCAACGTGACGAAAGCACATAGTTCTCATCGAAGTTGCCTCCTTTGATCTTGGAGGCGTCCAAGTCGGTGACATGGCTGTCAGTCTTCTTGAACCCGTTGTGTCTCTCTTCGATGATCGGGTCCATGAGTTCGCTGAACACCTCGTAACTTTCCTCATCGCCAGCAACGATGCCAACGGTAGTGATGAATGGATGACCAGGATTGTTAACTCCGGTTTGGATGGCTTGATCAAGGGTGTAGCCAGAGGGGGTTTCCTAATTGCAAAGTAATATTCAACTACCCTGTCTGATTTCTATTTACTATTACCTCCAACTACGCCCCCTCCCCCATACTGAAATATCTCTCTAATAACTATGGAACCTCGACATCCACACCCCTTTTCTCTAATATTGCACCTTTTTACCATTACCCCCCCCTTCTCTCTCTCTCTCTCTCTCTCTCTCTCTCTCTGAGTAATCGGTCATTTGCGCTACCATCCTTAACATTCTCCTTTCTATTCTAAAATATACCCCCATAAACCCCTCGTCTACCCTTAATTTCTAATGTCTTTCTCTAATCTTGGTGCACCCTTCACCCTCTCTAATACAAGTGTTTACCCTTGCTCTCTACTATAATTTTTGACTCGCGAAGCGCATGCGCAAGCGAGTATATGTTGGTGAGTGGGGAAAAATGTTGTGTCTGTGTAGACTTTTTACTTGCCCATATAAGGTATGTGCCTCAGATTCAAACGATCACTTTTGATTTGAAGTGAGGCTACCAAGTATGATATCACTTTGCAAGTTTTTCATTGGATAAAGTGTAAACTTGTTGAAATAACAAACAACATGACGTACCATACTAGATGCTGGGCACGCTGTGGCAGGGGGGGACCACGAGCACGATCACGCATGGACACGGGGCGGGGAGCATTTTTGACCCGTTGTTGGAAGGAAGCATGAGGTGAAAAGAAGACAGTTTTCTAGCTGTATGCTTATGCAACTAATACAACAATTATAGTATTTCATTTTTGTTTTGGAAAATGATGTATGTTACATCATTTTAATGTTTAACAGTTGCCAATAATTTATTAAATAACAAATGAACTAACCAATTATCAACATAAGTTTTATTTTCAAAACGGGCACCCAGCTCTTTCAGAGATAGGTGGGCCTTCACAACCCGATTCTTTATCATCACTGCCGTACCCAGCTCTGGGTCTTCTTGCAAGAGGTTCTCCTTCGTGCGAGTTTCAGCTATACGAACTGACTACTGAATAGTCTTCGTCTTCTTCGCTATCCTCAGGAAGACTTCGTCCTTCGTTGTCAGAGGAATTTGTTTTGAGCTACTATTTTCGCAATCCGACATTTTGAAAAAAGACTTTAGCCAGACACTGTTTCAAATCTCCAACAGAGGCCGGCCGGGCAGCTCTTCCACAGAGAACAATATTTGAAGAACAATAGCTCGGTTCATTCTGACGTCACACTGAATCAAAATCTTGAAAGTTTTATTTTTTCAAAATTTGTTAAAATTTCTGTTCTTAATTGAAAGCAACGAGAATTGACTCATAATGTGAGGAAAATATCGCGCAGAACTGGGTGTGTTTGAGCTTGGAAAAAATATACTTGTACTCGTCAGAAAACACTCAAAATAAGTTCATAATGATACTCAGATCTTTTTCTCTCCATCTCCGTAAAAAAATCGGTATGTCATTTCAGGCTGCATAAGCCCTTTAATTTAATGTTACTTTCTTCACTTTCTGGATAATACAGTGAAATAAAAGCCATCTGTCGCAAGTCACCTCAAGGTTCCTTTGATTTATCTAATACATTCATGGCGTCAGATCATGCTGCACCCCCGTTACTGTAACCCTCCAGCTTCTCTAAGTAAAGTGACCAAGAAAATCTACGAGCTGCAGCCCTGGCTGTACCCCCTTCATATTTTCTAACTCAAGTCTCTGCCTCAACGCCACATTCTAACATTTTTATTAACTATTAGACTGCAACGTACAAATATCCGCAACATCTCTTTGAATCAACATGACGGCAAAATAAACTCACCAAATCGCGAAGCTTTTCATACAAGCTTGGTGTTAAATGGCTGGCCATACAATTGTTGTGTTTTCTCAAATCAGGAAAGTCACTAGATGCGGGGAACTTCTGGTAGGCAGCGCATTTTGGTTCATCTCCGAAGAACTGTGTCTTGGCTTCGTAAGCAGTCACGGCCGCACCAAGAGACGCGGCAGCGGCCTTGAGCAACTTGCGCGTGGGAAAGTTCTTCATAAACGATGCCATCGTAGTACAGTGTGATATCAGTGTGTTGTATGAAGTCACACGGCCAAATGCCTCAGAGAGTATATCTCAAAGTTTCTTTGAAGTTGCTGATGATATGTAGACTTTACTTGAAAGATGTCTGAAAGCAATTGATGCTTTTCCCTGCGTATTTCGTTCACATAAATCGCGTGCATTTTGGCGTTAGAGCGAAAAAATTCGATTGATGTGACGCAAAATTTGCGCGGAACCGAGGTTTGCGGGCCGAAACCACGTGACGCAACGTCAGATTTTATTGTGACTATCACCGATACCATACCATACTTGGAAAGCGCCAATATTTTGCCTAGGCTCAAAAATATTCGACTTTTTCTTCTGAAACCATAAAAAAACAAATATATTTTCCATAATCTCACAGTGTTTCAATCCGCAAAACATAGTTCCTTTCGCCTGACCTCAATCCGCTATTATCATAGCACGAGTAAACGTGATTCTCTTCTTGAAAATGACAGACTCAAACACAAATATCGTAGTTATTATCATCTTCCCGTTCCGCAGTTTACAACAAGAAAAAATAAACTGTTCTGTAGATAAATAATGTAATAGTTTTGCGAACTGAATAAATAAATAAAAGAAAAGCTAAAGAAAGCAATGTAACTTGCAAGGAAGCATCTCATTTTCCCCCCATTTCGTGCACTGTCTACAACAAATGCATCAAATGTATCACTAACGCCCACGATCTCCAATACTCTTGTTTTTAATACCTTTTCTATTAAGCACCCCTCGCTCAACTCATCAAATTCTATTCTTTTCAAGTAAGACCCTGTCCTAAATATGATCGTCCTTAAAACACCTCTCCCTCCGAAGACGTATAGACGCCATGTGCCCCTTTTATTTATCAATATTTGTCTTCATTACAAGCAACTCCATCAGAACAAGTAATTAACAACACACAATTACTAATCATAAGCATTAAAAACGAACATCTGCTTCACTGTGGCTTACATTATTACCAACCAATCGCATGGTGCTTAAATAATGATGATGCACACAACGTAAAGTAAACAACTTCATAGATCATTAGCCACATAGAAGCCTCTTTTTTCAAAGTGGGAACATTTTGGAGATCTTTGCCAAAAAGAGGACCTGCGTTAAGTGCTGTTCACATTTGTAGTCTGAAACATAATAATGTATGCTAGAAGGTGTGTTCTGTACTTGTTAGTATGGCATTGCGTGGCAGTGTCAAACGCCAATTGGTATTACTACAATACAGGATTCTTTGCATCTCAAACAAGTGAAAACAGCGATGATTCAGCTGACAGAAATATCAATCTGTTAAATGAAGATTTCTTCAATTGCAATATGGATAAATCCTGTTCTGTTCTTTCCAAAGTAAAAGGGACAAATGGAAAAGAAATATGGAACAAAGTTCAAGGTAAGTCACACCGACCCAGGTCGTCGTGTTTCTTACTATTCGGTTTACACAATTTATCTAGAACAGTTTTAATTGCAAATACAATACGATGCAGATCTTTAGAGGATAATGGGTCTGTTGGAGATTTAACGAAAATTCAAGTCAAAAAGGAAATAGCCATCGGACCATGGGTAAAGTATGTGAAGCTGAGTGGCGGATGAAAGTATTCCAAGATAGCTATCATCAATTGCTGTTATAATAAAAATTAGTCGAGCCATCATCAATAGTCGATTGGGAGAGTAGTGTTGGGTTGGGACCTGTCAGTCTCGTATGACCATATTTTCTTTTACTTGACAACGGATAGATTCACACTTATCAGGTTTATCTGTGACATTTTGAAGAAAGCTATATTATCCACAAAATCATTTTTCTACTGCAATATTGTTTTAGTTGAACAGACCTTTATGATACATGATACATGATACATGATAGACAATTGCATTGGAGATTTTTTTAAAATTAGTCCCCATGCTGAACCGAGTTCTTCATGAATGGAGTGGCAAATCGCAACGCAACGACAGCGTAACGACTTTCATTCAACCTAATATTATGTTATTAATCTCTAGTCTGTATAATCCATTTGTCCATACTTTTGTTATCAGTATACTAATTTTCAAATAAACCTCGTTTCTATTTACTTGAAAATCTTCCCACCTGCATGCTCAAGAATCTGAAATCAAACAACCATTAACAAAATATATTAACAAAGCCCTGGTACCCGTCGATGCCGGGTTGAGATTTCGGCGAATGGCCTTTATTTAAGTAGATACTTAGTCAGGAAAAAATTAGGTCACGTACATGCCAGCCGATCGTACATTTTTTATTCTGTTTCGGTATCCACTTCCTCAGCGCCCTGCGCTCTGCGATTTTAATTAACTTTTTTGAACTGTGTACTTCGAATTGAATCAAGAAACATGTATCCCACAACCACACACCACACAGATACAGACTGGTGATTTATTTGACGTCACAATAGATCTGAGAAATCGAAAATTCCGTCACATTTTATTTCAACTACCCGTTACTTTTCTGGTTTTACTCTTTTAATTCTAAACGTTTTGTAAAACATTTTTCGCTGAGGACACTCGCAGATAAATTCCGGTTACATAGATACCTTTCATTTTGCGATCTGTGGAGTGGTTCTTGAGTTATAAGCGGACATAGCCACAAACATACATACATACATACAAACAGTTCTGTTTTATATATATATAGAAGTTCATTATTTTCAACAAAACCTGTTTAAAATAATTTTGCTTTGTTCTAGCTCATGTAAACTTCAATGCATTTACAATTTATTTTCTCAAAGAAATCCATGTATTGATATCATTCATAAATCCTATCGAGAATAAACTGTAGTCTCTCTCATTTCAGGACCACCATTGTACGTTATCCCGAAAGTTAATGGTGCGGGTTTACGTAAAAACTGGCCCGAAGCGAGGCAGTACTGCCTCGATTTGAAGGGAGACCTCTTGAACACAAGAGATTGGGCAGAGAATGAAAGAGTTGTTGAATTCATCAAATCAACAGGGATAACAGAAAGTATATGGATTGGAATGAATGATAGACGACAGGAAGGCACAATGGAATGGAGCAATGGTAGCCCTGTTACTTTTACAAACTGGTACACAGGTGAACCAAACAACGCAGGTATGAGTGGTGAGGATTGCGCTGCCATGTTCTTAGCAGGAAATGGTTTTCAATGGATTGACGCTTCGTGCGACAATTGGACCATTCCATTTATATGCGAAATACCAAGCAATTGATTATCGAATACTCTCAAATTAACCGCCCAGAGACTAACAAAAAAAAGAGGGGACTTATAAAATGATACTGTTTATTTCTCTAAAGAATCAATTCTACAAATTTAAAATTAAAATAATTACGATTAAGATATTTAAATTGCCGCATCTAAGTCGATTCTGGCAACAAATCTGAATTTAACCACATTTGTCCCATAAACATTGATCTGATAAAAAATAATACAGTGGAATCCAGCTATAACGAACTCTGTAGGGACCGAGAAAATAGTTCGTTGTACAGAAGGGAAATATTTTATGAAAAATTCCAAACACAAATAAGCTAGAATTTCTATTGCACCCTCCCTCTAGTATTCGCGCTTAAGTGGCACACTATATTGTTCCAAAAAACAGTTTACAGGATGACAACAGTTATTGCTCTGATAGATTGCAACAGGAAAAATGCTCAAAAATGTTTAACAATGAAACATCACAAAGCAAAGTCTATATTACCACTTGATGTCAATTTTTTCATCACTATTTTGATTTTATCTACTTTTATTTCTTTCTGTTCTGTTAAACAAAAAAATCAGTGATATGTTTTTGTTCCTTTTTGTTTCTCCTTGCTACGTCATATAATTTCGCAAGGGAATTGATCTTCTTCGCATTTCGTTCCCTATTTCCGCATTCGCACAAAAAGGCTCAATGTTTGAAGCACATCCAAAGCATGAAAACCTCGCCCTTCGCGATAAGTTTTCTCAAAAATTCGCTATATCGAGGGTATTTGTGGTCAGGGGATCAGAAGTTTGGTTCGTAATAACGAAATTTCGTTATATCCAGGGTTCGTTATACAGGGAATATTTACAGTAGGATTTACTTAATTTGTTACAATTAATTATCAATAGAATAACTGATATAGCCATTATTAATTACAATCAAAAGGATGGGAAAAAAGAAGTGAAAGGGGATTTTGTTTAATTCTGGCCGTACTGAAGACTGGCGGATAGCAATGAAGAAAAAATAAAACAGACTTTTGAAAAACTCTAGAAAAAAAATTTCTGTTGTCAGGATCGCGGGTTGACAATCTTGCTGAAGAACTGAAACGGAAAATTGTCCATCCCTGAGAACAAAATCTTTCGTGTGCGTCCAAATCACCTGGCTTCAGCCATTTTGATACTCATGTTGTTGTGGCGGGAAAAATCGTAGCCCGTGCGCAGTTCTATGATTTTTATCCGTCTGAGCAGGGATAGGCTCATTTCAAGAGTTTACACGACCCTTATTGAAATAAACTGCTACAAAGTCATACTGTTTTTTTTTACATGAAAACTTAATCTTGGAAATAAAAACTTATCTTACCAATGCTCCAGTTGAACTTGCTTGGTTTGCAAATAGATGGGAGCATTATAATACATTAAAATATATTGTCAATTGCAATTGTGGTCGCAAATATCAACAAATCGCTTTGGTTGGTTCAGTTGGCCAACAACAGGTACCAGTATAAATCGCTTCCACAACAATTCAAATAAATCTTTAATTCTATATACATAACAACAATATCACCTTATAGAAACTTTCTTTTCAAAGTGGAAACACTTTGAAGATCTTTGCGAGAAAGAGATATTCCTGCATTAAGTGCTGTTCACATTTGAAGTCTGAAACATAATCATGTATGCCAGAAGGTGTGTTTTGTACTTGTTAGTATGGCATTGCGTGGCAGTGTCAAACGCCAATTGGTATTACTACAATACAGGATTCTTTGCATCTCAAACAAGTGAGAATAACGATGATTCAGCTGAGAGAAATATCAATGTGTTAAATGAAGAGTTCTTCAATTGCAATATGGATCAATCCTGTTCTGTTCTTTCCAAAGTAAAAGGGACAAATGCAGAAGAAATATGGAACAAAGTTCAAGGTAAGCCACACAGAGCCAGGTCGTGGTGTTTCGTACATTTCGTTTTACACAATTTATCTAGAACATTCTTAATTAAAAAAACAAGACTTGCAAAATAAACAAATTATATCTTTCTTGTTGTGTATCCGCACCTGCACATTGCATCTACGTATCACATATCAATACATATGCTATTCTAAAGACAAAATTCCATTGAAAAGTTCTAACTCATACAAAGCTGAATGCATTTATAATGTATTTTCTGAAAGAAATCCATGTATTTACATCATAAATCCTTTCGAGAATGCACTTTAGTCTCTCTCTCTCATTTCAGGACCACCATTGTATGTTATTCCGAAAGTTAATGGTGTGGGTTTACGTAAAAACTGGCCCAAAGCGAGGCAGTACTGCCTCGATTTGAAGGGAGACCTCTTGAGCATAAGAGATTCGGCAGAGAATGAAAGAGTCATCAAATTCGTCAAACCAACAGGGATAACAGGAGGCATGTGGATTGGAATGAATGATAGACGACAGGAAGGTACAATGGAATGGAGCAATGGTAGCCCTGTTACCTTTACTAACTGGAACATAGGGGAACCAAACAATGCAGGTACAGATGAAGACTGCACTGCAATGCACTTAAATAAAAATGGTCTTCCATGGTTTGACTCTCCGTGCAAAACTTCGATTAGGAAATTTATATGCAAGATACCAAACAATTGATTATCGAATACTCTCGAGTTAGCCACCCAAGGACTAATAAGAAAAAGACTTACGCAAGGGGGGCTTATAAAATTATTTAAAGCACTAATCACAATACCTAGGCTGTTTTCAAAGCTTCTATATCTGCACGTATATGAAAATATTGAGCTTAAATAAACCGTGAAGACTTAAGTCTTAAATGTTGGAATCAATGAGCAGACACATGGGTTCAGCATGGGGACTAATTCTAAAAAAGTTCCAGTGAAATTATGTCTATTATGTATTATGTATCATGTATCATGAAGGTCTGTTTAACTAAAACAACATTGCAGTAGAAAAAAGATTTGGTAGATAATGTAGCTTTCTTCGAAATGTGATAGATAAACTTGATAAGTGTGAAGCTACCCGTTGTCAAGTAATGATGAAAATCAAGTCTGTATAACTGTCTGCCCATAGAGTCTGCCCATAGAGATAAGATATACTGTATCTTTATCCTCTCTTTATGGTATAGCTAGCAAAATCGCTGATTTGCAGCTATCTGTGATGTGTGAAAAGATTATTGCTGTTCTTGTTTATGTAATAGTATTTAAAATTCTTCACGGACAAACACCATTAGGAAAGTAATTAACACCGCACGCAAAGTTAGGAGCAACATAGATTGTTTTAGTGTATGACATATCAATGTTGAACATGTAACTAGAAAATGAATTTTCGAACTTACATGATGTCTAACTTCATGATTGACACCTCCCAGGTTTTCATGATAGTACAGAAAGCTGCCAATGAATATCAGTCCTCAGGACAGGCTGCGTGAGTGGTGGAAGGTCTGCAAAGGAACACATGCCTATCAGACTCCGATTCAGATTAACAATATTACACGTGATGATTCAATATTGTGATTTCAGAAGGATGTAACTACAGTTGAATCTCGACGGGTCAAGAACAGCGAGAAATGGGACATTCGTTCGATTTAACAGCTATTCCAGTTAGTAGCTGGGAATAAACCAAAAGCATACGTTCGAAACATCGAAAAATTCGAAAAAAACGGCAATAATGAAATCAAGATTCAAATTCCAACGAGGCAATCCAAGTATTGCTATGCTACCAGATTGCAATGAGACAAAACATACCTTCTATGTTCGAATCAGGTAGCATCTGTTGCTTGTTTGACAAAAAGTTTGAAACAATACTCGTAACAGTAGTCGATGGTCCGATTGTGATGTTCTTATGGTTATTCAGTATTTTTGAATTCCATATCTCATCCATCGAGTCCTTGATCAATGATATACAATCGTGAAGAGATTTCTGCAGCTGGCATGCCTCGATTTGCTTGGAAAAGAGCACTAGGGCTTGTAGCAGTGAGCTGATACCATCTACGAGAGGCAGAAAAAGAAATCTTATTCTCGAATTCATTAAAAACACAAAAGCAAGTCTGTTACATGGTATACATGCACCCGAAGCCCATATCACATAAGTGACATAAACCAAATGCCACGTAGGTGCACGTTTCTTACAAAAAAATTGCATCAGTACTTGGTAACAAAAGTTTCTTGGTTTGGTAACAATTTGAGCATTTTCGTGCTCTAAAAGTTTCTCATTTGGTTATATATTTTTGGATCAAAAATTACCTTTTAGAAGGTGAGCATGTTGGGACGGACATAGGTCCAGATCGTCACGAAAAAAACCCACGTAGATCAAGATCAAAAGTTACAATCTTTTCCAAACAAAAGATAACAAAATCCTTTACATTCACAAAAACAATCCGTGAACAAACTAAAGCCAATTAAATCTTTTTTAAGAATGGAAATTTTACATTTTCTTTATTTGTCTAGTTGCTAGTGCCATTTCCTAAATTTTTGGCCATCCTAGTTCCAGCTTCTTAGAATCCATTTTGTCATAAAAAACGTGCAATGAAATGTTAGAAAGAAACCTTGTAGCTGGTCGATCGAATTGACAATTTGGGCCAGGGCTTCCATAAGGGCAAACTCTTCGTATTTGCTTCCTTCTTTAAGACTGTACTTTTTTCTTTTAAACTTGCGACGTGATTTGGACGAGTGGCTACAATAAAAAAATGAAAGAAACATTGAATAACTCAAAACAAAAGTTGAGCGAATAACCCAAGAACAATTTGCAATCAGATTTCTAAATGATAAGCCCCCCCCCACCTCTGAGTCCCCTCCCCTCCCTTTTCATTCATCAAAAAATCTAACACACAAAGCATCCGCAACCTTGATGTATAAGTTCAAATCGAGCATGCACCAGGATGAGGAATCCGTTCGAGTTAAAACAAAACACCACAACACAAAATCAGAACACAAGTTCGAATTGCTTGACACATCGAGAAAGAGTGGTCGTAGGTATGTCGAGATTCAACCTTCTAACAACACAATACAACTAGATGTAAATAGCGTTTAGGCGAGTGCTGCTCGGGGGTGTGTTACAATAGTGTTTGATGAGGCAGGGTTGAGCATAAAGAATGAATATTTCTCCGTAGGCATAAATTGTTAGACTAGCTGTTAACATTGTTAAAATGAGCGCTGCTGTGATGTAAAACCAATAAACCAATAATGAGGACTAAAGAATCTAGCATTTGATTAAAACGATATGTTTTGAAATGATTCCTTCAAAAAATATGAAGAGGGGGTGTTTAGTGTACTTGGAAGGCTAGATATCTATATTGGTAACAGGTCGTTTCTCTATATTTGATGAGATTGAATGGTGTCATTTGTATTTGACATTTGTTGTTGACATTTACGTTTCATAGCTGGATTCGGAATATCAGCAATAATAAATTTCAACAAATTATTCTTAATCAAGAGAAGGTGTACGCTCAATTTGAAGATCAAAGATTTTTTATCGAGAAGGACTCGGTTATATTCTGCTGTGCAGCCGCTTCGCTCCGCTCCGCTACGCAGCAGCAATTAACCCCGGGTATAACGAAGAGATGGTGAAACAGAGGGACAGGGGACTAGCTGGCCCTCTTGCCATTAATAGAGTGAAAAAATCCTTTCACTTTCGTATTATTTTCACTTACCCCGTCATTCTCGATCCCTTCGAGCTTGCTGAGACAGCGGAGAAACCAGACATGCTACTTGCTTCAGAAAATAAATCATTCTCTCCTTCATCTTTGAAACCATCGTCTAAAACATCAGAAAATAACATCATCCATTCATTCATCGTCTCTATTCTACTAACATCGTCTATCTATCGCCTCCCCCAAGTTTAATCAACAAATACCCATTTGTTCCATGATTTACCATTTGCCTCAAGTGCCTGTTTTTCCTTCAACTCTCGTACAACAACCAGTCTCTGTTTTTGCCGTGTAAAGCGTCGTTTCGCATCTTCAATCGTCTCAAAACAATGACGAAACGCTGAATATAAAGACAGATAACAATTAAACACCGTGCAACTGACATATGAACAAGGCAGTACAACAATAACAACAACGACAGAATCTCAGCTGCAATGTTCAATGGAGAAAACTCTCTTTCTCGAAGACCTTCTATGTACTATGTCATTATGTAACTGTGCTATGTTAAAGCGATTTCCTCGCTTTGACATAGTACACAGTTTGGACAACCGTTATTTCAAACATCCGCCATCTCGAAGAAATTCAATTTAGCCTTGGAGGTCAGATAGCGGATGTCAACATGTCAGCTGAACCACCCTTGGAGAAAAAGTGGTGACTATCTCGAGCAAACTTCATTTTCCCTTACGAGATAGAGTTATCAACTAACGAGTCTTTGAGTGACACATAGAATACTTATAAGCAAACATTGCTTCCGTTAAGCTAAATATAAACTACACTATACAATGGATCAAGAATCTAGATGCCCAGTTAGTTATAAATGGAAGCTCGCTATGCAAGGAGCGTTCACTATAGTGGCAATACATTGTATAAATAAATACAAACCTTCCATGATGGCTGGAATGAAATTTGTCTCCATCAAATCCTCTCTTTTGCAACGGTAGATCTGCAAAGAAAAGTTTGATCAAAAGGTATTGACAATTAGCAGCATAACATGGGAATAAATGAGTTGTTTTACGTTCTGAATTACGTGATGTAGATAATGATAACATAATACCATGCGCATTGCATCGTCCCAGTTATGTCCATCAATGCAAGCCGATATTGCAGATTCATGATCCTTCAAATGGAAACATTTTCACTCAAATTCAACCATGTGTAAAAAATTAAAAAAACGACAACTAAATGAATCCAAATAAAATAAACAATAACTATAGTGGAATCTCAACCCACCAATCTACCTATACAACAAAACTTCAAGCATGTAGAAGCAAACCATGAGCAAAATATACCTTTATCTGCTTCGTACATAACACAACTTGCACTCACGAGCCGTTAAAAATGGAGTTAAATATCACGACTCACCTCTACGTAAACTTCAAGAAGAAATGCAGCTTCGCTCCATCGCTTCGCATCTTTTAGCTCAACTAAAAAAGAAAAACTAAACTTATATATTATAAAGTTTACTAATAACAGAAAGTGCAAAAATAGTTTGCCGTGACCGGGGATTGAACCAGGGACCTTCAGATCTTCAGTCTGACACTCCCCAACTGAGCTATCCCGGCAGATATCTCAAACTTCAGACAATTCTTAGGTGATCATTGAATGCTTACTAACGTTGGATATTGCAAAAATAGATTGCCGTGACCCGGGATTGAACCAGGGACCTTTAGATCTTCAGTTTGACACTCTCCCAACTGAGCTATCCCGGCAGATATCTCAAACTTCAGACAATTCTTAGGTGATCATTGAATGCTTACTAACGTTGGATATTGCAAAAATAGATTGCCGTGACCCGGGATTGAACCAGGGACCTTCAGATCTTCAGTCTGACGCTCTCCCAACTGAGCTATCCCGGCAGATATCTGAAACTTCAGACAGTTTTTAGGTGATCATTGATTGCTTATTAATGATGGATTTTGCAAAAATACGTTGCCGTGACCCGGGATTGAACCAGGGACCTTCAGATCTTCAGTCTGACGCTCTCCCAACTGAGCTATCCCGGCAGATATCTCAAACTAAAGAAAATTTTTAGTTGATCATTGAATGCTTACTAATGTTGGATGCTGCAAAAATATGTTGCCGTGACCCGGGGTTGAACCAGGGACCTTCAGATCTTCAGTCTGACGCTCTCCCAACTGAGCTATACCGGCAGACAATTCAAACTACAAACACATTTGGATTCACCACTATAGTTAAACTAATGCTGCAGAAAAATTACAATATATTACCTGCCATATTTCGTGCCATCTGACTGATTTTGTCCTTTGAGTATTGCAACTTCGAAACTTCGCATAAGGCAAGTTTCCAATTGGCGCACCTCACAAAACATTCCAACGATTCTTCACTGTAACCAACACGGGCATAAACTAGAAGAAAATCCAAGCATCACAAACAAATCTGACAAAATTCAGTGTCCTCTTGTTGCCTACTACCACGCCTGATTTCAAGTTAATTTACTCTTTTGGTATGTCCATAAGCTAACCTCTACTTCAGGTATACAGACAAAAGACAAAGTCAGAAGTCAAAAGGAGACGAAAGCCCCTTGACCCTTACAATTTTCGCCAATTTTTCACTTATCTTTCATCCCTCTCCTCCTCCTAACAATGTTTTCTCTGGAGACAGTTTTATAAAACATCGACAAAATTTTGCTTTGCGCCATTTTTACAGGGGTCTGCTTGAGAGGACAACATTTTTTAGGGGGAGTGGAGGAGGGGGGGGTAAATAACGCCAGCAAGAAACAACAATTTGCGGGTTGATAATTTTTTTTCTCACTTTAGAATTTTCCCAGGGAATTTTGTCGTCTATTGCACAAACAAGATGAACTTTCGCAACTTGCAAAGCATCTTAGTTGTGGTGGCTTCAGTTAACTCCCGAGACGACTTCCAACATTTTAATAAGGAAAAATATATGAAGAAGGAATTATATGATGGGCAGAAAAACTTCAAACAATAATAAGATAATTCAAACAATAAGAATAATTCAGGATACCTAATCCAGCTTCTAGAAAGTTCTTTCTTTTGGCAAGATCTTGTCCATACAGAAAACTGACACTCTATAACAAAAATAAGATTACTTTTTACTTACTTGCTTTGCATGTGTATTTACGTGTTACTCTTTTACTTACTTTCGTACTTCTCAACCAACTTATTTGCTTGTTTATTTATGTATTTGCTTCATTGCTTCTTTACTTGCTTATTTGTTCACTTATTTATTTGCTTACTTTATTGCCTTATTGCTTAATCAGTCATCCTTTGGAACCGCGTAAATTGAATAAGGCCCTCGGGGAATTGAAAGAGCTTTTACGTAAAGTACTTATACCACGTTAGCATTAGAGTATGAAAAATTGAGGGAAATAATTCGCTACTTTGCGTCTCTGCTTTGACATTTACCTTGAAATTGTCCGGGTCATTCTTACAGAGTTCAAGACCTTCTTTGTACAACGCTTTCTCAGAAAGAAAGTTGAGAAATTCTTCAAAGTGTGATTCACCTAAAACATGAAGATAAGCATGACATGAATGTAGATAAAAAGTCAACAAGCAGTCAAGGTAGAAATTAGAAGGCATGTGAACCAGAAAACAAAGAATCAAATAATTGAGAGAGTGAATAGGTCAGTAAGTGAGTGTGTGAGCGAGTAAGTGATCGAGAAAATGAGTGGGTTGGTAAGTGAAGTTAATATATACAACACAGTTCAAATAAGTACTTTACGTAAAAGCTCTTTCAATTCCCCGAGGGCCTTATTCAATTTACGCGGTTCCAAAGGATGACTGATTAAGCAATAAGGCAATAAAGTAAGCAAATAAATAAGTGAACAAATAAGCAAGTAAAGAAGCAATGAAGCAAAGACATAAATAAACAAGCAAATAAGTTGGTTGAGAAGTACGAAAGTAAGTAAAAGAGTAACACGTAAATACACATGCAAAGCAAGTAAATAAAAAGTAGGTAAATAAGAAAATAAATGGACAAAAATATGTAACTAAGCACGTAAGTAAGTGATCAAGCAAGAAATTAAGTTAGTAAATAATTAGGAACTTACTTACCTGACTAAGTAAGTTCCGAAGTAAGTAGGTAGATACGTAAATAGTTAAGTATATAAACAGAAAACTAACCACAATTGAAAATGTGTTTGAGTGCTTTTTTGTATCGTTTAAGGTAGCAATCTATTTTGAATTTCCCATAATTATCTTCATAACTTTTCATTTCATTGAGAAACGGTAGATATTCTTTAGGATCCTGAGAAATAAAACATTATTTGAAAATAATTCAGCGAAATTATTTTAACAACTTTATGAAATTACTGTCAACGGGTGATTTGACTCTGAAAGATTATCCTCATTTTGCACATCTTTTCTTAGACAGCCCCAAGATCCAACTACATAACTACTATTCTTGATAAACTATACTGTTTAACTGTAAACTTCAATAACATCTACATCTACATCTACATCTACATATTAATCGGCAAAACCTATAAGGCACCACACTGATAGAGATCAACGCACTGCCCATGCACTCCCATCATTTGTCATAAAGAGAGTGAGAAAGATTGGAACTCCATAAGAAGTTGGCTAAGGATGGGTATGCATGAGCAGCGAGAAGATCTCAAGAAAATTAACATCCTATTGTCTAACTGGAATAATAAACTTGAACATTTTTCAGGCATACTCAAGAAGTAGAACATCATCAGATGACATTCTGATTACAAAAAGCAGTAGAGAGAAAGGTGGGTGATAGATAAGCATCAGAGAAGAAGTGGGTGGGAGCAGAAGGGGGTAGGGGGGAAATAGAGGGGAGTAAAAGGAGAGAAGAGGGAGAATAGAGGGGAGTAAAATGAGAGACGGGGGAGAATAAAGGGGAGTAAAACGAGAGAAGGGGGAATACAGGGGAATAGAAGGGGAGTAGGGGGAGAATAGAGGGAGTAGAAGGAGAGAAGGGGGAGAATAGAGGAAAGTAGAAGGGTAGTAGAAAAGGAAAGTACATAAATCAATAAAAACCTGCCTTGTTTGACTTTTCCGCTATCATCAGTGTTATATCAAAGTCGTAAAGTCCCAGGGCAACATTGTACAATACTTCAACATCGGTCATATAAAGAACATGCTTCAGAGCTCTATCAAACGACGTATCAGTTGTGTACACCTTATCTGCAACGAAACAAAAGAACACAAACCTGTATCGTAATCTCATCGAGTATTTTCATTGAGAATTGAAGTGCTCTAGCCATGAAAGTATCGTATGGGTGCTGAATAATGTGTTATAAGACAACATAAAATCATTCTATTACACTCCTGATACTTGAACAGCCGAAGGGCAGATGAAATTGGTTCGAGTATTCAGGGTTTGAGCTGGTAAGTAACATGGACTGCAATACAGTTCGAGTTGACAAAGGTTCAAGTCAACCGGGTTGAAATTATTGGTTCTACTGCATACAAATAAAAGGGTTCTTTACATAGGTACAAAAAAACACAAAAATAAACCTTTTATCTTCTTCATCTCGATTAGAACTGTTTCTAAATCAGGGCTGGTTTGCTTCACATATGTTGTTAAAAATGTCAGAAGTAATCTAGAAATTCAAGTGCAAAATATCGAACATCATCATTATTCGACACAGGTATATGTATCCGTGCACAAGCCCGACATATTTAACTATACTCACAGAGGCGCCGGCAGCTACAAGGAAGCGGGAGGACAAAGAACTTAAGGACAAGCCCGTACAAAATTTTGGGGGCCACGCCCTATTAAACCATGGGGACGCCCTATTTTACAAATAGAAAACACCCCGTTTGCCAGTAAGTGGGGTACATGTTTTCCACAGGCCCCTGCATGCGCAGCCATTGGCTACTCTGATGCTACTGAGATCAAATTTCTATTGAAAATATATTAGAAATAATAAACGAAAGCAAATGACTTACTTATTGTGGCCTAGTCTTTCGATTGCTTGACGAACTGTTAAGCATACTCTGTCTACCTTGTTAGTGGCTCTAAAAAAGTCAGTGATAATGTTAACGAAAATTAACTGTGGCTAATAACGTCCTGAGACCATGCGGAGAAACAGAAAGCACACGGTCAATGCGAGGCTGTTTGAGAAAGAGGCCCATGAGAATAAAAAGTCGCTAAAGTTGACAAGGCATAGAGTAGCCAAGGGTAAAACTAAAAGCCAAGTGGTCTGGAGACATGGGAGAGATAGAACAATGTGTGACACATCGAGGGATTTGATTTGAGCGGCGAATGACTTATTGAGGTTCGGCTCTGTTGTTAATATTGCTCGAAATCCAATTGTAAGATCATACTTGCTGGTTTCGTCAGACTTGGCGGGTCTCTGAGCGTAGGAGCATGCATAAAATGTAGAAGTGACATCGTCTTCCCTGTTGAAAAATAACACATGAACATGTTAAAGCGAAATAAACAATGCTCTTGAGCAAAATTGCTTACACGATCAGCAAAATGGGGGGAAAATACAAAGAAGACAAAACGATTACGCTTGCTTACGTAAGATCAGCAAGAAAGAGGTTCACGTCAACTTCTGAATTCACTTCAGTGATAAATGCATCCACGTTACTGAGAAATAGCTGCAGACAGAAAGAACATATTTGTATAATGCTATTGAGATGCATGCTTTATTAATAAAGTTTTGTCAAAAGATTGTTAAAAAGAGAAACTTCTTCAAGGGTGGATTCATAATCAGAGAAATGCAAAAACGAATTAAATTAATAGCGGATTAAAGTTAAAACATGGATGAAAAAAAAAATTGATTATTAAAACAAGCAGGGGAGTATTCAAATAACACATTTCAATAATTCACAGAATAGGGTTCATCTCTATGAGACAAACCTCCGGATTGTGATCGTGAATAAGGTTAAGGTTGATTCGATGTCTTTTCATCGTATTCAGTGCTTTTCTGTATGCCAATCTAAATAAGAATTCGCTTGTCAGTGTGGACTAACTAAGAAATAAATTACAATGCATCGAATAAGAAAAATGATTCCGACTCGGGGACTCAATACGTACTTGTCAAGAAGTTTTTTCAAAAATGACACGACAAGAACCCGTGGATGAATTGTCTCCAAGTTACCTCTGGGCATCTAGAAAAACAATAAAATATATAAACAAATTTAAAAAACTAAGAATTTAAGATAATTAAAAGTATAGTTTGCTCTTTTGCAAATCGTAGTGTCTTACTTCAGATGAACTGACCAGAGTGCTTTGAGAACATTTCCATTGTTCTCCTGGTAGGTCGGTTGATAAAACGTTAAAAATGATTTAGAAGATTTATAAATAGCTTCGCACTGTTTAGTTACCTGCAAAATAACTTTTGTATCTTGAGACAGAACTGAGACAATTCTTGAACCTCTCTCTACACTTCTTTCCGCCTCGTGTGACACTGGGTCTGACGTCTCTCCTCCCAAAAGCCCTGGACAATACAGAAACCACTTTATAAGAGACTTACTAGTAAAATTTGTGTTAAATTACAATAGATTCTTGTGTTCTATTGTTTTCCTTAACAATAGAAAACAATAGAAAATTTAAGAAACTTTTACTGGTAGGGCTTGAGCTGGGTTTCTTATAAAATAAAAAACGTGTAAAATAGAAGGGTTTCTCTCGGTAATAGCAATGGCGTAGATAGGAACTTTTATAGGGGGAGGGGGCGAAAAGTTCAATTTTCCGACAAAAATTGAATGAGCACTTTTGTTTCTCCAAGACTATGAATATAAGATAAGGAAATTAGCTAGAACACAACGTAAACAGAAGATATCTATTTTCCGACAAGATCAGCAATTTTCCGACAAAACTACATTTTAGCTCTACAGGGGGTTTTTCGCCCCCTGACCCCCCCTCTATCTACGCCAATGGGTAATAGCAAGAGTAGTGAGAGTAAGCAAAACAAGACATTCTGAAAAACATAGTGCCTTACATTTGACGAGGCTCTCGAGATGTACACAGCGCAGTGAATGAGCATGGGTAGTGTAAACAAGGTATTCCTCGTGAATGCCAAATGACGTACAGTTGTCAGCTATCTAAAAGACACAACGATTGACGCAGTTCAACATGTGTTGCATCTGTGAGAAAAACATCACAGAGATACCATCGGTGTTTGTCTAGCGAATTGGATAAATGTACAAATTTGCTAATGTCCAACCACATATGATATCTACTAAACATATAACGTTCATCAAATTTCTCTTTGAAATGTTAGGGTTGGGATCAGTGGAGTTTGCGGAATAAATTCAATTTCATTCAAATTATTCAATTGAGTCCACATTTGTTGCCTTCAAAGAAGCTTTAGCCTTTTAGAAGCCGCACTTTAAAGTGGATGTTTCTCTATACTTAACAAGCAAGGGAAACCAACTTGGCAACGAACCTAAGAAAATTAAGGCTTCGATGCATGTAAATGAAACTTAATCAATAACTGTTTACCTGTTTTTCATCGATGTACAAGTGAAAGCGTTCAGTCCTTCCTATTATAACATCCTAAAACAAAACAATTACTTCATACATCATATGCAATGATTAAAATGAATGAAAAATGAAATTACACGTCTTATTATTAAAATTTACTATGAAAAGTTTAATTTGGCATGACGTTTTTGACGCCTTAGGACAGACAATTTCTTAATTTTTTTCCTATTTTTGGATCTAAAATTGCTTTATTGTTTAGAAGGCGAACATTTTGGGACAGACATAAGTCCAGATCGTCACGAAAAAAACCCACGTAGACCAAGATCAAAAGTTACAATCTTGTCCAAACAAAAGTTAACAAAATTCTCCACATTCCCAAAAACAAATCCGTGAACAAACTAAAGCCGATGAAATCTTTTTTAAGAAATTTTACAGTTCTTAATTATTTTTAACATTGTACTTAGATTTCTTAAATTTTGGCCACCCCAAATCTAGTTCCCTATGAGCCAGTTTCTCATAAAAATGCGTAATCTTCATGTATAATTTTACCGTGTGGTTAATCGTGCAAACAGATATCGATTCACATGTCCGTGGGAATCTCAGCACTGAGCCAAACGGCGTTATCCATGGCTTAACAGCAAAGCTGCCATCTTCTGAAGAAATATAATTGATATAAAATGAAAAATGGCGAATCAAACTCATTGACAAAAAGTAGAAGTTGATTCCAAGCTTAAATCAAACTATCTGAATACCCTACCTCTTTCACATGTCAATACTTCGCCATTGTCCATTTGTATTGCAACGCAGGAAGATTCACAATTCACTGCAATGGAGTGCATTTTACCATCCAGAGACACAATGTTTCTAGCAGAGAAAAGATTCAGTTGTCAAATCAATAACACTTGTGATTTCACTGCAAATCTTGAATCTTAATACAGTCAACACTTAGAACGCTTGCAGGAATAAGAGCAGTGCTACTAGGAGGTGTACTCTGCTTTCAGCAAAACCCATTTCTGTATTCTGCTCTCTTATCAAAACCCTCTGTATTCTGCTCTCTCAACCACCCCTCGCTGTATTCTGTTCTCTTAACAACACCCCTCTCTGTATTCTGCTCTCTCAACAACAACCATCGCTGTATTCTGTTCTCTTAACAACAACCCTCTCTGTATTCTCTAATTGTCCCAGAGCCTCAAACATAATGGGGCCTTTAAATATGTCAGCAATTACCTAATATTTATTGGCGAGAGATTGACGAGTAGCATCATATTCAAATAGGAGGAGGTGACGCAACAAAAACTGATCATTAACTAATATCGGCAAGTGAACAATAACTAAAGAATCTTCTGTTATAGTTCATTGCCATATGGCACATAATAAGTGAACTGCCAATGTACAAAAGTAGAGTACCTGTTACAAATGTTGACTGAATTATCATTATGTCGTGTCAAATAGCAAATAACATCCTGAGAGTTCGAGTCTTGCGTGACGGCAATGTAGGAATTGTCAAACCAGTGTGCAAGATGTGTGAGTTCAAACTTGTCTGGCAAACATTTCTGATCTTCTTCAGTATTTTCACTGGGAAAATACAAGTATTTTATGAGAAAGCAAAATGAAACCTATCGATTATTTATATTCATACGAACTATTTTGCATCATGATATCTTCTCTGAAACAATATTCTCAATAAATAGTTGTTGTTTTTTCCGAGTAAAAACAAAGCAAATGCTTTGAATTTTTATCCATGAATGCGGATAAGAAGACATCGGTGCGGCTTCAAAATGCCCATATCTTAAAAAACTCAATAGCTCAGGGCATAAACCCTACAGACAAAACATGTGGCGAGTTTGAACCCTTTTGCATCTCGAACAGATTCATTGGTGTCTTCAAGTTTCAAAACAGAGTGGCATGCACTGCAAACACGAACTATGCAGATTTCAAAACAGCGTGAAAAATCGACTCACTGTGTAACTTCCAAACTTTGAGTGGTGATTTCTTCTGCTAGGCTCAAATATTGCAGTGATCCGTCGGAAAGAAGAACCGTCGCATGAGTGGCTGAATTACCGAAGCAAACTTGGTTGACGGGTGACTTCAAAGTGACACTTGTCATTGACATCGGTGGTGGTACAACTGCCTTGGCAAATGGAGTCAACAACAAGTTGGCTACGAAAGAATAAACAAGAACAAAATTCAAGAACTGGTTGGTAAGGTTTGGGCTCCAAAACATAGTTTGAAAATAATGGAAGAGAGAAAGAGAAGAATGAAAACAATGTTTTAATAAATAAAGAATGCCATGTTTTACATTCGCCTCTCGTTCTCCATCACAAGAGAGAGAAAATTCTCATCGTAGCGGTACCATTTACGCATAATAGACTGTGCTATTAATGCAGACTCACTACATTGCGTCCCTGTGCCTCACTCATTTTTCTCACTCCATTGTTGTCCCTGTGTTGAGTGCGTTACGAGCGAGGCACAGGGACGCAATGTAGTGAGTCTACTATTAGTGTTTAAATGACTGTGCTATTCATCTCTGTACAAATGACTGTACTATTAATGTTTAAATGACTGTGCTATCTATGTACAAATGACTGTACCATTTAATGAAACTGCCTCATACCTCCATCTACGACTGCTACACAACTTTCTTTGCTTTGTGATACTGTCCAGTGCCAAGTGTAATTGTGATAACATCCATCTATAATGAGACAAAAAATAATATACCACCATCACCATAACACAGACAATGCTCCAATACATTTGACGTAATTAACAGTTCCGAATACCTGAACATCAATCCAACCCAATAGTAATCATACACTGTACAATTCAAAACAGGAGCGCAACAATTTTCAAAAAATGCTCAAATTTCACATATTTAGGCTTTAACGTTAACAGCCTGGACTACATACTAACCAGCGCAGATGACATGCAATCGCAAAGGCACATCTGCATCCCATTGTACACAAGACACAGTTTGGCCGTGATCAGAGAAGCGAAGCTCCTGCTTCAAATACCAATGATAATTGCCTCTCGTCCACAGTTGAACTAAGAAAAAAAGCAAACAGACGGTCAATCATCAAAATATCACGTAAGCGGGCAGATACAATTCGATGGATTAACGTCACTTGCTTACACATTCGTTTATCTCATCTGCTTGCTTATTAAATTGCTTGTTTGTTTGCGCTTTAACTGTATATCAATCAACTGTTTGATTACTTAATGTTTGTTTGTTTGTTTGTTTAATGCTTGTTTAATCAAATGTTTGCTTGCTTAATGTTTGTTTGTTTGTTTAATGTTTGTTTAGTCAACTGTTTGCTTGCTTAATGTTTGTTTGTTTGTTTAATGTTTGTTTAGTCAACTGTTTGTTTGTTTGATGCTTGTTTAATCAAATGTTTGATTACTTAATGTTTGTTTGTTTGTTTGTTTAATGTTTGTTTAATCAAATGTTTGCTTGCTTAATGTTTGTTTGTTTGTTTAATGTTTGTTTAGTCAACTGTTTGCTTGCTTAATGTTTGTTTGTTTGTTTAATGTTTGTTTAGTCAACTGTTTGTTTGTTTGATGCTTGTTTAATCAAATGTTTGCTTGCTTAATGTTTGTTTGTTTGTTTAATGTTTGTTTAGTCAACTGTTTGTTTGCTTAATGTTTGTTTGTTTGTTTGTTTGTTTGATGCTTGTTTAATCAAATGTTTGCTTGCTTAATGTTTGTTTGTTTTTTTAATGTTTGTTTAGTCAACTGTTTGTTTGCTTAATGTTTGTTTGTTTGTTTGTTTAATGCTTGTTTGTTTGTACATTTGGCTATTTGTTTGTTTGTTTTGCTCGTTTACTTGCTTGAATGTTAATATAATAAATGTTTTATTTGCCTGCTTGCTTTTTGTAAGTTATATTAACTTATGTGTTTGTTATATACCACATTCAACTTACCATAGGAAAGAAAATGTTTTTTGCTAGTGCTATCATTCTCTTCTGCAAGATCTTTCAACCAAACAGCAAGTACATCAGAGGATTTGTTCCAACGTATTTCTACAACCTGAAAAGTGCGACATTGAGATGAGACTTTAGAACCAAATATTCTGACACAACCAAAACACTACATCAGAACAACCTCTATTGAACCAGCCTCCATTTGAGGTGTCTATTGAACAATCAATCTAATCAAAACACTGTGACAATCTCCATTGAACCAATCTCCATTGAAACGAACTTGAGATGTACTAAACTAAACATTGGGTACATGAAACTTCCACATCTATACCAAACATCAAGGCTCGTTGTATCAAGTTTACGCTTCATAAAACATCAGTGATCCGAGAATATTAGAAAAATCACATGGAATATTGTCATGTCAGAGAGGGCCTATGACGACCAGATACTTCTATAAACAACATGGCACAAAGTGTTAGCTTGAATCAATAATTCCTTGCCCCAAACAAAAAACTATAGAACCAACCTCCACTTGCTTTCGCTTGAAAGGAAGAGTAAATTCACCATGAGTAAGGCCATTCTTTTCAATAAACACAATGTCGTGTTTATTTGGCTTTCGTTGTGATGAAGCTAATAGATTTCCACTAGGTCTGTTATAGAATTAAAAACCAGCTGTTAACAGATATTAAGTGTCGCCTGGATGTGTGTTACAATAGTGTTCTACGATGCAGTGTTGTAAACAAATAAAGTTATGTTCAATTTCAAATGAACCGAATTGTTGTAAAAAGTGGAAAGAAACACGATTGGGATTTGACAAGCTCTGGCTTCGCTAGCATTGATAAAGGGTGTTGTTGATGGCAGAGGCAAAGTGGGATTGTATTGATTCCAGTGCTCATAGCTTCAGACTTGCTGGTTAACTATGAGATTATGATGATGATAAGCGTACTTACTTCCAATCCAATGAATGCTCAAGCCCTTGGATGACCTCATTCGTCGAGAAGAGAGCACCTTCGCGAGATCTTACACGGAGCTTTCGTGATCCTGAAATCAAATAATAATGCATCACAACTCGGAGATATGTGATACAGCATAACAAGAAAGCATCACATAAAAACCCTCTTTGAATGATGAAGTCTGCTTCACATTCAACAGAAAAAGGTTTTCGCTGAGAAACAACGCAAAGTAGAACCCAGATGAAATAAACTCAAACAAGAACCACACACACTCTTTCAAGAACAGAGTTAATTATACATTACGACGAGACAGCTTCGCTCAAAAGATAAGTTGTTCAGTCTGTTACCGTAAATCCTCAAATAAGTCCCCACCTCCGAATAAGCCCTCTCCTCGAATAAGCCCCCATCCCGATAATCATTTGCAAGGGTATTAAGGCCAAGTTTCCAGACATTGAAGTTGTTTAGTGAATGTATTGCAAATAACAGCAAGTTTAAACCAAGAACTTTATTGATTGGCTGCATCGTATAGCTTTTTTTGCTTAATTATTGAACAATAATCAGGCTAAAATTTCGTTTTTGCAAATAAACCCCCGGGGGCTTATTCGCGGATTTACGGTATGCTAAAAGATTCTTCATTTCAGGAGGTCGTTATGTCAAAGTGTAATAATAGATTCATTGTTGTATCTGTTAGAAACATGGGAAAGAGATGAAATTCTAATGAAATGAAAACCTGTTTGGGGATCTACTGAGCTCACTGCAAAGTACTGTCCATCTTCACACCAACAAATGCGTATCTTTCTGTCGTCCCAAGGTAATACCGGGTCTGCCGTCTGAATCAAAAACAAAATTATACGAGTCTGACATTTCAAACGACAATTACTTAATAATAAAATAATTTTTAAGGAATAGTTACGTAATTGATTTTTAGGACGTTTCTGGTTTGACCAGTCATCACTTGATAACGGTATTCATTAAAGATTATTTTATTGCATCAACTATTATAGCTACACACGCAACTAAGATATATTGAATTATTTAACAAAAACTGAAAAAAACAGAATGAAACACTGTGAATCTATAATTGTGAATCTTATAGTTTATTTATTCTGTAAACAAACCAACAGGGCTTATTGTGTGAACCTTGTTGGTTCGCTGAAGCTATACCAGCAAAAACGAAGCATAGCTTACTATCTCGTAGCATGTTAGAGACAAAAAACATTTAAGAAAAAAGATTCTTACTTTTTGTTTTAGATCTTCTGGTTTTGGTTTGCCTTGTTGTCCATGGAATTGTGTCTCTTTCTTTCCCCAACCAACAGTTATCAACTCAGCTAAATTGAAACATTAATAAATACATTAATGAGACAAAAAATGCCAGAGCACTGGTACATAAATGAATACCCAGAGGAATAAGTTCCTTTCGGTTATCAAAGCCTTCAAATGTAAAGCCTGCAAGAAGCATTAACAATCAATACCAAAATATACTTGTATGTTTGCTTGTATACTTATGTTTAACAATTCAAATTCAAATCAATTTATAATGCAATTGTCAATTTGGATTCAAAATTTTACCTTGGTCTTCATCCTGATTAACAAACATTTACTTGATTATAAATGTTGTAAAGTTAAAAGCTATTATTTCTTAACACCACCACATACCTTCCCCAAATTCTGTTGGATTCAGATCTGTTTCAAACAAAGGATCAAGATTTCTGTTCATCAGAACCAGCTTGTTGTCACCTAAAATAAAATTGCAATCTTGAAAAGTGTATGGGGGGACAGCATTTGAAAATCTTTGGTAGGAGCACAAACTGATGAGGGTCTTGTGGCAGGAGCACAAACTCGTAAATTCATGACTCAAAATATACAAAGATCTGCAAAAAGGCCATTTTATGCCATTTATTTTCAAAATGTATCAAGACTATTTTTCAACATTTCTTCTTTTTGACAAATAAGCAACTTCAAGCTATTTGAAAACTGGAAAATTTAGGAAAGAGTGTTGTAAATGGTCTAGAAAACATAATTCATGATTACACCATTCATGATCACGCATGTCATGACATGCGTGACTCATATTACACTCTTGTTCTAAAAGATTCTCAGCCAATGCTCCCCATTGCTTGTCATTGTTAAACTACTGAATCACAGAGACATATAGCTCAGCAAGTTACTTATTTGACTTTTCTAGAATCGTTAACTGTTATTAATAAGCATTAAATTTACTCATAGGAACAGATTTGCTTAAGAGAAACTTTAGTAGAGTATAAAAAGAGATAAGAAAAGTATACATATATCTCTCAAGTCAATTCACTACAAAAAGGAGTGGACAAAATAGAACCCTTACTTACCAGTTGCCAAAATCATGATTTCTTGGTCTGGGCTCCAACTCATACAATGTATGCCTGAACCCATGGTAGCAATGCATTCAAACAAGCCTTCAGAGTATCTCCACTCATAGAGATCTCCATTAGAAGCTGCAACTATCAATAGTTCATCATCGATTAGATTTTCAATGGAAACAATTTCTCCATCACTAATGCTGACATGATCCGTCACCTAAGATATAATGGCATGATGAATCGGAATTAGACAAGACATCGGGTATGCAATGACCAAAGTCTGTTGCCACACACCATTGTTCAACATCAAATTCTATTGTTCTACACCATTGTTCAAAACCAAAGTCTGTTGTTACACACCATTGTTCAAAACAATTGCAACTAAACAATAGGAATAAGTCTCTGCACATTACAATTACTTCCACACCTTGCATTGAGTGGAAGAAAGTATTTAAATGGGGGGGGGGTAAAATTATTGCAACAACACTCTTTCTGTACCATAAATCCTCGAATAAGCCCCCACCTTTGAATAAGCCCTCCCCTCGAATAAGCTCCCATCCTGATAATCATTTGCAAGGGTATTGAGCAGGGTTGCCAGTTTGGATTTTTCAAATCCAAATTCCAGAAATCTGGATTTTTAAGAACTCGTTTGGATTTTAAAATATCATTTGGATTTGACTCAAAATCTGGATTAATTTTGGATTTATCAGAGAATTTCCATATTTCGAAGATTTCATTTAAAAGCAAGCTCAATAACCAAAGAAATTTCACAATTGTATGTAATGGAAATTGAGAATCCAAAAGCAATTTCAATATCCAAACACATTTGACAATGAAAACCTGTTGCTTTTGTTCTCCGGAAGTATCTTGGGAGTATCTTGATTGAGAAATATTTCCTTTGACAATCAACCTCGTTTTCATTATAACCGATTCTATTGTTTTAATGCCTCGTTTTGAAATTTGGATTAATCTGGATTTCTGTCACGCCTGATTTGGATTTGAGAAATTTTTCGACCTGGCAACCCTGGTATTGAGCCCAAGTTTCCAGACATTGAAGTTGTTTAGTGAATGCATTGCAAATATCAGCAAGCTTAAACCAATAATTTCATTGATTGGCTGCATCGTATAGCTTTTATTTTGCTTAATACTGAACAATAATCAGACTAAAATTAAATCCTCGAATAAGCCCCGGGCGGGGGCTTAATTAATTTCTTTCACTGCTCACTGCCATTGTAAGAGTGGAGCTGTCAATGTCCCTACTTAAATTTTACTACAACATAAAATATTCTGCAAAATACTGTACCTTTTTCTCCACCGGCGAAAATGAGAATGCTTTAGTTGCGGTGGTAAAAAAGACTTTCTGACACAGATTATCAATGATCAGCGATCTTGTCAAGTCTTCTATTGAAGTATCGATCCTGTCCACCCGGAGAAGTTTCAGATTTCTCATTCTGTTGTAATTCCTTCGGAAAAAGAACAATACTTTTTTATATATTTATAATATAAAAAGCAAGATAAGATTACTGATAACAATTGATTTTGTGCGGCGGACATTAATTTAATAGTGATAGGGTGTCGGGTGTGAGTGAATGGAGTGAAGTGAATGATTGACCAGACCACGTGGCGTGGTGGTGGATGCATGCAGTTGGTGGTAGCACGGCACGTAAACAGGCACGGGTTATTAAGTTCAATATCACAAATTCAAACATACAAATTTAAAATGTGCACTTTTTAAAGTAACAATGATAATGTGTGCTGTTCTTACCTGCAATGCTATATATCTGTCCTTTTCAACTGTTCAAAGGTGCGTTATGTTAGGCCACTAAATAGAGGCGATGGACAGAAATCACATGCACCATGACAAGCCGTTCGTTTTGAGAATTTAGCTCAAGGTACTCGAACCCATGGCCATACAAAACAGTGAACGACTGAAACGAACGCGTCGCCAAGTCTACATGCAGACTAAGCTGTAATAAACGTGGATTCATGTGTAATTTGTGTGAATGAATGTTAATATCACTGAAAACAAGTAAATGCATGTGTATTTTACTTAGTCTTACCTGTATTACATGCAGACACGCAGGCTGGGTAGGATTCGTAGAACTAAGAGAAACTTTTAATTAAATTGTCCTTATTCGTGGTTAGATAATTGGAACAGACACATGATTATAGTTAGAATGAAGATTATGTGATGAATAAAATTGGACTAAATAGTTAAATACTTATCACCTGGAGTTATATTACTTCCCCGTAGGAATAAGTATGTTTGCATAGTCTCCACTTGAAAATGTTTTTCCTTCAGTTACTTTGCTCGATGTGAGAAAGTAAAGAAGGCATTACCTGATATCCTATTACTTGTCTATAATGCCCTGCTTCAACCCAGCAAACTATTGCTCATTAAGTTTGCAATCGGATTTTGAAAAAGCGAATGGAAGAATGGAGAAGGGAAGAATTAAGTGATGCTGCTAATGATTTTAAGTTTTTTATAAAGAAATCCTATTCAAGGAATGACAAAAGCATAAGTCTACCTTTTCAAGTCTTTTCAATTTATCACCCTTGGCTTAATTCTATGATTTAATAGACAGAAAGATTAGCGTTGGAAAATAAAGGTATTCTAAGTCAAATACAGACAACTTTCATAATCAGCTATTTGCATAGCAACTACTGGCAAGACAAGAACTTTGCAAATTCGCACGTAAGCAAAATCAGAAAATTAATAAGTAAAAGCATGTTATTTCGTATTTCATTTAATTCACCATGTGCGTTAAATATTTATCTTTATGAAACTTGTTTAGAAATTTCCAAAGTTTGACAAAAATGATTGAATCACAAAGGAAAGCAATAGCAGTGACTGGGCGAGCAATTGTCTTTCAATGGTTTCTTTTTGGGACATGGTCGACTAAATAAGTATAGCACCCTGCTAAACCGACATTGTCTCTCGTTGAATAATAGAATTCGACTTTTTTAAATTTTAATAATTGATTATAATAGTAAGGTTTCATCGTGTGTGTGTTGTCATGTCAAGAAGCCATGAATAATTAACGTTAGACAAACATATGAAATAAATGATCGCTTTCATCGTCGCAGAACAGCAAAATGCTACGGGGTAATCAAGAAACGTGCTATAACAAGCCAGCAGCTACAGATGGTATTTATCTACTGCGAAAGGCATCACAGAGGATGCAGAGTGGCAATAATCGAGAACTTTCATGCCAACCTTGCTATGCTCAAGAATCAAAACAACACACAGAGACAGCAGCTTTAGGCGATTTTAGTTGCAGCAGGTAGGCGTATACAAAAGGCCTAAGTTAGCTTTATTTCATCGCATTGAGTGAATTGAAATAACAAGTCTTTATTTTTGTTTTTCGGGAGAACAACATTAGTTCTTTAGAAAGCTGGACTGCAATTTTGTTCATTCAATTGTGTTGATTCGTTTTCACTAAATCAGATAAAAATAAAACAATGCGAGCTGCAATAAAATCAAAACATCTTCTCGAAAGCCTTGATTTGAATTCAATGTGCCGAGTTGAATAATAAATTTATGAACTATAACGTCTTTTTGTAGATCAGATCAGGTCACACCACATGGTCTGATCTAATCTGTAATTTCCTGAAATGTAGCATTTTGTAGAAACCAGGATTATCCCACAAGAAATAACCACACAAAAGCATTAATTTATTGTTTTTCATTACCAGGTTCTGTTCTCGATAACAGACTTTAAGTTAATAAGAAATGGTTCAGTAAAGATTCAGTCTAATCTGCATATGTTTCACACGTTTTTATATTAGCAGTATGATAAATATATACTGCAATAATTGATATGATATTTAGACGTGAACATGTGTATAAAGGTGTTTAATTAGAAAGCACTTGGCTTTTGAAAAAGTTCAGTATGTGTACTGGATTTTTGAAATTTAATAAGGTTTAAAGCTGTAAATCCTCAAAATTTCAAGGAGAATCCCGTGCAATTTTGAAATAATTAAATTTGTGACTATTTGCAAAGTTGATGAAAGTTGAGAAATATGGATTGTTTATAATATTAAACCTTTCCCTTACTGCACATGTTCAGTAACATATAAAACGTTTCAATTTTTCATGAGAAGGCCCTTGGGAAGCTTCAATACTAAAGTTGGAAAGTTGCTTAGAAAATTAAACTTCCTTGCGAAAAATGTTTCTTCTGGAATGGAATAGTTCCAAATATGTGAAATTGTTTAGTTTTGCGCAATTGTTTTGGTTTCCTGAATACAATATTGCTTCATTTTCTCTCAAGTGCTCCCGAAATTCGAAACCTGTATTCCACTAATTATTCTTTCGACTCCATTTTCTTTATCATCGTTTTGCCTTCGATTTTCCATCTCTCTTGAATTACTTCTGAAGAGCTGCACCGAACGATAAGTTTATAACGTCGAACTTTCCAGGTAATTCTCGTTATATTCAATCAAATTAATTATAACAATCCTCCAAAATCTGTGCAATGTATGTATTTTGAAACAGATAAAATTCTACTTTTATTGAGAATTCTTAGATTTGCAATTAAATTAAAGGTCAGCTAATGAGCTTATCAAACGCTTTATCTTTATATTATGTATAATGTATAATATATATTGTACATTTTCTGCAATAATTTTTTTAGTGTTGACAAAAATTTCCATGCCATTGCTCCAAAGGTGGCGTCAGTGCCCAATTTCAAAATTTAAATTACCCCACGAGGTCCAGGCCTAAAGTTTGAACCGTTCACAAACTTTTGCGAGGGGAGTGTATTATAATTAGAATATCGAGGTCTAAAATTGCTGAAGTATAATGGCAGCTTAAGAGTGGCATTGGTAAATGTTGAAGCTTGGCAAAGACTAAAGTATTATAATTATGAAAGGAGCATTGAAGCAATTTTTGCTATTTTTGTTTGCAGGCACTTCAATCGCAATGACGTAGTCGTTGAAGGAAGCCGACTCGGTAGCAAGAAGGACATTTCAGATCAAATTTCTGCTGTTGCGGACAATTCACGATCCTTGTGCAGCTCTAGACAGGGGAGACGCGCTGCAGCAAGTGACAGCACGCATAAAAAAGCTGCGAATCTCAGAGTTAAGAAAACCCCAACTGGCGACGTTCAGGCCGCGGTTCAGACGACGAAGCTCGATTACAATTCCACAAGACCTCTTTCATCGCATCAAAAGCCAGTTGAAACAGTTCTCGGAGAAAGCAATCCCCAAGACGAGGCAATAATATCGGATAATATTACACATCGCATAGAATTGTCACTGTTGTTGTGTAGTCAGAGCTCAACAACCACCACGACTATCGCAAGGGGCGACGACAGCGATAATCAACAACAACAACAAGGAATACAACAACAACAACAACAGCAACAACAACAATCACAGCAAGAACAACAACAACACAAAATGAAAATACTTTGTCGTGGTGGAAATTCTGACGGCGTTTCGGAAGCGCAAAGAAAAGCCAATGATAATAGCGATAATGGCGATAATGGTGATAATGATGATGGCGACGACAATGGTGATTGTGATTATAAAAGTTGTCAAAGTGAGCAGGATGAGATCAAGTGCAGGTACTGCTTCGGAGGAGCATACGGCTGGATTGTGAGACAACCGCTGATCGTACCGTGTTGGTGTTCGGGATCGCTGGCGCACGTGCATAAGTCGTGCTTGGAGAAATGGCTGACAACAAGAAAGCAAAGCAATTGTGACTTATGCAAGTATCAATTTGAAACGAGAAAGAAATACAAGAATATCAGGGATGTGAGTTGTTTTATTCGTGAATTTTATCGATTTTTTGTTATAACACCACGCACTGGAATCTTGATGCAACGAACTTGACCACGGGAACCATAAAACTTTTCGTTATGTCGGGAGATTGTTTAATCAACAAGGGAGGGTAGGTTGGACAATGAAACTGTTTAAAGACAACAGATGCTCATTTCGTTACATCAAGACATCCATTATACGGCAAGTGGTATATACATTAAACTTATGCACAGTGAAACCTCGCATATAAAAGCCTGCAATGTTATATCCAGCCAATTGTTCGTAAACAATAGGATATTGTTTTGTCTATTGTTTTGAGCGGAAAATCCATCTAGAAGGGTTCGCGATCAACTGGTTCTTATATACAAGTGTTTACTTACATACATGCATTACAATACAATCTGTCTGATGAGTGCATAAGCAAACACGAAACTCAGAGTTGCAGCGAACAATGCGTCTTTTTCATTAAATTCTACTTCAGTCTACATTACAATACATATTTTTTTGGTTAAGTGAGATAATTTAATGGCAGCTGGTATGGTCCTGCTACTAACGATTTGCAAGCTGTTTAGGGTATGCAAGCGAAACAAAAAAGAGGCGAAAATAACATAATGTGCTTTTCTTAATTTCTCACCCAGATAAAATTTCCCAAGATGGATGGAGAGGACGTGTGTCTTCTGTTGATAACGATTCTGATCTACATAACATTAATATTTCAATTCCTGGCAGCCGCCTACATTGGCATGTTAGCCGAGCATATTCCTTCAGCTGTATTGGCAGTGTGCATGACGGGACTTAGCCTTGGTATCGTGTGGTTCTTGATAGGCTGCATTGCTTTAACAGTCACCACATACACATCTGAATATTGGTACTATTGGAGAAAGTCGAACAAACGACTGATTGTTGTTTTGAGATCTGTGCAAGAGCCGGAGAGTAGAAGGCCTAAGACTGAAGATAGCAAAAATGGCGACGAATCGTCGGTTCGTGAACCACAGCTGCCGGTAGAAAGTTTAGCGTGAATGCCACGAAAGAAGTTGTTTTGTTGTGTTTTGTTTTGTTGCGTTTTATGTTACTGAATTATAATTTGTTCGGTTTCTGTATCATTGCCAAGCATAATATCATGCCTGTTTTCCGTAGGAAATGAACAATTGAGATTTGTAGTATGATTAGCAAAGTGGTATTTGAAAGCAGAGAAAAAATTGTTTGAAATTAAATGTTATTGTTAATGTTAAAAGTTTCCTTGAAATTAAATGTTATTGTTGGGAATAGATTTTATTCGAAAGATCCCGTGTTATCTGTAACATTGGTTGGGGATTTCCTCAGTGAAACAAGAAGACTCCAAAAGCGAATCAAGACAATGCACCAACCAGAGTAATACGAATCAAAAATGATATTTTGCCGTGACCCGGGATTGAACCAGGGACCTTCAGATCTTCAGTCTGACGCTCTCCCAACTGAGCTATCCCGGCAGATACCTCAGACTATAGACATACCTTGATTCATCACTGGATGCGTGAGCTTCTATACAACAGGATGCACGTTCTATGACAACCTGTGTCGAAATGGCTTTGCGACAAAGTTTGTTGACCGCTTGCTCTACTTTACATTCTGCAACGCAGATTTCCAGCAGTGGCCTGTTCTACAGTCAAATCTGCACAGTTCGAACTCGCGTAATTCGAACTTTATCTAATTTGAACGAACTTCTCCGTCCCTTCAAGGATCTCTAATGAACCAAATCTTATCAAACAAACCTCTATAATTCGATTTTTTTGTAATTCGAACATTTTCACCCGGGGTAATGTCTGTGCAGTACAGTGGAGGCTGTGCAGTACAGTGGAGGTTGTTCAGTACAGTGGAGGGATAACATCAGTACAGTGGGGGGATAACATCAGTACAGTGGAGGTTGTTCAGTACAGCGGAGGGCTAACATCAGTACAGTGGAGGGATAACATGATGTGTGTGGGGGGATAACATCAGTACAGTGGAGGCTGTTCAGTACTGTGGAGGGATAACATCAGTACAGTGGAGGGATAACATGATGTGTGTGGGGGGATAACATCAGTACAGTGGAGGCTGTTCAGTACTGTGGGGGATAACATCAGTACAGTGGAGGGATAACATGATTCATGTGGGGGATAACATTGTACAGTGGAGGCTGTTCAGATGTGGGGGGATAGCATCAGTACAGTGGAGGCTGTTCAGTACTGTGGAGGGATAACATCAGTACAGTGGAGGGATAACATGATGTGTGTGGGGGGATAACATCAGTACAGTGGAGGCTGTTCAGTACAGTGGGGGGATAACATCAGTACAGTGGAGGCTGTGCAGTACTGTGGAGGGATAACATCAGTACAGTGGAGGGATAACATGATGTGTGTGGGGGGATAGCATCAGTACAGCGGAGGCTGTTCAGTACTGTGGAGGGATAACATCAGTACAGTGGAGGGATAACATGATGCTTGTGGGGGGATAACATTGAGTACAGTGGAGGCTGTTCAGTACAATGGGGGGATAACATCAGTACAGTGGAGGCTGTTCAGTACTGTGGAGGGATAACATCAGTACAGTGGAGGAATAACATGATGCTTGTGGGGGGATAACATTGAGTACAGTGGATGCTGTTCAGTACAGTGGGGGGATAACATCAGTACAGTGGAGGCTGTGCAGTACTGTGGAGGGATAACATCAGCTTCCTGTCAACTTACGCTATTTTATAAAGAATAGCTATTTTTCACATTCTACCTCCGAGTCTTCTAGCATCGTATCAACTTTCACAAGCCACAGCCAAGAGGACAACACGCATTATTCGGAAGAAAAAGAAACCAGACTCTGTTGTTCACATCATGCATGCAACAAATCTTTCACAAGAAAAGACCATCTGAAACGCCATGTTGATACCGTCCATGGGACGCTAAAGATTTGCTGCTCGTTTTGCCAACTCCACTTCAGGGACAAATCTGACCTAAAAAGACACTGCCAGAACGCGCATGGGAAGAAGGAGTTTCGTTGCGACACACCTGGCTGTGGTAAGATGTTTAAATCCAGCGATAGCTTACGATAGCTTACGATAAGTCATAAGGCAAGTGTCCACAAGGAAGGGAACATCTTTCAATGTGAAGTAGTTGGTTGTGGGAAGGCGTTTTCCCATAAGCATCTTCTAGATGGCCACATGGTCTGCCACACTGCAACCAAGAATGCCCAGTGCATGCATTGTAGCAAAGAATTCGCCTACAAACATAACATGATCCGGCACCAAAATAGGTGCGCGGGAAATTTTAAAATAAATAGTGCAACAGATGCATCGAAGGAGTTCACGTGCCAGAGTCCTGGATGTCATTTTTAGGTCAATAAAATAACACAACAAAATCACCATCTGAAAACGGCATGGTTGCGCTAAGGCCTCCGCTGTACTGATGTTATCCCCCCACAGTACTGCACAGCATCCACTGTACTCAATGTTATCCCTCCACTGTACTGATGTTAGCCCTCCGCTGTACTGAACAACCTCCACTGTACTGATGTTATCCCCCCACTGTACTGATGTTATCCCTCCACTGTACTGAACAACCTCCACTGTACTGCACAGCCTCCACTGTACTGCACAGACATTACCCCGGGTGATTTTCACGCTTACCCAGGATGTTCAAATCAGAAAGAGTTCACTGTATTTCGTGCAACGATTGCACGTATGTTTTGACCATTGCACTGTGTAACAACGACCTTTCTGGGGAAGGGCAATTACAGGCACAGGCGTGCATATCCACAATCTGTAAATACCGTAAATCCTCGAATTAGCCCCCTGGGGGCTTATTTATTTTTGACATTTTCAGAGGGGGGCTTATAAAGCTATCTGAAATATGGCACAAAATTTAATGTTGTTACCGGGAAAAGAAACGGGAAATTGGTTTAGTTGTTCCAACAAAGTATTTTGCATACACAGATAAACAGAAGAACGCCCAGATATTGTTGAAAAAACGGTTAGAAAAACAAACTTTTCTCGAACTCGCTGTACGCAAATATCAGCATGTTAGGGGTGGGGGCATAGGCGTAGAGTTATATTTTCTCCAGGGGGGGCTCAAGTGGAATTTTTTTGGAAACTTCATTCTGGGTTTCTTATGATACGGGAAACAAACAAAAAAGTAATATCAGTTTAAGCAGTAACCTTTCTACTTGGGTACCCAAAACGTATTCTTTCTAAGAGTATTTTTATTTACAAAAGAATTCATAAGTTCATCGGTCAAAAAATGCATAACGTCATCTTTGTGAACGTTCATAATCGCAACGGTGTTCAGTCGCTCTTGAGACATTTTTGATCTCAGGTAACTTTTTAATCGCCTTAGGCCTGAGAATGATCTTTCTGCTGTACAACTTGAGACACTCTTATAATTTATAATAGAAATTCCGGTGTCGGCTAACAACAGGGTGTTTGTTATCTCAAAGATCTGAGTTGTGAAAGTTAGTGAGAAATTTCTACTTCCCAAAGCAACATCTAACGGATACAGCAACAGCTAAATGATTGAATGGACCGTTAATTTCTCAGGGGGGCGCAGCCCCCCCTGAGAAGGACCCAGGAGGGGCTTGAGCCCCCGAGCCCCCCCAAAGTCTACGCCTATGGGTGGGGGCTTATTAACAATTTGTAGTCCTAGGGTGGGGGCTTATTCGAGGGGGGTGGGGGGCAATTCGAGGATTTACGGTAGATGCTTGATTTTATCCAAACAACAAACACTCACTTTCCCATATAGGACATGACGGCCTGATTCAGCAATGATTGCCGTGTCTCCGCAGCGGCAAACCCTGGACACTGTGTAGCATGGGTAAAGCTGAGCCATACCCTCAGCTCAAGGTCAGCTGCATCGACCAATACGAAGCAAAGATAGACAGGATCACGAAATAATACACTCACGGAGTTGAATTTCTTCAGCTATAATCAAAGTATTTTTCAAACTAGAATTAATAAGCTAGATTTTACACAATACCATTCTAATCAAAACATACATAAAAAAAGAAAATAGACAAAAAGTATTCAAATTACTGAACCATGCGTACCCGTATAATAATGTTAAACATGTTTGTTGTTCAATGCGCCCAGCACAAAGATTGCTTTCTACCCTTACAAAGAAATGCTATGAATGATAATTGAAAATTTCACTATTAATAACAAAAGATGCCGCTTTACACAACGTTCAGCAAACTATAAATTACACCATTATATAAAACCCAGACTACACGAAAACCATAAAAACTCCAGACACAAAAAAGGCTTGATGCACGTGACCAAATAGGCGGGAAAATCTTCGCAAGGGCAAAATGCAACTCAACAAATCGTGGACAGAAAATAATGGGCCTTCCATGATAATAAATTACCTCAATAGTGATGGCCTAAATTTCTAGTGCAACTGGAAGTACATTGGAGCAGGGGTGAAGTTTGAAAACGCCCTGTAGCTGTTTGAATTACTGACCAACTCATTGTGCTTAAATCGCACTAACAAGAGCTTAAGCGTCACGTCAGGGTTGCCAGATTTAAAACTTCAAAGCATACCAATTTTTCCAAATTTGGCATATAATATGCCAATATGGCAACCCTGCGCCACGTTGACAAGACCTGTGCAAGAAGTCTCTTTACTTCAAAACAAAAAAGCAATGTGCGAATACCGACTTTGCAATAAAATCTAGATATTATATATATTACATTAGGAAAGCGTTATTGGGAAGACCAATGTTTCCAAATTCTCGCACAATAAATCTGTAATTTACATTCGGAGCCGGAAATTCTTTGCAAAAGAATAGTAACTACAATTATTCTGATTCTAGCTTGCAACTAATTCTAACTACGTTTGTTTCTATGGGCAAAATCGAGCTAAGGATAGACTAACATTAATTCGACATAAACACTGTGATATACTGTCCCTTCAAGACATGGGAAACAGGGTATGGAGTCTTCTGCATGTATCTTACTACTAATAAAAAAGCTAAACATCAAGGAATAGAAGAAATAATGATATTTAAGAATGCGTGAACTATGACGAGCAGAACGGGCGGTTTGTTATGTTAAATATATAATGCAGTATTAGCGAAGCTTTGTTGTCAATCAACATCGCTTCTGTTCATCAGATCGCAAAGACAATGTACACCGAACACGTAGATGGCTTTCATATGAGATGGCTATGAAGTTTTGACGAAATGATAACTGTTAATGCATTATAAAAAGGGCTATATAACGTTGCTTGCTAGCTGAATATAATTGTTATTTAAATAGACGAGAAACGTCTGTATTATATATCTTTGAAGGATACCTCAAATCCACATCTATAATAGTACGTATAATAGCAAGCATATTAATAAAATGCATATAATAATAGTATAATTGTCGCTACCAAATTGGCTGGTCGCCTTCTAACCTTGAACGTTTTGTCCCCGGGACCCCGTGCATACTCTTCTCCATCGAGTGGTCATCCTTTTGGTGGATGAAACTCGGTCTCGGAGAGACGGAATGGGCCCTAGCCGGTGACGTCATCTCTCGGTGAAAGTCAGAAGGTTCGACTTTGATATTCATGGATTTTGATAGCGGCACGCCCATACCAGACCTATCACGAGAAGTTAATAATTATAAAATTATATAGTAATGGCAAAAACCAATTCGTATTTATAAAGAAATTACCCTTCGTCGAATTGCTTCATGGTGTCATTTTCACTTTTAATACAACAAAATAAATCGCAATCCACTTTTACAAACACTGGCAGCTAAGATAAGCCTCGAGCAGACAACTTGAGACTCCGACACGATGAGCAGCTCATAACAACGTATTGGTTACAGTTGAAAGCTCGCAGAGCGGAAAAACGACCCTGGCTCCACTTCTCAATTTCCTGGAGCAGATATCGAATATAATAGCTAAACCAATCACGCAATTAAGCACGGTATTGGAGCAAAATTTGAAGTTTCACTTGGAATTGTAACAAGATAACCTATTGTATTAAATTAGCTCTATACTGTAGGAAGCAACTCGGAAAGATAACTCTTGGCGTACTTAACATACTCTGCTATTCCGCAAATTACACAACCCGGGAATAAGACAGATTAAGCAAGGCTAGAAAGATAACTGTTGCCGCACTTAACATACTCTGCTAAACTGCTAATTAAATGATTATTAAGATCTGTTAAAGAGCTAGGCAGGCAATAATACAGAGCAGAGAGCTAGAGAGAGAGACAGACAGAGGTATTGATAAAACATGTACCTGTGTATTTGATTTGACTGCGGTGAATAGAGAGAGCTGAATGAAGACATCTGCATCATTTTCATTGCATCTGCACTTTCACCCAAATTGTAATCGCTGGGGTACGAAGGTGGCAAGGCCGACGGAAAATTACCCGACATTGTCGGCGGTATACTGGGAGTAGCAAGTGATATAACGGGTGTGGCCAGCGTGTCCTGTCCGCCCGCCATGTTCATATGACCAAGTGGTGTGGAGAGGCTAGGCGGCTGACTGTCGTGCATGTTAGAGTGGTGCTGCTGTAAAACAACATAAGAAAAGATCAGACATTTCACTTTGCAGGTTGATTACTAGATTCGCTACATTGTGTCCCTGTGCCTCGCTCGTAACTCGCTCAACACAACCGAGCGAGTAAAAATGAGTGAGGCACAGGGACGCAATATAGCGAATCTAGTTAAATACATTGATTATCAAACATTCATTAAGCCGAATTTCACTATTACGCAATGGCGCAGATAGGACATTTTATAGGGGGGGGGGCGAGAAATTCAGATTTTCCGACAACAATTTAATGAGCAATTTTGTTTCTTCAAGACTATGAATATAAGATAAGGAAATTAGCTAGAACTGAACGTAAACAGAAGATATTCACTTTCCGAAAAGACCAGCAATTTTGCGACAAAACGGCAGTTTAGCTCTACAGGGGAGTTTTCGCCCCCCCTGACCCCCCTCTATATATACGCCATTGCTATTACGACGCATCGCTTTCACAGTACGTACACGTTTTGCCATCGGTCACACGCCAAAATTTGTAAACAATATAGTTTATAAAAAAATATCGAGGCTCATATTCTCTAAAACTCAAAAATTATGCAAGATAAAGCCAGGCTCAAGCGTCAGCAGGACTTTGTGTTAATCTAAGCTATTTTTTCTTTTTTAAGAATATCTAGCCTCGACAAAACAAGTGGCCCCACGACGAGTCCGAGATTCCAAAAATAATCACTATAATTAGCAAAAACATGTTGCGATTAGGCGAGGAGGGGGTCTCACATTGTCATGTACATTATTGCACATTGTGCGTATAATACATTGTATACTTTGTTGTGAGTATTTATTTATTTAGAGCATGTATATATAGAGGGTATATTTTAGAGTTGTGGAGTACTATTCATTTAGTTGGTGAATAGCAAACAGGCATCCAAAGAGTACTGTTGTTTGTGACTCAACTCAATGATAAAACGAATCAACTAATTGCCAAGCCAAGACAGCAAGCGATGAACAGATGGTCGTTAGGGCGAGATCTCGCAGAGATCACTGTCATAAACACACGCAATCAACAGCTGGCTGCCCACGCAAGGAACCAAAACTGTGCATTAGAGGCTTGATCAACGATGCACCACGCACATGTTTACTTCATCGTGACACGACACTACTTGCATAACAGTTGCTCATAATAGAACACGATTAGAAGACAAAACACAACCACAAACTAACCTGGCGTGATGATGATGAGGGAATAACAACTTTCAATCCTGGGTGGTTCTTGTTTTGATTCGAGGCCATTGAGGGAGACGGGCTGTGCGATAGTCCTCCACCTGCAAATTCTCTTGGACTTCTTGAATCATGTTGCTGTCTCAAAGACGGCGAGCTCATACCGTGATGATGGGAAGCTTGGCAAAATGAAAAAAAGAATGTTACCATTGCCCCAAGTCTACATATTTGGTATCAGGACGTTTCGCCCTCACCCCTATTAACATTTGTCAATTCAATTTACCCCCCAGAGATAGCCACTTTACGATAGCCAATGAAAGCGGCGTGAAAGATCCTTAAGAATCTGCTGACAAAGGTTTTCAACCACTGCCAAATCATGTCATTAAGAACCATAAAAATCCAAAAATACTTCATAATATTAAAGTTAGTTAAACCAGGGGTAAATTGTATCATTGCCATATATTAGGGAATTCTATTCCATATGGGTCAGGTTTTAATTTACCCACGTGGGTTTGTCTTAGGAGAGTGAGGGAGATTCATCAGAAAGGTTTTTTTAGCTTACTTATTGGTGGCATTGGACTTGAGGAGTGACGGTTGTTTTTGGATGGAGGCATCATAACTGGCAGTTGTGGTCTTCTTAATGGAGGTGAGGGAGCCTCGTCTGGTGTAGAAGCAGTAACTGGCACGGTTACTGGCATTGTGGGACCGTGGTGGTATCCATGAGTATTTGTCTATAAAAAAAAGAAAATATTCATTTTGTTGTGGAAGTCTACAACAGAAAAGTAAAATACTGCAACAAGTGAATAAACGAAATCAAACCATTTGGTTCTGCTTCATCATTTGATCAAATTCTTCATTGATTTTGTTGAATTTCAACTCTGTTCTTGGTGTCAGTACAAACTAGAAAATAAATTTGGGCATAGTTTAACTTTCTTTTAAAAATCATTAAAAACATTAAAATCTATCCTGAATAAATCTAAATTTGATGCAGAATTTGCAGATGTAGGAAGGGGTTTAACTGAAAACATTCTTCCTTACACTTGCAGCACTTTCTCCTTCCTCGGGTGAATTACACTGCTTGTTTTCCTTACGAGAAATTGCCTGAAAAAGCAAATGGCAAAGTTAATCAGTGTGAAAAATTATATCCACATCCACATCTACCAGTTACAGTCGTCTTTCCAAAAGAAGATTTTGACAGGGTTGAAAACCAGAATGGAGAGCAAGTACTGGAAAAAATTGAGAGTGTGATTAGCACTTTGATTAGGGTAAATCAGCCCATTATGTTAGGGGGAGTAATTATAATGCCACCCCTTCCCTAAACCTAAAGAAAGAAAATTGCCCATTAATGGAACAAGAGATTTGGGCAAACTTCATTTCATTAAAGTGGTGAAGCCAATTAAGGTACATACTGTCAATTTATGAATAAAACAAACTGGCAATTTTCTGTTTTAAATTCTATCATATCAAAATATTAAACAAAATGGCTAATAAATGAACAAAGATGAAAAAAGGTGTGCCTGAGGTAGAAATTTATGATGACAGATTAATTGGCCTCTATTATGGCAAGCACTCTATGCTCCAGGTCAAGTATTCAAGCTATTGTGGCCAGACAATTAACAATATTAATGTCTTGAGGTTCAGCAGATTGGCAAGTTTGCAGGGATGCAATATCACATTAATTTCTATTACCTCGACAATATCTGCATTAGTTCTACTCTCATGGGGTTCATTGTATTCGGTATATCTGAGAAGAATTTTATCCATATCTGTGCTGGCATACTGGAAGAGTTTATTGCCAGAATTGAAGATGATAAGGGCTATCTCGCAATCGCAAAGTATGCTAAGTTCATATGCCTTTTTCATCAGACCAAATTTTCTCTTTGTGAATGTCACCTGGTTTGGAAATAAAACATTATACACAGTGTTGTAGAGTCAAATATAAAAAAGTCTTATTCAAACTTCAAACACCCCGTATTTTGAATTCCTACATACCAGTTTTTTATGAAACTGGTTTATAAAAAACCTAGTTTTCAAGAGATAAGAAAAATTCAAGAACATTGTGGAACTAAATCAAAATTTTTAAGAAACATTAAAAAACAATTAAGCATCATTTCAGCTCCGGAATATAATGCGACAAGAACTGAGTTCTCTTTAAATATTCCACAATTAATGAATTCTGTTGCTGTATTCAGCTATGTTAAAAAGCATATTTATAAAACTATTTTAAAAAGCATTCTCTATGTTGAGCCTTCTATTGACTTTGGTTGAGCTGTGTTGTGTATTCAAAGGATTAAAAATGAAAAAGCTTTTAGCACCAGGGCCTGAGAACTGGTTCTCATAAGAAACTTGCAAATTGCTATACAACAATGTTCTCTGTCTCACAGAAATTCCTTAATTTCTGCACTTTCTACGAGTTGGAGACAGAAGACTGTGTTTGTTGTTCACGATCGTTGTCAGGAAATGCCGTAACAAAACAGACAAACAAAAAATATTGCCCATCTGTACGGAGACTGCCAAGACAATGGTCCCATTTAACAACAAGCCAAGAGATTTTCAAATTCCATGCAAAGCAAGTAAGACTGAAGAAAAGTAAGACTTACTTTTCTCCAAATCATGGCAGTCTTCAGCAAAACATTCTTCGGTTCATTATATCTTTTATTTCTTATCTTCCTAAATCATTAGCTTAGCTCGCGATAAATCTGCCTCTGGTAATTCTCAGCAGGCAAAACAATTTTCATGAATAAAAAATTTCTAAAGATTTCTAGAGATCTTTCAAACAACTGCGAGATTTGAAGGAAGCAGAAAATTATTCATTATGGGGTGGACGCAAAACTCGTAAACAAATCTGTTGTGCTTGCGTCAAATATTGGAAAAGAATAGAGAGAGATATTTGTAATCAGTAAAATCCAATCAGATATATTTGACTGTGCGATGTTATTTGAAAATTATGTGCATTCTTTCTCAGTCCATACTTTATCAAGATTTTAATTCAAATGCTATAATCTAGATGTTGACGAGTAAGATATGATGTATACCCGAGAACTCCAGTTTTTTGCTTTTACCATTGAACTCGTTTAAACATTGGAAATTAAATTTACAACACATACAAACTAATCACACTTCACAATTGTAAATCAATATGGAACTTTAAAAAATGATAAAAACAAAAAACCCAGTCAACATATAGTGAACCGGATGCGATAAATTGATAAATAGTTGTTTTATATCAAATTCATGTTTTCTGAATACCAAAATGTTTGCGAGGCCTGTTTGCTAAACCTTGGCAGTAAATTTTGGTTTTCCTATGATTTTGTATTGTTGTCTAAGTGAACGCCATCAAACTTACAAACGTTTAAAAAATCCCTCGTATTTCTCAAATATATTACATTCCATTTACTTCATTTCGAAGAGGATATTATATTACAATCGTAATGCGATCTAAAAAACCTAAAAAACTTCATCAAAGACAGACAGGATTTGCGAGCATTCTAATAATAGTAAGTTTGGATATAAATAGCCTAACAGCATACAGAAATAGATCGTACAAATGTGTCACGCTTCCCAAGCCCATAGAAAAGTTCAATAAAACTGTGTTTCATAACGCTCAAATAAAAAATTCTCGAAGTTTATTGTGGTTTTGGGTAGGCATTTAGGCTTTTCAAACCGAACAATAAAGTTTCCTTTCAAGCGGGTTTAGCGACGCACAAATTGTTGTTGCTAACAACTCCAAGAAAGATAACTAAAAAACAAGTTGATAAATAACAAATTTAGGTTATAAGTTTAAACACAAACCTGTCGATTCCTCTCATCATTAATTCTTGATATCTGGATTTTCTTGCGACCCATTTTCTGATTTTCAAAGTTGAGCGCCTGTGGCACGACTCGTGGAGCCAAGGGTTTGTCTTTCCCGAGTTCAGAAGCCAGCTTGATGTTGTGAACAATAAAATAAGGCGCACTACAAAGGAAAATGATAGCAAACGGAAATTACTCATCTGTAACAGAACTTCACGCTGAGTTGTGTTTGTCGAAGAATCAAAGTAAATTGTCAATTAGCATGCCTCTGCTGAATGTTATTATACAATCTTCAAAAGCAATAATTGCAATATTTCTTATGATTACAAATGCATTGTTTTTGCAAAGAAACACATATAAATTGAGTTAGAGTGTTTTGAAGACTTGGGAAATTGCAAGTTTGGAAAAAAATGAACAATTTGAGTTTTCGAGCATCAACGCAAGCCACAGCAGGAATTTTCCTTGATCAAAAATTGTGTCGAAGACAAGACAAAATCGTGAAATCACGAAACATATCGGTTAAATATTATCATGATATCGAAAGTGTCGCACAATGAAGGTCTCTAAATTTTAATCTCGCCCAATATAAAGTGAATACTTGAAAATCTCGTACCACATTTTCTTAACAATCTATACAAACAACACGACGAATTGAGCCGCCCCTTTGCAGAAAAAAATTCGTTAAAAAATTGCAATACCTCTTAATATCACCAGGGTCCTTCCCTGTTCGTTTTGATAACAAGTAAAATAATATAGAGTATTAATTTCCAACTCTAACAATCCTCTCATGTGGTATATTTTGGTTTATAATTTTCTAAAAAATCTCCCAAACGACCTGTCGAAGTGAATGACCTTATTGTGATTCGGGTGCAATATTCAGGTGGCAAAAAGAATAGCGAAAATGGTCGGGATATTTTCTACTGGTATGTCGTGTTATGATATAAGCCAGAGTAGGGTCAACCATTTTCATTTCAAGTTGAATTCCATTGCCAAGAAGGGAAGAAAAGCTGCACGAGGAGAAGACGAGAAGGAGAGTATATATTTCACAAACAGACAAGGACATCTTTGAAATGAACAGACAAAGCAAGTGAAAAGGGCGCCGCCAGGTCTGTAATATCAACAGCTTTGTCAAGTGATACTTCTGGTGCAATATCTTATGTGGAACTGTGATTTATCATAAACAAAAACACAAAGGAAAATAGGTGATTAATGAATGTCTTCGAAGTTGAAGGGTAATTGAATCCAATTCAATGGTGGAATTATGGATGAGTAGTTTCGTTGGGCCGATATTTCTTGGTAGGTACTCTAAATGTCGTACAAACATAATATCGAGCTCAAACAACAATTCTGCGGCAATGCCATTCCGTGTGCATTGGTCGGAAATCATGACAGAGGAAGTTGCAATACAAAGAAAACAGCAAGATCGGTGCTTTGAGTTTGACGAATCTAATTAGGTTCCCCTCCCCCATTTTGACGTGAAGAAATCTGATGGGGAATCCAAATAAGATGGCCCCTGCTTCACAGCACATTTATCTATGCCTTTTTCTGAAAATCAACGCAGTTGGGATAAGAAAAAATCAGTAAATCATATCATTATCTGCATGTCAAGACATCCAACCCTCGGGAAACAAAAGCATTGTACACGCACCATCACAAAAGTGCAACAAAACAACGGCCTTGGGCCTTTACACTGCATTAAATTAAAAACAAACCACACTGAGAATGCGAACAGAATGCGTTGTGGTGTATATAAATACAGGTAGACATAGGCCATTGGAATCTTAACAGCAAGTACCTAAATAATATCAGAGATTGAATTTTCTGTAAATAAGCATTAAGAGGTGCCGTTCTTCAGCGAACACAAAAGTTAGGCTACCTACTACTCTATCCATAACAATGGTCTGAAATTAACTCTTGGCAGAGAAAAACACGGGGAGAGGAGAGAGAGGGAAGATTGTAAGGCCATATTTCAAAATGGCTACGTCCATTAATTCACCCAGACAAGAAGCAACCCAGCAAATTATACTTACCACAGCGTACAGTGATCAACATTAAAAGAATACATCCAGCCCCGTTTGCCATACTCATCATCACGCTAAACATTTTACACGCTTTAACAATACATATTTCAAATCCTGCTCAAATGGTTTCCAATTTTGCTTTTTACACACAACCGATGGTTGTTGATCTACAGCTTTACGAAGCATTTCCTCCGAGCTGAGCTAGACGTGAAAAGGAGCTTCGCATTCTCTTCGATAATTTAGGCCATTCATATGAATGGCGATGAGCTTTACGAAAGCTAAAACCAACAGATTGTCGGAAACAAAAATAAAGAATAAGATCTATTTTTACCCACCAGTGATGTACGCCCAAACGAGTTGCAGTGTTGTCACTACTTTTGGTGAACTATTTGTGGCAACACTTATCATGCGAAAATAGCTGCAGCGTAATTTCCATCGACAGAAACCCTCAAGCAAGCATCCCGTGATGAGATGCTTTGGGAGAATTTAGAGCTTCATCGTAAAAGTCAGACTGCTTTTGAAAATTCATGTGCCAGTGTGAAGCTCTATACTCTAAACATCGCTGGAAAGTCAAGAAACGACACACCGTAAGCCTTCGAACAAACAAACCCTTTGGGGTTAATTTATAGAATTACATAATGGTCTGAACGTTCAAATGAAAAGTACTTTAACAAATAATTATCAGGATGGGAGCTTATTTGAGGGAGAGTAAATTCGAAGGTGGAATCTTGTTTGAGGGTCAACAGCACTTACTTAAAATTTTATATATTGTTAAATTACTATATTTCTCTGAGAAAATAATCTTTGTTGGCAACAAAATCTCTGCATGTTAGCGTGAAACAAAATATATGGCTGTTTGCTTTGTTATTGCTTCGCTCTGCGTCCGATTCGTTTTAAACTATTATTATGTTCACTTAAAAAGTTATACATATGCATATAAAAAGCATATATGTTTTATCAATTAATGGCCTAAAAATATTTTCTGTAGCATTTTATCATATCATATTTACAATACAGGTAAGTTGAAACCGAAAACGAGAAGATCCCATTCACAACCGAAACCCACAACAGAGATCAATGCATGTCAAGATGTCTTTTAGAAGAATTTACGCATTGATCAAAGTTGTCGAAAAAACTGAGTCCGATTGCCATTTGCTTTTGTTTGCCGGTAATTGCCATTAAATAGGTGCCTGTCTGCAGAGAGGGGGGAGGATTGTCCTTGGTTAGAGGGCGTCGAAACGGCTGCAATAAAAATAAAAATGTCGAAAAGTAGGAATTGTGTACAACTTGAGGTTTTTGAGATTGACAGTCAAATCCGAAACTGAAAGAGAGTGAGGTGAATCAATAACAACAACAACAACAGTTAAGTCAAACTTCATTAACCACGTGACGTGTTGAAGAGTCTTTTAATGTCATTGCGATTATATTTTATTTCCTGGTCTCTCTAACCCGATTCACAGAACACTAAATGGTGAAAAGTGGGTGTCGTGCCTACCGTAAATTCTCGAATAAGCCCCCGGAGGCTTATTTGCAAAAATGAAATTTTAGCCTGATTATTGTTCAATATTACACGTTTTTTTATAAGAAACCGGTTTATAAGAAACCTAGATCTAGACACCCTTAAAATTTAAGAAACTTTTAGAACTACAAGGAAATATTTAAGAAACATTAGAAATTTCGGAAACACGTTTTTCCCTCACGGATTTAACAAATGTCAACTACAGTAAGTATGTTTTATGTGCTAAGCATAACATTGTTGGCTCCACATGACGATTTTTTGCATTGACGAGTTTTCTTTTTTATAGTACTAATATTTTGCCACATCCACGTTTTTTTCTTCGCTTTCACTGCAACCCTTTTCATTAAATTAAGAAACTTTTAAGAAACTTTTAGAACTAAAATGTGGCTAAAATTTAAGAAACTTTTACTACTAGGCCTTCAGCCAGGTTTCTTATAAAAAAACGTGTAAGCAAAATAAAAGCTATACGATGCAACCAATCAATAAGGTTATTAGTTTAAACTAGTTGTTATTTGCAATACATTCAGTAAACAACTTCAATGTCTGGAAACTTGGGCTATCCTTGCAAATTATTATCAAGATGTGGGCTTATTCGAGGGGAGGGTTTAATGGAAGGTGGGGCTTATTCGAGGATTTACAGTACAGGACAGTTTCTTATAAAATCGTATATATGCCACCACTCAATAAATGGTTGCTATCGCAGGTTTCTAACACATACAGTGCTATTGTCTATAAATTTGATGAAAAGTAAATTTGTTTATAAATTTGATAAAATCTTAGGGCCCGTATGCAATTAAAGGTCTGGGGAGGTGAAAGGCGTGGTTAAGAAGAGAATTGGCACGTTGCTGGTAATTTATATTTGACTACAACAACAAGCGTACTGTAAACAAATCATAGTGCAGATAAGAATGATGGGGACCTGCCGTTGATAAGATATACTCTTCGTGGTGTCTGTCTCGTCCCTGCTCAAAAGAAAGATGGTGGAAGATTTTTTATAATCGACCAACACACACATCATCCACTGTCCCAATTCACAACGGCTCACTTTGATCATTTCGATAAATGATTTGTACAAAGACACTTAGTTTTGCTCGCCTTTTATTACATTGAAAACGAAAGCAACATAGTCCACATTCTTCAATATTGAAATACTTCAATGGTACTTATAACTCTTGTACCACTGTACTCCCAGACGTGTGGTGTGAAGAAGGAGTCCTTGTTATCTATATTTGCATTTTAGACTAATTGTCTCCTTGGCAGACAGTAAAGGAAACTAAGTAAACCGTTGCACACCAACTTTTTTCAATAAGAAACCAATCTTAACATTGTGTATTCTCCAGTTTTTAAAGAGTTTCTTGTGAGCAAAATTTTTCAATTTGGTATATATGTTATTCAATCTTGCCAAAATATTCAATGAAAAATATGAATAATAATTAAGGTGTACGGAGCGGAGGTTCCACTGTGTATCCCCGATTATGGAACAACAGCTGACGCGAGCATATGGCCTATATGGTGCAGGTGTTTCAATTTCTTCTTCTTCTGCATGCTGTTCTTTAATTTGCACGATTTATTCTCTTGTTTTGCATGCAAAATTACATCATATGTGGATTTGCTTTCTTTAAGTTGTCAAAAGCTCTCCATTCTAGTTCGGTTTCATTTGAATTTTCATGTTATTTGTGCCTATTTTAGGTGGGCGTTTTGTCATTTCTTCGCAAACACAACATCGTGGAGGTTGATCAGTTCCTATGCTTTTTATGAAATTCTTATTTTTCAGCAACAAGAGGGTGGTTCCGTGCTTTAATATACAACAGGTTTTTGCTTGGGATTTTAAAATAATAAGAAAAAAGGCAATATAATATATTGTTTTATTTTTATGGATATGGAATGTTGTCTGCAAAATCTAGACTTCAGCACAGCATGGCAAATTGGATGAGAAAAATATAAAAGTTTTAGAAATATAAAGGTTTTATTACAATAACATGCAAAAGTTATAATACAAAATGCGCGTTTTTGCAACTTGGAACAGCAATGGTGCTAAAAGTTTCTTAGTTTGGCTGGAAAATGTTCGCTTTTTATACTAAAAGTTTCTCAATCAGCTTCTTATTTTTCGGACGTAGCTAAAATCATTGTTTTTCAGTTGAGAATTTTTGAATGGATGTAAACCCAAATCGTCACGAAAAAGACCCATGGAGATCAAGATCAACGATCTTCTCCAAACAAGAATTTCAAAAATGCTTGCGATTGTTTCCTAAATTCCCCATCCTAGTTCCAGATTCTTATATGCAAGAGAGAAAAACAACGCACATGGCATTCACTAGGGCTTTCGGAATTAAAGGTTTTAATTGTTTGCAATATAGACTTGTTTGACTAAGCATCTGTCTGTTGAATTTTAAAGAGATCATTATCATACCACTTATTACTGTTCTGCTATCTCAGCAATGGTCATGAAAATAACAAGAGGCAACCAAGATTAAACATTATCAGCAGAACTATGCAATCAAAGGAAATTTTTTTGTTTTTTAATCACTGGCAAAAGACGTTTTTTAATTTTGATGTTAGTTACTTGTATCAATCTATCTTAACACATCAATTGATCAGAGGTTTTCACACTGTCACAAACTAACGAAAGACTCAACAATAAATATTTTATTCCTTCTTGCCATCCACCATATTAAAAAAAACAACACTTTGTATCCAGTGCTTTTCTGAAGAGACATGAATAGAGCACAGGGAAACAAGGGAAGGGAGACAAAGTAGCACTGTCATGCTGCCATAAGTACATGTCATCTGATCACAGCTATTTTCAGCCTTAAGTATATCTTTAGACCAATTAGTCACCATGGTGCCTTCCCAAGCTTATTTTGTTGTCCAATCTAATATGGATGGAAGTTACACACACAAAAGCAGGGGCAGTAGTTGTTCCAACCAACAGATAACCTTTCATATGCACAAAAATTGATAACCTCGCATTCCATCTTTACAATTGTTTAGTCAAAACAAACACACACAACACAAGAACTACCAACAGCGTACAACAATAAAAATAAAACAATTTCTGTTAGTGTTTTATCAGGCCAATAAAAACAATAGCAACAACCTCGTGCTAAAACTTTCCTTGCTTCCGTAAGGAATTTTGGCGCCTTATTTTCATCTTGCTCAAACGCCTCCAATATAGTCTATCGTCTTTTGAAATCTCTTCTAATGGCAAAGGTTTTGTTTGTAATTTCCAGAGCCAATCAGGATAGTCAGAGTCCGGCTTCAATATAGGATCCTGTCCATCTTTTAAGATGTTTGCACCATTACAGGTTATTGGTGGTCCCTCTGTTGCTGCAAAAAAGAATAACACTTTAGTAGTGCAATATATCTAAATATTTTATTAAATACTGAATTGAGACCATTTCCTATATTCACCTTCAGGGAATCTTGTTGCATATGTAATATAATAGACTAACACTGGTTTCAGTTTCTCGTCTAACATGTAAATTTGAAAACCAACTGGCATCTTTAGCACTTTTTATCCATTAAGCATCATCATTATTATTATTGTTATAATTATTCATTTAAGCATTATACCGATCAGTATCAATGTAGAAGATGTAGATGTAGATGATGAAGACTAATGTCATAATTATATATACCTAGCATCACACCACAATCATATCATAATTGTTTATCTTATCAAAGTTGAAACTCTAAACTCTTTCTTAATGACGTTAGATTTCAATTATTTCCTATTCATCTAATCTACTGATTCTTCAATAGTCACTGCCCGCTTTTTAAAAAATGTAAAATCCTGGGAAATGAACTCACCAGAACAGAAACTTGCAACTTTTAATTGACATAGCACTGGCACCTTGGTTTGACTTTGAGTACCCTGTTTAAGCACTATGGGTGCATATGTATTTGCACATATCAGTAAGTTGTATCTGCCAGCAAGGCAGCGCCGTAATGCTGCCATAATTGCATGCGATCGCAGCTATTTTCAGCCTTAAGTTTGTCTTTAGGCCAATTAGTGCACGTGGTAACTTGTTGTGGTCGTGTTCGGGGGTACAAAGATGAAAAAGTTGGAGCAAGCGCAGTAGCGACATTCCGTCTTAACTGCCCACGGCCTTCTTCGATAAACGCTTGAGAATTTGAACCCTATTGAAGCAAACAACGGGTATAGCTTTTTTAAATTTCATGAGATGAAATGTGGCAAATAAAAAGAAAAATGCCAAAACAGTAACAATTTTATAGTAATCTCAACAAAAACTTCTGTCGTATAAAGCCGGGGGCCATTTCAAAAAGGCGCTTTTGAGCTTCGCTTCGGGGCGGCCTGGTCTGGTTGTGGTGAATGCTAAAGAAGATCATCTACCAAACTTATGGGGCTGTAATGTTGTGAAGCAGTGGCAAAAATGGCATCGATTATGCTGTCGCAACGAGGTATCGGCTCAATATATCCTTTATATATGTTTTTGTTTTTACGCAATTTGCTATCGGAGCCCTTAGTTTTCATTTGAAAGACTTTTAAAGGGAGTAAAAAGTAACTTAAAAGTAACTTAAGTAAAAAGTGGACTAGGCCTAAAATCAATTCAAGCTGAACGAACCTGAACAGGACGGATTTATCTGTTTGCTTTTCCCAGCCACAAGATAAGATCAATTCATAATCTTTTTTTATAACCAAACGAACATTTGATGAAGGATGTAAAAACCAGGGGTTTAAAGTAACAACAATGTGCTTTAAGGCGTCAGGCAAGGCAGCTAGCCACAACAAGTTATGATATTGTAATTGTACCAGACTGCAGAGTATGGAAAGTGCACACCCGAGACATTTTTCCAAAAATTTCGTTGCCAACTTTTTGGGCGTGGCATGGGTGTGGTTAAAGTGTCTGCGCTCGGCATCAAGGGTGTGGCTGCCAAAAATGCCTGGATAATTGTTGATAAGGATGCCTGCTGAAAGTTTGTATTTGCTCGCTGTAAGCTTTTAGGATGGAACTCAAACGCAAAAGTAAGCCCTTTCACAGGCGTAAAAAATAGATCGCGTGTGGCAGAGTTCAAATTTTAACTGATGATAAGCAACTTAATCAGCAAATATTTAATAACTGGACACCAAACTTCTTATCGAAAAGCCAAACATGCACACTTAAAGTGCACACTTGCACACTTGAGTTTTTGCTTGTGCACACCCGAGATCTCGTGGAAAAGTGCCATACTCTGCAGTGCGGGTATTGTACCTAAACGGTTGATGATTGACTCTATATGTTGAAAATTAAAGTCTTCTAATTCAAAGTTGTGACTTTGAAACTTGGAAGAAAACCTGAAATTAAGCTTAATTTTTTTCATTATTTTTCAGCAACTAAGCATCTTGACCTGTTGAGACTTTTTCTAGTGAATAGCCCTAAATTAATTTCGTGAGTATTCAAATTTGTGAAATGGAGTAGCTGCTTTCATTTTGGGAATTTCGCTAGTGTTGATGTTTTGAGTGTTGGTGTAGGTGCTGGAAATCATGTTACTTAAACATTGAATGCTTTCGCATGCAAGCTATGATGATAAGAATCATCTGTGTATAATTTTATTCACATGCTGATGAGCTATATGCATGTTCAATCTTTAAATGTCAATAAACCATGTTCGTAATTTGCATTCTAGTACAACAGCATGTAAATCAAATCATGTAAACACAGATAATGCTTCAAACAGTCAAGTCAGTAAAAGGTTTGTTGCTACACTTATATGATCCACGGATTTTTATAGTTAATAAAAACTAGTTAGCTAACTAAAGACTGGTCCGTATTTGTTGTATTTTCTTTGAGATGTTCGCACATGTCCGGGATCATTGCTACAGTCAATCAAATCCAAATTAAACCAGCTGATTTTTCACTTATTGAAAATAACCTCTAATGTATTTCATTCTCTTTCTTTCTAAGCATTGTGCCATACAGACAACAAAGTACAGTTGCTCCGAGTAGATTTAAAAACACAGTAGACAATGCTGCAGGTAAGCACACAATGCTTTTGTATCTATGCTGACGTTCTTAATTGAGAATTCATTTTTCTAGAACCATTTTTCAGAGATATAAACTGGCTGTTTAAAAAGGATTTTCTGGATACAAAAATCAAGAATTAATTTGATTGTGTTTTCTTACACAGAGTTTGTGCTTGCATCAATTGACGACCTTGTCAATTGGGCTAGAAGGGTATGTGATTAATTCTTTTGTCCATAACTAATTTTTATACAATTCTAATTGATTATAAAATTAATTACATTTTTGTTGCAAATATTATTATTGATTAAGATGCGTAAAAAATTTTTTATTCTAATTTGCATGGAAGATCTAACCAAATATGAAATCCATTATTATAAATACCCTCCCCTCAATCTATCATCTGAAAACTCTATACCATCAAATGAAACTTGCTAAATTTTATTAATTGCTAAAAAAGTATTGTTTGCTATCATCTTAGAGTTCTTTGTGGCCAATGACATTTGGTCTGGCTTGTTGTGCTGTCGAAATGATGCATTTTGCTGCTCCAAGGTATTAACTTATTTGAAGTAGATTCCCTTATCCTTTCTTTCAATGCTTGAATCTCTAGCTTATACATAAATTCAGATATATGCTTGGATTGAATTCAATGCCAGGGTAAAGATCCTTACAAGGAATTTATTTTTAATTTAAACATGTTTTGACATTGGAATTGCAATTGTTCTAGATATGACATGGATCGATTTGGTGTTGTTTTTCGAGCAAGTCCTGTAAGTGAGAAATGAATATTCATCCATTTGTTATATTACAGTTTTATGTGTGTTCAATACTTTCATTTGCTTTGGCGATGCAAATGCAGTTACACTCTAATAAGTCAAACTGCAATATAGACAAAAATTAGGCAGGCACTAGTGGATGCTTATTAATTGCATTTCATTTGAGGCAATTGTTTGAGAGCCGGCACACTTATTGCAACCTCGAGGCATGGAAAAAGATGTATTTTGAAATCAAAGAGCTTTCTTAATTCTTTGTCAAGCAATGTCGAAAAATCGTCTGAGGGGGTGCTTAATCCAAAAAATCGTCTGAGGGGGTGCTTAATCCAGGAAATATTGAACATATAACACATGAAGGAACTTGACTTCAACAGCTGTTGACGCACGGAAGCCCAGCTGTAATTACTTCAAGTGTATGCTGCATTCTGATGTGTTGTAACATTGTTTTATTTGTCAATTGTTGAGTGCATGTCTTATCTTGTAGCGACAAGCTGATGTAATGATTGTAGCTGGCACTTTGACAAATAAAATGGCACCTGCAATGAGAAAGGTAAGCCCCAGATACACAAACATATTCAAAGGATAGCTAATTTCCCAGAAGTCCTTCATTCACGTCCTATGGGACACTTATCTATTTGGGACATTCTGGAATAGGACCTTAATAAAAGTTTATTTCTTTGGCAGGTTTACGATCAAATGCCAGAACCAAGATGGGTTATTTCAATGGGAAGGTAATGTTTTATGTAGTTTTAATAAAGTATTTATTTCCATTCGTCTGCGACTTCATGTCTCTCCATTTTGACTTCGTATCTTTCCATATGGTCTTTGTTCCCATTAACTATCATTTCACCATGCTTTCTCGCATTGCCGTAATGCTTCAAATAATTGACACTCTTAAATGTAATGTTTCTCTCTTAAAACGTCGCGCTCATAAGCAATCCTGTTCATGACATAAAAAGTAATTCTTACTGCAACATGATATATTCAATTCGATGAATGAGAACTAATAAGCAACAGGCGATTAAACGCACTGCATTGCGTCCCTGTGATACGTTTGTTGGACAACTCCGAACAATGGACTTATTTCCTTTCGTTGTGCTTGCACTCAATCGAGGCTCGTGCAACAAGTTTAACAGGCGATCTGCTCAACATGACTCATCCACCCGTGTCACAAGAGCTTCATGTAAGAAGGCCCCATTTTAACCTGCCGTCACTATCTTTTCTTTTTCGCAGCTGTGCCAACGGTGGTGGCTATTATCATTACTCGTATTCCGTCGTGCGTGGCTGTGATCGCATTGTACCAGTGGACATCTACGTGCCTGGTTGCCCCCCAACAGCCGAAGCATTGCTTTACGGTGTGCTTCAACTTCAAAAGAAAATTCGAAGAAGCCATTCGCCTGTCAGAACCTGGTATAGGAGATAAATGGTGAGCCCCTGGCTATAGTGCTATTAACAGTTGACACATTGACTACCCCTAATTTTCCCTGCTTTGTTTTCATGGCCCCACTCCATCCATATTTAAACGCGCACCCTTTAATTGAAAGTTGTGAATATAGCCGTCAGGTCGGTAAATGATTTACGCTGTTTCCCGTTTAAGCAATGCTTCGAAGTAATTGTATCGGATCATGTGTTTTCATTTTAGGAAGGTTTTGAAGATGAAACGTGAAAATAATTCTGTTCTTGATAAACACTTGATAAATAATGACTGGTTTGTTGCATTCTGTTTTTACAATTTTCCTTTCGTGTGTGAAAATAGATGATTATTATATTCTTGCTTCCCAATTTTCCTACATTTTCTTTTTGCCTTCTTCAATTGTTTTTATCAATTGGTTATACCCATATAAAGCTCTTTTCTTTTACACTGGACATGTGGCATGGAGACATTAGCTAAGGTAGGGACAAACTCGAGTAAGAACCATAACTCGGGGGTGGGGGCAGGTTTCTAGCCGGTTAAGTTGGATGATGTTTTCTTAGCCTGCTTGATAATAGCGCTATATTCTTCCCTGTCAATTGTAACTGCAGCCAGAGGGTGCAATCTGTTATCAGAATCTTCCATGCCCTCCCTGCCCTAGGGCTACAAGCCTTTTTATACCATCTCTTCTCACATTTAATTGCCATTAATTAAATCGGTATTGAACCAGCTCAGTATCAATCTATTTTATTCGAAGAAAACGCAAAACAAAATAACTTCATGATGATGATGACATAGGTATCTATCTATATGATTTATTATATATATTATATTTCATTATAATTCATTTAACTACATTCACTGTAATAGATAAAGGAAGATCCCAATCACAGATAATCAATTCAGATTAGATACAAGAGCAGATATCAGAGTGAATTTTGACTTATTAAGGTCGGTACACACGCATGTTGTCAAAATAAGTGTAACAATCTTTGGACGGCGACCAATCTCGAGTGCTTCCACCGAAGAATGTCGTAAAAGCGAACAGTCCAACTTTCCCGCCCTGTGTATCGCCTCTCCATCGCAGATTTCGTCTCTCATACACCATCGCACCATCGATCCAAACCCGGGCCGTTCCATCGTACGCATTCGGGCTGTTCAAGCGGATCTCTTGTTTCAGCCGGGTCCATCTACCCGGTACGATGTCGTAGCCCAGGTAATTTACGGTTCCGCAACGCGCTGTGCGGTCCTGATCGTAGGTGTACAACGTGAGGTGGTTACCGCCTTTCCAAAGGAACCGCGAACTCCAACCCTCCGCTGTGATGTTCTTGCAACCGGTTGTACACGTGCTACTGCACAGCCCCGGCAACTTGCCTATGATAAATCAATACGGTTAATATCCTCGATGTTTGCATATGCGCGATTTATTGAATGAAGTCCACCAGAGAATTTTAGCCCAGCCCTTGTGGTGGCTTTGTTTCGCACCGATAGTCCGTTGGTTTTGTGAAGAATGAAAATATTGTGGTTCAAGGTTCGCTCAGGAAAATGCAACGCACTCGTATTGTCTCTTCAATCGAATAAATTAACATGACATCAAAAGATCTACTTATAAGGTTGAATACAAAGCTACATACTAAATTGCATAGGATACCCATTTTTTATACATTGTATATATGAATGCTGAAGCTCAAATCATCTGAATTCAAGAGTAATGTAAGAGTAAAGCGTCTGGAGGGTGAGCCTCGTTCTCACTTTACATTACACTGTATCTGAAATTTTGCATGCATTCAATTCCCTAACTGTATTCGATATGTGTAAAATGTGACGTATGATCTAGGCCTGAATTTATTTAGGTGTGTAAACATAGTGTTTGAATATGATATGATATCAGACACCAGTGGGGATTTTTTCTTGGCAAGAATTAGACATTGTTCGTGATAAAAACCGGTATTTGAATTTCAGTAAAAACACCGCATACAAAAACCAGCGAATTAAGGACCTCCAAGATGATATGGAAACAATAGCCTATTGTTTTTGACAAGCTTGGAACAGGGCTGGATCTGGATGCAAAACTTGGCGATTCTAACATGCGGATTTTCGCTGAAGGTCGAGACGCGAGAGTCAACTGTCGATGGCAGAATATAAAGTGAACAGGAATTAATGTAAAAAGTACGCAATTTTGTCATTACTTACCTCCCCTGCTGAAATCAAATCCCTTCTCAAACTTGACATCAAACTCCAGGACATAGGCCTCGTGTTCCTCGAGATAGACCTTGTACCTCACCCTGCTTTCCTTGCCAAATTTATTCGCCAAGTATTTTACTTTCATGGCCTTTGTTTCCTGGCCGTTCCTCGTTGTTTTGACGATTTCCGTCAATTCCGGATGGTCCAGAGAGCCCGGCCACTGTCCCCCCAAAACCATATTTGCACCCTCAAAATCCTCATGCCATTCCTTGTACCTTTTGGCATTCGCTGCCGTGACTGCAAGAGTTATCGACAAAAACACCACGCAGATGAAGCTTGCCATTGCCCTAAAAGCGACAAAATAATACATTTAATTAGATTTGACAAGACTTTGACAAGAGGCAAATCAATTTTCTGTGTAAATTGAGCTCCTAGAATATTCGAGCACTGTTCCGCCCCTCTTCATTGTTTGAATTCTCGTTGATGGAATCTATAGCTCTTTCTTTTGCATTGGTATAACACTGGATACCTCAATTATAATCCGTTAATCGTTAATAGTAACGTCTCTAAACCTTAACTAAAATTGCTGTTAAACTTTGGATTTTAAACTGTAGCAAGCACTGTGATATATTCATGAAACAATTTCAAAGTTTTAAGATTATAATTTATTTCATTGCAGCTCCAAAACGCTAAAATCAACGGCAAAAAAGGTTATATTGAAATAAAATTATGAGAGTACCATACCTTTCAATTGCAACTATCAGGAGAACGAGAACCTATCAGAAGAACCAATTCCTCTTGTAATGATATCAAATCACACCACTGTTTATATACTCTCTACTGCTGTCTGAACTTTCAGCCCAAGAACAAATCCTTTGCTTACTCTATCGCAGGTGAGTAAAGATTTGCCAGCTTTCCATTACGATCTAATTTGCTCAGCTAGTTCTTGGTCTTATTGAAAGCACCCAAATGTTGTTGATCACGATATTGCGATGCCTAACCTTCAATGCCTCGGTATATACATAACGGCGCGCTCAAAGACGTGATGCTGATTCTTCTGAAGCATTACCTTTGTTTCGATGTACTTCCGATAATGAAGGACGATAATACGTGTTGTAAACAGATGAACAAACATATTTGTTGCTGTGCAATGTCTTTGCAAATGTTTTACAACATGCATTTTCGCTTCGCTATGTAAAGTGCTTTTGCTTTTCCAAATAGCTTCAATTTGTCATTGACCGCAATGCATTCTGGGAGTAGTGGCATCAAATGTGAAGCTCCATAGTAAACAAACAGTGAAAAATCGACGCATTGTTTAACTAGAAGCAACAAGCCGTCAGTATACCTGCATGGATATTGTAATTAGGTTTCTTCCTTTGTGTTGCAAAGTTCGATCTTGTTCTTGGCATCAACTCTTAGTATTATAGTTTTTAAATGTGGTCTTGGAAATTTGATAATTTGAAATGTGATTTATGGTCTTGAAACTTGCTGAATTATTAATAATGTTGACATATTTTGCTGAGACAACTGCCAGAGACCTATTTTCAGGTCTACTCCCAGGGACCCATTCCCAGGGATCTATTCCCAGAACTTGACGCCGAGCAAAGTGCATACAGTGTGCATGCGTGTTTTTTGACCACCTTTACTTTGACCACTTTGACCACATGTCAAACCAAAAAATAGCAAAATTGTTTTGTCGTCTTTGCAAGAAGTATAATTATATTTTTAGAAAACAACATAAAGATAAATGATTGGAGCATTCTGGAAAAGCCTGCTAATTTCACATATTATTGTTCTACGACTGTAGAGAGATTATTGTTCTACGCGTATTTTAGATTAGGCCGCCGCACCGAACCAAACAGGAACCTTTTCCCTTAGCATTGTGCCATTCAGTTCAGACAACAAAGTACAGTTGCTCCGAGTAGATTTAAAAACACAGTAGACAATGCTGCAGGTAAGCACACCTTTTTTAGAACCATTTTTCAGAGATGTGGACTGGCGGTTTAAAAAGGATTTTCTGGATACAAAAATCAAGAATTAATTTGATTGTTTTTCTTACACAGAGTTTGTGCTTGCATCAATTGATGATCTTGTCAATTGGGCTAGAAGGGTATGTGATTAATTCTTTTGTTCACAACTAATTTTTATACAATTCTAATTGATTATAAAATCATAGTCACAAGAAAACACTCTTTCTTGTGACTATGATAAAATTAATTACATTCCTGTTGCAAATTTTATTATTGATAGAGATGCATAAAATTTTTTTCATTCTAATTCGAGGAAGATCTAACCAAATATGAAATTCATAATTAAAAACACCCATCCCTCAATCTATCTTCTGAAAACTCTATATCATCAAATAGAACTCTCTAAATTTTTGTTAATTGCTAAAAACATTGTTTGCTATCATCTTAGAGTTCTTTGTGGCCAATGACATTTGGCATGGCTTGTTGTGCTATCGAAATGATGCATTTTGCTGCTCCAAGGTATTAACTCATTTGAAGTAGATTCCCTTATCCTTTCTTTCACTTCAACAATGCTTGAATCTTTAGCTTTTAGATGAACTCGGTTTGAATTTAATGCCAAGGTGAAGATCCTTTCAAGGATTAATTTAAACATTTTTTGACATTGAAATTGCAATTGTTCTATAGATATAACATGGATCGATTTGGTGTTGTTTTTTGAGCAAGTCCTGTAAGTGAGAATAAATTAAAATTCATCCATTTGCTATATTACAATGCATTATGTGTGTTCAATACTTTCATTTGCTGTGACATGCAAATGCAGTTAGGTAGACTTAAAAAGTCAATCTGCTATACAGTCAACAATTAGGCGCCAGTGGACGCTTATTAATTGCATTATATTAGGCAATTGTTCTTGAGAGTGAGCACGTTTATTGAAACTTCTACGCATGGAAAAAGATACATTTTGAAATCAAAGAGCTTTCTTAATCTTTGTCAAGCAATGTCCAGAAATCTTCTTGAAAAAGTATCTTTTAAACTCAGTTCTTGAGAGGGGTGCTTATTTCAAAATCTGGTCTGCTGAGGGGGCGCTTAATCCAGGAAATATCGAACATATAACGCATCAAGGAAACTGACTTGAACAGCTGTTGACAGAATTATCACAGAAGCCCAGCTGTAATTATCAGTGGTGTAGATAGAGGGGGGTCAGGGGTCGGAAAATTGCTGATAAAATAGATATCTTCTGTTTACATTGAGTTCTAGCTAATTTCCTTATCTTATTTCATAGTCTTGAAGAAACAAAAATCCTTATTAAATTTTTGTTGGAAAATCTGAATTTCTTGTACCCTTCTAACCCTTCTTGTACCCTGTAAAATCTGAATCCCCTTCTATAAAATTTCCTCTTTACGCCATTAGTAATTATTTGAAGTGTATGCTGCATTCTGATGTGTTGTAACATTGTTTTATTTGTCAATTGTTGAGTGCATGTCTTATCTTGTAGCGACAAGCTGATGTAATGATTGTAGCTGGCACTTTGACAAATAAAATGGCACCTGCAATGAGAAAGGTAAGCCCCAGATACACAAACATATTCAAAGGATAGCTAATTTCCCAGAAGTCCTTCATTCACGTCCTATGGGACACTTATCTATTTGGGACATTCTGGAATAGGACCTTAATAAAAGTTTATTTCTTTGGCAGGTTTACGATCAAATGCCAGAACCAAGATGGGTTATTTCAATGGGAAGGTAATGTTTCATGTAGTTTAAATAAAGTATTTATTTCCATTAGTCTGCGACTTCATATCTTTCCATTTTGACTTTCTACGGTCTTTATCCCTATCAACTATCATTTCACGATGTTTTCTCGCATTGTCTTGTTTTTAATTATAAATGGCTATATCAGTTATTCTATTGATAATTAATTGTAACAAGTTATAAAGAAGCAAAATGTGCAACGCCATAGAATTCAGATTTTAAGAAAGCGAAAGATCACATTCGGACTCGATATAACGAACTTCCCGCTATTACGAACCAAACTTCCGATCCCCTCGATACCCTCGAGATAACGAATTTTTGAGAATACTTATCTCGAAGGATGGCGTTTTTCAAGTTCTGGATGTGCTTCAACACGAAGAAGGTAGAAGAGGGGAAGGTGCAGTTTATGACATGTTCTAGACAACTGGAAGTTAGTTTATAATATTTAGAGTTGTTTGATAAACATAGCTGGAAGGTAGCTGCAATAAATGCAGCTAGTATACCGACCGGTATTATCCATTTTTCGTGCAAAAAGCTGCAGGTCTGAAATAAATAAAGCTCGTGTTAAGAAGAACGGGGCTAATGGAAAAAAGTATAACTGAAACTAAGTTTAAATATTATATCTTGCTCCTACTGAAGCCCCTACTGAAAAGTGTGTAGAATTATTGTGAGAATCAGAAAGATACCATAACTGCTCATCGCCTAATTGCAAACATGTTCTTGGATTGTTTTGTTTAATGCGGTGTGTTTATATATACTTGTTAATAACTACGCAGTAACATGTTCAGCTCTGGTGGCTCAGTTGTTAGCACTTGTGCTTGCCACGCATGAGATAGCGGTTCGAATCTCATGCAAGCCACTAGGAATAGCTGAGCGACATAAATGAGGGCCGGTACCCCGGGGATCTACAAGAGAAAGTAGATCCCCGGGGTACCGGATTTTTCGGCTGCCCGGTTCGGAATGGTTCCTCGGTAGAAACGCCTAGAAAACCATCCTCCCCGGTTAGGATACTCAATCTGGTACACCGGGGGACAATTGCCATTGCAGATTTGCCACGCTCCCCACTTTTTCTCGTTTTGCCAAGTGCACAAGGCACAGTCGAATTGAAAAATCCAGTGACATTTTCGCTCTGGCATTTGTCCCGATTATATATACACCGCTCAAACTTCTGCTATAAATCATTGGCATGGATTTTCTTGTTGTGGGAATCCCAGATATATTCGCGTGCGCAATGGAGCGACGTTCTGTTCATGTGGTCAGCGTTCTTTTGGACTGGAACAGCAATTGAAGGATGACGTTTATCAAGTTCTGGATGTGCTTCAAACATCGAACCTTTTTTGTGCGGAAATAGGCAACGAAATGCGAAGAAGATTATTCTATTGTTGATTAAGCTTGGGGGAGGCGATAGATAAACGATGTTAGTAGAATAGAGACGATGAATTGATGATGTTATGTTCTGATTTTTTAGACGATGGTTTCAAAGATGAAGGAGAGAATGATTTGTTTTCTGAAGCAAGTAGCATGTCTGGTTTCTCCGCTGTCTCAGCAAGCTCTAAGGGATCGAGAATGACAGGGTGAGTGAAAATAATACGAAAGTGAAAAGAGTCCCCGGCGTACCGGGACTTTTCGTCTTTCCGTCAAGAATTGTGTTTCGGCAGAAACGCCGAAAAACCATTTACCTCATCGTACTCAACTACTAACTTTGTTGGTACGCCGGGGTGACGAGGGCCAACAGTGCCGGTCTGTTCATATATATCCAGCGACAGCTGCTTGGAGACTTGCCACCAATAGGTATAGATGCGTCAAAATTTATATCTCGAATCGTGTGTAATGACTTTTTAATTGTGGGTGTGAGTCAATACGCATGCGCATTTATATCATTTGCTCTCCTTTGTCTCCATAATTTAAGTTCGAACTTATTTTTGTTTTTGCTATTTTACCATCTATCATGTGAATGGAAAGACGCGTACAACATCGTTGCCAACATCAACGCCCCCATCACTGCCAGCTAAGCCAGTCGTAGCTACTTCCTTCATCTTTTTAAATTTTTGAACATACCTGTTATTTATTATTATTCTTCAACCCTGCCTCATCAAACACTATTGTAACACACACCCGAGCAGCACACGCCTAAACGCTTTTTACATCTAGTTGTATTGTGTTGTTAGAAGGTTGAATCTCAACATATCTACGACCGCTCTTTCTAGATGTTTCGAACAATTCGAACTCGTGTTCTGATTTTGTGCTCTGATTTTGTGTTGTGTGTTGTTTTAACTCGAACGGATTCCTTATCTGGGTGCATGCTTGATTTGAACTTATACATCAAGGCTGCGGATGCTTTGTGCGTTACACTTTTTAGCGGATGAATAGGGAGGGGGCTCAGAGGGGGCGGGGGCTTGTCATTTAGAAATCTTAGGGAGGGGCTCAAATTCTAAGAAGCTGGAACTAGGATGGCCAAAATATTAGGAAATGCCACTAGCAACCTGACTCGAGACAAATAAAGAAAATATAAAATTTCCATTCTTAAAAAAGGTTACATTGGCTTTAGTTTGTTTACGAATTTGTTTTTGTGAATGTAAAGAATTTTGTTAACTTTTGCTTGGAAAAGATTGTAACTTTTGATCTTGATCTACGTTGGTTTTTTCGTGACGATTTGGACTTATGTCCGTCCCAACATGCTCACCTTCTAAACAATGAAGAAATTTTAAATCCCAAAAATAAGAAGCCAAGTGAGAAACTTTTAGAGCACGAAAATGCTCAAATTGTTACCAAGCAAAGAAACTTTTGTTACCAAGTGCTGATCCAATTTTTTGTAAGAAACGTATACCTACGCGGCACTTGGTTTATGTCACTGATGTGAAATGGCCTTCGGGTGCATGTATACCATGTAACAGACTTGCTTTTGCGTTTCTAATGAATTCATGAATAAGATTTCCTTTTCTACCTCTCGTAGATGGCATCAGCTCACTGCTACAAGTCCTAATGCTCTTTTTCTAAGCATATCCAGGCATGCCAGTTGCAGAAATATCTTCACGACTGTATATCATTGATCAAGGACTCGATGGATGAGATATGGAATTCAAAAACACTGAATAACCAGAAGAACATCACAATCGGCCCATCGACTACTGTTACGACTATTGTTTCAAACTTCTTCTCAAGCAAGCAACAGATGCCATCTGATTCGAGCATATAAGGTATTTTTTGTCTCATTGCAATCTGGTAGCAATACTTGGATTGCCTCGTTGGAATTTGAATCTTGATTACATTATTGCCTTTTTATTCGAATTTCTCGATGTTTCGAGCGTATGCTTTTGGTTTAATCTCAGCTACTAACTAGAATAGCTGTTGAATCGAACGAATGTCCCATTCCCGCTCTTCTTGACCCGTCGAGATTCAACTGTAGCTACAACAATCTGAAGTCACAATATTGAATCATCGCGTCTTAATCTGAATCGGAATCTGATAGGCATATATTCCTTTACAGACCTTCCACCACTCACGCAGCCTGTCCTGAGGACTGATATTCGTTGGCAGCTTTCTGTACTATCATGAAAACCTGGGAGATGTCATTCATGACGTTAGACATCATGTAAGTTCGAAAATTCATTTTCTAGTTACATTTTCAATATTGATATGTCATACACTAAAACAATCTTTGTTGCTCCTAACTTTGCGTGCGGTGTTAATTACTTTGCTAATAGTGTTTGTTCGTGAAGAATTTTGAATACTATTAAATAAACAAGGCCAGCAATAGTCTTTTCACACATCATAGATAGCTGCAATTTAGCGATTTTGCTAGCTATACCATAAAGAGAATAGCTATAAGATACAGTATATCTTATCTCTATGGGCAGACTCTATGGGCAGACAGTTTAGAGACTGTGGAGAAGTGCGACTTGATTTTTCATCATTTACTTGACAACGGATAGCTTCACACTTATCAAGTTTAGCACATTTTGAAGAAAGCTACATTCTCCACAAAATCTTTTTTCTACTGCAATATTCTTTTAGTTAAACAGACCTTCATGATACATGATACATAATACATGATAGACATAATTGCATTGGAACTTTTTTAAAATTAGTCCCCATGCTGAACCCATGTGTCTGCTCATCAGTTCCGACATACATTTAAAACTGAAGTATTTACGGTTTTTTATGCTCAATATTTTCATATACGTGCAGATATGGAAGCTTTGAAAACAGGCTATGTATCCTCATTAGTGTTTTAAATACTTTTATGAGCCCCCGTCGCATAAGTCTTTTTCCTATTAGTCTCTGGGCAGCTGGGCGGCTAATTCGAGGATATTCGATAATCAATTGCTTGGTATCTCACATATAAATGGCTTGATTTCAGTGCTACACTTAGAGTCATTCCATGGAAAACCATTTCTATATGAGAGCAAGGCAGCGCAATCTTCATCTTCGCCTGCACTATTCGGTTCACCTGTGTTCCAGTTAGTAAAGATAACAGGGCTACCATTGCTCCATTCCATTGTGCCTTCTTGTCGTCTATCATTCATTCCAATCCATATAGATCCTACTATCCCTGTTGATTTGATGAATTCGACGACTCTTTCATTCTCTGCCGAATCTCTTATGCTCACCAAATCTCCCTTCAAATCGAGGCAGTACTGCCTCGCTTTGAAGGGAGATTGCTCGCATCTTATTGTATTTGCAGTTGAAGTTGTTCTAGATAAATTGTGTAAAACGAAATGTAAGAAACACGACGACCTGGCGCTGTGTGGCTTACCTTGAACTTTGTTCCATGTTTCTTTTCCACTTGTCCCTTTTACTTTGGAAAGAACAGAACAGGATTGATCCATATTGCAATTGAAGAACTCTTCATTTAACACATTGATATTTCTCTCAGCTGAATCATCGTTATTCTCACTTGTTTGAGATGCAAAGAACCCTGGATTGTAGTAATACCAATTGGCGTTTGACATTGCCACGCAATGCCAGACTAACAAGTATAAAACACATCTTTTGGCATACATTATTATGTCTCAGACGTCAAATGTGAACAGCATTTAATGCAGGTATATCTTTTTCTGGCAAAGATCTGTAAAGTGTTTCCACTTTGAAAGGAAGATTTCTATTATGTATATGGAATTCAAGATATTTTTTGACTGGTTGCGGAAACAACTTATACTGGTACTTGTTATTGGCGAACTGAGCCAACCAAGGCGATTGGTTAATACTTGCGACCACGTGAACATACAGCTCAATTTTCACAATTTCAATTTATCGATATATGTTAATGTGTTATAATGCTCCCATTTATTTGCAAACCAAGCAGGTTCAACTGGAGCATTGGTAAGATAAGTTTATATTCCCAAGATTAAATTTTCATGTAAAAAGAAAACAGTATGACTTTGTAGCAGTCTATTTCAACGGGGATCGTGTAAACTCTTGAAGTGAGCCTAACCCACTGATCTGAAACAAAAGACTGGATCGAGCTTCTGTTGTTGAAAAAGTGAGGCACGCTTAGTTTTCTGGCGGCCATATTGGTCGTACCCACAACACGGAAATAAACTGTGGCTTTGTATGGAAAGCTTTGTGCACCAGCGAAGTTTTATTTGTATTTGTCATGCATTTGAGAATCTAAAAAGGTATGTACTTAATATTTGAGTTTTTTGGCACGATAGTTAATTTTTTATCGCCGCCATGTTGCTCGTACCCACTAAGATTTAAAAACCACGGGCTTCAAAATTCCACGTTTCAGAACAATGAGATGCTCGATCCAGTCTTTTGTTTCAGATCAGTGGCCTAACCCTGCTCAGACGTATGAAAATCGTAGAACTGCGCAAGCGCTACGATTTTTCCCGCCACAACAACATGAGCATCAAAATGGCTGAAGCCACGTGGTTTGGATGCTCACTGAAGATTTTGTTCTCAGGGATGAGCAATTTTGCATTTCAGTTCTTCAGCAAGATCCCGCGATACTGATAACAGAAATTTTCTATATCAGTTATTCTATTGATAAATAATTGTAACAAATTATAAAGAAGCCAAATGTGCAACGCCGCAAAGTTCAGATTTTCTGCTGTTTTACCATTGACTTAGTTTTGCGCCATTTCAGCGCTTTACACTACATACCAGAAGATGTGGATAACTCAGTGAAACTAACACGGGTTAGTTTGTGTAGTGTAAATACACGTTTTTTATTTTATAAGAAACCTAGCTCAAGCCCTACTAGTAAAAGTTTCTTAAATTTTCTATTGTTTTCTATTGTCAAGGAAAACAATAGAACAAAAGAATCTATTGTAGTTTAGCACAAATTCTACTAGTAGGTTTCTTATAAAGTGGTTTCTTATAAAAAAAAAACGTGTAGGCCTTATCCTCCAACTGAATTTATTTTTATAAGCATGCCCCTGGTGGCTTGTTTGAGGATGTAGGGTGACACAAAAGGGGGCAGCATAAACAATAAAGATACACGTTTGTTTGTGTAAGGAACCATTTTATAAGGAGCCTGGAACTAGGATTTCCGGTAAACTTCCTTTAACAATAGAAAACAATGGACAATTTCAGGAATTTTTAGTACTAGAACAAGAACACGATTTAAGTTCTTTATAAAGTAAAAAGCATGTATTTCAATAAAGGAATTTGTACCTGGAAATTTTTAAGAAAGAGAAAGATCACATTCGGACTTTTATTTTATATCAGATCAATGTTTATAGGAGAAATGTAAGTAAATTCAGATTTGTTGCCAGAATCGACCTAGATGCGGCAATTTAAATATCTTAATCGTAATTATTTTAATTTTAAATTTGTAGAATTGATTCTTTAAACAAGTAAACAGTATAAATCTATAAGTCCTCTCGCTTTTTTTCTATTAGTCTCTGGACGGCTAATTCGAAGAAATTCGATAATCAATTGCTTGGCATCTCACATATAAATGGCTTGGTCGAAGTGTTGCACGGAGCGTCATTCCATGGAAAACGATTATTATGAAAGCGCATGGCAGTGCAGTCTTCACCCCCAACACCTACATTGTTTGGTTCATCTGTTTTCCAGTTAGTAAAGGTAACAGGGCTACCATCGCTCCATTCCATTGTGCCTTCCTGTCGTCTATCATTCATTCCAATCCATATGCCTTCTCTTATCCCTGTTGATTTGACGAATTCAGTGATTCTTTCATTCTCTGCCCAATCTCTTATGCTCAATAAGTCTCCTTTCAAATCGAGGCAGTACTGCCTCGCTTCGGGCCAGTATTCACGTAAGCCCCCACCATTAACTTTCGGAATAACATACAATAATGGTCCTGAAATGAGAGAGACTACAGTTTATTCTCGAAAGGATTTATGAATGATGTCAATACATGGATTTCTTTGAGAAAATAAATTGTAAATGCAATGAAGCTTGTATGAGCGAGAACAAAGCAAATTTATTTTGAACAGGTTTTTTTGAAAATAATGAACTTTGTTAATATATTTTGTTAATGGTATTTTGATTTCTCATTCTAAGCGTAAGTTGAGCATGCAGGTGCGAAGATTTTCAAGCAAATAAAAACGAGGTTTATTTGAAAATCACTATTGATAACAAAAGTATAGACAGTATAGGTTAATTACATAATATAGGTTGAACGAAAGTCGTTGCTTTATCGTTGCGTTGCGATTTGCCACTCCATTATGCTTTTTCTATTTAAATAATATTGCTCGAAAATATGGCCACACGAGACTGACAGGTTCCAACCCAACACTACTCTCCCAATCGACTGTTAGTGAAAGCTTTGCACAGTGACTAGGCACCAACCACTTCTTATTATAACAGCAACCGACGATAGCTCTCTTGGAATGCTTTCATCCGCCACTCAGCTTCACATATTTTACCCGTTCTACCATGGCTATTTCCGGTGCTACTTGAACTTTCGTTAAATCTCTAACAACAGACCCATTATCCTGTCAGGTTCTGCATCTTATTGTATTTGCAATTAAAACTGTTCTAGATAAATTGTGTAAAACGAAATGTATGAAACAAGACGACCTGGCGCTGTGTGGCTTACCTTGAACTTTGTTCCATATTTCTTCTGCATTTGTCCCTTTTACTTTGGAAATAACAGAACAGGATTGATCCATATTGCAATTGAAGAAATCTTCATTTAACACATTGATATTTTTCTCAGCTGAATCATCGTTATTCTCATTTGTTTGAGATGCAAAGAATCCTGAATTGTAGTAATACCAATTGGCGTTTGACACTGTCACGCAATGCCATACTAACAAGTACAAAACACACCTTCCAGCATACATTATTATGTTTAAGAATTCAAATGTGAACAGCACTTAAAGCAGGTATATCTCTTTCTGGCAAAGATCTCCAAAATGTTCCCACTTTGAAAAAAGAGGCTTCTATGTGGCTAATGATCTATGAAGTTGTTTACTTTACGTTGTGTGCATCATCATTATTTAAGCACCATGCGATTGGTTGGTAATAATGTAAGACACAGTGAAGCAGATGTTCGTTTTTAATGCTTATGATTAGTAATTGTGTGTTGTTAACTACTTGTTCTGATGCAGTTGCTTGTAATGAAGACAAATATTGATAAATAAAGGGGGCACATGGTGTCTATAAGTCTTTGGAGGGAGGGATGTTTTAAGGACGATAATTTTTAGGACCGGGTCTTACTGGAAAAGAGTAGAATTTGATGAGTTGAGCGAGGGGTGCTTAATAGAAAAGGTATTAAAAACAAGAGTATTGGAGATTGTGGGGGTTAGTGATACATTTGATGCATTTGTTGTAGACCAGTGGCTGAGAGGGGAGCATTACTATCCGAGGAGGCAATTTATGGGACAATGTTTTTCTGATGTAGTTTTGGGCGTAGAATTCGAATCTGGATGTTGATCAGGTATGCGAGGGGGCGTTTCCGAGATTTTGAGGGGTTAAGGGTAAAAATAGATATTTTGTTTCCACCATCGAATTTCTGAAAAAATCATTATAAATATGATGTTCGAGGCACTCTAATTCTACATGGAGATAGATATTGCTATGGCATGACAAGAATTGGCTCTCCCGATTTTGGGGGGAGGTGGCTAAATATCGAATGCAAGGTAACTGCATGCCTATAAGACATGTAGTTATCTTAGGTTATTGACTTTAAATGATGTATATCTAACTCACTCATTTACTTACTTAGGACGTCCCCCGGACGCCCCAATTAAAACATCGTTAATTATCCTCGTAATCTGTAAGGTCGCTGTCATTCTCTTCATCCTCATTGTCCCAATCATCTCCCCTGCAATCTAAATCTTCATTTACAAGTAGATCGAAAATATCCTCTGGGTAGGGATCTGTTATCCAGTCAGCAGTGAAGTCTGTGTTCCAACCGTGGAAATTTGGCTCGTCTTACTCAATAATCGGAAGCGATGCTTGCCTCAATATTCTTGCAACGGAATTGGCACGCTTTATGTGTCTTTCAAGGCTTATTCTGCATGGGGGCAATAAAGATAGATTGGTTATCTTGTTATCGACTGCAAAATTCTTCCAAAATATTGTTTTCCTTGCATCATCAATGGATCATAATCTTCTTTCTCCGTAAAGGGAACAGACAAATTTCTCGAGGCTAGAAATCAAGTCCTCATTAGGGTGAGTTTCGACACCAAGATTTCTGAAGGCTAAGATGTATTCATCTCTTTCATTCATTTTCTTCCTGAAAGCCCTTTCGAAAAAATGATGACACATAGTCATGGCCAGAGAAAATGTGCAATCCCAGAAGTGCTTGTTTCTGCACATAAAAAAGTTCACATGATGCAAGATTAATAGACCAGGCGAGGACGGGGGTCTATCGTCACCCGACGAGGGAATTTACGAGATCAACTTCATTTGGTCAATTTCAATACGCTGATTCCGAAAATCGATGTTATACGGGCGAAATCGGTACCACCGAGCCTCTATTTCATGTTTCAACGTCGCTTTCGATGGAAAATTAACATTCAAGAAAAATAGGCGAGTTCATGGATTCCAATCAATGTTTGGCTGCTGATTTCGAAAATTGAGGTCATAAAGTAAAATTCGGCACCTTTGTTCCTCGTTTCGATAATGAAACCTCGTTTTCATGTGAGAACCTTGTTTTCGCCTGAAACTTATAAGTCAAATGTGAACAGCACAGCACTTAATGCAGGTATATCTCTATCTGGCAAAGGTCTCCAAAGTGTTTCCACTTTGAAAAGAAGGTTTCTATAAGATGATATTGTTGTTATGTATATAGAATTAAAGATTTATTGGAATTGTTGTAAAAACGATTTATACTGGTACCTGTTATTGGCCAACTTAGCCAACCAAGGCGATTTGTTTATATTTGCGACCAGGTGAGCATACAGCTCAACTTTCACAATTTCAATTTATTGATATATTTTAATGCGTTATAACGTTCCCATCTTATAATGCTCCCATCTATTTGCAAATCAAGTAGGTTCAACTGGAGCATTATTGGTTAGATGAGTTTATATTCCCAAGATTAAATGTTCATGTGACAAGAAAACAGTATGACTTTGTAGCAGTCTAATTCAACCAACGGTATTGGCTCGGAGCGCCAGAAAATGGAGAAGCCAGAAAATAGAGAAATTGAGGCTCCCAGAAAATGGAGAAATCTTTGTTTTCTTGCTTGTTTGTTGTTGATTACCTTCCAGAAACACTTCTAAGATTTGGGAATGCTCCTTTGCAGGATTTTGCCAAGTTTAAACAAATTTCTAATACACTGGGGTTCCAAAAGTATTGCAACGCCTGATAAAAAATGGCGTCTAGAAGTGGCCCGAGGCCCAAGCAATAGAATTTACATAACAATATATAAATACCAAACGGGTTTCAATAGCGAATTTCTTTAGCAGAAATATACTCAGAATTTCATAAATTTTCAAATGAAAACATAATTTAAACTATATCATATTGTTTCGCAATAATATTTAAGGAAAACTGTGAAGAGGTCCCTTAAAAAATATTTGCGAAAATTTATCGAAGTGGAGTAATTAAAACGCCAATAATTATAATTTCTTTCACTCAAAGCCACGCAAATTCTCTCTCATTTAAAAGAGAATGTTTTGAAATTTTGAAAAATGTAAAGATTTGTCATGTAACTGTCTTGACCTTTATAATTTTCAGTTTCAGTCTTTGTTTACCACTTGGAAAGCGCATGTTTTGTTTTTCAAATTTCAGAGTGGGTTTTAAAAAATAAAATTTTTGTTAACTTCAGAAAGTATGAAGCCCTTGAAAATTACATCAAATTATAGTATTTGAAACAAATTATAGGAATATCCATGTCGGATTTTTTGTTATTGCGCTTAACCTTCTTTTTTTTACTCTGGAAAAAAAATTACGGAAAAATAGGTTTTGTCAAATCACATTCCTAAAATGATAAACAAAGACTGAAACTGAAAATTATAAAGGTCAAGACAGTTACATGACAAATCTTTACATTTTTCAAAATTTCAAAACATTCTCTTTTAAATGAGAGAGAATTTGCGTGGCTTTGAGTGAAAGAAATTATAATTATTGGCGTTTTAATTACTCCACTTCGATAAATTTTCGCAAATATTTTTTAAGGGACCTCTTCACAGTTTTCCTTAAATATTATTGCGAAACAATATGATATAGTTTAAATTATGTTTTCATTTGAAAATTTAAATTATGTTTTCATTTGAAAATTTGAAATTCTGAGTATATTTCTGCTAAAGAAATTCGCTATTGAAACCCGTTTGGTATTTATATATTGTTATGTAAATTCTATTGCTTGGGCCTCGGGCCACTTCTAGACGCCATTTTTTATCAGGCGTTGCAATACTTTTGGAACCCCAGTGTAGTATAAGTAATGTTTTAGTGCATTTTGAAACCTTACAGTGCTGCGAAATTACTTAGGCCACTTTTTTTCATAGCAACAACAAAATTTTGTAACTAAAGGTCCGGTCCCTTGGATTCTGGGAAGGAAATCCTACTGTAAATACTCCCTGTATAACGAACCCAGGATATAACGAACTTTCGTTATTACAAACCAAACTTTCGATCCCCTGACCACAAATACCCTCGATATAACGAATGTTTGAGAAAACTTATCGCGAAGGGTGACGTTTTTCAAGTTTTGGATGTGCTTCAAACATCGAACCTTTTTTGTGCGGAAATAGGGAACAAAATGCGAAGAAGATCAATTCCCTTGCGAAATTATATGACGTAGCAATAAGAAACAAAAAGGAACAAAAACATATCACTGATTTTTTTGTTTAACAGAACAGAAAGAAGTAAAAGTAGATAAAATAAAAATAGCAATGAACAATTGACATGGAACAATATAGTGTGCCACTTAAGCGCGAATACTTGAAGGAGGGTGCAATAGAAATTTTAGCTTATTTGTGTTTTCTAGAATTTGTGTTCCCTTCTGTACAACGAACTTCCGCTATTGGGAACTATTTTTTCGGTCGCGACAGAGTTCGTTATAGCGGGATTCCACTGTATTATTTTTTATCAGATCAATGTTTATGGGACAAATGTGGTTAAATTCAGATTTGTTGCCAGAATCGACTTAGCTAGATGCGGCAATTTAAATATCTCAATCGTAATTATCTTGATTTTAAATTTGTAGAATTGATTCTTTTAACAAATAAACAGTATCATTGTATAAGTCCCCTTGCTTTTTTTCTATTAGTCTCTGGGCGGCTAATTCGAAGAAATTCGATAATCAATTGCTTGGCATCTCACATATAAATGGCTTGATCGAAGTGTTGCACCGAGCGTCATTCCATGGAAAACCATTATTATGTAAGCGCATGGCACTGCAGTCTTCACCCCCAACACCTACATTGTTTGGTTCATCTGTGTTCCAGTTAGTAAAGGTAACAGGGCTACCATTGCTCCATTCCATTTTGCCTTCCTGTCGTCTATCATTCATTCCGATCCATATGCCTTCCCTTATCCCTGTTGATTTGATGAATTCAGTGATTCTTTCATTCTCTGCCCAATCTCTTATGCTCAACAGGTCTCCTTTCAAATCGAGGCAGTACTGCCTCGCTTCGGGCCAGTTTTTACGTAAACCCTCACCGTCAACTTTCGGGATAACATACAATAATGGTCCTGAAATGAGAGAGACTACAGTTTATTCTCGAAAGGATTTATGAATGATGTCAATACATGGATCTCTTTGAGAAAATAAATTGTAAATGCAATGAAGCTTGTATGAGCTAGAACAAAGTAAATTTATTTTGAACAAGTTTTTTTGAAAATAATCAACTTTGTTAATATATTTTGTTAATGGTTCTTTGATTTCTGATTCTAAGCGTAAGTTGAGCATGCAGGTGCGAAGATTTTCAAGTAAATAAAAACGAGGTTTATTTGAAAATCACTATTGATAACAAAAGTATAGACAGTATAGGTTAATTACATAATATAGGTTAAATGAAAGTCGTTGCGCTATCGTTGCGTTGTGATTTGCCACTCCATTATGCTTTTTCTATTTAAATAATATTGCTCGAAAATATGGCCACACGAGACTGACAGGTTCCAACCCAGCACTACACTCCCAATCGACTATTGATAAAGCTTTGCACAGTGACTAGGCACCCACCACTTCTTATTATAACAGCAACTGACCATAGCTCTCTTGGAATACTTTCATCTGCCACTCAGTTTCACATATTTTACCCGTTCTACCATGGCTATTTCCTGTGTGACTTGAACTTTCGTTAAATCTTCAACAGACCCATTATCCTGTCAGGTTCTGCATCTTATTGTATTTGCAATTAAAACTGTTCTAGATAAATTGTGTAAACCGAATAGTAAAAAGCACGACGACCTGGCGCTGTGTGGCTTACCTTGAACTTTGCTCCATGTTTCTTTTCCATTTGTCCCTTTTACTTTGGAAAGAACAGAACAGAATTGATCCATATTGCAATTGAAGAACTCTTCATTTAACACATTGATTTTTCTCTCAGCTGAATCATCGTTATTCTCACTTGTTTGAGATGCAAAGAATCCTGTATTGTAATAATACCAATTGGCGTTTGACACTGCAACGCAATGCCATATTAACAAGTACAAAACACACCTTTTGGCATGCATTATTATGTTTAAGAATTCAAATGTGAACGGCACTTAATGCAGGCTTGTTTCGGATGGAGGGTGACACAAAAGGGGGCAGCATAAGCAATAAAGATACACGTTTATTTGTATAAGGAACCAGTTTATAAGGAGCCTGGAACTAGGATTTCTGGTAAACTTCCTTTAACAATAGAAAACAATGGACAATTTCAGGAATTTTTAGTACTAGAACAAGAACACGATTTAAGTTCTTTATAAAGTAAAAAGCATGTATTTCAATAAAGGAATTTGTACCTGGAAATTTTTAAGAAAGAGAAAGATCACATTCGGACTATTATTTTATATCAGATCAATGTTTATAGGAGAAATGTAATTAAATTCAGATTTGTTGCCAGAATCGACTTAGATGCGGCAATTTAAATATTTCAATCGTAATTATTTTGATTTCAAATTTGTAGAATTGATTCTTTAAACAAGTAAACAGTATCAATTTATAAGTTCCCTCCTTTTTCTAAAGTCTTTGGGCGGCTAATTCGAAGAAATTCGATAATCAATTGCTTGGCATCTCACATATAAATGGAATGATCCAAGTGTTGCACGGAGCGTCATTCCATAGAAAACCATTGTTATCAAAGCCCATGGCAACGCAGTCTTCACCACTCGTACCCACGTTATTTGGTTCACCTGTTTTCCAGTTATTAAAGGTAACAGGGCTACCATTGCTCCATTCCATTGTGCCTTCATGTCGTCTATCATTCATTCCAATCCATATGCTTCCTGTTATCCCTGTTGATTTGATGAATTCTGCGATTCTTTCATTCTCTGCCCAATCACTTATGCTCACCAAGTCTCCCTTCAAATCGAGGCAGTACTGCCTCGCTTCGGGCCAATTTTTACGTAAATCCATACCACTAACTTTCGGAATAACGTACAATGGTGGTCCTGAAATGAGAGGGACTACAGTTTATTCTCGAAAGGATTTATGAATGATGTAAATACATGGGTTTCTTTGAGAAAATAAATTGTAAATGCATTGAAGTTTATATGAGCTAGAACAAAGCAAAATTATTTTAAACAGGTTTTGTTGAAAATAATGAACTTTGTTAATATATTTGTTAATGGTTCTTTGATTTCTGATTCCAAGCTTGAGTTGAGCATGCAGGTGCGAGAACAAGAAAGATTTTCAAGTAAAAAGAAACTAGGTTTATTTGAAAATCACCATTGATAACAAAAATATAGACAGTATAAGTTAATTACATAATATAGGTTGAATGAAAGTCGTTGCTTTATCGTTGCGTTGCGATTTGCCACTCCATTATGCTTTTTCTATTTAAATAATATTGCTAGAAAATATGGCCACACGAGACTGACAGGTTCCAACCCAACACTACTCTCCCAATCGACTATTGATAAAAGCTTTGCACAGTGACTGGGCACCCACCACTTCTTATTATAACAGCAACTGACGATAGCTCTCTTGGAATGCTTTCATCCGCCACTCAATTTCACATATTTTACCCATGGTCCGATGGTTATTTCCTGTGTGACTGGACCTTTCATTAGATAGCCAACAGACCTGTTAACTTGCGAGTATTGCATGTATTTACATTGCCATTGAGAATTTACAATTCACAATATTCACATTCCATATGAATTCAAAAGTATTCTTAATTCTAGATATAGTATGTACAACGAAATGTATGAAACAAGACGACCTGGCGCTGTGTGGCTTACCTTGAACTTTGTTCCATGTTTCTTTTCCATTTGTCCCTTTTACTTTGGAAAGAACAGAACAGGATTGATCCATATTGCAATTGAAGAACTCTTCATTTAACACATTGATATTTCTCTCAGCTGAATCATCGTTATTCTCACTTGTTTGAGATGAAAAGAATCCTGAATAATACCAATTGGCCTTTGACACTGCCACGCAATGCCATACTAACAAGTACAGAACACACCTTCTAGCATACATTATTATGTTTCAGACTTCAAATGTCAACAGCACTTAATGCAGGTATATCTCTTTCTGGCAAAGATCTCCAAAATGTTCCCACTTTGAAAAAAGAGGCTTCTATGTGGCTAATGATCTATGAAGTTGTTTATTTTACATTTTGTGCACCATCATTATTTAGGAACCATGTGATTGGTTGGTAATAATGTAAGCCACAGGGAAGCAGATGTTCGTCTTTAATGCTTATGATCACTGATCTGAAACAAAAGACCTGGATCGAGCATCTCATTGTTCTGAAACGTAGAGTTTTGAAGTCCGCGGCTTTTGAATCTTAGTGGGTACGACCAACATGGCGGCGATCAAAAATTATTTTTGATAAGAATATTAGTTGCATCACAAAAATGTTAGGCAAACGTCGTGGGCCGCAGTGTAGCGCTTTTGGCTGCTCAAAAAGGAAGAAAACGGGGCAAAGAAGTGACAGCGAAGGTAGCAGTGACGAGGAAAGTTCTGTCAAAAGGCAATTTCAAAGAACATTTCATTTGTAAGTGTTTTTTGGATGTTTTTTAGGCCCTTCAATTTTTCTATTATTTCCTAATAGTATTACATTGTAACTTTTTTCCTAATTCAGTTAAACTTCAAATAAATGGCAATGTAATATTGCATATACTTTAGGTTTCCTGCCAACACAGACAGAAAAAATACTTGGTTGGCAAACATCCGTCGCGAAAACTGGAAGCCAGGCAATTATTCGCTGATTTGCTCAGATCATTTTCTGGAAAAGGATGTGGACAGAACTGGGCAAGTTGTACGGTTGAGGGATGGTACTATGATTAGTAGTTGTGTGTTGTTAATTGTGCTATTGCAAGTGCAAGTGCAAGTGCTAATGCAACGAAATTTGACATATCGATTTTTTTATTTTAAGTGAAAGCCAAAGATGTCGTTCTGAAAAAAATTGGTGTCATTTTGTTTAACGTTAGAGACACAATTTAAGTTTGAAAATGGGTACCTCACCTCCAAAAAATGTGACGTCATCCCGCGTCGCCATTGTTGCTTCGAGTTGCTGCGGAACGACACGTAGCCCTGGTTTGGCTTATCCCAGGTCTTATTTTTGTAATAACTTATTTTAGCTCAAAATTGCAGACATTGAATTATTTTCAGAAACTTCGGAAATTAAAATTCCTTCGATATCACCCCAAAAAGCTAGATCTTCTGACATTTGTTTTGGTCGGCTCGGGCTTTGGTCAGCTTGTCTCCGTTATGTATCTCTACGACATGTAAATAGTTTTATGATTTATTTGCTCCCGAGACGAGATACCCGTCATGTGTGTGCTCGCTCACAGCTCGCCATGTCGAATTTCAATAGAAGGAAGCCTGCTTGACGTTGCAGACGCGACGTTTGATGACATCACAGTGATGTTCAGTTTTCGCACGAAAAAGGTCAAAATTGCCTACTTTGAAGGTTAATAGCGAAAAAAGTATACATAACTTGCAAATTTTATTTGCACCACGTTAATCAGTGCATTGAAATCTATAGATTTTTGAAATCGGCCCGCAAACCTCGGTTCGGCGCAAATTTTGCGTCACATCAATCGGATTTTGTCGCTTTAACGCGCAAATGCACGCGATGTATGTGAACGAGATACGCAGGGAAAAGCATCAATTGCTTTCAGACATCTTTCAAGTAAAGTCTACATATCATCAGCATCTTCAAAGAAATTTTGAGATATATTATCTGAAATATTTTGCCGTGTGACTTTATACCACATATTGGCATCACACTGTACAACGATGGCATCGTTTATGAAGAACTTTAGAAATTAAGGGTAGTCGAGGGGCTTATGGGGGTATGTTTTAGAATAGAAAGAAGAATGATAAGGATGGTAGCGCTAATGACCAATTACTCAGATAGAGAGAGAAGGGGGAGGGGTAAAGGTAAAAAGGTGCAATTTTAGAGAAAAGGGGTGTGGATGTCTAGCTTCCATAGTTATTAGAGAGATATTTCAGTATGGCGAAGGGGGCATACTGAAATATCTCTCTTACCTTCAGTATGGAGATAATAGTAAATAGAAATCAGACAGGGTAGTTGAATATTACTTTGCAATTAGGAAACCCCATCTGGCTACACCCTTGATCAAGCCATCCAAACCGGAGTTGACAATCCTGGTCATCCATTCATCACTACCGTTGGCATCGTTGCTGGCGATGAGGAAAGTTACGAGGTGTTCAGCGAACTCATGGACACCATTATCGAAAAGAGACACAACGGGTTCAAGAAGACTGACAGCCATGTCACCGAGTTTGACGCCTCCAAGATCAAAGGAGGCAACTTCGATGAGAACTATGTGCTTTCGTCGCGTTGCCGCACTGGTCGAGCTATCAAGAACTACAGCCTGCCTCCACACTGCACAAGAGCCGAACGCAGAGAGGTGGAACGTGTCGTCAAGAATGCTCTTGACAAACTCACTGGTACGTTAATAGTTCATTAACTGAGATCATTATAGCTTCTATTTCCTATATGGGGATGGGAGCCTTTTTGTCATGGCACTGTCGTCATATTTATCTCTCTTTTATGCCTGCAGGAGAGATGAGTGGCACATATTATCCATTGAAGGATATGACAGAAGATGAGCAAAATCAATTGATCGATGATCACTTTCTGTTCGACAAGCCCGTGTCTCCCTTGCTCACTTGTGCTGGAATGGCCCGCGACTGGCCCGATGCCCGCGGCATCTGGCACAACGACAAGAAGAACTTTCTCGCTTGGGTCAACGAGGAGGACCACACCCGTGTCATCTCCATGGAAAAGGGTGGCAACATGAAGCGTGTCTTCGAGAGATTCTGCGACGGCTTGAAGAAGGTCGAAGACAACATCAAGAAAGAGGGAGAGGGATTCATGTGGTCCAAACATCTTTGCTACATCTTCACCTGCCCATCCAACCTCGGCACTGGACTTAGGGCCGGCGTTCACGTCAAGTTGCCTCATCTTGCTAAGGTAACGTTATTGATTATTGCATTTGCTACAATACTCTGGCAACACAGTGTGTGTTTGAGCATTGTTTTGAACACACGAGGAATTGTTCTTGGAGAGAGTCATACTTTGGTACGGTTTTGAGTGACCAAGGGGGGGGGTATAGCAGCGATTGTAGCTTTATATAGTATCATGATCTCTATAAGTGGAGGAGGAAAAACTGCGGGGTTTCTTTTCGCATTTATTAAAGTAGCGTTTTTTTATTTTCATTTATTTCAGCATGAGATGTTTGGCAAACTCCTCGAACATTTGCGTCTGCAAAAGAGAGGAACTGGTAAGCTATCGTTGAATATAATTTGATCAAGGTTTTGTTTCATATATTGTGTCACTATATGGGGATTTATATGTATTGTTTCGTCTTTTGTTATCAGGTGGTGTCGATACCGCTGCAGTTGATGGCACCTTCGACATCTCCAACCTGGATCGCCTTGGATTCTCAGAAGTGAGTAGTTGAGTTCCAAAAAAATAGCATATGAGGGGAGAAGCAAATGCAAGAGTGATAGGGCCATTATTTGTGAAAAGGATAGTATTTTTGTTGTCTTTGTTCATACTTGGCATTTTAGTTACTACGTCTATTAAGTAAACACTATCTTTAAAATCTCGAGCTTTTCTTCTGATTTCTAAGATTCGTTGATTAATTACGGAGGTGTGGTTTGTGATCGTTGACTGGGAATTGCTTTAAGTTGAGTTCAGGGGATAACTCCTTAGCAATGTTTAGTTTTCGATTATCAGCAATGCTGATGTAATTTTTCAATGAATCTTTATTTATATAGGGCTTGTACAACTCGGACTATTTATCTACTGTGGCCTAGGTTTGGCTTGCATCTTGAAGCCTGTATTGGTTGGATGCTCTCGGTTGAGCTTTGGGGAAAGTTTCTAGAAGCATCTGACCATTACAGTGTGAATGGTACAAGCCTTGTCTTGTTTGTACTGGATTAAAGTCCTTGTCCACACTCACCTTGAACTTTTTGTTTCTGCATTAATAATACCTCCAGACTGCTCTTCTTTTCTACCTATCTATAGCCTTTGATTCCCTTTCCGTTTGCGTAAATAATTAAAGTGCCAGTGTTTGCAATGATAACTGAAATCCTATTGTTTGAGTGGGTGTTTGACTTTGTGCGGGTCTTGTATTTTGCTTCTCTTCTTGTCTGAATCCATTTAAGAAACATAAAATATTCATTCAAATGCTATTGAAGTCGTCGAACTTCAATTAGCATTGGCTACTGCATCATTTGATCTTTCTTTCATCTTGTTGTTTTCTCGGTTAATCAAACCACTCGGCGTGTCAGTTGCTAGGAAGTTTTCAACTGACGCGATCAATTTTCAACTGCAATTATAAAATACGTTTATCGATATCATACTAGGGACCTAAGTTGTTTGTGTTTTGTGTTTGTGTTTGTGTATTGCTGAGCCCCGCTTAAAATAAAACTGTTATGTACTTTGTGTTTAAAAATATGTGTAGAAATATATGTGTGAATTGATATCGATGCGAACTGACTTTTTATCATTTTGCATACTGCTACACAAGTGCTCGAAGAAAGACGTTGTGCAAGCATTTTATCAATTTCTGTTGTTATGTTGCTTACTTCTTTAAAAACGGTTTATTTTATTTTCTGTAACTTTCAGCATTCAACTTCTCTCATTACATTTTCACATTTTTATGATCTCGACATTGAAGCCAACTTCAAGGTATGCTTAATATAAGCAAGTGGTCTCTTCAACCGCTTCATAGTACAGTTCTCGTAGTTTTATGTTCCAGCAGTCTTCTATGTTATACACACAACACTATCGCCAACGAACGCTTGTTTGACATAACTTTTACAATGGAAAGTGTATGCTATATACCACATCGAAAACCTTTTTAATTGCGTGCAAATGCACACTTTGAACATTCTGTTCAGTTCCTATTGCAGTGTGGCTTTAAATGCAAAATATGAAATGCACATGTAGGCTGACGTACTTTTTGTCTTATATTTTGAATAGTAAGTTCAAACGGAGCTTGGATTTGGACTTCAATCAACTACAAACGAGGAAAGAATGTGGCTGTCCACACGGTGAAAGTCTAGCAATTCCAAGATTCTTTGCCCTAGAAGTAATCGAGAGCATTCAACCAATGCAGGCTTGCAGAAACTATCTAGAACAAACTATAAACTGTAATTAAGCCTAGCCGATTACTGGGGATTGCATGCCCCAGAAAAATAGTTTTTACATGTACATATAACGTGCTAAAACGTAAGAAATAATAAAATAATACAGCAACTCAAAATGCAAGAATTCAAAAGCAATCAACAACCTAAAATGTTTTAGTTTGAAAACCTCATTTATGTTTACTTGGAAATTAGGGTGCATATCTTTGAATGCATCAAGGAAATTTGAATCTTTCAATTTTTTTTAAATTTTGTACAAACTCCCATTTTCCAAGCTTTTTACATGTGCACTTGCACAGGCACAAGCCGAAGAAGAATATGCCAAGTGGCATTCTTCTGGCATTCTTCGTCGATAGCTAAACATGCGTGGAACTTATCTGGATATCCATGCAAAGTTTTGATAATCATGGAAAGAAATAACATTTCATGCTTATGAAAAGTTACAAGAGTTACCCTGCACAGGCGCATGCGCAGAAGTTGCTTTTTCCGTTGGGCTTTTTAGGCCGTATAGTTTATGCTTTATCAGTTATTTGAAATTTCCTTCACAAGTTGTTTTCCGATCTACAATGGCCACCGATGAAACAAGAATGCCTAAAGTTGGAAAGGTAACTATTGTAATTCATAATTATTGCTATCGACCGCTTTGATAGGGTTGGCAAGTTATTTGTTTCATAGCAGAAATTTCACACAAGGCCTAGGCTAGATAGGCCAAAATTTCTTAGTGGCTACCGCGCTTGAACAAGAGGATTATAATAAGATTAAAGTTTTTTCGCATCAGCAATCAATCATAATTTGTATATTTTGTTGTTAAGTACACAATGTAACATATTTTTAATGAATAGGTAATAATAAAAGCCAACTAACAAATATATACGCTTGGTAACAGGACGTTTCGTCCCCTAACCAGTTCGCCCCTATTCAAGTTGGTCGATTCGTCCCCTCGAGATAACCGATTCGCCCTCTATTGATTTTGCGGTGTTGGTCAGTTCGCCCCCAGAGAGATCAAATATGTTAGTGCGTCCCCTTGTTTGTTTATCAACACATTCTTCAATGAAATCCTGTTGTTAATGAAGTTCAAATTTACACTATTAGCGAAAGTGTTTTAAAACAAAACGAAATACGGAATCATAATCGCGAGAATTGTAAATTAAGGCCCTGTTCACACGACACCCTTTTTATTTGGCTTAACTTTCTGATAGAAGACATAAAGTTAGATGGAGCTCGGCACATGATGTTTGCCACACAGCATCAATTGCACCAGTTGGCCAGGGCAAAAATCTGGTACCTGGATGGTACTTTTAAGATTGTCCGGGATCCATTCATGCAGTTGTTTACTGTGCATGCATTTTTAAAAGGCATGGATGGAAATATTAAGCAGGTTCCGTTGCTGTTCGTTTTGATGAGCAGGAGAAAGGCCAAAGACTACAAGGCAATCTTCCGTGGGCTGCTGCGAAACTTGAGCAGAGTGCCTTCCGTCGAGAAAATGGTGGCCGACTTCGAGAAGGCAACATGGAAGGCAGTGAAAACTGTTTTCCCTGATGTGGAAGTACAGGGATGTGTCTTCCATTGGACACAGGCTGTCTGGAGACAAATCCAAAAGCGTGGGCTGGCCGGTGCTTACAAAGACGACAGAGCAACAAGGAAATACCTGGGGAAATTGAAAAGCTAAAAGTTAAATAAAGTTCGTAAAAGTTAATTGTAAGCAAAGTCCAGATGGGTACTACTGGGATGTGTCTGTGTGTTACAATAGTGTCAAATAATGCATCTTAGTGTACATGGAAGGAACTATAAGTGCTGGACCATGACTATAAGACCCTACTGTTGACATTCATAAAATGCGAAAGCTTTGAAATTGCGAATGCCTGCCTCGTTAAAGTTTTCTTGCGTAAGTCTCTGGGCGGTTAATTCGAAGAAATTCGATAATCAATTGTTTGGTATCTCGTATATAAATGGAATGGTCCAATTGTTGCACAGAACGTCATTCCATGGAAAACCATTTATATATGAGAGCAAGGAAACGCAGTCTGCATCTATACCTGCATTGTTTGGTTCACCTGTTTTCCAGTTAGTAAAGGTAACAGGGCTACCATTGCTCCATTCCATTGTGCCTTCCTGTCGTCTATCATTCATTCCAATCCATATAAGATTTCTTATCCCTGTTGATTTGACGAATACAGCGATTCTTTCATTCTCTGCCGAATCTTTTATGCTCACCAAGTCTCCCTTCAAATCGAGGCAGTGCTGCCTCGCTTCGGGCCAGTTTTTACGTAACGTTGCACCATTATCTTTCGGAATAACGTACAATGGTGGTCCTGGAATGAGAGAGAGACTACACTGCATTCTCGAAAGGACTAATGAATTATGTTCATATACGGATTTCTTTGAGATAATAAATTGTAAATGAATATGGGGAATTTTTTTATCTTTTTTGTCAAGGGCAATTTTTACCTAGAAGTGTATCCATTGCTTTCTACTCCGAAGCGTAAAACCCACCTTTGCTGTCTTGGCTTGTAGCCCTAACGCTCATTTTCTTTCCAGGTGATTCCCAACAGCCTACGATAACATTTCATTTCAAATGGTTCTATCCTTTTACTAATTTTTCCGTTATAGTCCAGCTTTCTGCCCTATACATTAATATGCTTTTCACCATTGCATTCATAAGCCTAATTTTGGATTGAAGCCTCAGTCCCTTTGCTTTCCATATCTTTTCCAGTCTGTTGATTGTACTCATGGCAGTGCTTTTTCTTATTGTTACTTCATTTTCACTGGTAGCATTTGTTGTTATAGATGCCCCCAGATACTTGAATTCCTTTACTTGATCCAACTGTTTCCCATCAATTTGCACGTGAACTTGTCCTGAGATGTTTTTTGCTGTTCATAACTTTGATATTATGATGAATGAAACCTCCATGAAACCGGATGAAACCTCCATGACGTTTCATCCAGGCTCAATGTGATTTCCCTTAATTCATCTTCATTTTTGGCAATAAGATCTATATCATCAGCAAAATCAAATTATTGATGGTAGTTCCTCCACACCTAACTCCACCAGAAAATTTGTCTCTTCTTCTACTGTATCTTGCATGATACGCTCCAGGAAAGTATTGAAAAGAGTAGGAGATAGGATACATCCTTGTCTTACTCCTATCGTGCTATTAAACCATTCACCATCTGCATTTCTAACAAAAACTGTTGTTCTAGCACTTTCATAAAGGTGCTGAATCATTTGTGTCATGCCCTTTCCGATGTTATATTTTTTAGTGTGTGCCATGGTGCATCATGCCAGACTCTGTCAAAGGCCTTCTTAAAATTGATGAAGTTATGAAATACCTTCCTCCGATGACTTCTGTAGTTCTCACATAAAAGTCCAAGATTTGGAATTTGATCCACTGTGCTCCTATCTTTGCGAAAGCCAGTTTGTGACTCATGTAGAATGAGTTCAATTTTTGGTTTAATTCTGTTTAGTGTTATTCTCAAAAGTACTTTACTGCTATGGCTGATAAGACTAATCGTTTGATGGTCATTGCACTTCTTTCTTAGTTTCTTTTTTGGTATAGGGATTAGTACTGACTCTTTCCATTGATGTGGCCACTTTCCTGTTTGCAAGATGACATTGCACAATCGCCATAGCATATCAACAACACTATCTCCACCTGATTTTATCAGCTATGCAACAATGTTATCAAAGCCAGGAGCCTTGTTAAGTTTGAGTTTATCTAAGGCATCTACAACCTCTGATTTTAGTATTGTTGAATCTGTTTCACCTTCACCAACAACTTCCTCTAAAATTGAATGGTCAACTTCTGCTCTGTGATGATATAGCTCACAGCTCACAGCTCCTGATGTCTTTCATAACTACTTTATGAAACTAGAACATGGAACAGCAACAAGACGTAACGGAACGGACTTGCGGATGCCAAAAGTGAGAACGGAAAGTGGAAAAAGAGGAATTTACTACAGTGGAACTAAAGTCTTCAACGCTTTGCCATTACATCTGAAAACTGAGAAATACTACATTTATTTCAAAAAAGCAATAAAGGAACATTTTAGCGATTGAACTTATGTAATTTTATCAGGAAGGAATTTTAAGAAACATGGTATTTTACTGAACAATTTTTAATGGTTTTTTTTTAAATAAAATAAATTATTTGTTTTCTAACACTTAAGTTTTGTATTTATTACAGTCAACTCTGTCTAATTCGAACTCGTGTAATTCGAACTTTTACTAATTCGAACCAAATTCTGTGGTCCCTTGAAAATTCCTAACAAACCCTTGACGCAAATTGACGCAAATTGACTTACTGGGACTTAGTACGGGATGCCAGACAGTGATTTTTACCACCCAGTTTAAGCGTGGCACTTTCCAGAAGTTAGATTCGATCAGTTGAACTTTATCAATGGCACTAATTAAAGTACCCAAACCGGTCAAGCTCATTGAAGATGCAGAGGAGGTATTAAGGCCAATATAAACGAAATTTCAATTCCTTTCGATGCTGAACTGCCGGTTATTGTTACAAAAAATTGGAGCGTTCTATCTCATGAAAACTGTTTACACGTGTACCAAAGTGTATGAAGACCTGTATAATTAATAAAGCTTTAGAAACTAAAAGACAACCAGAGAACCCAACGGATAAATATGCCGTGGGTGTGCTCAAAGATGACAAAGTTTGGGGCACTTAGACAAAGGCAGTAATGGACTCTTTGCAAAACAATTTTCCATGTTGTGACGTAATCCATATATTTTTGTTTTCTATTATAATAATTAATAAACTGTTTTGTTTCTTTAAAATGCCTTTAGTCCTTAACAGTGGTCATAAAAATATAGTTTATGGCCATAAAACGGAGATATGGGGGTAACTAGGGGTAAAATATGGCACTTACATGAAAAATCGTATAATTCGAACTTTCTGTAATTCGAACAAATTTGGATTCCCCCATAGAGTTCGAATTAGACAGAGTTGACTGTATTTATATTTAATTTAAACAGGGCTTCTCTTGATAGCAGTTAGATCTATAGCTGATTGAATTACCCTGTGTAAGTAAAGTGTTATTATTATTATTATTATTATTAGCAGTATTTCCTCCAGCGTGCGACAACATCAGCACTATTTGTTAGCAATTCTCCATTTTTGTCCTCAATTATGTTACTTTTGGCAAGTTTGTCTTTTGTCAGATTTTTCACAACACTGTATGCTCTTCGAGTGTTGTTGGCAGCTATTCCATTTGCAATCTCCGTCTCTTGCTGCTCAACCCAATCATTTTTTGCTTTTGAAAGTAACTGCTTGACTTGCCTATTGGCACATTTGTGCTGTTCTAATTGTTGCATACTACCAAACCTTTTTTTCTTCAGTTCTCTATCTTTCATCGCATTTTTATAGTATTTAATTTGCTACCCATTGCTTTTTGGTTGTGCACATTTACCCAAGACCTCCTTAGCTACCGTATTGATACTGTTGGTAAATTCATTACACAATAATTGAGAATCATGATTTTCTAACATGTAGTAGTGGAGCAAGGCGTCCAGCAAGTTTTGTCTGGTATCTTTTTAGTATCTTTGGGTCCTTAAGCTTTTCTAAATCGAACTTTGTTCTCTGTTTTAGCGCTGACCTTTTAGTCTTAGCTAATCTGATCTTCAATGTCATCATTACTGGGTCATGATCACTCCCAATGTTCTATTTGCTGGTAAAAGTCCTCTATTTCATCTTCTTCCGAGTCTGCAACTGGGGCATACACTTGAATGATTGTCAAGTTACGTGGCTTGCAAGCTAGTCTGATGGATATAAGTCTATTAGACACAGGTGTGCACTAGAGCGAAATCTGTACTAGAGTACAAATTTCGCTGTATGCTTTTCTAAAACCTACCCCTCTAAAGTGTTTCTTTTCATTCCCACTGTACCAGATTTTGTGTCCATCAGCTGTAGTTTTTTCACAAATTCCTGTCCATCGCATTTCAAATAATCCTAGCCATGCCAATTTATCAAAGAAATTTCGTTTACCAGCATTTCTTCTTTTCCCATTTCTCTTAATGTTCTCACATTCCATGTTCCAATACATAAACTACTTTTTGCAAGAAAAACTTGTTTCCTAACAGTAGCACACTTAACACTGTCGCCCCTGTTTGTAGCAAGAGACAGCACTGCCGTGTTTATCCTGGGCCCCGATCGGTCTAATATGGAATTAGAGTTTGTTATCATGAGAGTCTGAGAGATGTCCCGCCTGACCACTGTGCTAACCAGACCGGTCACTGAAGGTCAGTCCATACGCTCTGGGAAGCATCTGCACGCCCTGCTGCCGGTGGCCTCACCGTAACCCTGGCTAGGGAGGTTTAACGTCATACCCAAGACGAGGCTAATGAGTGCTACACCTTGCCTAAGGGTGACTCAGCAGCAACTAACAGGTAGTGACATTCTCCTCAAAATCCTAGAACTCCCGGACCAGGACCTTGGTGCCGGATGTCGTTTAGAGTCCTACCCAGGACAAACATAATGACATATTGACATCATAGAACGTTTTTCGAGAAAAAGAGTTTTCTCCACTGAACATTGCACTGAGATTCTGGCGTTGTTGTTATTGTTGTACTGCCGTGTTCATATGTCAGTTTCAGTTGCTCGGTGTTGAATTGCTATTTGTCCTTATATTCAGCGTTTCGTGATTGTTTTGAGACGATCGAAGATGCGAAACGATGCTTTACACGGCAAAAACAGAAACTGGTTGTTGTAAGAGAGTTGAAGGAAAAACAGGCGCTTGAGGCAAATGGTAAGTCATGGAACAAATGGGTATTTGTTGATTAAACTTGGGGGAGAGGATAGATAGACGATGTCGGTAGAATAGAGACGATAAATGGATGATGTTATGTTCTGATATTTTAGACGATGGCTTCAAAGATGGAGGAGAGAATGATTTGTTTCCTGAAGCAAGTAGCATGTCTGGTTTCTCCGCTGTCTCAGCAAGCTCTAAGGGATCGAGAATGACAGACCTTCCACCACTCACGCAGCCTGTCCTGAGGACTGATATTCATTGGCAGCTTTCTGTACTATCGTGAAAACCTGGGAGGTGTCAATCATGAAGTTAAACATCATGTAAGTTCGAAAATTCATTTTCTAGTTACATGTTCAACATTGATATGCCATACAATAAAACAATCTATGTTGCTCCCAACTTTGCGTGCGGTGTTACTTACTTTCCTAATGGTGTATGCTCGTGAAGAATTTTGAATACTATTACATAAACAAGACCAGCAATAGTCTTTTCACACATCACAGATAGCTGCAAATCAGCGATTTTGCTAGCTATGCCATAAAGAGTATATCTATAAGATACAGTATATCTTATCTCTATGGGCAGACTCTATGAGCAGACAGTTATACAGGCTGTTGAGTGCGACTTGATTTTCATTATTTACTTGACAACGGGTAGCTTCACATTTATCAAGTTTATCTATCACATTTTGAAGAAAGCTACATTCTCTACCAAATCTTTTTTGTACAGCAATATTGTTTTAGTTTAACAGACCTTCATGATACATAATACATGATAGACATAATTGCATTGGAACTTTTTTAAAATTAGTCCCCATGCTGAACCCATGTGTCTGCTCATCAGTTCCGACATACATTTAAAACTAAAGTATTTACGGTTTTTTATGCTCAATATTTTCATATACGTGCAGATATGGAAGCTTTGAAAACAGGCTATGTATCCTCATTAGTGTATTAATTACTTTTATGAGCCCCCGTCGCATAAGTCTTTTCCTATTAGTCTCTGGGCGGCTAATTCGAGGATATTCGATAATCAATTGTTTAATATCTCGCAAATAAATGTGTAAATCAAAGTGTTGCACGGAGCGTCAAACCATGGAAGACCATTTTCATTTAAGTGCATGGCAGTGCAATCTTCATGTATACGTAAATTGTTTGGTTCACCTGTGTTCCAGTTAGTAAAGGTAACAGGGCTACCATTGCTCCATTCCATTGTGCCTTCTTGTCGTCTATCATTCATTCCAATCCACATAGATTCTCCTATTCCTGTTGATTTGATGAATTCAGTGATTCTTTCATTCTCTGCCGAATCTCTTATGCTCAACAGGTCTCCGTTCAAATCGAGGCAGTGCTGCCTCGCTTCGGGCCAGTTTTTACGTAAACCCACACCATTAACTTTCGGAATAACGTACAATGGTGGTCCTGAAATGAGAGAGAGATTGCATTCTCGAAAGGATTAATGAATTATGTAAATACATGAATTTCTTTCAGAAAATACATTATAAATGCATTCAGTTTTGTATGAATTAGAACTTTTCAATGGAATTTTGTCTTTAGAATAGCCTATGTATTGATACTTGTTACGTAGATGCAAGGTGCAGGTGCGGACATACAACAAGAAAGATATAATTTGTTTATTTTGCAAGTCTTGTTTTTTTTAATTAAGAATGTTCTAGATAAATTGTGTAAAACGAAATGTACGAAACACCACGACCTGGCTCTGTGTGGCTTACCTTGAACTTTGTTCCATATTTCTTCTGCATTTGCCCCTTTTACTTTGGAAAGAACAGAACAGGATTGATCCATATTGCAATTGAAGAAATCTTCATTTAACACATTGCTTTCAGCTGAATCATCGTTATTCTCACTTGTTTGAGATGCAAAGAATCCTGTATTGTAGTAATACCAATTGGCGTTTGACACTGCCACGCAATGCCATACTAAAAAGTACAAAACACACCTTCTAGCATACATTATTATGTTTGAGACCTCAAATGTGAACAGCATTTAATGCAGGTATATTTCGTTCTCGCAAAGATCTTTAAAATGTTTCCACTTTGAAAAGAAGGTTTCTATAAAATGATATTGTTGTTATGTATAAAGAATTAAAGATTTATTTGAATTGTTGTAAAAACGACTTATGCTGGTACCTGTTATTGGCCAACTGAGCCAACCAAGGCGATTTGTTGATATTTGCGACCAGGTGAACATACAGCTCAATTTTTACAATTTCAATTTATTGATATATCTTAATGCGTTATAACGTTTTGATCTATTTGCAAATTAAGCAGGTTCAACTGGAGCGTTGGCAGGGCCGCATCTAAGTCAGTTGGGGCCCTTGGCCCAAAATTGATTTCGGCCCCTTGAAATTTGGAAATAAAATTAAAAGAAAATCATGATTGCTGGCTGATGGCGCCAAACTCAGTTTATGACATCCAACTTCAAGGAATAATTATAAATGTATCACTTATTTTCATTTTCATTTCATTTTCATTTCATTTTTTCCTTTTTACAATCAATCTTAAATACAATTCTACAGTTATTATACAGCTACTAGTTTACAAGATAAGGTACAATAATAATAATAATAATAATAATAATATATCATGTTTAAAGTGGGTAGCCTTTGATAACCGGTGTAAACAGTTCTTTACAAAAGGGCCCACTGACAACAAAAAGTTAAAAAGAACATAAAAATTTAATGAATAAAGTGTATCTGTAAAAACCCTTAAATAAATAAAAAATTAATAAATAAATAAAGAAAAGTTCTTTAACTAGTTACTATGTTCTGTTTTTATCTCGATAATAGTCTTCTATACCAACTTTGAATCTTAAAAAGCTATCTAAGGAAGTCAATTCATAAGGCAACGAATTCCATAAACTTGCTGCCCTTGTCGTGAACAGTTTGGCCTCTGACTTATTGTTTTTTTTCTCAATGGAAATTTTCTTTGACAGCGCAGATCTTGTTGTTCTCGAATGAATTTCATTTGCTAGCTTGATTCGTTCTCGCAGATATACTGGACTGATCTTGTTCACGATCTTAAACATCATCTTCAGAATATTCTTCTCCAGTCGGCTATTTAGATTGCAATACTTATCGTTCTTTCCATCTAACAGTCTTAATGAGCGGTTATAGACACTTGCAACTTTTTTCAAACATGCATTTGAAGCAGAACTCCAAACCTCACTACAGTAATCTATATGGGGTAAAATAAGAGCATTAAACAAGAGTTTTTTAGTGTCATTCGTCAAATATGGTAGAGCTCTTTCAATCCTATTTAGCTTGTTTTTCAATTTTCCAGCAGTAATATTTATATGTTCTTTCCATGATAATGTGGGATCAAAGTATACTCCAAGGTATTTAAATTTTTCAGCCCTTTTGATCTTGGTCTCATTTATGTTCAGGTCAAAGTTTCTTACTAAATTCAGCTTTCTTTTATTAGCAAAAAGCATGTACTCTGTTTTTACTAAAGAAAATACATTACTAAATACTACAGGGAGAACACTTAGGGCCTGTTCATATGAGGTGAGCTGGCCCACTGAGGTGGGATAGCTCACTGAGGTGAGATCATTTTCAGTTTGCATTCACATGGACATTTTATCCCACCCAGGTGGGCCAGTTCCGCTTTGAAACTGAGAACGAAACTTTTGGCGCAAATTTGAAAATAAGTCTTTCATTTTATAATTGCTTGCCTTGCTAGTCAGTCATATCAGTGTTCTAAATCATATGTCTATGTCCCGAAATGGGTTTTCGCACAAATGGGATAGGTTTGAGGCTTGGGTAGCTGCCTCAGTAATGTGTGCCTTCCTAAAACCGGAAAGAATGAGCTCTTTAGATTCCTTAAAGTGTTTATACATTTCAATGATCCACTTTGCGTGCAGAGGCTTTATTGCGCTTAATCGAACATCCACAATGCTGTGTTGAAAAAAATGGAAAACTTTGTAAAAAGACAGGTAGAAAAAATGTCTGAAAAATTTGATTTCGAACAGAAGCTGGATTTGAGAGATGATACTAGGGAGGAGCAGTGTGAATATGAGGTGGAAGAAGACGCCATCGAAGTGCAGTCGGACGAAGAGGTAGATACAGAATGCATCGAGAAAGGGACGATCGTAATTGACTAATTTTTTCATGATAGTAGCTACTTTCTTATCTTTTTCAAGGATAAAACACGTCTGTAAAATATAATTTCAAATTTTTTCTTTCCTTGGTCTTTGTCCGGCGTAAAACGCGGCCCTAAATGGCGTTAGAGCAGATTCTTGGGGTGGCGGAATTAGGGCCGGCGTAAAAAGGGCCGGCGTTAAATTAGGGCCGGCGTAAAAAGGGCCGACAAGGTATGTAAATTTTCTTGCTCAGGCCTCGGGCCACTTTTAGACGCCATCTTTTATCCGGTGGTGCGTAACTTATGCTCACTAAGTGTATACTAAACGATAGTATACTAAACTCAGCTTGGACAAATACCTGAGCTAGCCTATTTGACAATATTTGGCTAAATCGATTTTTTGCGAGCAGAGCAATTTGCGAGTAACACGAGGCGCGAAGCGCTGAGGAAATGGACGACACTAAATCGCGAAGCGCAGAGCGCTGAGGAAGTGGATACCAAAACAGAATAAAAAATGTACGATCGGCGGGCATGCACGTGAGCTAATTTTTTCCTGACAAAGTATCTACTTCAATAAATGCCATTCGCCGAAATCTCAACCGGCAACGACGGGTACCAAGGCTAGTATTTTATAAATTGATTACGTCGCTGTTGTGGAAATTTGGCCAGTGCATTTGCACCATTTGCACCAGTTTAGATCCGCTTCTCCTATAAGCCACTCTATTTAAATTTTTTCAAATAAACGAGCAGCCAGGCTACAATAGTGGGCCAAAGTCTTGGGACCTTTACGTTTTTGCAAATTTTCTCCCTCCGGAAGCAATGTTTTCTCTAGAGATATATTTTCTAAACTATCGACAAAACATTTTTATAAAATGTCGACATGATCACAGGGATCTACTTGAGAGAAAAACATTGTTTTAGGGGAAGTGAGGAAATTGGGGTTGAATTTAGCCTTCAGGAATTATATATTTGTGGATTGATATAGACATTTGTATGCTGTTATGGAAGCAAGTATGGCATTATAGTAGGTTAGGCTCTCGTCTTGTAAATAGCCCTTCCACTGAAATTTTGTCTCCTTTTCACAGCTAAAGTGGCAACCGATGAAACAGAGATTGGAAAGGAATGCCTAAAACTGCAAAGGTAACGTTTTTGTAATTCATGATTATTCCAATCCATTATTTGATTGCTTGATAAATCCTTTATCTCACTGCATAAATCTCACCGGGCCTAGGCCCTAGGCCAAGATTTCTTAGTAGCTACGACTTTTGAACAGAAGGATTATAATAAGATTAAAGATAATCGCATTAGCAATCGAACATAATTTGTATATTTTTTCGTTAAGTATGCAATGTAACACATTTTTATGAATAGGTAATAATAAAAGCCCAATAACAAATATATACGCTTCAGTATGAAAAGCTAAAAGTTAAATAAAGTTCGTAAAAGTTAATTGTAAGCAAAGTGCAGATGGGTACTACTGGAATGTGTTTGTGTGTTACAATAGTGTCAAATAATGCAACTTAGTGTACATGGAAGGAACTTTAAGTCCTGGACCCTAGGATCAGGACTATACGACCCTACCATTGACATTCATGCAATGCAAAAGCTGTGAGGTTTGGCTACGCATGGTGCGCCTAAAAAATTTCAATATGGCCGCCTCCTTTAAATTCTCTTGCATTAGCCTCTGTGCGGCTAATGCTATTTTGAGGAAATTTTGTAATCAATTGCTTGGTATCTTGCATATAAATGCCATGATCCAAGTGTTGCACTGAGCGTCAAACCACGGAAGATCATTTTCTTCTAAGAACATGGCAGCGCAGTCTTCATCTTTGTCCTCATTTTCCGGTTGACCTTTGCTCCAGTTAGTAAAGGTAACAGGGCTACCATTGCTCCATTCCATTGTGCCATTCTGTTATCTATCATTCATTCCAATCCATATGAATTCTGTCATCCCTGTTGATTTGACGAATTCGACGACTCTTTGATTCTCTGACCAATCTCTTATGCTCAAGAGGTCTCCTTTCAAATCGAGGCAGTACTGCCTCGCTTCGAGCCAGGTTTTAAATAACGCTGTACCGTCAACTTTCGGAATAACGTACAATGGTGGTCCTTAAATGAGAGAGGGACTACAGTGCATTCTCGAAAGGACTAATGAATTATGTAAATACATGCATTTATATGAGAATATACATTGTAAATGCATTGAATTTTGTATGAGCTAAAGCAAAACATCATTAGTTGAATATAGGTAATTATGTTAATCTTTTTTGTCAAGAGCATTTTTTCCCTAGAAATGTATCCATTGATTTCTAATTTGAAACGTAAATGGTAGATGCAGACAGCAGGTATTTATTTCTACCACTTCTTATTGTATTTGCAATTAAAACTGTTCTAGATAAATAGTGTAAAACGAAATGTATGAAACAAGACGACCTGGCGCTGTGTGGCTTACCTTGAACTTTGTTCCATATTTCTTCTGCATTTGTCCCTTTTACTTTGGAAAGAACAGAACAGGATTGATCCATATTGCAATTGAAGAAATCTTCATTTAACACATTGATATTTCTCTCAGCTGAATCATCGTTATTCTCACTTGTTTGAGATGCAAAGAGTCCTGTGTTGTAGTAATACCAATTGGCGTTTGACACCGCCACGCAATACCATACTAACAAGTACAAAACACACCTTCTGGCATACATTGTTATGTTTCAGACTTCCAATGTGAACAGCACTTAATGCAGGTATATCTCGTTTTGCAAATAAGATTTTCCAGATGTTTTCTACTTTAAAGAAAAAATGTGTTAATCAGAATACTCGGGAGAGACGAACTGTATGCAGTTTTGATGGCAAATTATGAAATTATGCCACCAGTTTGCATGAAGTGTGATTGGTTTTTGTTTTTATGAGCAGGTGGGACAACGTAATATATACGTACATTCTTTTAGATAAACGCGAGTTTATTTCCTTTACATATTGACTCAAGAACAAACACACAATTATTTGACGTTCAGCTGGTTTAGCAAAAATAATGCTATGCTATATGCTGTTCTATGCCATTATGTTTAATAAACAAGTAGGTATGATTCAATAGACACTAAAGACACTCGCTACTTTCGCAAATGTTTCACTTACAAGACTGTGACAGAAGAGGTTTTGGCAAGTTTCACCAAATATGTGACTGTTACTGGGAAAGCATTCATGGAGAGAAATGGTACAGTCCTTACGGAAAATGCTTGTCTTACAGCTGTCGAGTAAGACAAGACAAGGCCAGGTCTTCTGGAGTGGAGATAGCGAGAGAAGATGCTTCAGTTAGGTCTATTAGCCATGCAGATGTTACTGAGGAGGAGAGACAAGCAAGGCATTAAGTGAGGTTCGTGTTGCAATTGACCAGTTGATGACTCCAGCGTAGCCGACGCTGCCTTATCAAGATCAAGCTGAATATTGCAGACAAGAGCTGCCCTGAAGAAACGTTTTGTGGACAGTGAGGAATTATTTGTTAGAAAAGGAAAGATCAATGCCTGACTGGAGGGTATTTCAATACATTCCATCAATGGAGTTGATACGACAGATCATGCTCTCTTTGCTAATGGCATTGGCATGGATGACAAAGATGTTGAAGAGGACGAAATTGACGGAGATCAGCAAAGTGCTGACTCTGATTACGAGAGCGATCGTATGTTACAGAAAAATTTCTTTTACAATGTAATGTTTTATAGACCTGATTTACGTAATGTATACCTGGAAAAAGTACCTATATCTTTGAATGCATCAAGCAAATTTGAATCTTTTAATTCTATTTTTTGCTTTGTATCTCCCAATTTCACAAGATCTCGAGAATATTTGGAAACATTTGCTGATTCATTCCAACAAGCTCAACTCTTGTGACGTGGTGATAACTACCTGTACATGTTATTCACAATTCTTTTTTGTTCAAATCCTGTGGGTTGAGAAGTTGGTTAGAATCTCATACATGCCGATACTATGAGGATCGACAAGAAAACGTCAGGATCCCGGGAGATCTTAGCATTCGAACATAGTTAGCTTATTTTGTTGTTATTTGTTTACCTCAGTCAATGTACTATAAATTGAACAAATAACGCAAATTTTAGGATATATTTTATATATTTTGTTGTTAAATATACAATGCAACACGTGTTTACTGAAGAAGTGACGAGAAAATTACACACCTCAATAAAAAAACTGGAGATCAAATAAGTTCTACTAGTTGTGAACAAAGTTTAGATTTTTACTCTTCGGGTGTGTGTTACAATAGTGCTCAATAATGTAATTTAGTGTAGCAAAGAGGAATCTCAACGTGCTGGACCTTAGGACCAATGACCATAGGACCATAGCACTCTTAACGTTCTTAAAAATGTAAAAGTTTTGAGATTTGGCTATGCATGGTGCGCCTAAAAATTTCAATATGCCCGCCTTGTTTAACTTTTCTTGCATTAGTCTCCGGGCGGCTAATTCGAAGAAATTCGATAATCAATTATTTGGTATCTCACATATAAATGCCTTGATCTTAATGTTGCACGGATCGTCATACCATTGAAAACCATTTCTGTATGAGAGCAGGGCAACGCAATCTTCATTTATGCCTTCATTGTTCGGTTCACCTGTGTACCAGTTTGTAAAGGTAACTGGGCTACCATCGCTCCATTCCATTGTGCCTTCCTGTCGTCTATCATTCATTCCAATCCATATCGATTCTCTTATCCCTGTTGATTTGATGAATTCAGTGATTCTTTCATTCTCTGCCCAATCTCTTATGCTCGCCAAGTCTCCCTTCAAATCGAGGCAGTGCTGCCTCGCTTCGGGCCAGTTTTTACGTGAACCCACACCGTCAATTTTTGGAATAACGTACAATGGTGGTTCTGAAATGAGAGAGAAACTACACTGCATTCTCAAAGGAATAATTAAATCATGTAAATACACGGATTTCTTTGGCTTTGTATTTGCGGTTGAAGTTGTTTTAGATAAATTGTGTAAAACGAAATGTAAGAAACAAGACGACCTGGCGCTGTGTGGCTTACCTTGAACTTTGTTCCATGTTTCTTTTCCATTTGTCCCTTTTACTTTAGAAAGAACAGAACAGGATTGATCCATATTGCAATTGAAGAACTCTTCATTTAACACATTGATATTTCTCTCAGCTGAATCATCGCTATTCTCACTTGTTTGAGATGCAAAGAATCCTGTATTGTAGTAATACCAATTGGCGTTTGACACTGCCACGCAATGCCATACTAACAAGTACAAAACACACCTTCTAGCATACATGATTATGTTTCAGACTTCAAATGTGAACAGCAATTTGTGTTGTTGCATTTCGTTCTTACAAGAAGATTGTCGATGTGATGTGTTAAATATTGTCTTCCACTTTGAAGATAAAAAATTAATTAGGATACTTGGGAAAGATCAGTTATATCCAGTTTGCTTTGTCAATTACACTGACATGGCACCAGTGTCGCAGGAGGTGTGATTGGCTTGGCTTCTATGAGCAGGTGGTTTCATATTGTAAGTGATAGTGTATTTGAAATATATGCATGCTTATTGTAATCACAATTACTTATTGACTCAAGAAAAGGAGAGAATTCTTTGATGTTCAATTTGCAACAATAGACTGACGCTCTCGCTCTGCTGGCTGGCCTTATTCAAGTCACCTATCTTCCGGATTTTGAATTATGGAATACAGTTGAACCTCGATATCTCGAACTTTCCAGGGGATTGAAAAATAGCTCGACACAGCGAGGGTTCGAGTTATCGGGGCTCGAAGAAAAACAGTGTTTTATGGGCTTCTAGTTGCTAAACAGCCTAAAAATGCTTCTTTTAATTAGAAGATCAAAAAATGATATCATTAATGCATAAAATCTGAAACAATCTTCAAATCTGTTGAAAGAACTGGTCCAATTTTGATTGTTGTTGGTACGATACAAATTAGCCTTCACCCATGCGTTTGATTGAACGCAGTTTCAGTCTCATTTTACCTCCTTCCCCGTTGAAAGCACTTTGCGAATGCAACGTCGCATTTAATATGCGGATTTCGCGCATTTAATAGGAATACGAATTGGCGCGGAGTTCGAGCTCACCGGAGTTGCGTTAGTGCTTAACACTATAGCAAGTCTAAGGGAAATGAAAGCCAGTTCGAGTTAAACCGTGTTCGAGATATCGAAGTTCAGCTGTGTCAACATTCCGATGTAAACGTAATGATGACGTTACGTTTTGCTCCTGTCAGCCCTGCCTTTTAATTGGTAGATTAGTCTTTGCACAAGCGAAAATTATGTTTTGCACCAGTGAAAACTCGTTTCATTGGCTAATATTGGGCTTTGGTTTTTTTTTAATAAGCAACTAGACTTTAGTCCAGCCCTGAAAGTTGCTTAAAATTTTGGATATTTTAGCCCTCAAAGTTGGCTAAAAAGTTGCTTAAAATTTTTTGTATCCATAACAGCCTCTCCTGTCTCCAGGGTACCACTCCTAAGTTCGTGGGTCAAAATCATCAACTGTAACGCCTACAACACAAGACTTAAGAGACAGTAATAGTAAACATGTTAGTCAAGAACTTCAACAGCACAGTGAACATTCGTGCCCTTTAGCATTTTAGCATTAAAATAAATGACGTTTGAATTCTTGGTTGCTAACAGTAATTCAATTGAGCCCTCGAGTTGCTTAATGTTAGGGTCAATCCAGCCCTAGTTGCTTATTGGGCGGTTGCTTATTAAAAAAAGTGTAATAAACCTGATTGTGTACAATAAAGCTCTGCGCGACAATGACACTCATACGAGACTGATAACAGCTGGTCAATGTCACGTGAGCGGATGAATCTAATCAGCAAAGAATCCGCAGATAATGTAAATATCAATCTGAGTCTGTCTTGGACTTTGAGTTTCGGCCTCGTTTACGCTTGTTGTGAACTGGATATATTTTATAAATTGATTACGTCGCTGTGGTGTGAGAAATGTGACCAGTGCATTTGCACCATTTGCACCAGTTTAGACCCGCTTCTCCTATAAGTTACTCTGTTTAATTTTTTTCAAATAAACAAGTAGCCAAGGTGCAACAGTGGGCAAAAGTCCTGGGACCTTTATTACGTTTTCAAAAATTTTCTCCCTCCGGAAGCAATGTTTTCTCTAGAGACATATTTTCTAAACTATCGACAAAACATTTTTATAAAATGTCGACATGATCACAGGGATCTACTTGAGAGAAAAACATTGTTTTAGGGGAAGTGAGGAAATTGGGGTTGAATTTAGCCTTCAGGAATTATATATTTGTGGATTGATATAGACATTTGTATGCTGTTATGGAAGCAAGTATGGCATTATAGTAGGTTAGGCTCTCGTCTTGTAAATAGCCCTTCCACTGAAATTTTGTCTCCTCCTCACAGTTAAAGTGGCAACCGATGAAACATTAGTTGGAAAGGAATGCCTAAAACTGCAAAGGTAACGTTTTTGTAATTCATGATTATTCCTATCGACTATCGATTATTTGATTGCTTGATAAATCCTTTATCTCACTGCATAAATCTCACTAGGCCTAGGCCCTAGGCCAAGATTTCTTAGTAGCTACGACGTTTGAACAGAAGGATTATAATAAGATTAAAGATAATCGCATTAGCAATCGAACATAATTTGTATATTTTTTCGTTAAGTATGCAATGTAACACATTTTTATGAATAGGTAATAATAAAAGCCCAATAACAAATATATACGCTTCAGTATGAAAAGCTAAAAGTTAAATAAAGTTCGTAAAAGTTAATTGTAAGCAAAGTGCAGATGGGCACTACTGGAATGTGTTTGTGTGTTACAATAGTGTCAAATAATGCAACTTAGTGTACATGGAAGGAACTTTAAGTCTTGGACCCTAGGACCAGGACTATACGACCCTACCATTGACATTCATGCAATGCAAAAGCTGTGAGGTTTGGCTACGCATGGTGCGCCTAAAAAATTTCAATATGGCCGCCTCCTTTAAATTCTCTTCATTAATCTCTGTGCGGCTAATGCTATTTTGAGGAAATTTTGTAATCAATTGCTTGGTATCTTGCATATGAATGCCATGATCCAAGTGTTGCACTGAGCGTCAAACCACGGAAGATCATTTTCTTCTAAGAACATGGCAGCGCAGTCTTCATCTTTGTCCTCATTTTCCGGTTGACCTTTGCTCCAGTTAGTAAAGGTAACAGGGCTACCATTGCTCCATTCCATTGTGCCATTTTGTTGTCTATCATTCATTCCAATCCATATGAATTCTGTCATCCCTGTTGATTTGACGAATTCGACGACTCTTTGATTCTCTGACCAATCTCTTATGCTCAAGAGGTCTCCTTTCAAATCGAGGCAGTACTGCCTCGCTTCGAGCCAGGTTTTAAATAACGCTGTACCGTCAACTTTCGGAATAACGTACAATGGTGGTCCTTAAATGAGAGAGGGACTACAGTGCATTCTCGAAAGGACTAATGAATTATGTAAATACATGGATTTATATGAGAATATACATTGTAAATGCATTGAATTTTGTATGAGCTAAAACAAAACATCATTAGTTGAATATAGGGAATTATGTTAATCTTTTTTGTCAAGAGCATTTTTTTCCTAGAAATGTATCCATTGATTTCTAATTTGAAACGTAAATGGTAGATGCAGACAGCAGGTATTTATTTCTACCACTTTTGCATCTTATTGTATTTGCAATTAAAACTGTTCTATATAAATAGTGTAAAACGAAATGTATGAAACAAGACGACCTGGCGCTGTGTGGCTTACCTTGAACTTTGTTCCATATTTCTTCTGCATTTGTCCCTTTTACTTTGGAAAGAACAGAACAGGATTGATCCATATTGCAATTGAAGAACTCTTTATTTAACACATTGATATTTCTCTCAGCTGAATCATCGTTATTCTCACTTGTTTGAGATGCAAAGAATCCTGTATTGTAGTAATACCAATTGGCATTTGACACTGCCACGCAATACCATACTAACAAGTACAAAACACACCTTCTGGCATACATTGTTATGTTTCAGACTTCCAATGTGAACAGCACTTAATGCAGGTAAATCTCGTTTTGCAAATAAGATTTTCCAGATGTTTTCTACTTTGAAAAAAAAATGTGTTAATCAGAATACTCGGGAGAGACGAACTGTATGCAGTTTTGATGGCAAATTATGAAATTATGCCACCAGTTTGCATGAAGTGTGATTGGTTTTTGTTTTTATGAGCAGGTGGGACAACGTAATATATACGTACATTCTTTTAGATAAACGCGAGTTTATTTCCTTTACATATTGACTCAAGAACAAACACACAATTATTTGACGTTCAGCTGGTTTAGCAAAAATAATGCTATGCTATATGCTGTTCTATGCCATTATGTTTAATAAACAAGTAGGTATGATTCAATAGACACTAAAGACACTCGCTACTTTCGCAAATGTTTCACTTACAAGACTGTGACAGAAGAGGTTTTGGCAAGTTTCACCAAATATGTGACTGTTATTGGGAAAGCATTCATGGAGAGAAATGGTTTAGTCCTTACGAAAAATGCTTGTCTTACAGCTGTCGAGTAAGACAAGACAATCCCAGGTCTTCTGGAGTTGAGACAGCGAGAGAAGATGCTTCAGTCAGGTCTATTAGCCATGCAGATGTTACTGAGGAGGAGAGACAAGCAAGGCATTAAGTGAGGTTCGTGTTGCAATTGACCAGTTGATGACTCCAGCGTAGCCGACGCTGCCTTATCAAGATCAAGCTGAATATTGCAGACAAGAGCTGCCCTGAAGAAACGTTTTGTGGACAGTGAGGAATTATTTGTTAGAAAAGGAAAGATCAATGCCTGACTGGAGGGTATTTCAATACATTCCATCAATGGAGTTGATACGACAGATCATGCTCTCTTTGCTAATGGCATTGGCATGGATGACAAAGATGTTGAAGAGGACGAAATTGACGGAGATCAGCAAAGTGCTGACTCTGATTACGAGAGCGATCGTATGTTACAGAAAAATTTCTTTTACAATGTAATGTTTTATAGACCTGATTTACGTAATGTATACCTGGAAAAAAGTACCTATATCTTTGAATGCATCAAGCAAATTTGAATCTTTTAATTCTATTTTTTGCTTTGTATCTCCCAATTTCACAAGATCTCGAGAATATTTGGAAACATTTGCTGATTCATTCCAACAAGCTCAACTCTTGTGACGTGGTGATAACTACCTGTACATGTTATTCACAATTCTTTTTTGTTCAAATCCTGTGGGTTGAGAAGTTGGTTAGAATCTCATACATGCCGATACTATGAGGATCGACAAGAAAACGTCAGGATCCCGGGAGATCTTAGCATTCGAACATAGTTAGCTTATTTTGTTGTTATTTGTTTACCTCAGTCAATGTACTATAAATTGAACAAATAACGCAAATTTTAGGATATATTTTATATATTTTGTTGTTAAATATACAATGCAACACGTGTTTACTGAAGAAGTGACGAGAAAATTACACACCTCAATAAAAAAACTGGAGATCAAATAAGTTCTACTAGTTGTGAACAAAGTTTAGATTTTTACTCTTCGGGTGTGTGTTACAATAGTGCTCAATAATGTAATTTAGTGTAGCAAAGAGGAATCTCAACGTGCTGGACCTTAGGACCAATGACCATAGGACCATAGCACTCTTAACGTTCTTAAAAATGTAAAAGTTTTGAGATTTGGCTATGCATGGTGCGCCTAAAAATTTCAATATGCCCGCCTTGTTTAACTTTTCTTGCATTAGTCTCCGGGCGGCTAATTCGAAGAAATTCGATAATCAATTATTTGGTATCTCACATATAAATGCCTTGATCTTAATGTTGCACGGATCGTCATACCATTGAAAACCATTTCTGTATGAGAGCAGGGCAACGCAATCTTCATTTATGCCTTCATTGTTCGGTTCACCTGTGTACCAGTTTGTAAAGGTAACTGGGCTACCATCGCTCCATTCCATTGTGCCTTCCTGTCGTCTATCATTCATTCCAATCCATATCGATTCTCTTATCCCTGTTGATTTGATGAATTCAGTGATTCTTTCATTCTCTGCCCAATCTCTTATGCTCGCCAAGTCTCCCTTCAAATCGAGGCAGTGCTGCCTCGCTTCGGGCCAGTTTTTACGTGAACCCACACCGTCAATTTTTGGAATAACGTACAATGGTGGTTCTGAAATGAGAGAGAAACTACACTGCATTCTCAAAAGGAATAATTAAATCATGTAAATACACGGATTTCTTTGGCTTTGTATTTGCGGTTGAAGTTGTTTTAGATAAATTGTGTAAAACGAAATGTAAGAAACAAGACGACCTGGCGCTGTGTGGCTTACCTTGAACTTTGTTCCATGTTTCTTTTCCATTTGTCCCTTTTACTTTAGAAAGAACAGAACAGGATTGATCCATATTGCAATTGAAGAACTCTTCATTTAACACATTGATATTTCTCTCAGCTGAATCATCGCTATTCTCACTTGTTTGAGATGCAAAGAATCCTGTATTGTAGTAATACCAATTGGCGTTTGACACTGCCACGCAATGCCATACTAACAAGTACAAAACACACCTTCTAGCATACATGATTATGTTTCAGACTTCAAATGTGAACAGCAATTTGTGTTGTTGCATTTCGTTCTTACAAGAAGATTGTCGATGTGATGTGTTAAATATTGTCTTCCACTTTGAAGATAAAAAATTAATTAGGATACTTGGGAAAGATCAGTTATATCCAGTTTGCTTTGTCAATTACACTGACATGGCACCAGTGTCGCAGGAGGTGTGATTGGCTTGGCTTCTATGAGCAGGTGGTTTCATATTGTAAGTGATAGTGTATTTGAAATATATGCATGCTTATTGTAATCACAATTACTTATTGACTCAAGAAAAGGAGAGAATTCTTTGATGTTCAATTTGCAACAATAGACTGACGCTCTCGCTCTGCTGGCTGGCCTTATTCAAGTCACCTATCTTCCGGATTTTGAATTATGGAATACAGTTGAACCTCGATATCTCGAACTTTCCAGGGGATTGAAAAATAGCTCGACACAGCGAGGGTTCGAGTTATCGGGGCTCGAAGAAAAACAGTGTTTTATGGGCTTCTAGTTGCTAAACAGCCTAAAAATGCTTCTTTTAATTAGAAGATCAAAAAATGATATCATTAATGCATAAAATCTGAAACAATCTTCAAATCTGTTGAAAGAACTGGTCCAATTTTGATTGTTGTTGGTACGATACAAATTAGCCTTCACCCATGCGTTTGATTGAACGCAGTTTCAGTCTCATTTTACCTCCTTCCCCGTTGAAAGCACTTTGCGAATGCAACGTCGCATTTAATATGCGGATTTCGCGCATTTAATAGGAATACGAATTGGCGCGGAGTTCGAGCTCACCGGAGTTGCGTTAGTGCTTAACACTATAGCAAGTCTAAGGGAAATGAAAGCCAGTTCGAGTTAAACCGTGTTCGAGATATCGAAGTTCAGCTGTGTCAACATTCCGATGTAAACGTAATGATGACGTTACGTTTTGCTCCTGTCAGCCCTGCCTTTTAATTGGTAGATTAGTCTTTGCACAAGCGAAAATTATGTTTTGCACCAGTGAAAACTCGTTTCATTGGCTAATATTGGGCTTTGGTTTTTTTTTAATAAGCAACTAGACTTTAGTCCAGCCCTGAAAGTTGCTTAAAATTTTGGATATTTTAGCCCTCAAAGTTGGCTAAAAAGTTGCTTAAAATTTTTTGTATCCATAACAGCCTCTCCTGTCTCCAGGGTACCACTCCTAAGTTCGTGGGTCAAAATCATCAACTGTAACGCCTACAACACAAGACTTAAGAGACAGTAATAGTAAACATGTTAGTCAAGAACTTCAACAGCACAGTGAACATTCGTGCCCTTTAGCATTTTAGCATTAAAATAAATGACGTTTGAATTCTTGGTTGCTAACAGTAATTCAATTGAGCCCTCGAGTTGCTTAATGTTAGGGTCAATCCAGCCCTAGTTGCTTATTGGGCGGTTGCTTATTAAAAAAAGTGTAATAAACCTGATTGTGTACAATAAAGCTCTGCGCGACAATGACACTCATACGAGACTGATAACAGCTGGTCAATGTCACGTGAGCGGATGAATCTAATCAGCAAAGAATCCGCAGATAATGTAAATATCAATCTGAGTCTGTCTTGGACTTTGAGTTTCGGCCTCGTTTACGCTTGTTGTGAACTGGATATATTTTATAAATTGATTACGTCGCTGTGGTGTGAGAAATGTGACCAGTGCATTTGCACCATTTGCACCAGTTTAGACCCGCTTCTCCTATAAGTTACTCTGTTTAATTTTTTTCAAATAAACAAGTAGCCAAGGTGCAACAGTGGGCAAAAGTCCTGGGACCTTTATTACGTTTTCAAAAATTTTCTCCCTCCGGAAGCAATGTTTTCTCTAGAGACATATTTTCTAAACTATCGACAAAACATTTTTATAAAATGTCGACATGATCACAGGGATCTACTTGAGAGAAAAACATTGTTTTAGGGGAAGTGAGGAAATTGGGGTTGAATTTAGCCTTCAGGAATTATATATTTGTGGATTGATATAGACATTTGTATGCTGTTATGGAAGCAAGTATGGCATTATAGTAGGTTAGGCTCTCGTCTTGTAAATAGCCCTTCCACTGAAATTTTGTCTCCTCCTCACAGTTAAAGTGGCAACCGATGAAACATTAGTTGGAAAGGAATGCCTAAAACTGCAAAGGTAACGTTTTTGTAATTCATGATTATTCCTATCGACTATCGATTATTTGATTGCTTGATAAATCCTTTATCTCACTGCATAAATCTCACTAGGCCTAGGCCCTAGGCCAAGATTTCTTAGTAGCTACGACGTTTGAACAGAAGGATTATAATAAGATTAAAGATAATCGCATTAGCAATCGAACATAATTTGTATATTTTTTCGTTAAGTATGCAATGTAACACATTTTTATGAATAGGTAATAATAAAAGCCCAATAACAAATATATACGCTTCAGTATGAAAAGCTAAAAGTTAAATAAAGTTCGTAAAAGTTAATTGTAAGCAAAGTGCAGATGGGCACTACTGGAATGTGTTTGTGTGTTACAATAGTGTCAAATAATGCAACTTAGTGTACATGGAAGGAACTTTAAGTCTTGGACCCTAGGACCAGGACTATACGACCCTACCATTGACATTCATGCAATGCAAAAGCTGTGAGGTTTGGCTACGCATGGTGCGCCTAAAAAATTTCAATATGGCCGCCTCCTTTAAATTCTCTTCATTAATCTCTGTGCGGCTAATGCTATTTTGAGGAAATTTTGTAATCAATTGCTTGGTATCTTGCATATGAATGCCATGATCCAAGTGTTGCACTGAGCGTCAAACCACGGAAGATCATTTTCTTCTAAGAACATGGCAGCGCAGTCTTCATCTTTGTCCTCATTTTCCGGTTGACCTTTGCTCCAGTTAGTAAAGGTAACAGGGCTACCATTGCTCCATTCCATTGTGCCATTTTGTTGTCTATCATTCATTCCAATCCATATGAATTCTGTCATCCCTGTTGATTTGACGAATTCGACGACTCTTTGATTCTCTGACCAATCTCTTATGCTCAAGAGGTCTCCTTTCAAATCGAGGCAGTACTGCCTCGCTTCGAGCCAGGTTTTAAATAACGCTGTACCGTCAACTTTCGGAATAACGTACAATGGTGGTCCTTAAATGAGAGAGGGACTACAGTGCATTCTCGAAAGGACTAATGAATTATGTAAATACATGGATTTATATGAGAATATACATTGTAAATGCATTGAATTTTGTATGAGCTAAAACAAAACATCATTAGTTGAATATAGGGAATTATGTTAATCTTTTTTGTCAAGAGCATTTTTTTCCTAGAAATGTATCCATTGATTTCTAATTTGAAACGTAAATGGTAGATGCAGACAGCAGGTATTTATTTCTACCACTTTTGCATCTTATTGTATTTGCAATTAAAACTGTTCTATATAAATAGTGTAAAACGAAATGTATGAAACAAGACGACCTGGCGCTGTGTGGCTTACCTTGAACTTTGTTCCATATTTCTTCTGCATTTGTCCCTTTTACTTTGGAAAGAACAGAACAGGATTGATCCATATTGCAATTGAAGAACTCTTTATTTAACACATTGATATTTCTCTCAGCTGAATCATCGTTATTCTCACTTGTTTGAGATGCAAAGAATCCTGTATTGTAGTAATACCAATTGGCATTTGACACTGCCACGCAATACCATACTAACAAGTACAAAACACACCTTCTGGCATACATTGTTATGTTTCAGACTTCCAATGTGAACAGCACTTAATGCAGGTAAATCTCGTTTTGCAAATAAGATTTTCCAGATGTTTTCTACTTTGAAAAAAAAATGTGTTAATCAGAATACTCGGGAGAGACGAACTGTATGCAGTTTTGATGGCAAATTATGAAATTATGCCACCAGTTTGCATGAAGTGTGATTGGTTTTTGTTTTTATGAGCAGGTGGGACAACGTAATATATACGTACATTCTTTTAGATAAACGCGAGTTTATTTCCTTTACATATTGACTCAAGAACAAACACACAATTATTTGACGTTCAGCTGGTTTAGCAAAAATAATGCTATGCTATATGCTGTTCTATGCCATTATGTTTAATAAACAAGTAGGTATGATTCAATAGACACTAAAGACACTCGCTACTTTCGCAAATGTTTCACTTACAAGACTGTGACAGAAGAGGTTTTGGCAAGTTTCACCAAATATGTGACTGTTATTGGGAAAGCATTCATGGAGAGAAATGGTTTAGTCCTTACGAAAAATGCTTGTCTTACAGCTGTCGAGTAAGACAAGACAATCCCAGGTCTTCTGGAGTTGAGACAGCGAGAGAAGATGCTTCAGTCAGGTCTATTAGCCATGCAGATGTTACTGAGGAGGAGAGACAAGCAAGGCATTAAGTGAGGTTCGTGTTGCAATTGACCAGTTGATGACTCCAGCGTAGCCGACGCTGCCTTATCAAGATCAAGCTGAATATTGCAGACAAGAGCTGCCCTGAAGAAACGTTTTGTGGACAGTGAGGAATTATTTGTTAGAAAAGGAAAGATCAATGCCTGACTGGAGGGTATTTCAATACATTCCATCAATGGAGTTGATACGACAGATCATGCTCTCTTTGCTAATGGCATTGGCATGGATGACAAAGATGTTGAAGAGGACGAAATTGACGGAGATCAGCAAAGTGCTGACTCTGATTACGAGAGCGATCGTATGTTACAGAAAAATTTCTTTTACAATGTAATGTTTTATAGACCTGATTTACGTAATGTATACCTGGAAAAAAGTACCTATATCTTTGAATGCATCAAGCAAATTTGAATCTTTTAATTCTATTTTTTGCTTTGTATCTCCCAATTTCACAAGATCTCGAGAATATTTGGAAACATTTGCTGATTCATTCCAACAAGCTCAACTCTTGTGACGTGGTGATAACTACCTGTACATGTTATTCACAATTCTTTTTTGTTCAAATCCTGTGGGTTGAGAAGTTGGTTAGAATCTCATACATGCCGATACTATGAGGATCGACAAGAAACGTCAGGATCCCGGGAGATCTTAGCATTCGAACATAGTTAGCTTATTTTGTTGTTATTTGTTTACCTCAGTCAATGTACTATAAATTGAACAAATAACGCAAATTTTAGGATATATTTTATATATTTTGTTGTTAAATATACAATGCAACACGTGTTTACTGAAGAAGTGACGAGAAAATTACACACCTCAATAAAAAAACTGGAGATCAAATAAGTTCTACTAGTTGTGAACAAAGTTTAGATTTTTACTCTTCGGGTGTGTGTTACAATAGTGCTCAATAATGTAATTTAGTGTAGCAAAGAGGAATCTCAACGTGCTGGACCTTAGGACCAATGACCATAGGACCATAGCACTCTTAACGTTCTTAAAAATGTAAAAGTTTTGAGATTTGGCTATGCATGGTGCGCCTAAAAATTTCAATATGCCCGCCTTGTTTAACTTTTCTTGCATTAGTCTCCGGGCGGCTAATTCGAAGAAATTCGATAATCAATTATTTGGTATCTCACATATAAATGCCTTGATCTTAATGTTGCACGGATCGTCATACCATTGAAAACCATTTCTGTATGAGAGCAGGGCAACGCAATCTTCATTTATGCCTTCATTGTTCGGTTCACCTGTGTACCAGTTTGTAAAGGTAACTGGGCTACCATCGCTCCATTCCATTGTGCCTTCCTGTCGTCTATCATTCATTCCAATCCATATCGATTCTCTTATCCCTGTTGATTTGATGAATTCAGTGATTCTTTCATTCTCTGCCCAATCTCTTATGCTCGCCAAGTCTCCCTTCAAATCGAGGCAGTGCTGCCTCGCTTCGGGCCAGTTTTTACGTGAACCCACACCGTCAATTTTTGGAATAACGTACAATGGTGGTTCTGAAATGAGAGAGAAACTACACTGCATTCTCAAAAGGAATAATTAAATCATGTAAATACACGGATTTCTTTGGCTTTGTATTTGCGGTTGAAGTTGTTTTAGATAAATTGTGTAAAACGAAATGTAAGAAACAAGACGACCTGGCGCTGTGTGGCTTACCTTGAACTTTGTTCCATGTTTCTTTTCCATTTGTCCCTTTTACTTTAGAAAGAACAGAACAGGATTGATCCATATTGCAATTGAAGAACTCTTCATTTAACACATTGATATTTCTCTCAGCTGAATCATCGCTATTCTCACTTGTTTGAGATGCAAAGAATCCTGTATTGTAGTAATACCAATTGGCGTTTGACACTGCCACGCAATGCCATACTAACAAGTACAAAACACACCTTCTAGCATACATGATTATGTTTCAGACTTCAAATGTGAACAGCAATTTGTGTTGTTGCATTTCGTTCTTACAAGAAGATTGTCGATGTGATGTGTTAAATATTGTCTTCCACTTTGAAGATAAAAAATTAATTAGGATACTTGGGAAAGATCAGTTATATCCAGTTTGCTTTGTCAATTACACTGACATGGCACCAGTGTCGCAGGAGGTGTGATTGGCTTGGCTTCTATGAGCAGGTGGTTTCATATTGTAAGTGATAGTGTATTTGAAATATATGCATGCTTATTGTAATCACAATTACTTATTGACTCAAGAAAAGGAGAGAATTCTTTGATGTTCAATTTGCAACAATAGACTGACGCTCTCGCTCTGCTGGCTGGCCTTATTCAAGTCACCTATCTTCCGGATTTTGAATTATGGAATACAGTTGAACCTCGATATCTCGAACTTTCCAGGGGATTGAAAAATAGCTCGACACAGCGAGGGTTCGAGTTATCGGGGCTCGAAGAAAACAGTGTTTTATGGGCTTCTAGTTGCTAAACAGCCTAAAAATGCTTCTTTTAATTAGAAGATCAAAAAATGATATCATTAATGCATAAAATCTGAAACAATCTTCAAATCTGTTGAAAGAACTGGTCCAATTTTGATTGTTGTTGGTACGATACAAATTAGCCTTCACCCATGCGTTTGATTGAACGCAGTTTCAGTCTCATTTTACCTCCTTCCCCGTTGAAAGCACTTTGCGAATGCAACGTCGCATTTAATATGCGGATTTCGCGCATTTAATAGGAATACGAATTGGCGCGGAGTTCGAGCTCACCGGAGTTGCGTTAGTGCTTAACACTATAGCAAGTCTAAGGGAAATGAAAGCCAGTTCGAGTTAAACCGTGTTCGAGATATCGAAGTTCAGCTGTGTCAACATTCCGATGTAAACGTAATGATGACGTTACGTTTTGCTCCTGTCAGCCCTGCCTTTTAATTGGTAGATTAGTCTTTGCACAAGCGAAAATTATGTTTTGCACCAGTGAAAACTCGTTTCATTGGCTAATATTGGGCTTTGGTTTTTTTTTAATAAGCAACTAGACTTTAGTCCAGCCCTGAAAGTTGCTTAAAATTTTGGATATTTTAGCCCTCAAAGTTGGCTAAAAAGTTGCTTAAAATTTTTTGTATCCATAACAGCCTCTCCTGTCTCCAGGGTACCACTCCTAAGTTCGTGGGTCAAAATCATCAACTGTAACGCCTACAACACAAGACTTAAGAGACAGTAATAGTAAACATGTTAGTCAAGAACTTCAACAGCACAGTGAACATTCGTGCCCTTTAGCATTTTAGCATTAAAATAAATGACGTTTGAATTCTTGGTTGCTAACAGTAATTCAATTGAGCCCTCGAGTTGCTTAATGTTAGGGTCAATCCAGCCCTAGTTGCTTATTGGGCGGTTGCTTATTAAAAAAAGTGTAATAAACCTGATTGTGTACAATAAAGCTCTGCGCGACAATGACACTCATACGAGACTGATAACAGCTGGTCAATGTCACGTGAGCGGATGAATCTAATCAGCAAAGAATCCGCAGATAATGTAAATATCAATCTGAGTCTGTCTTGGACTTTGAGTTTCGGCCTCGTTTACGCTTGTTGTGAACTGGATATATTTTATAAATTGATTACGTCGCTGTGGTGTGAGAAATGTGACCAGTGCATTTGCACCATTTGCACCAGTTTAGACCCGCTTCTCCTATAAGTTACTCTGTTTAATTTTTTTCAAATAAACAAGTAGCCAAGGTGCAACAGTGGGCAAAAGTCCTGGGACCTTTATTACGTTTTCAAAAATTTTCTCCCTCCGGAAGCAATGTTTTCTCTAGAGACATATTTTCTAAACTATCGACAAAACATTTTTATAAAATGTCGACATGATCACAGGGATCTACTTGAGAGAAAAACATTGTTTTAGGGGAAGTGAGGAAATTGGGGTTGAATTTAGCCTTCAGGAATTATATATTTGTGGATTGATATAGACATTTGTATGCTGTTATGGAAGCAAGTATGGCATTATAGTAGGTTAGGCTCTCGTCTTGTAAATAGCCCTTCCACTGAAATTTTGTCTCCTCCTCACAGTTAAAGTGGCAACCGATGAAACATTAGTTGGAAAGGAATGCCTAAAACTGCAAAGGTAACGTTTTTGTAATTCATGATTATTCCTATCGACTATCGATTATTTGATTGCTTGATAAATCCTTTATCTCACTGCATAAATCTCACTAGGCCTAGGCCCTAGGCCAAGATTTCTTAGTAGCTACGACGTTTGAACAGAAGGATTATAATAAGATTAAAGATAATCGCATTAGCAATCGAACATAATTTGTATATTTTTTCGTTAAGTATGCAATGTAACACATTTTTATGAATAGGTAATAATAAAAGCCCAATAACAAATATATACGCTTCAGTATGAAAAGCTAAAAGTTAAATAAAGTTCGTAAAAGTTAATTGTAAGCAAAGTGCAGATGGGCACTACTGGAATGTGTTTGTGTGTTACAATAGTGTCAAATAATGCAACTTAGTGTACATGGAAGGAACTTTAAGTCTTGGACCCTAGGACCAGGACTATACGACCCTACCATTGACATTCATGCAATGCAAAAGCTGTGAGGTTTGGCTACGCATGGTGCGCCTAAAAAATTTCAATATGGCCGCCTCCTTTAAATTCTCTTCATTAATCTCTGTGCGGCTAATGCTATTTTGAGGAAATTTTGTAATCAATTGCTTGGTATCTTGCATATGAATGCCATGATCCAAGTGTTGCACTGAGCGTCAAACCACGGAAGATCATTTTCTTCTAAGAACATGGCAGCGCAGTCTTCATCTTTGTCCTCATTTTCCGGTTGACCTTTGCTCCAGTTAGTAAAGGTAACAGGGCTACCATTGCTCCATTCCATTGTGCCATTTTGTTGTCTATCATTCATTCCAATCCATATGAATTCTGTCATCCCTGTTGATTTGACGAATTCGACGACTCTTTGATTCTCTGACCAATCTCTTATGCTCAAGAGGTCTCCTTTCAAATCGAGGCAGTACTGCCTCGCTTCGAGCCAGGTTTTAAATAACGCTGTACCGTCAACTTTCGGAATAACGTACAATGGTGGTCCTTAAATGAGAGAGGGACTACAGTGCATTCTCGAAAGGACTAATGAATTATGTAAATACATGGATTTATATGAGAATATACATTGTAAATGCATTGAATTTTGTATGAGCTAAAACAAAACATCATTAGTTGAATATAGGGAATTATGTTAATCTTTTTTGTCAAGAGCATTTTTTTCCTAGAAATGTATCCATTGATTTCTAATTTGAAACGTAAATGGTAGATGCAGACAGCAGGTATTTATTTCTACCACTTTTGCATCTTATTGTATTTGCAATTAAAACTGTTCTATATAAATAGTGTAAAACGAAATGTATGAAACAAGACGACCTGGCGCTGTGTGGCTTACCTTGAACTTTGTTCCATATTTCTTCTGCATTTGTCCCTTTTACTTTGGAAAGAACAGAACAGGATTGATCCATATTGCAATTGAAGAACTCTTTATTTAACACATTGATATTTCTCTCAGCTGAATCATCGTTATTCTCACTTGTTTGAGATGCAAAGAATCCTGTATTGTAGTAATACCAATTGGCATTTGACACTGCCACGCAATACCATACTAACAAGTACAAAACACACCTTCTGGCATACATTGTTATGTTTCAGACTTCCAATGTGAACAGCACTTAATGCAGGTAAATCTCGTTTTGCAAATAAGATTTTCCAGATGTTTTCTACTTTGAAAAAAAAATGTGTTAATCAGAATACTCGGGAGAGACGAACTGTATGCAGTTTTGATGGCAAATTATGAAATTATGCCACCAGTTTGCATGAAGTGTGATTGGTTTTTGTTTTTATGAGCAGGTGGGACAACGTAATATATACGTACATTCTTTTAGATAAACGCGAGTTTATTTCCTTTACATATTGACTCAAGAACAAACACACAATTATTTGACGTTCAGCTGGTTTAGCAAAAATAATGCTATGCTATATGCTGTTCTATGCCATTATGTTTAATAAACAAGTAGGTATGATTCAATAGACACTAAAGACACTCGCTACTTTCGCAAATGTTTCACTTACAAGACTGTGACAGAAGAGGTTTTGGCAAGTTTCACCAAATATGTGACTGTTATTGGGAAAGCATTCATGGAGAGAAATGGTTTAGTCCTTACGAAAAATGCTTGTCTTACAGCTGTCGAGTAAGACAAGACAATCCCAGGTCTTCTGGAGTTGAGACAGCGAGAGAAGATGCTTCAGTCAGGTCTATTAGCCATGCAGATGTTACTGAGGAGGAGAGACAAGCAAGGCATTAAGTGAGGTTTGTGTTGCAATTGACCCTTCGATTGAAGGAAGACCAGTTGATAACTCCAGCGTAGCCGACGCTGCCTTATCAAGCTGAATATTGCAGACACGAGCTGCCCTGAAGAAACGTTTTGTGGACAGTGAGGAATTATTTGTTAGAAAAGGAAAGATCAATGCCTGACTGGAGGGTATTTCAATACATTCCATCAATGGAGTTGATACGACAGATCATGCTCTCTTTACTGATGGCATTGGCATGGATGACAAAGATATTGAAGAGGACGAAATTGACGAAGATCAACAAAGTGATTACGAGAGATATTTCTTTTACAATGTAATAACGTGCAAAAAGGTATGAAGCAATCGTCAACAATTGAAAATACAAAACACAAAGGTATTTCACAACTGAAAATGTTTTATAGACCTGATTTACGTAATGTATACCTGGAAACAAGCACCTATATTTTTCAATGCATGAAGGAAATTTGAATCTTTAAATTCTATTTTTTGCTTTGTATCTCCCAATTTCATAAGGTCTCGAGAATATTTGGAAACATTTGCTGATTTTTTCCTACTTGCTCAACTCTTGTGACGTGGTGATAACTACCTGTACATGTTATTCACAATTCTTTTTTGTTCAAATCCTGTGGCTTGAGAAGTTGGTTAGAACCTCATACATGCCGATACTATGAGGATCGACAAGAAAACGTCAGGATCCCGGGAGATCTTAGCATTCGAACATAGTTAGCATACTTTGTTGTTATTTGTTTATCTCAGTCAATGTAATATAAATTGAACAAATAACGCAAGCTTTAGGATATATTTTATATATTTTGTTGTTAAATATACAATGCAACACGTGTTTACTGAAGAAGTGATGACAAAATTACACGCCTCGATAAGAAATGCTAGAAATCAAATAAGTTCTGAAAAAGTTTAGATGGTTACTCCTCGAGTCTGTGTGTTACAATAGTGTTTAACAATGTAATTTAGTGTAGCAAAGAGGAATCTCAACGTGCTGGACCTTAGGACCAATGACCATAGGGCCATAACACCCTTAAAGGCCTACTGCAATCAAAAAAAGTGATATGATTTTTTTGCATTTCATGGTAAACCTATTCGAACTGATCATAAAACCGTTTTCAGAATGAAAATTGATCCAGTAGAATTGTTTTTACAAGCCCGTAAAGTCGTCGATTTTGCCATTTCAACTGCGACAAACGTGACGTAATAACTAGGACCCATTTCAAGTTTTTGTATTGAAGTGTATTGTAGCTTTTTGCTCCACTCCGTCTAGCTCAATAAATAACTAATTAAATAAAATCGCATCCCAAGGCATAAATATTAAAGTGTTTTCACAAATTTTAAAATTTTTTCCATAATTTTAGAAAGCGATTTGGGGGGAGTAATTGGAGTCTGAATTGGGGCAGTTTTGGTCGTGACGTCAAATTGCGGGAGGGCGATCAGCCGCGGCGGAGAGCGGAAGCAAACAACGGGGATTATCATTATCAGTGTCGAGATGAAATATACTTTTGCATTTGACTTTACTGAGTCGCGTATGAGTGAGAGAATGCAATGCAGAGATGTTTTCAGAATCTACATGGACTATTTACGCTCAGAGTTGGCTTTTTAAGATATATCTGATGCTGCTAAGTTGTTGTCAGTCCAGTCTTATCAAAACGAATTACTTTTATATCACGTCTGCCTGGAACGCCAAGTTGAGCTGCTACAGTGTTTTCATCGGGGTAGAAGTTGGAGAAATAGAATAGAACTAATGGCAATATTCTGCATAGCAATTTATTATCATAGTCAGATGTGTACAAGTTATCTGTTGAAACACGATGGTTCCAAAATTCCAAATGGACAAAAAATGAAACTGGTGGTTCCGTAGCAGCTTTATGTTTTTAATTTCTGTCTGGCCTATGGGTATTGTGAGCAAAACGCACGCCTTCAGCTCTCCTTATCTGTTTCATTTCAAATTTGTTTTGAAAACGGCTGCTTGAAAATACCATTTATTAATTAACTTAACTGCTGTAACAGCTTACTTTGCCTGGTCCTCTAACAACAACCTCGGCCATCGTGTTTGTTACTAGTTTTATTTACACAGCTCCGCCATCCATGATTTCTGACAAACTTCCTTTGTGAATATGCTTCCAGCTGCTTGGAAATCAGACCGCGCGGAATAAGATGTATTTTGACTGACTGCGCGGTTTGTAGTACCCTTTTTCAAAACGCCGCTATAGCGTTAACATAAGTTCAAATTTTTTGGTTAATAGCTGAAACGACGCGCGGAAAGTTATAGTTTTGTACCCAGGGAAGCGATTTTTTAATAAGGGCCGGAGCTACGCATAGTGCAGATTTGAAAACTTTTCCCGATACTCTCCCGTTATAAAAGTCGATTTGTGTCCTAGTTATGACGTCATACCATGTCGCAGTCAGTGCCCCATTTCAAAGCCAAATTTAGTATACTTGTCGTGATCGAATGAAAACAAAACAAGCACCAAATTAAGCAGTAAAGATTGAAATTTCATTTTATGAAAAAAAACGGGAAAGTGATTTTTGATTGCAGTAGGCCTTTAACGTTCTTAAAAATGTAAAAGTTTTGAGATTTGGCTATGCATGGTGCGCCTAAAAATTCCAATATGCCCGCCTTGTTTAGCTTTTCTTGCATTAGTCTCCGGGCGGCTAATTCGAAGAAATTCGATAATCAATTGTTTGGTATCTTGCATATAAATGCCATGATCTTAATGTTGCATGGATCGTCATACCATTGAAAACCATCTGTATATGAGAGCAAGGCAACGCAATCTTCATTTATGCCTGCATTGTTCGGTTCACCTGTGTACCAGTTTGTAAAGGTAACTGGGTTACCATTGCTCCATTCCATTGTGCCTTCCTGTCGTCTATCATTCATTCCAATCCATATCGATTCTCTTATTCCTGTTGATTTGATGAATTCAGTGATTCTTTCATACTCTGCCCAATCTCTTATGCTCGCCAAGTCTCCTTTTAAATCGAGGCAGTACTGCCTCGCTTCGGGCCAGTTTTTTCGTGAACCCACACCGTCAATTTTTGGAATAACGTACAATGGTGGTTCTGAAATGAGAGAGAGACTACACTGCATTCTGGAAAGGAATAATTAAATCATGTAAATACACGGATTTCTTTGGTTTTGTATTTGCGGTTGAAGTTGTTCTAGATAAATTGTGTAAAACGAAATTTACGAAACACCACGACCTGGCGCTGTGTGGCTTACCTTGAACTTTGTTCCATGTTTCTTTTCCATTTGCCCCTTTTACTTTGGAAAGAACAGAACAGGATTGATCCATATTGCAATTGAAGAACTCTTCATTTAACACATTGATATTTTTCTCAGCTGAATCATCGTTATTCTCACTTGTTTGAGATACAAAGAATCCTGAATTGTAGTAATACCAATTGGCGTTTGACATTGCCACGCAATGCCATACTAACAAGTACAAAACACACCTTCTAGCATACATTATTATGTTTCAGACTTCAAATGTGAACAGCAATTTGTGTTGTCGTATTTCGTTCTTACAAGAAGATTGTCGATGTGATGTGTCAAATATTGTCTTCCACTTTGGAGATAAAATATTAATTAGGATACTTGGGAAACATCAGTTATATTCAGTTTGCTTGGCCAATTACACTGGCATGGCACAAGTTTTGCAAGAGGTGTGATTGGCTTGGCTTCTATGAGCAGGTGGTTTCATACTGTAACTGATAGTGTATTTAAAATATATGCATGCTTATTGTAATCACAATTACTTATTGATTCAAGAAAAGGAGACAATTCTTTGATGTTCACTTTGCAACAATAGACTCACGCTCTCGTGCTGGCTGGCCTTATTCAAGTCAATTATTTTCCGGATTTTGAATTATGGAATACAGTTGAACCTCGATATCTCGAACTTTCCAAGGAATCGAAAAATAGTTCGACATATCGAGGGTTCGAGTTATGGGGGCTCGAAGAAAAACAGTGCTTTATGGGCCTCTAGTTGCTAAACAGCCTAAAAATGCTTTTTAATTAGAAGATCAAAAAATGATATCATTAATGCATAAAATTTGAAACAATTTTCAAGTCTGTTGAAAGAACTGGTCCAACGTTGATTGTTGTTGGTACGATTTAAATTCGCCTTCACCCATGCGTTTGATTGAACGCAGTTTCAGTCTCATTTCACCTCCTTCCCGGCGGAAAGCACTTTGCGGATGCAACGTCGCATTTAATATGAGGATTTTGCGTATTTAATGCTAAAACAAATTGGCGCGGAGTTCGAGTTCACCGGAGTTTTGTTAGTGCTTAACACTGTAGCAAGTCTATGGGAAATGAAAGCTAGTTCGAGTTAAACCGTTTTCGAGATATCGAAGTTCAACAGGCTCTTGTGTTGAAAATAGCCTTTTCACTGATATTGTGTATCGTTCTCACAGCTAAAGTGGCTACGGATGAAACAGAAGTTGGAAAGGAATGCCTAAAGCTTCAAAGGTGACGTTTTTGTAATTCATGATTATTCCTATCGACTATCGATTATTTGATGGCTTGATAAATCCTTTGCCTCATAGCATAAATTTCACTAGCCCTAGGCCATGAGGCATACGACGCTTCAACCACAGGATTATAATGAAATTAAAAGTAATCGTATCAGCAATTGAACATAATTTGTATATTTTGTTCTTAAATATACAATGTAACACTTGTTTACTGAAGAAGTGATAACAAAAGTGTACGCCTCAATAAGAAAAGCTAAAGCGTAAATAAGGTTCTACCAGCTATTAACAAAGCTTAGATGGGTACTGCTCGAATGTTTGATACAATAATATTCAATAATGCAATTTAATGCATCAGAAGAAGTTCTAAGTGCTGGATCTTGGGATCAATGACCATGGGATCCTAATACCGTTGATATTCCAGAAAATGTAAAATTTTGAAAGTTGGTTATGCATTGTGTGCTTCAAATAATTTAACATACCCTCCTCGTTTAATTTCATTTGCATTAGTCCCTGAGCTGCTAATTCAAAGAATTTCGGTAATCAGTTACTTCGCATCTTGCATATGAATCCCTTAAAATATGTGTCGCACGGAATGTCATTCCATGGCAGGCCATTTTGATCTAACAACATAACAGTACAATCTTCATTTGAATGTTGATTGTTTGGTTCTCCTGTTTTCCAGTTAGTAAAGGTAATAGGGCTACCATTGCTCCATTCCATTGTGCCTTCCTGTCGTCTATCATTAAGTCCAATCCATATAGATTCTCTTATCCCTGTTGATTTAATGAATTCAGCGATTCTTTCATTATCTGCCCAATCTCTTATGCTCAAGAGGTCTCCCTTCAAATTGAGGCAGTACTGCCTCGCTTCGGGCCAGTTTTTACGTAAACCCACACCATTAACTTTTGGGATAACGTACAATGCTGGTCCTGAAATGAGAGAGAGACTCGAAAGGATTTATGAATTATGTTAATTTGATTGATTTCTTTCAAAAATACGTTTTAAGTGCGTTCAGTTTTGTTTAAGCTAGAACAAAACAACATTAGTTGAACATATTGAATTCTGTTAATCGTTAATCTTGTTTTCTGCTATTTCTGTTAAGGTGCAGGCAGCAGGTCTTTATTTCTGCATGTTTTTTGTATCTCATTACAATAAGATGCAAAAAACAATTGAGAATGTTCTAGATAAATTGTGTAAAACGAAATGTAAGAAATGTAACAACATTCAAGTGTTCTTTACCTTGAACTTTGTTCCATGTTTCTTTTCCATTTGTCCCTTTTACTTTGGAAAGAACAGAACAGGATTGATCCATATTGCAATTGAAGAACTCTTCATTTAACACATTGATATTTTTCTCAGCTGAATCATCGTTATTCTCACTTGTTTGAGATGCAAAGAATCCTGAATTGTAGTAATACCAATTGGCGTTTGACATTGCCACGCAATGCCATACTAACAAGTACAAAACACACCTTCTAGCATACATTATTATGTTTCAGACTTATGTTTGCAAATCAGATTTTCCAGCTATTTTCGACTTTAAAGAAAAAAAATATTAATCAGAATACTCGGGAGAGACGAACTGTATGCAGTTTTGCAGGCAAGTTATGAAATTATGCCACCGGTTTGCATGAAGCGTGATTGGTTTGGTTTTTATGAGCAGGTGGGATAACGTTATATGTATGTACGTTTATTTAGATAATCGTAGCTAAGTTTATTTGTTTTATATGTTAACTCAAGAAAAGACAGACAATTCTTTGACGGCCAGCTGGTTCAGCAAAAAATAATTTTATGCTATATGTTATTCTATGCCATAATTGGGTCCTGCCTACTATGACATCAAAGTAGGGGCCCCGTTTCTTTTTCCGTACTGATACAACAAGCTTGACACTGATTTTCTCCCAGAAGACGAATATTTTTATTCGTTTCTTTAGTCTAATAGTTAGAAATTTGGCGTCGGTTACCTAGAATGGGCTTTTAAACGATTTTGATCTGGCAGTTGCTTTAAAATTGAAATGCAAAAATCCCATGTAGTGGCTGTTCAATCTGTGGGCACGGCGCGGGCACCTGCCGCGGCCTGGATGCATGTATTTTACGGATGCCGATTTGCATATGAAAAGCGTGCCGCAAAAATAACTAAACTACCGTGGGGCCACAGATTAGAAAACGTGTTGAGAAGCTAAAGAACTGCTTCAGATATGCAATGGGGAGCTGACTTGAGGGTACCAGTGATAGTTTGCGATAAGTTTTATTACTATTTATATATTGAAATTGAAATTAAGTAGCAAATGATAGGAGTAGTAAATGATTAGAGTAGCCAAGGATTGGAGGGTAAAGAAGGATCTTCGTTGTCAGAAGAAGATGAAAGCAATGAAATTCACATCAATAGTAAACTAAAATTAGCAAAAAGAAAAAGAAAAAAACATTTTGCCAAAGTTGGTTAACTGCTCATGAATTCAAAAAATGGATAAGTAAACGTATTGGAAAAAATGGAAAGATGGTACCATTTTGTAAACCTTGCCAACTTGAAGTGAAAATGCTGACAGGATTGCAAAGGCACGCCAGTAGTGTTAGACATCAAGAAAACATGAAAGGTGTGAACGTAGTGAAAGTAGTGCTGTAGTTCCAACTCTTTTTACAAGCGCAACTGATGTAACAATTGAGCTGAAAGTTGGTGCTTTCATTGCCGAGAATGCGTTGCCAATATCAATGAGTGAGAACATAGTATCACTGCTGAAATCATTATTCCCAAAGGATCTCAATCTGTAAAGTGTAAAGCTTGGGAAACAAAAGGCCGCCAACATTATCCGACAAGTTTGGGGTTGCAGTACGTCAATGATACGGCGAAAAGATTGAGAAATAACATGTTCAGTATAATTATTGACGAAGCTACAGATAGAAGCTCAAAAAGCAATTGGCAGTCCTTGCAATATACTTTGACTTCAATGATTTCAGAACAAAGTATTTTCTGCTGGATATGGTGAAATGTTCTAATTGCAGTGCAAGGGGGATTTATTCCACAATGAAACAAGCTTGGCAATGAGCATGGCACAGGAATGGAAAGCATCATTGGATATTCCTCAGATACTACCAATGTGATGTCTGGGAAAAACAATTTCGCTGTTCAGCTATTAACTTCGGAATTCCCAAATGTTATTGCTGTCAAGTGTTCATGCCATCTCATTCATTCAGCGTCATCATATGCTGCTGCAAAGCTTCCTAAAAGTTTGGAGGATTTATGTCGTGATATCTTTGCACATTTCAGTCGATCAGCAAAACGACAAGATAACTACAAATATTTTCAAACTTTTTTGAACTTGAACTTCACAAAATGTTGGCACCGGCACCCTCGCAAACCAGACGGCTGTCTTTGCAAGCTTGCGTGCATCGAATTTTAAACCAATTTGATGCACTAAAACATTACTTTTTATTGATGGCAACAGAAGATCCAACCTACTCAAACGAACGGATCAGTTCTTCGTTGAACGATATGTTCACAGAGGCTTACTTAGAATTCTTAAGCTACCAGCCTGATGGAGTCTTTTAACCGCCTAATACCAAAGTGAGAAGCCTCTACTTCATCTTCTGAAAGACCAGGTGGAAGGATTGATAAAGCGCATTGCTGAAGATTTCATGGAGATCACATACCGTAAATCCTCGAATAAGCCACCGGGGGCTTATTTGCAAAAACGAAATTTTAGCCTGCTTATTGTTCAATATTAAGGAAAATAAAAGCTATACGATGCAGTCCATCAATGAAGTTATTGGTTTAAACTTGCTGCTACTTGCAATACATTCCCTAAACAACTTCAATGTCTAGATACTTGGGCTCAATATCCTCGCAAATGATTACCAGGATGGGGGCTTATTCGAGGGGAGGGTTTATTCGAAGGTGGGGGCTTATTCGAGGATTTACGGTATGTAAAAGATATTGAAGATACCTGTGATATTGATCCGACGGATAAAAGTCGTTATGTGCCTTTGAAAAACGTTTATTTTGGCATGGCATAACAGCAACAACAACAATTAAGGAAATGGAACAGAAGAGGTTTTGGCAAGGTTCACCAAATATGTGGGTGTTGCTGGGAAAGCATTCATGGAAAGAAATGATGCAGACTTTGCGGTAAATGCTTCTCTCATAGCCAAGTATTGCCCAGAGTGGCACGGTGATTAGTACGCGTGCATACTATCGACTATTATCTGTTCAAATCCTGCAGGTGAGAAGTTGGTTAGAATCTGATACATGCCGATATTCTGAGGATTGACAAGAGAACGTCATGATCCCGGGCGTCAAAATCCTCGGCGATATTAGTATTCGAACATAATTAGCATACCGTATTTCCTCTAAAGGACACTGCGGCGTTCAATAGAAAATCCAATTTCTCGATGCGGCGTTCGATAAAGGGCGGCGTTTATTACAAAGTGAAAAGTGAGATAAAAAATAAAACAAGCAATGTTTTCTTTTCCCAAACACGTAAATCAAAGACTGTATGAAAAACGTTTTGAAGTTCACAAAAGATGTGTTCGCGCTAATGTTAAGTTTCCATCCTTAGTTATAGAAGAATTTGTTGATAGAAAACAAGTAAAACTCTTAAAAATTATCCGTTACTTCTTGTTTCGATGTTTTCTAATAAACGCCACTTTTCAAGATGCGGCGTTCAATAGAGAGCGCCGTTTTTGAGAAGAAATACTGTATTTTGTTGTTATTTTTTTCATTTCATTCAATACTCTGAGTGGGGCATATAACGCAAATTTTAGGATGTATTTGATATATTTTGTTGTTACATATACAATGCAACACATGTTTAAAGAAGAAGTAATAACAAAATTACACGCCTCAATAAGAAAAGCTAGAAGTCAAATAAAGTTCTACCAGTTGTGAACAAAGTTTAGATGGTTACTCCTCGAGTCTTTGTGTTACAATAGTTCTCAATAATGTAACTTAGTGTGTACCAAAGAAGAGGTTCAACGTGCTGGACCCTAGGACCAATGACCATACGACCCTAACATCCTCAATAACCATAAAAATGCAGAAGTTTTAAAATTTGGCTATGCATGGTGCGCTTTAAAAATTTAATATGGCTGGCCTTGATTAAATGTTTTGCATTAGCCTTTGGGCGCCAATTTGAAGGAATTTGGGAATCAAATATTTGGTATCTCGCATATGAATTCTTTAATATGATCGCACACATCATCATTCCATGGTAGGCCATCTGTGTATAAGACTATGGCAACGCAATGTTCCCTTGACTCCCAATTGTTAGGTTCACCTGTTTTCCAGTCGGTAAAGGTGACAGGACTACCATTGCTCCATTCCATTGTGCCTTCCTTTCGTCTATCATTCATTCCAATCCACACATCCCATTTTAAACCCGTTGATTTGACAAATTCAACAACTCTTTGATTCTCTTCTGAATTTCTTATGCTCACCAGGTCTCCCTTCAAATCGAGGCAGTACTGCCTCGCTTCGGGCCAGTTTTTACGTAAACCGACACCGTCAACTTTTGGAATAACGTACAATGGTGGTCCTGAAATGAGAGAGAGACTAAAGTGCATTCTCGAAAGGATTTATGAATTATGTAAATACATGGATTTCTTTCAGAAGATACATTATAAATGCATTCAGTTTTGTATGAGTTAGAACTTTTCAATGGAATTTTGTCTTTAGAATAACATATGTATTGATACGTGATACGTAGATGCAAGGTGCAGGTGCGGATACACAACAAGAAAGATATAATTTGTTTATTTCTGCAAGTCTTTTTTTTTTAATTAAGAATGTTCTAGATAAATTGTGTAAAACGAAACGTAAGAAACACCACGACCTGAGGCTGTGTGGCTTACCTTGAACTTTGTTCCATATTTCTTTTCCATTTGTCCCTTTTACTTTGGAAAGAACAGAACAGGATTGATCCATATTGCAATTGAAGAACTCTTCATTTAACACATTGATATTTCTCTCAGCTGAATCATCGTTATTCTCACTTGTTTGAGATGCAAAGAATCCTGAATTGTAGTAATACCAATTGGCGTTTGACATTGCCACGCAATGCCATACTAACAAGTATAAAACACATCTTCTAGCATACATGATTATGTTTCAGATTTCAAATGTCAACAGAACTCAGTTCATATCCTCTTTACAAAGAAAATTGTCAAAGTGTTTTCCACTCTGGAGATTAAGATTCTAATTAGAATAATCTGAATAAGCGAATTATATACAGTTTTCTGCAGCATTTCATTGGCTATTTATAGTGATATGGCACCAGTTGGATGGAGGCACGATTGGTTGTTTTTTATAGATGGTTTTGCAACACAACTCAATATGCTTGTTAATATTTTATATCTTTGTTGTCACCAAAACAAAAAGGCAATTCTTGCACGTTCATTTTGTTTAGCATATCATATATTTATGCTATATTTTACTTTATTTCATTTTCTATTTGATTTGAAGTCATCACAAGGCAAGGCATGTCAGCTGGAAATTCTTGACATTCATCGAAATTTGGTGGAATTTCGGGGGTCATTTAATGAATAATGAGTTATGTGAGATGTATATTTTCATGTGACAATAAACTTCATGAGACTGAACCCACAAACGGTTTGCTGCTGGGACATTCATTGTGTGCGGGCCTATGTTTAATTTGCAATTGCCGAGGGTTGATAAACAATGCTGACATATTATTTCTGCACAAGACTGTTTTGGCTTGAATATTGCATGTTATACATTTCTAAAAATGTTTCCACGAGTTGTTATGTTCTGCCAATTGTTTCGCAAGGGGGGGGGGAGTTCTTTTTGGCCCACCCTGTATATTGGGCCCCTTTTGGATTTTTCCTGGCTTGGCAGCACCAAGCCCAACATGGGATCCCTAGTACATAAATATAGATAATAATAATATAATAATATAATAATAATAATAATAATAATAATAATTTTAAGAAATTCCAATTAATTGCTCAGTTTATTCAAAATTCATGTCACACTCGATTTTCAACTCAGAATGAGGCTGGGTATGGGTTTGCAGCACATAGGCCTAAGCTGAGCTGAGGAGCTGAGGCAAAAAGCGCCAACCATTCGTCAAGACGCAAACGATTTTAAAGGAAAGTAAGTTTTTTAATTTCGTCCTGATGAAGAAAGCCTTTATTATACGTCATTGTTCAGCTGTAGCTAAGCTTTAATTTTTTTGCCATTGAAATAGCTTATTTTTGCCTGAGGATATTATTGAACTCATTTGTTTGTTTTGTTGACCACTTACTGTACTGTTACTGCAACCTTCTTTGATTTAAGAAGATACGGAGCAGGTTTTTTTGGTTGTTTATCTTGATGCGTGATGAATATATGTGAAGAAGTTTCAAAGAGAATAAAGGCTTGCAACGGCATTTTGAATCTCAGCTTCGTTGACCTGAAAGTCCTTTCTACAGAAATATTGAATCTCCGTTTTAGCATAAGAGTCCTTCTCCTGTCCAACTGTTCATTAATCATGCCTCCAAGTGATATTGGAAACCTTGAACTTTTGGAAGACCTAAATTTGGACGATAATGGTCTTTCAGTGATGCCATCTTGTGTTGGCATGCTTAAAAATCTAAAATGCTTATGTCTGAGTGGAAATTCACTTGCTCATGTACCCCAAGAACTCGATAAGCTAACACGTTTGTCAAGACTTTTTATAAACAATGCACAATTGATGTTTTTTCCAATGGAAATCTGCAGTTTGCAAAGCCTTGAATATTTAGGTTTATCAGAAAATCAGATCAATGCTATCCCAGATGAAATCAAAAGTTTGCAGAAGCTAAAATGGATTAATCTATCAACTAACAGTCTTTCCAATCTGCCTGTTGACTTCAATCGACTCAAAAACCTTCATTACATAAATATATCCTTGAATAACTTCACGGAAATTCCTCAACAAGTGTTTGAAATAGATGGTTTATCAACTATTGTTATGCAGAAGAATAAAATTAATGTCATTCCAAGTCAATATACAGACAAGATACTGAGATTGGGGAAATTTGATTTGAGAAATAATTTGATTGAAGACATGTCAGTGGATTTGATGACTTGTGATCATGTTTTTATTGGAAATTATGCTTAAAATTATGTTTAAAAACTTTTATAAAGTCATTGAAAATCATTAAAGCAGTAAGTTTGTATTTATTTTTATTATTTATTGAAAACTGCAGATTGTTTGTTGTTGCACAGTTTATATTGTTGATGAATTTAATCAGTTGATTATATCAGCCATCAATGGTAATAATATAAGTGATCACATTTTGAAGACATTAAAGCAATCATAACAGTGGTGGTTCATTGAGAAATCACTTGAATCAAGCAACAATTAAATTAGTGATTGCTTGATTGAGGCAATCATTGAATTAGTGATTGCTAAAGGCACTGGTTGAGTGGCTGATTGCTTCACAGCTGACTAAATGAATGACTGCTCTTTTCAAATAATATGTACTTCAGATTGCGTGGAAAATATGTTCCGCGTTTTCCCCCTGCGTTTGCCGTCGCCATAACAATCTTAAAGTGTCTTTCCCGACGCAATTATGTCCTGAAGAATATACAATCATAGTCAACTACCCAAAACTACCTTTAGAAATAGAAATGTCACGACTTTCCAGATTCAGATCCATTTAAGAAAATAAATGAGGTTCTTGGATTATTGAATTATTGCTGCACATTTTCCCCGTGTGTCAAAGCAATCTCCCTCCGGGTTGCCAATGTTGCAGCACCTGGTGTTGAAACAGGTAAAGCGCACGAATAATTAATGTCCCTTGGTTTGGTGTTTTCAAACAATAAACTCGTCGCTTACAACCTGTTTCGAATGTGCTTGCTGTTGCAGAATTAGTTCGTGAAACAACTGAAGAGTCTTTTTGAAGATTCGCTTGAAGCAACACAGTCTTTCGACTGAAAAGCCATTAAAGCAACACAAATTGGAAGTAACAGAACCATAGAACAGAACATATTCCTGATTGGACGAATATTCATTTTTGTTTTCATTTTATGAGGTTTGTATCGCTCGTTTTAGGATAGCTAAGTATTCAGTATATTGTTTGTAACGACACAGCAAAATTTATAATACGTATTATGCTCGGTTAACCTGAAAGTAATTATATACTTCCATGGCTGTTGATATTAATGTGAAGGTTGACATAGCTATTCTCCAAAATGTGCTGTTTTATAGTGAAGAATAGCAATGGTGATTTTGTTAGGGGCCTATGCACATGTGTGGAAGGAAGCTGTATTTTTGCATGTTCAGCAATTGTGTGCAATGCTTTGTTGAAGAATTTGCTCGGGCTCTTTAGTTTCAAAATACGTTACTTTAAAATTCAGAGTCTTACAAAAAACACACATTTTCTTATTTTTCATATATTTTGAGCAAGCATTCTTCTGCAATTTTTAAGGCGTCACTCTCTTTACACGTTATTTTTATAAGAAACCTGGCTCACTCAAGGCCTAGTATAGTAAAAGCTCTTTAATTTTTAGCCACATCTACATCTACATATTAATCAGTAAAACCAATAAAGTACCACATTTTAGTTCTAAAAGTTTCTTTAAAGTTTCTTAATTTAATGAAAAAGTTGCAGTGGAAACGAAGAAAAAAACGTGGATGTAGCAAAATATTAGTATTATAACAAAGAACAATCGTTTGCATTGCAATAAAGTACAATTACTTTTAAGCAAGGAAATATGCAGCACTTTGTAACGAAGTAATTTAACTTGGAGATCTGAAGATCGTCAGCCAGTGCCGCGTGACGCTTGATTGCGCATGCGCACAATAGCTGGGAAGCTGTTTGCGATATTTGAGCGGCCAGAAAGCAATGGAGGTGTCATTAAGCCAATATTGTCTATATTCAGTTTTTAATAAATTGGTCAGGTAATAGAGTAAAAAACTGTTTACAAGTGTTGCAACTAGCATTTCGTTCAAACATATTTGACAATTATTTCTTTTCTACGGTTTAATCGGAAAATACATAGCTGGAAGATCTAAATCTGAATCCGTCGGTTCTTATATGCGGATTTTTGCTGTAATGCCCACGTGTCGCGCGTTCTAATCTCATTCTTAGCTGACTTTTTGCGTTGAGCACATTTGATGCACCGCATGAATTTGTTGTTATTGTTTTAGCGTTGCTTGATCTATAAGTTTTTAACTTGAGTCCAACTGACTTTGAGCTGTTTGCAAACAAGGACGTTTGATTAGGCTAATTGTGATCTTTTGATTGACATAGAAAGAAGGGTTTTTAATTGAAGTTGTCTTCAGTCTTCGTTTGCAAGTTCCATCTTTCTGGAATAAAAGTTTAGTTAGGTAAAATTATTGCAAATAAAAGGATGACAAAAATTTTTGATTTTCCAGGGGAACATTGCGAATTGGAGAGTTTTACGGGTTATTTATGCCTGGGTGCTAACATACCATCATAACAAGTGGAAGAAGAAGGAGAGAACCAAACTGTCGACATGCAACATTTACACAGAACCTCGTTATTTATGAGGTAAGAAACTTACTTCAATACCTGTTCGCTGTAGCAGATATCACTTCCCTAATTTGAATACAAAACGTTTTATTTTCATATTTTATTGCCTCCTGGGCGAAGGCATTTAAGGTGAAAATTTGCTGTTTTTATAACTTAAATCTGCAATACCATAGCAGATTTTGATCATTTTGATAGTCAAATTGTTGTTTGAAGTAGCAGGGCTATTTTCGACTCAGCCCACGTCACGTCACGTAGGTACTTCTAATGCGCATCAAAACAAGGAGTTTTATGCAATTTCTTTCAGTAGGATGTGATTAGTATCTACCATGATTTGTATCTACCACAGAACAGTATTTCTCTTTGCGTGACCGGATTTTCCTTGCATAGTAACGATTATTCACACAATAATTGAAAATTGACCATCTTGCAATGGACTAAGAAAAATAAAATAACTTATTCTGACGTCTTATAAAAAGCGCGTGTTTGTGTGCAAGCAGTGAATCTTGTGGGAAGGGTTTGGCAGGTGCAAAAACGTGAATTATCCTTACTGCTGCGCTGCAGCTAAAGATTTGCACAAACATTTCTAGTACTTGAATGGTTTAGAAACAGTTCGTAGCTGTTTAGTTGTGGTCAGGGATAAATTTTGAACAAGTTTTGATGTTTTAGCTTCACAAAATGAAGTTTTCTTGTATAAAGAAAGATATCGAGTAGTGTTTTGTTTTTGCTTGAAACTGATGAATTGTTTGATTCAGTCATGTGCTCATTTTATTATTGCATGACTTACTTGTTTGTGCGTTTTTTGCAACTTTGTAAGTATGTTCCTAAACGCATGTTTTTTCTCGCAGGGGGAGAAACAATGTGTATAATAAAAGGCGAAGAACAAAGAAGCCACTGGTGAGTTTGGGACCACTACTGTTATTGCTATTGTTATTGTTGTTGTTACTGTTATTGCTATTGTTATTGTTGTTGTTACTGTTATTGTTCTTGTTGTTCTTGCTGTTGTTCTTGTTGTTGTTTTTGTTGTTATTGTTATTGCTATTGTTGTTATTATTGTTGTTGTTATTTAGGTTTGCCTCTCGATTAACTCGCAGTCTCATCAACAAAGCGAAATAATTTATCCCTGGGTATTAGACTAATCAGGTTCCTGTTGTTGTTGTTGTTGTTGATATAGCTAGAGTCAAATCAAAATCAATAAGTCTCCGATGGGACAAATTCTATGATGACCCTTAGATAGTTTGATTTAACCACGTCAGTTCCCCTTGCTTTATTCTTATTGCAAGGCGGTTAGTATGGAGCAAGTAAAGCAGAGGAACATTGCTATCATTACCATATTTTTCGTATGAGATGCTGTATGTTGATTGTTCTGTGTTGCATCTTGATTGGAAATTAGTTAGCTACCATTTAATTATCTCTCATATCTATCTTTTAATTACCTAATCATTATCAATTATTAATCGTTTTTATTTTCTAGTCTGTTTTGGCTTGCGATGGAGGCAGTTTACTTAGGGTGAGTCTAAAGCTATTGCGATATTCTCAGTCTCATGCAAAAACAGTTAATTGTCACATGCGGGGAGTTCTGTATAACGTTCTACGCGGTCAGCAGTCTTTTGCAATAGTGATGTATGATGCTGTTTAATTTATTAGATGATGGCGAGCAGAATAACTTGTGACACGTAATTGAGGCTTTCTAGATGCATCTCTTTTGAATAATTTAGTGCGTGTGGGAAATGTGAGTTTGAAAACACCACCTGGCTGAATTAGTAGTTTCACTTTCTTTACTAATGAGCGGTAGTTTTTTTGCTTAACAGTTAACTATTTTTATATTTGTGTTAAAATCAAGTAATGTCATGAATTATACACTATAACTTGGTGGAAGCACAGTCATTGAGGGTGGTATAAACATGCAATAGGGGGTGCAAGGGGGCGCTTTTCTCTTCTCTAAGCTTCGACAACATAGTTTCGATTCTGCTTTGACTCGAGCGAAATTGAATCAACAAGATAACTTTGTTGCAGAAATAGAACAACTGTGTATATATGGCGCATCAATGCAATTTCGCAACTTTGTGCATCTACGGGGTATCGGTTGCTCGACAATGCTTGATTATATTTTTATCGCTTTTGGATAGAAGTGTTACGGAGACATTGCTTGTATCATGATTTTCTTCATTAATAGCAGGGTGAATATTGTTATTAATAATAAATGTTTTGGTCAATCCCGCATTACCATTTATTGACTTCTACATTGATTATGCAACTTTGATATCTACATTGATATCAAAGTTACATAAGCAGGACTGCGACGGGGGCTTTGTCTTTTTAATAACTTGTGGTGAATGGTACACTGTAACATCTCCCAAATCGTGTTCGCTGTTTACACGCTTGTTTTTAATGAGGCTTGCTTCAAGATGTGGTGCCCTGAAACTCTTTGTTTTGGACCTATCTTAATCAAATTGTAGTTCCAAGAGTTCCCAATAGTTCCTTGCTTTTAGTGGCACATTCAGTGTCCTAAAAATTTCTTTTCATACTGTCGATGCTATGAGTATTATGCGGAGACAATTGCGTGCAGGCAAACGCGGACAATGCATGTAGCACACGTTTTATGCGAGATTTGACTGTAAATTGGTGGGACCGCTTTCCTAATTCTGAGTTATTTGCGATGATGCAAATATTCAAGTTGTAAACCTATTCACAAATTTTTCCTTTAGTTGCACAAGCTCCTTGAATTGTTCGGTCAATCATCTACATGCAGGTTCCCTATAAAGTGGTTCCTCTTAAAAAAACGTGTAGGTTCCCTATAAAGTGGTTCCTCGTAAAAACATGTATTTTAACAAGAAATAATTAAGAACTTCAGTGCTGAGGTTCGTTAAGAGACTATCAGTACTCAGCACACGTGTTCAAAATCTTGCTAAATTTCAGCAATTTTCCCCATTAATAAAAACATTCAGAAAGGCATTTTCGTTCTTCTTCTTTCTTTCGGCATCTTAATTTTCTCTGAGCCTTAAATTTTCAACTGCTATTCTAAAATTGTCACCACCTTTAGCCTCTGAATTCTTATAGACATTATTCGCATGAAATTAAGTGTGTATTTTGTCATGCATTTAGAAAAATATACAATCACAGCAATTTACAAATTAATAAAAACTACCTATTAGGTTTGTTTTTATTATTAATATCATGAAGTCCAAAAAGAACCAAGTAACATTAGAATACAATATGGCTCAAGTACTTCATGTAAACCGTGCTTTTTTCATCTCTCCGTTGATCGCCTCCAAAGAATAATTGTTCTTCTGGCGACAAGAGAATTTACCAGACGACGAAATAGTAAAGCTTTTTAAAAATAAGGCTTATTATGCGATTGTCTCTCTGATAATTCGATCTTTCTCCTTCTCAGCTATATCGATGAACACTGCATTTAAGAGTATTCAATGACAGCTTTGCTCATTCATATTGTTAATCGGTTAACGGACACAACACAGCCTTGGGTATTTGAAGTATGCTCTAGCATAAAAGGGCACCGAAATTTACTACGAATCATTTGTTTGGCAAGTCCCCATTCAATTGTCACTGCTTGATCAATTCGCAAGAGGATTTCGTGCTTGGAATGTGAATCTCAGAATGTGAATAGGATGGGGGGTTGTATGTCACATTTTGCTGAGGTCATCAAAAATGCACCGCTGCAAAACAAAAAAGTCTGAATTGCTTTTAAGCTGGCCGGGCAGTTTAGTGACGCACTACTTTCAGATAGATAGATGGATAAATAGATAGATAGATAGATAGATAGATAGATGGATATACAGATAGATATATAGATAAATAGATAGATCGATAGATAATAGATAGATAGATAGGTAGATAGAGATAGATAGATAGATAATAGATAAAAAGATATATATATAGATAGATAAACTTTATTTACCGCTGATAAACCTGGTTAGCTTAGCAACTTATCTTCCCGGGGAAGATTAGTTGTTAGGCTAACCAGGTAGTTAGCTAGGCTATCCTTCCTCTACTAACTACGCAAAAAGAATATAAATACAATTTAAAAGACGTCATTTAAGTTTCTAAAAACAATTTTGTTTAAAGTATTAAGTTTGACTATTAATATCTGAAACGTGAAGGTAATGCTGATACATTCTCTTAAAAATTCCCAGTGATGTTGACTGTTTAATGTTTACTGCTTTTTGTTTGCAATTTTTTCTTCTTTTTCGACATTTTCTTCAGCTTTTTATACGGGGTCCATGCCCTTCGCTAGTGTGAGGGCCGAGACCTCCCCATGTAACCTCTGTACTTTCGTCAGTATGTCAGTATTTCGGCTATGCATGCATTTTCCGCCGTGTCACACGCACGCATTGAATGCGTGCACGCAGTAAATGCTCAAGATTCGTGTACTGTGTTTCACCGCGTTCTCAATGTTGCGTGTTTCTTCGTCACAAGCCTGTGACATCAAATGATGTCGCAGGTATTTTCGCATGAAGAATCATTACACGCTTTTTTTATAAGAACAACCTTTATAAGAAACACCAGGCTGAGATTAGGCCAAAAATAAGAACAAAATAAGAAACAAGGCAGGCTCAGATTCAACAAAACTCAAGAAATAAAATATCAGCAACAATAGAAAATAACACACTACTGTAAGAACAGAATAATAGAAAGCGCTAAACAGCCATTAAGCAAACTTATTGCAATAGAATTAGTTCAACACCATCGATATCGGTCTTTTATGTAATATATGCTGCCATCTGTGTACAAAAATAAGAAACAGAATAAGAAACACCTTAGGCTGAAAATATACGGAAAAATAAGAAACGTCAGGCTGAAACTGGAGCCAAGTGTTCTTATAAAAAAAACGTAGTTCGGTTGCACGGAACGCTTCAATAGGCTGAAAACCCGATGACATACACGCCCCCGGATCGCATCGGGTCCTTATTGTCATTCCGAGAATGCGGTATCATTCATGCTAACAATACACGCATTCAGCAACACAATACCTCTCCGCAAATATTCAGACATGAATTGTATTTCGAAGTCGAAGATAGACCTATGGAAGCACGGAGTTTTAGCACCTGCAGTTCGTAAAATCTTATTGACGACATAAGGCATAACTTTTGATTTGGGAAGTCGTGAATATAGCAGCTGGTTGTAATATTGAATATTCACTAGAAATGGATTGCAGGCAACTTCAGGGGATGACAAAATGGTTGAAACGATTCAGTTTAGTTTCGAATGACCTATAATTGATGTATACGCAGGAAGTAAATAAACGCAATCAATGTCAATAGGTACAATGAGTGAGTAGGCCGTATCCTAATCTGCTTGTGATCACTTAGATTAAACAGCAAAGCGACACAATTGTGAGCGCCAAGCAATACACAACTCAGGGCGCTAAGGTATTTCAAGATGGTGAGGTTGAGTTTCTCCAGGAAACGACGTTTTTCCCATAAAAGCAGAAACAAAACAGATCTTGCAGCTACTCTATCATCACAAGCAAGGTCAGCATATGATAATGATGATGATGATAGCGATGAAGAAGGAGATGATTTGAAGTTGGATCTGATTAAACGACGAGCCATTGATCGTTGGAGTTCATTCACCCCTGGTTGCACTGTGAGTATAAATCAGGCACTGTAGGTATGTAGGTGTAGGTCGAGCATGTATGCACGTGAAAGCTTTGTTTACAATACAAATTAACCCGGGACGAACCCTGGTTAAGTGCAGAGTGAGTTCAAAGTAGGGGCACACTCGGGTTAGTTGCAGAGTGAATTCAAAGTAGGGGCAAATTCGGGTTAGTTGTGTTTTCCCTTAAAAAGCTAACCCGGGTTGAACCAACTCGTGTTCGCCCGGGGTTATTAGTCTGTGTATAGCTCAAACAGGGCTCAAATAGCTACCACATTGCACGTGTACACGCTTTTTTTTATAAGGAACCGTTTATAAGGAACCTACATGTAGAAGGTCAAAAAACTTAAGGAACTTTTGCTATTAAAGGCCAAATCACTAAGGAACTTTTTAATTTTGAATATATTTATATTTCCGCACAATTTACAATTAGGAAGCCGGTTCCATTGATTTTCAGTACTTTTACATTATATGAAGCTTCTTCATGTTTTTACCTGTTATCTTTTCACAAGTTTATAGCAAAACGTTGAATTTAAATGCTTTTCTTGCGTCTGTACTAATTATGTCCACTAAATGTGAATTTAAAATTAAGGAACTATTAAGGAACTTTTAGAACTACAAAATGGTCAAAAGAGGTCTCAAAATAAGGAATTTAAAGAACTAGGCCCGAGCTAGGTTCCTTATAAAAAAAAGCGTGTAAATGTTGTGAATCAGTTGTGTTTTACACGTTTTTCTTTATATAAGAAACCTGGCTCAAGGCCTAGTAGTAAAAGTTTCTTAATTTTTAGCCACATTTTAGTTCTAAAAGTTTCTTAAAAGTTTCTTAATTTAATGAAAAAAGTTTCAGTGAAAGGGAAGAAAAAAACATGGATGTTAGTATTATAACATAAAAAATCGTCATGTGGAGCCGACAATGTTATGCTTAGCAGATAAAACACACTTACTGTAGTTGATATTTGTTGAATTCGTAAAGGAAAAACATGTTTCCGAAGTTTCTAATGTTTCTTAAATATTTCCTTGTAGTTCTAAAAGTTTCTTAAATTTTAGGGCGTCTACATCTAGGTTTCTTATAAACCGGTTTCTTATAAAAAAAAACGTGTATTGCTGCTTGCAGTCGCATGAATACAATGTTGTCAACAGTATGAGCCGTGAAGTAAATGGCCCAGAGGCCAGACGAGATGCAATGCTATACCCCTGAATGCATTTGCAATGAATCAAGAATTGCTCCATTTTAAAACCTGAATTTCTTTAGTTTGTCGGCATCCAAAAAGGTATCATTCGAGATTCCTAGAATTATTTTGTTTTTTTTATTGCCCGTTTCATGCTCAAAATGTCGAGCTTCGCACATGCTGCAAACTAAACATCTGGTGCCTTGAACTGCTTTGTTGTACAGATGAACAGATACCAGAGCGAAGCAAGTTGTTTCATGTTTACCTTCGGGGTCTCAAAGAGAATAATAAACGGTTTTGTTATTCTCAATATTTTTATATTGAAAAACTTATCCTGTATAAAAATTGGTTATAATAATAGCAAAACAGTTTCAGAGAACAATCAGATAAAATTTGAAAACATTTTTCGAGGATTTATTCAGGCTCTGATTGGGGAAGTTTGCAATATTGGGGAAGTTTACAATGTAGTATAGTAATTTGACGTCAATATTAAAGAATGAAAATAAACATGATAATGGATTATGGTAGATTTTTCGGAGGAACGAGACAAAATGGGCGTTTACAATACAAAACACACGGTAATTAGTTTGATTTTAACAGAGCTTTTCCAGACAGCCTATATATATATACATGTAACCTAAAGTATTCAATATATAGATTCCATTATTTAGTATATACAGTCAACTCTGTCTAATTCGAACACCCAGCGTGAAAATGTTCGAATTACAGAAAGTACACGAATTATAGCAGTTTGTTTGATAAGAACTGGTTCATTACTGATCCTTGAAGGGACAGAGATTCTCGTTCGAATAAGATAGAGTTCGAATTACACGAGTTCGAAATATGCAGATTTGACTGTATCAAGTACACTAAACTACCTAGGCTATACACGTGATATTACGGCCTATATGATGCTTTAACAATTTGCGTTTCTTTTGCATTGCCCTCGTAACGAGCAGAGGCCTGGGAGTGTGTTAGCAAATTGGGGGTACCACAATCTCGGGAAGGGGCAATTTATTGCCCATAAAAATGGCATGTTTCATGTTTTTGCAAGGGGACGTGCCCCCTGGACCTCTCCCCACGGATTCTGCGAAATTGGTAACGAGAAATACTTGCATTCGAGTAACGTAACTCGTTTTTGTGATGTAGTGTTCATACAATGACGCATGTCCATTACCCACACGTTATCCTATGTAATAAGTTGTATTGTATGTAACAGTTGTATTGTACATGAATAATCAGCCAGTCAAGATACAGTTAGAACAGAGTGTTGTGGTGTCCTGACTCCCTCTCGCAAGAAAATCAACCACATACGACGACATCACTTTGCTATGCAATTTATTGAGCAATTTATGCAAGTCGGGGATGTTTCTTTACGAATACGCTCCAGAGCTGGGACGGTAGTCAAAAGTTTGGTAGGCGATGTCTCGCTTGCTGTGGTGCTGTACGCTAAGGTTACACACATTAAAGAAAACGAACTTTGTGGCGTAAGGTGCGGTACGGCTGGCCCAACTGTACCACTTGTTTTCTTTTTAACTCTCTGAGTTTGACTGACTGTTTAACTCCATTTTACATTCTACTTCACTTTATTTATGTTTACAATAATAGTAAAGACTAGCGTGGTGACATGGTGCCCCATTCTTGACTGCATGGGACCCGTACCGTGTATTGGCACTCGCCTTTACAGTTTTGAACGGGTGCACCAGCCAACCACGCTCATGCTTAACAATACTGTAAACATATCGGTGTCAAATACAAGCTAAACATTCTAACTAAACAACGACCCACATAACATGCATTGCATAACTGTAGAATGTGTTTTGATCGAAGATGCCTAGCTATGCTCATAATGAGAAGGAAACGCTTCTATACAAATGTTATGTTCTTTGCAGGTGTTGATATCAAGTCGGAATCCATTAGAAGACTTTCATCGCTTGTTTCCCTCTTTGCCAACTGGTGAATTCCCCTTAAATGGTAATTGAATATTTACTCGTCTATTTGCTTCAAACTTATTTATTTATTTATTTATTTATTTATTTGTGCTGGCTCCAAATCATGCTTGTTTGTTACATGCCAGTAATTTTCAGTTGGCACGGATGGTATAGCTGGTACCGTGATTCCTTCATTGGGGTTTCTCGCAAAGTTCCTGCTTGTCAATTATCCCCCACTCTGAAACCATAAATTATTAATCAGTTCCAACCTCGAAGAAGCCACCACTTTGCTTCGCGAGTTCAGCTAGACATTTCACAAGCCCCACCTCCAATTAACCCGCATTGAAATACACACTTGGTAGACAAGCCCCCTAAATCGAGGATTAATGAGCCGATTCTAAAATCATACCGTAAATTTATTGATCAACATCGAAGCACTTTTAGCACAGTTGATGTTTGCTTTCACCTGCGTGCTATCCAACATCGATGCAATTTAAATTGAAGTTACTGGTACTATACACACAGCTGTATTGAGCTGGTCACAACATTCTTCTGACTGAAATCGATCTGAATAATAGAATACCATCTGTGGTGCACATAGCCGCGCCTGCGCATTCAACCTCCCTTTTCGAATGAGACTTTAGTACCGAGATGCTGCCACTCACAACACAGCATGCAACCTACTCATACAACCCATATAACTTACAAAACATTCTGCATTTTGTTACGTTATAATCACTCGAATTCACGTTGAATTTTCGAGACTCCACAATACGTTATTGCACTTTATAAGGCACATAAGAATGTTGTTTTATCTGATTTATAATTTATAACGTGTAATGTTTATTTATAATTTATGCTGAGTCTTATCTTTTAGTGTTCACGTGTGCACTGAGCAAAGAAATTTTATTGCAAGGAAAGATGTTTGTCTCGCAAAATTGGATTTGCTTCTATTCCAATATCTTCGGCTATGAAACAAAGGTAATGCAGTCTTTTTGCTTGATTTTAATTAATACACGTTTGTCTCCCAACCGTTTAATGTATCCCAAGTTATTATTTGCTATTTGGCGCTTTTCAACAACAGTTTTGTCACTTTTATAATTTTTCGTATAAACGCCCAAGGCGTTTATTAGATCATTCAAGCCAGATGAAGGTCTGGCGCATAAATAGGTGGCGTTTATTGAATTTGGGGTGCTTATTTGAGGAGTCTTTAAAAGGATGGCTGCTTTAATTTGAAGTAATACGTCATGAAGTAATCCCCCCTAGGTTCTCGAACGTTGACCAATAATGAAAAATTCATATCACAATCAATATTATTACATTTACAATTAAACTCCCAAGGATTAATGGAGATTTATTGTGCATGGGACATCTATTTTGAACATACTTTACTTTGTTGTGTGAAGTGTTATTTTTAGTTTTCAATTGAATTTCGCAGGAAATGATTGAAATAAGAAAGATTCTTGCTCTTCGTCGAGAACGGACCGTATTTGTTGTCCCGAATGCAATATCTATGCGAACCAAGGAAAGGAGGGTAAGCTTTGCTTCATGCTCTTTTTTAGTTTGATTCTCTTTTCATTATTCCGTCCTTCTTCATCTTAGTTGTTTATAACTTTGTTCCACTTTACCCTGCTTTACTCTTCTTTGTTCCTCTTGATCCTGCTTTACTCTTCTTGGCTCTCTTTTGTCTTGCTATACTCTTCTTTGCTTTTCTTTATCCTGCTTTACTCTTCTCTGTTCCACTTTATCCTGCTTTACTCTTGACTTTTTTTAGTCCTTCTTTGCTTCACTGTTGGCAACTGTTGGTTTCACTTTGCTTAGCTTCGCTATCCTTTTGCTTTGCTCTTTCTTGTTTTTCTGTACCTAGTTTACAGCTCTACCCATCAACTGTACTGTGACCTAATCGGATTTCGCATCGTGTTTCAACACATGTTTTTCTCAATGTATTTCACATTTGCCTTTTAGTATTTCTTTTGCTCCTTCCTATCACGCGAGACAGTTTTCAGACTGCTTTCTAGAATATGGAAAGCAGCAATTCGTGACAAGGTGGGCCAAAAAACGATACAGATTTCACTACTATAAAAGCACATTTATTTATTATCGTTTTTAGCTTGCAAAAAGTCATTTTTGTCACAACTCTCATTTGTAGAAACTCTCCGATTCAGATGGTGATATAGAAGACAGTAAACCAAGTAAGAAATAATTTATATTTCATTTTATTACTTTATATTGACTTTATCACTCAATAGTTCTTTACCAGCTGAAAATGTCAATATAAGCTCTTTATCAACTAAATAAATCAACGTAATTTGCAGTTATAATCAACCGCACATAATATTTGACTAGTTCATTCAATTCTCTTTATAGATATGTTCGACGATACAGATTTAAATGACAATTCAACGAGGAATTCCATATCAGAGTACAGCTTTGACACCCGTGCAAGTTTTAGCGACAAGGACTTGGCTGTATTCAGCTACTCGACTCCGATATTCCCCAGACGAAAGATACACGTGTACCCTGCTGTCTTATGCAAGAACGGCCTACGAAAGGTGGGCGGTAGTAAGGTGGAAGAATTGGGCCTAAACGACTCCCTTCAGTTGTGCAAGTGGAACACGGAGGCAGATTTGAGGGATTTGAAAATCGTCAAATACAATCGAGCTGCTAGGCTATGGAGGAAGAAACGTGATTTACGTCTGAAAAGTAAGTTGTTTACACGTGTTTTCTCTGTACGAAAGTACTTTATAATAAAGTAGTGTTCCGCTCTAGACTCACTACATTACATTACGTCCCAGTGCCTCGCTCGCAACTCGCTCAACATAAGGGATCCAACAAAACGAGCAAGGCACAGGGACGCAAAGTAGTGCGATTCACTGATATTAGAGTCCGTTTCCTTATGGAAAAGACGCGGAAACGTATTTTGAAGTTTGAAGAGATACAAATACCTTGGAGAGGCCCGGAGCATTTACACAACTAGGAACATCAGCCGTGCTCTTATTCCCCTGCAAAAATGCTCTTTTGTGAAAATAAAAATGGTCATTACAAAGGACATTTCTTTACTTGAAAAAGGACATTTCTTTACTCAGAAAAGGGTTCTGGCCCAAAATTTGGGAGACACCAGAGGCACGTCCCCCCCCCGTATTTACGCTCTGCTTTTTACATTATACATTATTAATTTCCCATAGAACTCGTAGATTTCATCAGAAACTTCTCCGTGCCATATCTTGATCCCCTTCTCACATCTTTATAACCGTCAGAGGCCCTGATATCGTTTGTTTTATATTTTCATTTTACCGACATTTTCTTTGTTTACATTTTAGACGATTCTCGCCATACACATTATCGTTGCAAAATACATCCTAAAACGTTGGGTAAAGCGTTTTGCAATTATGCCACGAAGGCGTTAAATTATCTCCGAAAAAGGTTTGACTTTTCACTATTTCACCTCAATTAATAGCACAGCCTTATTTCACGATTATTAACTCTTAATGCAATCTTCATTTTAAAAACTTGTGAAGTGAGCTCTCTAATCTTAGCCTGATTTAATAAGACAGCAGATTTTCTCAATCTTTCTTGGAAGAATGTATTAGAGCCCCATCACGATAATGTGTTGCACATTCATTGTTTTAGGGTGGCGAATTGCATGACGTTAAACTGGTTTATTTCGATAATGTAAGTTAGACTCACTACATTGCGTCCCTGTGCCTCACTCGTTTTTGCTTGCTCGGTTGTTTTGAGCTAGACTCGCTGCATTGTGTCCCTGTGATACGTTCGTTGGACAACTCCGAATAAGAACAAATCGTTGTGCTTGTACTCAATCGAGACTCGTGCAACAAGTCTAGTGTTGAGCGAGTTACGAGTGAGGCACAGGGACGCAATGTAGCGAATCTAAATGTAAGTGGCTTTATGTTTGCGAATAAGTAACTCTGTTTTATCTGACACGAAACGCGGCTTTTTTAGTCTTTATCATTGAAAACTGAATTCTAATCATCGTTCTTTATCCATCTGATTTTTATCTTTTCAGAATTATAATTCTTGGCCTTATGTCGCTGTTTCTTTTCTACAAGATCAATAATCTCAGTCAAATATTTGATGATAAAAATGATAGTTATTCACCGTGAGTTTCTTCTAAATATTATCATTTTTATCATTACCAATGCAACTGTTATTGTTCCTCCCACTTCTGTTATCTTGCAGTTGGTATTGCTGCCATTATGTTTTTGAGGGTAACCAAACCTCGTTCTCATCACACTTGTTGCGCCTTGTGTGATATCATAGCCTTTATTACTTTGTTGCTACTATTTTATTTCTCATATACAGTCAAATGTGTATAGCTCGAACTCGTGCAATTCGAACTCTATGTTATTCGAAGGAAATTCTCTGCCCCTTCAAGGATCACTTATGAACCAATTCTTATAAATCAAACCTCTATAATTCGAAGTTTTGTAACTCGAACATTTTCACGCTTCCCCAGCCTGTTCGAATTAGACAGAGTTGACTGTATTATTATTATTATTATTATTATTATTATGTTAAGCTATGTATTTTGTTTATGTCACGAAATTGGATGTTTGTCGATGCTGGTAACGGCGTCAAATATTTACACTCTAACTCTTTTTGATACCAAGTGAAACAAAAGATTTATTCGCCCTGCTTTTAATTTCAGGCTGTGCAAAGCAAATAGATTGCAGTTACCATTAGCTGAGCGATATCAGTACTCTAGTAAATTAAAGAGGTATGTGCTTGTGCTATTTGTTGTCAATTAGGTTTCTTGTTACTCCTTTCAATCGGTTTTTGCACTTGCTGTTATTCACCTTTTTTTTAACATGGCTCGGTATTGCTTTGCGTTAATTTATTTTGATTTAACTGGTTTTTCATTGCTTTATCTCCCTTCTTACCATAAATTATGTTTCTTCCCAGAGTGAACGATATTATATCTTCAAATTTAAAAGCTGTTTACGAGGTTTGTTTACTCATTTTGTTTGACTTGTTCATCATTTACATCTCCAGCTAGCAAGGTTTTCAGTGACCTTTGCTCAAACTGCGTATAAAACAGGTCAAAATCAAAGATAAAAGTAACTTCAACAAGGCATCGAGCATGTCGACCAGCTTATCGTGGTTCAGATGAACATGTTTGATAATTGAAAACATCGTAGTCTCAGCCAAAGTTCTGCCAGCTCTATTTGTTTCTTTAAGTGTGGTTTAAAATATTTTTGCTCCATTCTAGGTGCAGGATTCTTTGAAAAAACTGAAGAAAAATCTCGATCCTCAGCAGTAGCATAAGAAAGGTATCTCAACCACTATTTATTGTTGTATAATTCATCATGCATATGAACCAGAGCAGAGTATTAAAACAAGTAAAAAAAATACAGCACAAAGTCCGCATCTCTTTCATTGCATCGCTTTTGCAACACACGCATTTTATTTAACGCTTTCGATACTGACCTAAGATTTTTTATTAGCAATTTGATTTTGAATCGTTTTTTTCACCATGTAAAGTCTGAATTTCCAGAGAGATTTATATCGTAATATGTAATTAATGTTAATACTGCAATACAGAAACGCCCCTAAGAATCGTTATGTGAAAATATATATTATTTTAAATGTAGCTAATTAAGATTTAATCAATTGCAGTAAAATCTCAATATAACGAAGTCATCTTCTAAAGAGCTCTTGTTATTATGGCGACCTAAAATTGTCTTCTTTCAGAGTCACATTATACAATTTGCATTAAGTATATTACAACGAACTCCCATTGTAACGAAAAATCTATGGTGTCCCTTCAAAGTTCCTTGTGATCAGACACGTTTAGCATAGAGGTGCAGGGTTGGACAAATCAAGCAAGAACTCGAGTTGAAAATAGCCCCCCCCCCCAATTCACTTCCAGTCATCCGTAACTGTAATCAGATGGGGCAAACTTGTACAAAATTTTCATTTTGGGGGCACAGCCCTGAAAATAGCCCCTTGCGACTATGCAATGTGTCTGGTTGTAACGCGATTTTTTTCAAGCAATGTAATAAACTATGCTTCCAGGGGATTTTAATACAACTTAAAACCGATATTTTTATTTTAAGCAGTGTGATATGACCAGAAAGGGTAGCCGGCTATCCAACCAGGTTTCATTACGTGTCCCTCCCCCTCCAGAGATGTATTTAATGTGTCTTAAATTTAATGTAAAGTATAATTTAGAATGTTCTCACTTCATCTGGGCTCGTGGTCTTTTGAAATAAATTTCCATATTTGTTTATCAATTCATTCGACATTATCACAGATTGAAAAGGCTGAATCTATTATCGATCTTCAATTTAGCTTAGCACGTCCCTCTTTTCTTTGGGTGTTTTTGTAGTTTGTAACGCTGAATCAAATTAATGAGTATAATTTAATGAAATTGACAGAATTTATGACTGAACATGCACCCCTTTATTTTCGTGCATCTTCTTGCATGCATACATATGTGATAATGATCACGTGGAAGGGTGGAAGTAGAGAGAGATCCTTCATTCAACAGCAGCAACAACAAATCGAGTCGAAAGTCTGGCGTTTTTGAATAATTTTACATTCTGTACATTATTGATTCTATACTTTTGTATACATTTTCCAATGTTCAAAAACTTGGAAGAACGCTTCCCAGCTTTAAAGGTATGTTTATCTTGTTAATTTTTACGCTTTATTCTATTTTAAACTTCCAAAATCGTTCTTAAATGTAGGCCTATCGGGCCTAGATATCTTTCCTCGTTCCGTTCTTAGTGGATCAAACAAGACTCCATTATTGGCAATGGACAATGTAGAAAATTTTAATTGCTAATTTATTTTTTTTATTTTGTTGCATTAAGGAATGTGATATATGGTGAACAATATCTGTTGGGTCTCCATGTAGAAATATATGCCTTCAAAAATTCGCCATTCATCCAGCACCATGCATTAGCTAGCCAGTGTTCAGGAGTGTGGCAGTTCTTTGATTTGCAGAGCTGTGGGCACATCTCATTCTCTCTTCCATCACTACTGGAAGATTGCACAGTTTACCGCTACCTGTCAGGTTTGTCCATTTTGTGCCATAATTTTATGGTCTTTGGTATTATAACTTTGAGTGAACTATTCCACCCCCTGATTGGAAATTTTGCACAATCCACCCCACTGTTGTCAGCGATTTGGTACTTCACAGTCCACACCCCTCTTCAAATTATCTATCTATTAGTAGTTTCTTGATTCATAAGTCAGACCTCTGATCATCACCAATTTCTTTTGTAAATTTTCCTAATTCATTTCCTATCATTCATTAACTAATGTTATTAATGCTTTTTTAGCTAAATTATGTTGCCCCTCAATTTTTATAATTCCAGTTACATAGCATATACTAATGATTGTTTCTATATATACATATATAAAGCAAAATGTATTTACTTCACACTCTTATTTTTAGCTCAGTGGAACAGGATTCCAATAGCAAAACACCACTAACTATGTAAGTATTACAGCCTTGCATTTTCATTTGCAAAGTTTCACACTATTGGTATAGAAGTAAAACTTGCATATTGAACTGATAAACCTTTTTGCTTTAGTTTGCATCTACAAACATGGTTGATGTAAGCTATTGAAGCAATGCGATTCATCTGCTAAGTGCATCATGGTATACATGATAATCAGCACATGGATGACCAATTTTGAAATGTATGTTTTGTCTTACTTTTAAAATGTTAAATCATAGCAACTTGATTTATGTTCAGAGCTTTTCTTGAAAATAGGATATTCAATAATATAGTCTAGTTTTGTATAAGATGGTTAAGTAACTTAACATAGTTCAGTATTTGAGTTAGCAAGCAACTTCATTTGCTGATACTGTTCTTTGCTCTTCAATTCTAACTCATTCAACTTCAGTAAAGTACAACACAACATTGTGTATTATAAAATAATAAACATCTTTGGTTTTTAATGTTGATTATGATTGTGTTGATTTTTCATCATTTCAGGAAGTCAATAGTTTGGCTCTAATGCTCCCAAGATTCCTGAATTTGAGAAGCAACACTGAAAGCATTCCAAGGCCACGAAAGACAGCAACAAAATTGGCAGTTTGCTTGGATTGAAATATGCCGTTCTCCTCTTTTTTGTGAGTTGTTTTGCCATTCTCACCTGTTTTCCTCTCCTCTTTATATCTCATAATTAACCCCTTGACATTAGAAGGGCAGAATATATTTAAGAAGGACTAAACAGAAAAACAATGCAACATTTCAATTATAACATTTTTATGACAGTAATATATGATCAATAGAAAATAAACTTGTGGAAATAACTTAAATTTAAATAAAAAACTCTGAAAGGCCTCGTTATACTGTGCATGAATGTTCAGTTAGCTTGATGTTTTCTTCGAAGCCATTTGAAGACACCTTTTCGTTTCTTCTTTTCTTGGATTTCTGAAAGCTTATTCATTACAGTTTCCAACGATTCATTTTGAACCTCTATCTGATTAATGAATTGTTCAATCATGTTATCTTTTTGCTTGCAGATTTCATCAATGTGCAATACTTCCCTCTGCTTTTTTGTGATGTTGTCTTTTTGCTCTGCAACTACTTTCTTCAGGTTATCAGTGACACTAAGCAGCTTAGTATTCGAGTCAGCAAGCAACTTGATTTGCTGATACTCTTCCTTGCTCTTCATTTCTAACTCATTCAACTTCATATCTTTGTCTTCAGCAGCCAACTTATAACTATTAATTTCACTTTCCAGTTTTTCTATCTGAATTTGCAAGGATTCATTCTCTGCATTTGCACTTTCAAATTTCTCGTGAACTTGTTTGAGATTGTTTGTCTGCTCCTTCAAACATTCTTCCATTTTTTCTATCTTTAAATCACTATTTGCTGATTTATCTTTGAATCTTTTTAATCGTTGAAGAATAATTTTATTTCTTGATTCCATGATCTGGCTGTTTTCTTCTTTCTTCTTTATCACGTCTTCTTTTTCTTTGATTTCATTTTTTAATCTTTGCATTTCTTCCAAGTATTCATTGTCTTGTTGCTTTTTATTAGCAAGAAGTTGCCGAAGATTCACATTTTCTGCTCGCATATCTTCAGCTTTTTTCAATGCTGCCTCTTTCGATTCTGAGAGCAATGACTTCTGCGTTCTCAGCTTCTTGATTTTCTTTGTTTCACCTAACATTAATTCATTAATGATGGTTTTCTGATTTTCAAGCATTGATAGCATTTCATCCTTTTGGCTGAGAAGCACAGATAACTATGAAGGAAAATACGTTTTAATTATTGCACGACAGATTAAGATGTTAATCATAAAGGAAGCCCCCCTCGAATAAGGCCCCATCCAAAAATATCAAAAATAAATATGCCCCCAGAGGGCTAATTCGAGGATTTACGGTAAGCAGGTGGAATATAAGCTCTTGTCTGCCGTTTTAACACCCTACCTTGCTGATAGTTTCTTCTTCTTCCTTTATGTTTGCTTCTTTGATTTCTTTTATTTTTCTGAAGAGAGTAAATAGTAGTGAGGTAAAGTATAAGTTTATATCTTGCCATGTCCCCCAGTAGATGAACTAGGAATATTTGATAATTGATTTCTTACTCAATCAAAAGATCTTTCATCTGCTCTGTAGACTTTAGATTTGTTTGAGCCTTCTTTAACTGTTCTTTTAATTCCTTTATCTCTACTGCCATTTGGCTATTGCCAGTGCATTGATTTTCAACACATGAACTCATTTTGATGTTTTAATTGAACTTCGCAATAAACTCACTTAATATCTCACTTCAGAACAATACGATACTTCAGAGTAGTATAGTCAGAAACGATTTGAGTACAGTGAATCACGTCTCGCTATTTATCTTGATCTTTTTCGATTTTGATTGTGACGTCAATTTAGTTGGACGTCCTTTGCAAATCTGTGATTTTATGATTGTGACGTAACTGGATGAACTTACCTAGCCTTGCTGTAGATTGCCAGGTTTCGTGGCTGCGGAGGAGAATAGCGCAGTCATTGCTCAAATATAATGAAAATCAAATATGTATGCGTTTGGTACTATCTTGTATCATATAATAATTAATAATAAATGTAAAATTAAGTACAATGAAAAGTTGAATAATTGTGACAATCATCCAACTTTAGCTCAAATGTAGTATGGTAGTTGTTTTTGTTGTGATATAAATTGCGACGGTGTGGCAAGTTAAAAACTTAGTATTGTTTTGAGTGGTTATTGAAAATTACGTCTTTGACATATTAAAAGGACGTTAACATTTGGAAGCTGAATTTATTTTTATTGGTCAGTTAGCAAAGTAGTTTTCATCGTTTCGCTCTGTTTTATTTTCTAGCAATTGATGATAAAGTGAATGGAGAATTTTCGTGAAACTATCAGGATATGAGATGACATTTCAACCTTCAAAATCTTATCATTTTAGAGTTGGTAAGTTATTTTAAAATTATGCTGAATATTTGTTTATTTGTCCCTACCTTTCTCAATTTTGGACTTGTAGATCCTTTGGCCCTAAAAGGGATTTATGACTTAACTGCAATTATACATGATAAGTCTTGCTTTAGTATGCTGGTAACTTTGGCTCCATTGTTTTACCATTATCACCGATTTGCCTATGCTGATACTGACTTTGCTATTTGTATCCCTCTGAATCAACCATGCTAAACCCTTGTTTATCAAGAACCCGTTTATAAGGATCTACATGTAGAGGGCCTCAACATTTTTAAATAACTTGAGACAAAATCTCTAAAAATTTTTTCAAATTTCAATAACTTTATCACCACGAATAGCTAAGAATAACACCCATGTGCCAACCGTGTACTTCTTAATTAAACTTTTTCGGTAAGGATTTTCATAACTATGCCTCAAGTAGTTTCTTATGGCTTAGCCATGTAAGTATCTCATGGCATCTCGTCAATATCTTTCACCTAATAATACTGGTAGCTATGACTAAACTATGCTGCTACACCTTGCTTTACGAAGTTACTCTGGTCTAGTTTTGTTAATAACTCTGACTTAGCAATACTAAAAGCTCTGGCTAAACCATCCGATTGTTTTACTTAACTTTTCTGATAAATTGTGCGAATAATTTGTTTATTACAATAAAAATGCTTCATAAATATGTTTACTGTTTTCCAGGTTTCAACTTGAGAATTGGCTGATGAAAAATGAAGATTGCGATGTGATTCTAATGAAGAATGAAGAGTAAAACATTTATTCATAATAACAGACATTTATAGTTATTTCCGGACACTTTCATTTGGGATTCCTGGTTTTAATGACCAGTTGGCCTGATCATTTTTATTGTTCTACAATATGTTGTTTTCTAGCAATTAATGACGAAGTGAATGAAAAATTTTTGTTCAAAGATCCGAATATGAAAGTTCAACCTTCTAAGCTGGTAAGTTATTTATAAATTACGCTAAAGTTTATTTTTCTTTACCTTTTTCAATTTTTGACTGATAGATCCTCTGCCATTTAAAAGGGATTCATGACCTAACTGGACTACATGATAATTATTGCTTTAATATGCTATGACCTTTGGTTACACTGTGCTGGTACTTCTGGTTTTGTTGTTGTACTAGTATGACTGATTTGCCTATGCTACTACTGACTTTGCTATCTGGATTAACTATGCCAAGCCCTTGTTTACCTAGAACTCATAAACTCATTATATGTAGAGGGCCCCAAGATTTTTAAAGGACATGGCTAAGCTAAAGCCATGCTTTTTAAAAACGATTTAGCAATACTAAAAGCTCTGGCATAACTATCAACTTTTTTCACTTAACTGTCTTGATACATTATTCAATTTATTTTTTTCTTTGATAATGAAAACGTTCAATAAATATTTTTACTTTTTTCAGGTTTCAACTTGATTATTGGCTGATGAAAATGAAGATTGCGATTGGATTCTAGTGAAGAATGAAGAGTAAAACATTTATTCATAATAACAGACATTTATAGTTTTGTTTTAATTGTTAATATATTTGTTTTGTAGATTTCGTAACTGTAAACGCTCGGCCATGTCCACCGTGCCAGGCCCTGATCTTGTGGAGTTGCTGTTGGCCTACATTGCTGCGTCATATGGTCTTTGTGGCTCATGGTCCGTGATTCTGATTCGATCGTATTGGCAAGTTCTTGGGCTGCATTCTCTATTCCCAAGGTGAGGAAATGTTTGTTTCTATATTGCTGTTGCTCTTTCGCAATGTTTTCATATCACATGAACATCCAAGCTCCAAACAGTGTAAGGACTGGGGTTAAAAGACTCGAGGATGTTACATTCGTCATTTCCGTGGGGTATTTCTCAAGGAGTACGAAAATTGTTCACATCCAAAACTAGGAGAAGTATTAAGCATTGTACGCGTCATCGTAGTTGAAGCCTGGGTCGCTGAATTTGATATCGGTCTGCTCTGACGTCTTTTACCCAAAAGCGTGTACCCTGACCCCTAGCCCCGGGCCCCCTAATAAATCATAATTCACAGATTCAAATTGATTTTTTTGTGCATTATTACCATTATTTTTATTATTTATTTGACTTGCTAGTTAGAATGTTATTTTGTTATATTTTTCAGTTATATCTTTTTTAGTATTATTTATAGTTTGTGTAGTAGCAGAAAGTAGTATCTGTTTGTTAGGAATAGATTTTTTAATGTGAATATAGTACTGGGAATAGTGATCTGAGTTGAAATAAACGTTTATTCAGTTATAGATGTTATAGTTGTTGTAGTGTATAGCAGACCTTGTCCTGTTTTCAGATATTTTTGTAGTACTAGTAAAGGTAGGAGTTGGTGAAAAGAAAATTGAGATAGTAGAAGATGCGGAACGAGAAGAAAGGAAATAGGTATAGAGGGTGTAGTGGTATTTGTTATATCCAGATGTATCAGCAGTCATGATGGTGGCATAAGCAATACCAGAAGTAGCAATAAAAATTGTAGAGGAATTGTAGCGGCTGATGTACGAACAGTATTGAGGTAATATTGGTGAAGTAAGATGTCGTTATGTTAATTTTATTCTGAATTATCATCTTCTGGCAGTCGAAAGTCAGTAATTCGAGCATACAAGCTGGTTGGAATGCTAGTGTTACTGTAACTGCAGTGGTTGAATGTGTTTCTGTTGGCACGGACACAGTTGCATTGTTGATTTTGGTAGAAGGAGAAGATACATCAACACTTTTCTGTTTCACAGCAGAGGGGTGTTAACGTTACGAGTCAGAAGAAGTAGATTTTTATTTGTTTCTAAATTTATTGCACAAAGTTATAGCAGTGATGATGTTGTTTTTGTCTGTTCAGTAATTGTCATAGTAAAAATAGAAGTTTGTCATGTCACGAACAGGAGTGTTTATGAGAGCGACGTTGCGAGAGATAGTTCTCTTCTCTCATCATCGGGCGAGTGAGAATAGTCAGAAGTTGGTTTAGTCAGATGTGTAGACGGCTATTTCTCTTATTTATCTTTATATTTTTGTTTTTCTCACCAGTACATTATCTAAGGAATTGATTTTTCGCCACAGAGTAAAATTATCATTTTTACACTGTTTCTGTTTTGTGAATGTTGTCTCTTGTTTCCCTGTGCGATAGAATTGTGTAGTTATCATCAGTAGTGGTTACTCAGGAGAAGTAATTATAAGATAACTGATACTGGCAAATAGAGATATCGTTTTGATTTTTATTATCAGCCTTCTTGGTAGATGAGACTAGTTTTTCTACTGTAACCCCTTTCTTTTTATAAACATTTTTGGTTTTTTATTTGCACAAAAGATTTGATTTGTTTGACGTGAGTTCTTTCGTATGCAAGGGGCTATGCTCTATTAAGATGCTCTCTCGCTTTTGTGTTGTGATGTTCAGCCATTCGTCTGATCAGATAATGATGATACGGCCTGGGGGGTGCAGTAAATGCAATGACGCTATGGCCTACGGGGGGCAGTGGTTAATACTCTCACGAATATTTTGCCTCTCATTCATTTCACAACATCATAAAGAGGTTTCTATTTGAGGCTTAGGAACGTTTGGCTCTTTCTTGAACAGATTGCGTTTCGGACTTTGAGAGCTTTATTTCATGGCTTTGTTGACTTGTAACATTCCTCAAAGTCAGGTTTATTGTTAGATATAATTTCGGAATATTGAGCTTGGATATATATTGTGATAATGGAGCATTGTGATTGAGTAGCACCATATAGATACATCATTTCTTCATCACTTGGGAATATAGTCGTTTCTCAAGAATTTGTCAGCTCGATTGAATTGGATAGGGGATTTTGAGTACATGAGATCATATGGCAAAGCAAGGTAGCCAACAGCACTCCACAAGAGAAGGCTTGGCACAGTGGACATTGCCGAGTACTATTTTAATTTTTGTTTTTACTTCCTCCCACCTTTTACGATTCAGAGCGTCCGGGACAAACCAGCGACCATAGGGTCTGGGTACCCTATGGCCAAGGTCTACGACAGAACTTGGAGCCTTCTGTCTCCAAATTCTGTCGTATCTACCCTACCTATTGTTCTACCCACACCCAACTACCCCACCCTTGTCCGCAAAGCCTAGTTATATTATTACGTTACTTTGCTACGCTTATTTTATGATTCATTATCCTATAACTAGAAGAAATTCCTTAAAATATCCTATAAATATTATTTGATTAAACTATGTTACATATACTCTTTATTTCTCTATGCCTATGCCTACAATGCCCCAAAGAAACACACAAACCGAAGCTTTCATAATAAACAAAATTTTGACGAGAAATAAATAAATATTTGTCTATACGTATATATAGTCTTTCTTTTCAAAAACTTCTTCTCTTCAAAATGCGAAATATTTCCAATTTCAGGCCACGAATTATCTATGGGTAGAACAATTAATAGAATATATAGAGCTGCATGAGATCAAGCTGACCTAGGCCTAATGGCCTAACCTACAAGCGTGGGGTATCTTGTGCTAAAATTCGATAATTTCAACTTTCTAAATTGCCTTTAAATATAGGGCTTATCTCAGTTCGAGCACTTAATCGTTGCTTAGTATAAAAACGTATCAATATTGAAATCTTACCTTAAATCATCTTTCCAATTGGTTGTACATCTTCCATTTTCTCGGCTAAAATCTTGAAGTGGACGAAGAGGGAAGGAAAGGAAGAAGTCCGCATTGCATTAATGGATGGATATTGAAAGTCCCGCGTGACCAGGTTCACGTGACATAACCCGCGTAACATTCAATGGCAACACGCGTGATGTGCTGCGTGAAACCTCGTTGTCATGACTGAAGTGATATTCCAATGACCCAATGCCTCTGAAAGCTCGAATGATAGCTTAGAAATATACTTGTGATCAAGTCAATAAGAAGTCGGAGCAAATGTTTGGTGATTTGAAATGAATATTTTTTACCTGTCATTGACTACTTCCTCGCTCTAGAATAGTCAACAGAATTATTAGCAGAATTTAACACATGATTTTATTTATTTTTCTTCAGAGTTCTTTGTTTTTCAGCGAATTCCACAGTTTTCTCCTCCACGTAAAGTCCCTTTCTTTTTCTTACACTCAAAACATATTTGAACGCCTGGTTCTCGCTGTCTGCCTTTTCGCCATAGAGCAGATATTCTTCTTCAGTTGTGGGAATCCAAAATGGATCCTCGTCAATTACCTAAATAACAAAACAGAATTTGTGATGATTCTTTATATATATCATCCTTTTAGCCATCTTTATCTTTACAAACTAAAGGGAATCAGTTATGAGAGAAGCCACAAAAATTGTTACAAGTATTGAAAGAAATCACGTTTCTCAAGAATTTTAAATTGCGGAATAACTGATTCGTTAGTGAAGTCTTGTCGTATAACCAAAAGAAAGACTCATACAGTTGTTTGGTAAATAGAAAAAACGTCTTCCGGTTATCGAAGTTGCGAATTATCCAGTCAACGTTCAAGCGTATATGCAACAAGTCATGATCAAAAGAAGCGAAGAAGTGTTTCAAGTTGATCAGCAATCAATATATCAAAATTCAGCAATGATTTTCATACGGTAAATAAATTTTAACAACAAAAAAACTAACCTCCCAATGACTGAAAACGAGTTGTGGACTAGCCAGTCCGCTGGTTTTCTTACGAATTTCCTCGGAGAAGCCGAAACTCTCGGCGACAGGAAGGGTGGAACGAATGTTGAAAATATCTGTGCCCTCTTTCATGTCCTCGCTGAGCACCCTTCCCGCTCTCTTATTCAACACGGCGTACATTTTGCCAAGAACTTCAGCTGTCGCTTGTATTTCACAAGAATACATGGCGGCCATTAGTCTCATCGGCTGCGACATGAATGCACGGCGGCAACCCTCTTTGACAGCTGATATCAATTGGCCTAAAACAAGAGTTTTTCTTTAGACATGAGAAAAATAAAGTACTGGATAATTCGTTTGACGTGAACAGAGAAAAAATCACTGTATTGCAATGACCAAAAGACTGGGGTATTCATTCGAGATAAATTCAAGAAAGATGGCGCTTCAAATGGAGAAAATGCATTGTGATGAAAACATCAGTTAATACTTGACACCTGACATGAAGGATTTCTTTGAGGCAAAAGGCTTTCAGATATCAAGGGTGAACATGCGTGAAAATAAAGAGAGACGGAGAAGCAATCGGTATATCTACACAGAAAATTGAAACAATAGAGGGGCAAATTAGAGACCCAAAACTCACCAGACAATGGTCCATAGGTGTCAGTTGATCTTCCACAAGTTGATGAGTTATCTTTTTGGACTACGTCCTTCTCTCCACTGTCAAAAACTGGCGTCTCGTGTAATTGGGTTGTATCACTATCGACACATCCTGCATCGGAAACTTTCTGTTCGTTTTGCTTCAAAATCATTTTAGAGTTTGCAGAATGCTTTTCAGTACTCGTTCTTGAATTATCTGTTGGCAAAAGTGATTCGTTGCTAAAATCTCCCAACTTGCTCCAGTCTTCGACACAAAAACAAACACCCATCATTGGCTCCTCGCATATTGGCCCAGAAAGTGTGGCCAATTGGAATCCACTGACAATGCTATTGTCATTTTCCCAGTACTCTTCGGTTTCATTGCTCATTTCTGCGAATTGGGAGAAAACATAATCTGATCAGAATACCTTGCTTTGCAATCATAATACTTCCTTGCAGTTAGAAAAGAAAAAAAGGAAAATAGAAGCAAACTGATAAACAAACAAGTTCTCAAAAAGTAAAGTCCTATCAAATTAAGAGATAAACATTAAAACTAAATTAAAATTGAATATTAAAGCACTTAATATTAAGCAATAAAGATGTAAACATCAGCAGGCAGCAGAGCTACTTACTACATCAGACACAAAGCCATGAAATGGCAGAGGGTTCATTATCAGAATTAGTAATTGCACTCACCTTCAATAAGTCCATTCCAAATAGAGGTCCTCTTATACCGCTGTATTCTGTTCAACAAAACATTCGGCCCCATTCCTCTGGGCCCAAAAGACCAGATTGCATCACAGGCATTAGACCACTGCGGTGGAGCCCACTGCTCAAATGCGCTTTTCAATTTTGCGTAGAACTCTTTTATTTTGTCGCGCGTACTTTCCGCAAGTGTCGATTGTAGATCTTTGCGTTCTTTCGACGTTACGCCGGACGATACTTGAGTAATCGTTCGCATCAACTCCGCGTTTGATTCGAGTAGTGTCGTGATTTCATTGGACAGAGGAACGGCTCGTATAGCCACGCGCATCGATTTACTCGATGTTTTGGCTTCGATTAATCCAACATCTTCATCAACAGCGGCATGTTGCTTCCACAGTTTTCCTTTTCTATCTTCCGAATGCTTGTTGATCTTCTTCGTTTCGTCGTCGAATTCGTTCGAAATCGTTTCCTTCCAATCGTGGATTTCCCGCAGCATGAACGCGGGTAGCCGTTGTATGTGCTGCGTTGAATCTGCGTCTGTGACGTCTTCGTTCACCATGTCGACCTTAGGCCGTTGCACAACCGTTTCTCGAAACGGCGTTATCGGCGGCGATACGGCTATCTTGATACCGGCGTATTTCTCGCGCAGATCGTCTAAACAGCGTTGTAAGTGCACTTCACCAGCCGTTACGATGACGTATTCACCTGCAAAAAACATTAAATGTATATACCGCAGGTTTTTTGTCTCAAACAGCGATGGTCCAGAAGAGTTATGGCAATAATATATCTGTAGAAGGTTAAACAGAAGAGGCACTTTGAGAGATAAAAGAAGCAAAACATAAACAAGAAGGTGCAATATCTAGGATACCATACCACCCCCCTGGCCATAATGATCGAAGTAATGTACAAAGACAGTAAAATGTCAAAATTATACGGGGGTGTGAATATCGGTAATTTCTTACCAGTTTCCTGCACCAGGACACGAACACACGGGTCGGCTTGATTGAGCAATTTGAGTCCTTTGACGAGCGAAGGAAGCTCGCTGGGCTGTTCTGGCTCCAATGCAACACGAACAATCGGGCGTGCTTCAAAAGGCATCGGTGTAAACGCGGGACACGCAAGACTGGACGATATTGTCGCAGATTTCAATACAAAGCCCTTCAAACCGTTGATTGCTAAAAAGGATAACATCGTAATAATTCAAACGCACACGCTCTCTCTGTATTTATTATAGCAGTAGCTAATAACAACATATGTAAATAAGCAAAGTATCAAACATCTTACCAACAATATTTCCAGCCGACACTTGGTCGATATAATCAAACTCTCTTCCCATCATTAAGAAAAGATCCCCCACTTCACACACCGCCATGTGTTTTCTGACGTCATCAACGCCTTCGTAATCTTCTAAAGCGGAATCAGGTGCTTCCCTAAAGTGAAATAACATATTTATTAAAAGTCCAGCATTGATTCTGAACTTACAACATAAAACTATATGGTACAGCGGCCATGACATAACAACATCAGAGTTCCAAGGTTAGTTAAATAAACGAAATTGCGTCAAAATCACAAAATAGGGCCTCCAATCCGTTCTACTTCTACCTTAATTGTGAACTCACTCAAAATAGATCAGTAGAACCTTGTTATAGATTAAGGACTTGGATTTATCATTATCCTTGGAGTTTGAGCTAGTTGAGTACAGGAAGATTGACTTGTGGTTGTAATATGATGCACATACCTATTAATTGTTTCAAAATTCGCAGTATTTATATCCATTGTTTCTTTATCAAGAGCTAGGCCTCTGGCGGGATTGTATTTTGGGCCTAAGACGTAAAGCTGTTGTCCTTTGCGAAGAGTACCACTGAATATCCTGGCAAAGGCAACAAACGTTTCTTGTTCCACTTCTTCATCTTCTGTTATGTCCGGTTCTTTCCCAACTTGCACACTTTTCTCCGCTGGTTCGGTGCATTCACTGCTTGCTCCCGTCGCCTCGCTCCGCTCTAGATGTTTCTGCCGCGCGATTTCTCGGCGCCGTCCGAGCTCTTCTTGCGTCAGAGGCCTGGACAGTAATTCACTTATATCAGTAAAAGTAAGAAGAAATTTGCGTTTAACTAAAGATTTGTGTCTAAACAAGGAAATATTTTGCACCCAATAGCCCGAATGACATGAATTAACATGGTGAAGCGTAAAATCCCAAATGAAATGGCAAGATTTGTTGCAGCCTGCCATTGCTGTAGCAACTTATGAATTAGATAAATCAACACGGTAGCACAAAACATATTAAAACAAATCGAAATGGATCAGAAATTTAAAAATACCTTCTTCGATTCTGTGGCAGAGCTTCTTTGGGAACTGAAACCATTTTTGATACGAATGCAATGATGGGAGATTCCCCGGTTGAATTGCAAGCACAGAAAGCTGTAAAAATAAAAAAGAGCATCATTACATAGTAATATCATATATACATTAATACACCTTCAAAGTTGAAGAAAATAGCAATAATAATCGTTCATGATGTGATACTGGTGGAAACATCAACATGACAACATTTCAGCTATAGACAGCAAAAAAGTTGATATAGACTAATTAAATATCTTGGAAATTGAAATACTTCAAAGCATAATTTACACTCGGTCTAACTAAACAATAAGCATGTCTTTATCAATTAAACACATTTATATATTACGCATTAAGTATGTCTTGAAAAGTATATCATGCAAGTAATACTGGGATGTTTCTTGGCTTCTTCACGTTATACTGAGAATTACTAAACATTACTAAAATACACTTACATTTAAAAACCAAAATAAAATAAAATTACCCTGCTTTAACTCTCTTGTCTCCAGTGGCAAAGATTCGAACTTCCTCAGTCCCCCACACATGAGCTTTTCAATCCTATCTTCGGATACACCCAACGGACTAGGAAGTTTCGCTGCTACCATACCCAGTACTGCATCAGAAAGAGGCAACCACTGACGTAAGATCGTCTGCAGATAAACTTTAGGATCCGTGAAGCGCGAATCTCTTGCTGAAATTTTTAGGCCGAGGCTTGACACGATTTTCTCTACCAAATCTTTATCTCTTGAAAAGTAAAGATGACATTTATGCACATGGATGTCCAGTGGAATTTCGACGAAAACAAAACAAATTACATACAACGAATATCGCACCTCGTTTCCAAGACAGCCTCGTATACTTTCCATATGTTATCAAGAATGAACTGTACGAATAAAGGCTTTTTGCCTTTCGATTGGGCACCTTTCATGATTCTTTTTGTTTTTGAGTTCAAGAAGAAATCGCCCCACAGTGTCTTGTTCAAAACCTCGACTTTCACACCGAGCTTCTTGGCAAATATCTTTGCAAACTCATCAATGCTAAAAAGAAATGTTATCTATTAGTTTTTTATCACATTATACTTGGTATCAATTGCTAAGTTATATTTCAACAATAGAGGACAAAAGTCCCTGGGACACATGAAAATGCCATTCGATAATGCCATGCTTCTGCACACTTTGTTCCCTGTGAGCAGAATCCGACCCCTCCCCCCCACTCCCCCAAACAATGTTGTCTTGTGCACCAGTCCTTTCTCATCGCCGGACCAAAAGAATTTCGGCGATATTAAAAATAACCGCCTCTACAGACAACATTGTTTGGGGGGGAGGGGGATGACGTATGCGTGTAAAACTTGCTAAAATCCTGGGTGTCCCATGACTTTTGTCCCCTATTGTAGGCAATGCTGGAAATCTTAATTTGATCATAGGACTGAATATTCATACACAACGAGCCTCAAAGAGAACAACATAATACATCGTCATATTGGCAGCTTGTTAAAGCAGGGATTCAGAGTATTACATGCACTAATCCAAAGATTTAAAAACTCAGTTCGCCAAAGCAGAAATCTCGCCTTGGGGATTCTCTATATCGAGATTCCAACGCTTTGTTCTACTTATTCTGTGTCACATAAGCTGTTTATCTTTTCGTACGACCGAAGTTGAAGCGTGGTAGGCTCCACGAAATCTTTTAAACAAGCAAAAAAAAAACAAGCATACCCAAAGGCCCAACCGTCAACTGCGCTGGCAAATTTCACATTGCCTTGGTCGGGAGAGAAGTATAAATTCGAATCGTCTGCTTCGACCAATCCAGAGTTCCAGTCGTAAACCTAAACAATAAAAAAAGTCACATGACTTAGAGCATACACCTTCCCAGTCATTCTAAGTTACTAGTGAGAGAATACGCCACGTAGCTTTGAGCAAGCAGAAATATTTTCAAAAATAATGGAGCTTCGATGCAATCAAACTTGAAAGAAAATAAAATACATCAAAAATATATTTGAAAATCGTGACTTTTCTTAATCGAGGGTAAATTTACAATGAAGCAGTTCAAGGAATCAAAATCAGAGGTTTAATTCATCAAAACAAGAACCTCGTTATAAAGGGATTTCGTCATCTTCTTTGGGCCAATTATCTTATCAATTTACCAATTGACAAAGCACCAAAGAACGAAGAAAACAAATTTTAAAAAATTGCTAACAAACACGTTAAGATGTTCAGCTTCGATTCATGAAAAAAAAATCAAATATTATTTGATAAAACAATTTTACCTGATCACCAGAGTTGCATTGTTCTGTTCCTTCTTCCTTTTCAGGATCATCAACCCCGTCTGAATTACGTTCCATTACAGATGAAGTAAACAAAGAAGCCGTTATTGCATTCACCTGGAAATCAACCAAAAGAGCGTGTATTTTCAGACGATATTTTTTCAACCACCACCATTCAAACTTAAAATAAATCACTGTTGACTACCACTCAGTGCAAAGTCTTCTTGAATCGCAAATATGGCGAGACTTGCAGTCTCTCAAACTTACTTATCAACAATCAAATTCAAATGGAATCGTGGGATGCAGTGGAACCCTGATATCACGGACTTATTATCAAGGAATGCCCTGTTGCATCGGGAGCGCAAGGTAGCTCATGAGAACTATGGTGAAATGTAATATGGAGCTATTAAAGGGACCATATGCCGGTTTTAATATACCTGGCAGTACATTATATTACAGTCTATTAACTCGTTGTATCAAAGTAGTTTCGTTGTTTCGTTGTCGAAACTTGCTGTCACAAGAATATTCACAAGAACAGGCAAAACGTGATGGCACATGACGACAGTTCAACCCAGATCACTCGATGTTTCAATTACTATTGTGATGCTGACTTGCTTTATGCATGCTTCATACATAGCCCTCAGCATCCCTTTGGCTCATCTCAACACTATTCTCTCTCTTTAAAACACAGCACATTGGCATTAAGATTGAAATGAAACGTGCATATTACCTGTTCCAAGATCTGTTGTATGTGAAGGTATGCCTCAAGTGGACTCAGCTTGAGTTCTCGAATCAATCTGTCCAACTTGTTTATCACAAGGCATGGTTGAATGTTCTCCAGCCAGGCCTGACGTAGAACGGCATGGGTCTAAAACATAAAGCAATATTAATTCAAAATGCTATTCTATTTCATTATATCTAATCCTATTCAATTTACAGAGCGCTGGATAGAAACACAGCCAAATCTGTCAAAAGCCAGCTTGGGCCGCAGAACTAGCAAACAATTGAAAATAGTAAAGAACTTTCCCTGGGCCACTGACTTTTTCTCGGCTACTCCCACCCTTTTGGCCTTTACTTTTGACCAACCACGTCCAGCGCAGTTGACCAAAAAGGAGGTTGGCCAAAATGACTGGAAACCAAAGCTGCTCTCAATAAATTATCTGAGAGAATTTCATGGCATAATATGGAAATTGTGGCACAAACCTGTGAGCAAACACCTTCTACAGCATCTACTAAAACAAGTGCTCCATCGCAAAGCCTCACAGCTGTTGAAACCTGCATGACGAAACACGAATGTTTTGATTGAATAAAGTAGCAAGTAAAAACAGGTGCACATCAGCAAAAACTGCCATTTGTATAATCTGCACTGTTAAATGAATAATGAAATAAAACAAATTACAAAATTCTATTTACTTCACTTGAGAAATCAATATGACCAGGAGAATCAATTAGATTGATTAGATAATTTTCACCAGCTGGAAGACAAAAAATGTATATTGACTATCTGTAGATCTTATGCAAAATCATGGCATCCAAAGATAGTAATGATACAAGAATGGTATTTCTATTAAATTCAATGAGGTTTATTCTAAGTTCAGAGACAAATTGTAGACAGTGGAATCTTAACATGACAATCCCATTCCTTGAATTAATTCACAGTGAGCTATGACTTCAGAGATCCTTCGTCAACATTTTGCAATATATGTTTTTTAAAGAAAGTTTTCTCAAAGCAGTACCCAAACTCCCCCTCCCCCCCAACCCCAACACCAAAACTTCCCCAAGGGTCCCTGCACAAAAACTGGCATAAAGTAGACTTCATAATTACAGATACCAAAATTTACATTAACAATTGGCTCAGGAAATTCTAAAAAGTTCTTTAAACTCTTTAATTTCAGTTAACCTATATATTGGAAACTTTGAGGTCCCCCATTCTAAAAAAATCTAAAAATACAGTGTATGAACTTTGGACTTTTTTTGACTTTTCTGAATTTTTAAACATTCAAGCATTGCTTTCTTGTGAACCACTTTCTCACAAAAAGTATGTAGTTTGGTATGTTGTGATTCAAAATTCAATAAAATGAATCATGCCTTTCTCAAAATGCAGAGAGATTGCACTTGATTTCATTGTGATTCCTCTTTTTTGCTCATCTGGCCGGTTGTCCATGTACCTTAGCTGAAAATTAGAAAAATAACCTGTCAATTCAGCTTCTCAAACCTCCAAGGTAGAAAAATAAGCGAAAGGAGGTGTCATCTATGAACAGTCTTGCTTCTCTCCTGCCAAGAATATTCAAATAAATGCCCTTCATATGTGGCAATTCACAGCCAGCACTACTGGAATGGCCGTGTTAACAAGAGAAGGGAGAAATTGAATTGGGTTCATGGGAACAAATACAGTGCATTGTTTGCAAAAAAATTACAAACTGGAGGAAGAGTTGGAACGAAGTTTTTACTGAAGAACGGGTTATTGAGTATAGGTACCTTTCCTGCCAGCCTTTGCGAAATGATGCCGTTACTGGCAATAAGACTATCAGCCAGAGTTGTTTTTCCTATAATTAAAACAAGAGAGGTATAAGTTAATAGCATAAAGAGTTATACAAGACGTTCGAAAGATGTAAAAATTAACAGAGAGAGGACCAATGCAATGATTGCTCTCTCTCTCCTCTCTCAGGCCAAAGCCTGGGTCTGCACTGGAATCAATCAAATGATATACTAGCGGAGGAGAGGCCGGCGTACCATGATCAACATGGGCAAGAATGCAGATATTTCTGATATTTTTCGGATTCTTTTGCAGAATTGACACTTCTTCTGTTGTAATTTGTTTCATTCTTCGTTTAACTTGGTCATCTATAAGCAGAATGGTTGCAAACGCGTAGATTTTCTTGAAGCAATAAACCAAATTTTGTTGCACCACCACATCGAAATTCAAATAACACGTGAAAAAAGCAACACAACAACAACAACAGCTAGGGTTAATAAAGATGGGCAATACTTGCGCATGCACATGAAGTTCAATTCAAAAATTTTAGTGTTGCTGTGTTGTTGTTTTTTTTCTTGGCGTGGTCAATTATCCTCTCTTTATTTCAATTTGAAACTTGAATTACTTATAAACCTGGATACAAAATGTTTGCTGTTATCAATACGAGGATATGGTGACTATCAATATTTGGGGGCGACTGCTCAATTCATGGCAAACGGCATTGTGAGATGAGATCGAATTGTGATTTTGCTGTGTTCCCTCCCATTACAATGTCCCCAGGACAAGATTCGCAGGACAACATTCAGATTCGACCAAAGTCAAATTTCAAACGATGATTAAAGTATTTAATATTAACTTCAATAAAACCAAACACAAATTACATGTTAGATATATCAATAAGCTTCAATATAGGCCAAAAACCGAAATTAAATTCCAGGTAATCTTCACGAAATTAGAGCCCGTATGTCACGATGTCAGTGTACGTAGCTTGACTAGGCCCTAAACAATGGCCCCCAGTTCATGAAAATCAAAAATATTTTCAAACCAAACAGCAAATACATGTTAGCTATATCAATGTGCTACAATTTGAGCCCAAAACCGTACAAATATTCCAGGTAATCGCGTCAGAATTAGAACCCGTATTTCATTATGTCAGTATACAAAACCTCATGTGGCCGCGGAAAATGACCCCCGTGAACCACTTTCCTTAAAATTTTCAAACCAAAACCCAATTACACAAAAGCAAATTCAATAAGCTTCAATTTGAAAGAAGAACCGTGAAAATATTCCAGGTAATGGCTGCGAAATTAGAACCAGTAGGACTGGATGTGAGTGCATAAAAGTTAGCTAGGCCGTAAATAATGACTTATTTCAGATGTAAATTCAAAAAAATTCTAAATCAAACACCAATTACCCGTTAGCCATAGCAATAAGTTGCTATGTGGAACAAAGATTTTGCAAATATTCCAAGTAGTTTTTACGAAATTAGAACCAGTAGGTCTCTATGTCAGTGCATAAAAGTTGGTTAGGCCGTAAACAATGACCTCTTTGAGACGCAAATACAAAACATTTCTAAATCAAACCACAATTACCCGTTAGCCATAGCAATAAGCTGCTATATGCAACAAAAATTTTGCAAATATTCCAAGTAGTTTTTACAGAATTAGAACCAGCAGGTCCCCATGTCAGTGTATGAAAGTTGATCAGGCTGTAAACAATGACTTCCTGCACACATAACTTCAACAAATTTCTAAATAGAATACTAATTACCGGCTAGACAAAATAATGATGTGCTATTTGATGCACATTCTCTTAAAATTTTCCAGGTAATTTTTGTTAAATTGCAACCAGAAGGCTCCCTTGTATTCAGAAAATTTTGCATATGATATAATGTAATTAAAAACGGTAATAAAAAACAATAGGCAAAATTAAGCTGAGATAGCCCCTTGCCAAATTGAAGTATTTTCAATTACAAGCTTATAGTTTTCTAAAGCAACCTATACTTTATCAAAGTTAACAAAGACTATAAGCAACATACTCTGTAACATAAGAATATTAAATGAACATATTATATATAAAATCCCCTTCTATAGCTTTGGAAAACACGATAATCCCCTGAGAAAAGCACTTTCAAATCGAAACCCAATACCTGTCATCAGACATTGTACGTGACTTGATTACCATCTATACCAACTATCAACAATAGATGGTAATAGAACATAGCAAGAACAAAAATTTTATAGAAAATAACAATTAAGACGACCTTTTTTGAATAAATGTCGTTACTTTTCATAATGTTGATATGAATTCCCGTGCAACATTGGCAAAGTAATCATTCTCTGCTACGAACCTGACAATGGCGACTGAAATATATTGTCCCTGCTCCATGCGCAGCTTACTTAGTTGACTTCGGACGGCCTCTGTTATTATTTTCAATCTGAGATGCACATCCCAATTCTTATTTGGTCCTGGATTCACCGCAAATGCAATTGATCGGAGTTTCTTCTCAACCACAATCTTCATACATTTTTGTACAACGGCCTCCAAACTGTTAATACAACTGCGTCGTTGTTCGTGATCATAGACAGGTTCTAAAATGGATTAGGTTTTATAATTGCACGTTTGATGATTGCAATATTAAAGCTATGAACCAGTTCTAAATATTCGGAATGGCATAGCATAGCTACATGTACTAACCAATTAAAAATAGTGCTCCAACTATGTTTTTTGTCACTGTTTTCCACATGGAGGACTGTTCCTTGATCTACTCGACCAGCAGTTTCTGTTAAAAGGTGTTTCCGTAGCATTTCATGCGGCATCATATCTAAAAACTATGAGAAAAGTCGTTTTTTTTATAGACTGCTCTCTCTCTGAGCAACTAGGATCACTTCTTTTGTTTTGCGACGTGAATTTCTAATCTCACCTCAGATTCTTCAGCTTCAAGGTATTGGTTAAGACCGACCACAATGGCTCCCACTTCTTCGTCTGTTAACTTCCCTGCTATCACTGGAAATGGAGCAAATACCTTGAATATATTTTATCGGGCAAACAAAAAGTATCAGAAAATATCATGAAATCAGAAAATATCGTTTTTTAAGTTTGCCTTGGGGATCCGTACAAAGATATTGTTTGATTTATCAATTCTTTCTTACCTTGATACAATGTATCGTCATTAGTTATTTTTTTTTTGCTATAGTACATTCCTATAAAGGAAAAAGATTAATTAGTCTTTTATGAAAAGGGAAAAGTCGTGTTGCAATAAAAGATCGAGATTTTTAACACTCTTAGCTACCTGTTCTTTCAAGTGTACGTGGTACAATAATTGGCCTTCAGTCCCATAGTTATCTCTTGGTCAATTCATTTCGGCGCAGATTATATCTCTTTGCTAAATATTCAGTTATCAGCTCCGGGACAATTACTCGGTCTAGCAATGCCATGCCAAGGCGACAGGTTTTGGCCATCATGTTGCGATCTGTCAGCCACTTTTTCCCCAATTTCTTGCCGTATTGAAAAGAAGGTTTGAAATGCCCATTTGTTGAATCGACTCCGTTATGCTGAGAAGCTCTTTTTCGGACAATGCACGAAAAAGCCCTCTTGGTAAGAGAATGACCGCCTTTATTCTATCGGATCTTCGAGCTGAATTGCTTGATCATCTATTTTAGAAAAGCTTTCAATTTTGGCCAGTTCCTCGCACATTTAGTAAACAGATCCATGTCTACCTCAATTGGTCTTCGTATCGCTGTTACGAATATTTCATTGCCTTCATCGGTGGAATCTGAATCATAATTCGGCAAAGTCTCTTTCTGCATCAACCGACCAAGTTGTTCCAAATGGGGCATTTTTCAATTAGAGCAGCTTCTGGCTTTCCCATGCGCAGTTGTAAATAGCCTAAGGGGAGACGTGTCTGTATTTCCAACTCCACGAGCTTGTTCTTTATAAATCGATACTCTTTCCTTGCAATATTTTGAGGCTTTTCCAACTTGTGGTGTCGCTACCCGACCTTTGGCACAAATCCAATGACGAAGTCTTTTTAGTTCGTCTCTACAAACTACGCCAAATTTGTTTGCGTTTATGAAACGATATGCATTTAAGCATGTGAAAATACCGCAGCTAACATCATCATCTTGTCTCTCGATTTCGTCCGTGCATACCATTGCATATCTTCTTGAAAAATTACTGAGACTAATTTTTGGATAAAAGGACCACATAAGAGAGAGACAAACCATAAAGTATTTCGTACTTCGGCATTCACTCCAGGCAGCAACGAATCGGCAATATACCATAAGACACAATTGAGGGTAGATTATCATTAAAGCATAATGTCCCACACCAGCGGAACGAAACACCGGTAAAAGGATGACATCTGCAGTCTTGACATTTGCAGTGTGAAGCGCTTTTTTTACAACAGCTTTAGTGATGTCGTTGTTCTGTAAAAGCTCAAATAAATACGAGTTGAAGCAAATTATGTCCTTTCCATCTTGCAAAGCTAATGTCTGCAAACAAGCATCCAGCGTTTGTCCATTTAATCGAGCTCCTCTCAGAGTACTGGTAATGTCTTCTCTCCCAAGTAACCCCGTCATTCTTATGCCATCGTTCATCACAATGTTAGAGATATCAATGCGTTCTTCTATTGACACAGCCAGTTTGTCGTTGGGCAGATTTTCTTTCGTTCTGCAATCTTTGCGGATGTAAAATAACATTTTGACTCCTTTTTGTGTTGCTCGATCATTCAAAACTTAACGTTAACGTTAACGTTAGCTCGCCATCCCCCTTTTGTTCTGCATAGGTGTGAATATTTAGCATGCCTTCGCGGTGATGCCACTTAACGTTGGCCGAGCTAACGTTTTCACTCAACATTCGCATATTTATCAAAAGTTTCACTTTAATTTCGAAGTTTTCGTAGTTTTTCGGCGTTTGAAGTATTTTTCACTAACAAATTGCTTTTTCGTCCACTTTTCTCAAAGAAAAAGGGCGAAATTCTCGGTGTTCTATGCCCGATTCATATTAGAATCTCGTGCCCCTGTGGCCCAATGAGTGTTAGCACACCACGCTCTCCCGTATGACAACAGGAACTGAATGTCTAGCCGGTAATTAGTATTCTATTCAGAAATTTGTTGAAGTTATGTGTGCAGGAAGTCATTGTTTACAGCCTGATCAACTTTCATACACTGACATGGGGACCTGCTGGTTCTAATTCTGTAAAAACTACTTGGATATTTGCAAAATTTTTGTTGCATATAGCAGCTTATTGCTATGGCTTAACGGGTAATTGTGGTTTGATTTAGAAATGTTTTGTATTTGCGTCTCAAAGAGGTCATTGTTTACGGGCCTAACCAACTTTTATGCACTGACATAGAGACCTACTGGTTCTAATTTCGTAAAAACTACTTGGAATATTTGCAAAATTTTTGTTCCACATAGCAGCTTATTGCTATGGCTAACGGGTAATTGGTGTTTTGATTTAGAATTTTTTGAATTTACATCTGAAATAAGTCATTATTTACGGCTAGCTAACTTTTATGCACTCACATCCAGTCCTACTGGTTCTAATTTCGCAGCCATTACCTGGAATATTTTCACGGTTCTTCTTTCAAATTGAAGCTTATTGAATTTGCTTTTGTGTAATTGGGTTTTGGTTTGAAAATTTTAAGGAAAGTGGTTCACGGGGGTCATTTTCCGCGGCCACATGAGGTTTTGTATACTGACATAATGAAATACGGGTTCTAATTCTGACGCGATTACCTGGAATATTTGTACGGTTTTGGGCTCAAATTGTAGCACATTGATATAGCTAACATGTATTTGCTGTTTGGTTTGAAAATATTTTTGATTTTCATGAACTGGGGGCCATTGTTTAGGGCCTAGTCAAGCTACGTACACTGACATCGTGACATACGGGCTCTAATTTCGTGAAGATTACCTGGAATTTAATTTCGGTTTTTGGCCTATATTGAAGCTTACTGATATATCTAACAGGTATTTTTTGTTTGGTTTTGCTGTATTCACTATTAGATGCCTTAATTATTGATTGAAAATAGAATTTTGTCGAATCTGAATCTTGTCCTGAATCTTGTCCTGAATCTTGTCCTGGGGACATTAAAATGTTCCCTCCCTTGTGATTTTCTAGAAACATGTATTGAAAATTTATGATTAGAAAGATACTATGGCAAAAATGTGGATACCCAGAGCCTTTCACCTTTTATTTGGCACATTGCTGGCTTTATCTAGAAGCACGAACTGCTCAAAGATTCTGGTATTTCCACTGGATATCGTACCAACAAATCAACATTTTAATGACATGGTCAACCTTTCATCAATTCTTGCTGAAAATGGGCATGATGTCATGCTTCTTGTAAACACTTTGAACAAACCAAGATATGAGTTGACGGAAAATCTTACCTTGTTCACATATTCTATTCCAGAAGATTCTACTAATCTGTTAGATGAATCAATAAGTCAACAAAAAAATGAGGATAGACTTTATTATGACAGCCATATATCGATTGAATTATGCGAGAACTTGCTGAGAAGAAAATATATTTCAATGCAATTGAAATACGAGGAGTTTGATTTATTCATAACAGATTTTTCAAACATTTGTTCTCTCGTCCTCATGGACTATCTCCGTTTGCCCACAATCCTTTGGTGTGGCAGTAATTTTGAACTGCAAAGCAACATTGCATGGTCACATGTTCACACAGTAGCCAATCATGTGGGGTTTCTGGGTCGTGTTTCAAGAACTGTTAATGAGATATTTTACCATATGGTCTATTCACCTTACTATTTGTCTGCTCCTATTGATGAAATTAAAAGCAAGTATGGCTTTAACAAGACGCTTTCTGTAGCAGATTCAATTAGCCGAGCCAAACCACTTGTGTTTTATAACATAGATCCAACCTATGACGTGCCAATGTCGCTCATGCCATACGTTATTCCAGTGGCAGGCATTTTTTCCAAGGACCCATCACCATTATCAGATGATGCAGAGAACTTTGTGCACACTGTAAACAGTCACATTGGCTTTATTTTTGTTAACATTAGATCAATTTCTCAAGTCATTGATCACACACGGAGTGCAATGCTGGCTGGGGTGCTTTCCACTGTTCATCAGAAAATTGTGTGGAAGTCACCCAAACTCCTTGGTGACATTGTGCCACCGAATGCACAATTGTTCCCCAGTTTGGATGAAAATGATGTAATTGCTCATTCGGGTCTCCGGTTCCTAATTACAGATTGTAACTTGAGATCACTGCACCATGCTGTAAGGCATGCAGTGCCTGTCCTTGGCATGCCTCTATTTTCCAATCAGATGGCCAATTGTGCCAATATAGTGCAAAGACATGGCATCGGAGAGGTATTAAATGCAAATGATGCCAGTCAAGAGCAAATTGAGGCTGCTATCAAAAGGATGCTGACAAATGCAGTTTACAAGCAGAATAGCATAAAGCTGTCTGAGATTGCAAAAACTCAACTTGTATCTCCAAAACAGACGTTTTTATTTTGGATTGACTACGTCGTCAGGTTCAAAGGAGTGACACACTTGTATGATGAAGAATTAAACACAGTGGCCTGGTACTCATATTATAACTATGATGTCATAGCATTTGTGATTGTATCTGTGATTGCCATTGTGATGTCAGCAGTTCTGGTCGCGTTTTGCTTTGCAAAGAATATTATTGCTGACCTTTTAGGAGCATCGCCTAGAAAACTCAAGTACACGTGATGTAAATATGTTATGTTTACTAGTTTACTTGTTTATGTCGGATAAGCCACGCAGGTTTTCATTCATGGCACTTTTATAACTCTGTGGATATTCTTCTGACACTGGATCTTATCATAACAGTGCGAACATTTCGGCTTGCATGGGCATTGGGCACTAACTCTTTATGCACGAATATTATCTCCTAATCCTAACCATAACCCTGACATTGGAGCCTAACCGTACCCCCCACCGTACACCCCCCCCCAACGCTAACCCTAACCGTGCCCGAACAAAAACTACAGAATAAAATTATAGCCTGGGCCTTTGCTTTGGATATCAAGTAAAGCATATTCGAAACCTTAGTTGATTTTGTCTTTAGTTTTACTCTAAGCATCATCCCAAGCAAGAGCAATAGTTGCGCCTTCAGTTGATAAAGACGCAATTATTGCATGCCTTCAAGCGTATTGCCGCTAGAATAACGACGGCTTTTTTATAATGCCGGCCCCTGTTGCCATTCAATTCAAACATTACTTCTGTTTGTTGCTTTTGTGTCCTTGCTTGCCGTTTTAGTGATTCGCGGCATTAATGAATAGGGTGGCTGGAAAATAATTGTATCATTGTGCTTTTATGAGATGTCGTTTGTAGAAAAACGATATTTTATCAGATCCAAAAATACTTGGAGGAAGGAAGTCTAAGTATACTGTATTGTCATATTTCAACCAGCGGCAATTTGTGGAAATTATTGATTTATTAGGAACAAAACTTGACCAAAAGGAAGAGCGATTATGATTGTCGATTTAAGAAACCAATACATTTGTCTATTTTTGGTTATCTAAGATTGTTCTGGTCTTATTTTTATCATATTTCTGTCTTTCATGAAGTTTACAATTGCAAGGCTTAATATCAATATAATATTCTCCATTCATCAATATTCCACTGAACGCTTCTCTCCATTATCAATTGTTTTTTCCTCGCCCTGGGGCCAAATCTGGCTCCTGCAGAGGTTTGATTGGATAATCTTGAGAAAAAGGCATTGTAAATTTTGATAAAATCAACTTGTGGTTTCATTAAATAACATGCAGATGAAGTTGGGCGTGGTGAGCCTGAAAAACTGCTTCCTTGTGGTTCACATAAGAACAATTGTACTTTCAGTTTTACCTCCGAGCATTCTAGTAGTACAGTGCAAATTTTGGCACGTATTTGTAGTCAAAGTCAATCAAAATACAAATTTTAATACAACTTGCTTTAATTGATTTGATACAAAGTATATTTGCTGCTCCATTCTTCTTGCTTTGCTGGAAGCAAGAAGCAGTATAATATCAGCTCAATTTCGTTATACAATTTGATTCGTTTAACAAGCCAGCCAAATCATATTTCAACTTTGGCATATATTTGTTCTCAATCAAAGTACAATTTTCAAATAAGATATGCTTGAATTGATTTGACGCACAATGTGTTTACAATTGTACTTCATGGTTTTTGCGAGTGCTTGCCTATTCTCGGCTGAATGGGCTTCCGAGAGGTACCTCAATCACATGTTGAAATTCCAGTCAATATTTTGAAAGAACAACAAGCTCTTTGTCTATTGCTTTTCCTTTGTGCACTGTTGAAAAAGCCGATTCCAAAGGGGGAGTCCGTGACCTCTGCGGTCCCATCGTGATATTCGCAAACAATTTCAGCCGCCGGGGATTCGCTAATATTCGCCTACAGTAATCGCAACTGGGTCCTTGAGCGAGCCTGCAGGCCTATCCCTTGTCTGACATTTAAACAGCTTCGGGTCTGTGTTTGTCTGACAGTGATTCATCTGCGGTACACACACGGGGTGTACCTTTTGCTAAAATGTTTCGTTTCTTTGCCCCTCACTTCACTCCTCTGCTCCACCGCCGGATGCGCACCGCGGAGTGCTTTAATGCGCCCGCTGTTTTTCTCCATCGCGCGCCATGGCACCGCGCTGCGGCGCTCACGCTGCGGCTAAAATAGCCGAAAAGCACAAATGAAACATTGCCTGTGTTATTTGAAATGATTTTTAAATAGCCAAACAGCCCGCGATGCGCTGGAATGATCAAGCCGGACAACAGATCAGTAGATTTCGATTTGTTAATGCAGAGTATTCTTTAGCGAAATTCTTTGTGAAGTGGTGGACAATAGCGCGGTAGTGAAGTAATTCGATTTCGACTCTCCTTTCTTTATCTCACTATGCGGTGTTCTATTTCCTATGTTTCTCAAGCATTCGGTAGATGGACATCGACAAGGGTGGTATTTATTAAATCGAGCTGGGCGAATTTCAAAAAGGCGAAGAGTAAACTCAATCACATTTCCCACCGATGGTCAGGAGAATGACTCACACGTGAGTCAGGAGGATAAGCAGCTTACATCAGTCACAGCACACACACATGACTAAGCTAAGATGCTAACACGGGACACAGATGTTGTTGCACAGCTGGTTGGACAAGAAACGTCGCCTAGTATACATGCATATGATGCAATGCTGGATTGTGTTGCACATAACTCGCGTGATATCAACGATGGGATTTTAACGTGAATGAAATACATCCAGTCAACAATCCCCAAAGCATTGACAATCGGGATTCGGTTCCAATCCACCTCACTTACAAGACAATCCTGTTTGTGGGCAATTTCACACCGGGGTCAAAACGCCACAAAACATTGGGGTTGTTTATTTTAATTAGGGATATTAATTTTCATTTTCTTCATAATACCTAGAATGATATACGATAGTGATCAGACCACCTTTCTACGTCATAAATTGCTTTATTTTTTCCTTTTGGGCCATGAGAAAATTGACGCGAGCAATATTCTTTGTCACTGGTTTTTTGTCGATTTCCGGACGAGGCTCATCCAAAATGGGGTCGACACTACCGGATGGGGCTTAAAAACGTCCTAGTATTAAGATATTTTTGTTTACAAGCAAATCTCGAGCCAATTATCGGCTCAGACAATCCTTGCTACTGCTTAGGTTTAGCTTGAGACGAAATCTCGCTGACTTGTGCCTCAGAAAGGTTCAGACCCCGCGGTTAACCGGGTTAACTACATAAAATGCAAGCGAGAAAAGCAAAACAAAATAAGTGGCAGCAAAATGGTCATGCCCTTGCCGCATATATATTGAGGTTGGTCTGCTTGACAATGAGGCGTTTCCTTGCGATAAGCCGTCGATTAGATGAAGAACAATATTGTGATGAATATTTAATTTGTTGTGTGATCATGGAAATAATTAGAGTAATAAACTCCTCCCCATTCCAATACACTTCTGCTTGCTTTCCCTGCACGCGATTTGCAAGCCGAGCCAAGACTTGATTGAAATCGGCAAATGCAATGGCGACCGTTAATGATAAATATGATTGGAGAGGCCCCTTTCTTTTTCTCTCTTTTTTTCTTTCCTCTTCATTGATCACATGAACTACATACACCTTGAGCTACAACTAAGTACGGATGATACATTGAACGCGTCGCAACGAACGACTGTTCTCAGCTAAAACCGCGCACGCTATTACAAGTCTCGCGTGCGCAACAAAAAAGAGTATAAATGCAGGTGTTTCAAAACACTTTGATTTTTCCGAGCTAAATGTTGAATGGAAATAAACATTCAGGCCTAGCGAACCTAATCGTTGTGTTGGGGTTGGCTAATCCAGTCAGCATCCACTGTTCTGAATTAGTTTCTCTTTTGCGTTGGTAAGGTTCTTAGACTGCAACTGGATATAATTTGGAAAGACGCGTGTTTGAGGACTAAAACAATGTCTTTCTGCTAGCATTGAACAGCACACGGTACTGCTGATATCCATGTTAAATTAAAGCTCAGAACCACTCAAAGTTTTTGTCTTTTTTGCGTTGCGTGCACCAGTTTACCGCACTGGACTTGAACTTGTAAACTACTGGCCACACAAAACTGTTCACATGCTATGATTCTCGCGTGTATAACCTGAACAATTACCGTGTCTAATTCAATGGCTCGATTTCAAAACGAAATATTTACTGCTGTTTGTTACTTTCATGTCTGATATTTTGTGTTTGCATGTTCCTGTAATGTCTAGGCGTTTCTCGTGTCGTACCGTGAATGGCGGGCGGAAACCTGAAGAGCCGGTTTGCCGCGTTTTCTCTCACGGAAGAGACGGAAGATTGCGATCACGAAAGAAATAACACAGTAATCTGGCGCTGGTCTCGCTGTTGCAACAGCCCGGCTATCCGCTGCCGGCCACAGTCCGTATCAGTGTGGAATTGAATTTTTCACTCAATAATCCACCACTAAAAAAACCATAACAGTATCTTGTATTGTTTTGAACATCCATGAATGAATCACCACCACACAACCGAAATCGCTGCACGTGCTGTTGAGACTGCAGTTACGTAATAATTCTAAATTGTTACGTAAGCACATATTGTCGCAAGGAAGCGATGAATTACAGAGGAATCCCACCAGCATGAAGTGATTTCGAACGGAGCCAAACAATACGTTGTTGTCTTGTTGGGGAACTGCGTCAAAAGAGGATAAATATGACGTTTAGTTCTAGATACAATGCATCAAAGGGGACTTGTTTGGTATACCAACAAACTCAAAACATAAAATCCAAGTTGTTTGCGTTCGGCACATCAAATGAAATTACACGACAATAAATATAATTTTTAGGTAATTTAAAATGTGCAAAAGAAATAATTAAGTACACAAGGATGGAAAATCGGAGAATCGGTTCCTTGTGTACTTAATTATTTCTTTTGCGCATTTCAAATTACCTAAAAATTATATTTATTGTTATATAACTAAACACATGCATCTATGCCGAGTTCGCTAACGTTAAGATTCCACTGTAGCTACCGAACAACTTTAAATGCAACAGCAATCATCGCGTACCAGGATTGTTGTTGTTGTTGCTGCCTTTGACAAAAGTTGCGGTTGTTGTTGTTGCTAGTGTTGCTGTTGTTGTTGTTGATGCTGCCTGGTATTAATGTTAAGTTCCACTGTGCCAAACAACGTTAAATACAAAAAAAATCATTACGTACCAGGATTGTTGTTGTTGTTGCTGCCTTTGGCATTAATGTGAAGTGGGTATTCGCATCTGAATCTGCACTTGCACTTGAATCGTCCTAGGATTGGGGGGTGGTCATGGCAACCGGTTCCATGAAAAACAAAAGTCTTTCTCGTGTTCTATGATATCGAATCTCGTGACACTAATGTTCTCCAGGCACACTTCGAATCTGAAAGACAAATCCATTGAAGAATTTAAAGACGAATATTAGCTGAAATTAATCTGCTCTTTAATCAGGGATATGACATGACCTTTGGTAGGTCAGGGGTTCAAGTGTAGCTACAATGCAAAATCAAGTCAGTGTTTTCGTGATTTGCAGATCTTGAACTCTTAAGCTCAATTAATTAGCAAGAATGGGAAGATATTTCGTGCCTAGTTGCATTGCATGTTTGTCTTTCGAGTAAACAAGACGCCACCTGGCACGAATGTTACTTGTAAACAAGTTTAAAAAATTGCATACCAACCAACAGCACGACAATGTATTGACATGCTATCATATTAATAGATACAACAACAGAGTTTAGCAACTTTAGCAAATGGTGGACTCTCTGGTAACACATTAGCAAATAGTAAACAACACATATGTAAAAAGATCTATTGGTAAAAATAGAGGAACTGATTTAGTGTGGCCAAATCTGGCAAAGCATTGAAGGGCAAAAAACATCACATGGCATCTTGGCAACCAAACCAATCCTGAATTGGCATCCTAAAAATCTGATGACTGAGCCACCAAAAATTTGCCTAAACTGTTCTCTTGCTTTGCCATCTATGGAAAATGACCAAGTCTAGAGTAAATTTTGACATGCGAGCTATACCAAAGGAAGAGAAAGTTGTGACTAACTGTTAATCATCAAAACTTGGGGGTGGGGGGATCCCAGTTCATTTACAAAGCTTACTTCTCTTTCCGATTTTCCCCGCTGGAATTGGGAACAACCAGCTTGTCTCAAGGTGCTGGTGCGCAGATAACAATGACGTAACCACGTTGTTAAACCACCGCACCATGGTGGCAATGCATGAACATGTGTTGGCAATATTGCGCAGGGTTCAAACAAGCGTCCCACGCAACAACTCGACCGGGTATGACGTCATGTGTAAAAGACAGAATTGTTTAGCCTGCGTGCAAACTTCACAACGAGGAAACTGTAAATTCTGCGAATTAGCGTACGCTTTCGAGCTCTGTGATCTCGATTTCCCCCTTCCAAAAGGAGGTCGATTTTGCGGATAAAATGGCTTCTGCTTTAATAGATCGAAATCTTGTGTTTTTAATTCGAAAGTGGAAATTGTTAGTCTTTATTTTCTCTATTCGGCTCCATTTTCGAAATACATTTGCAAAAATTGTGTTGATTTTTTTCTTGAAGAAGAGAAGGAAGTTGCGCAGGGTCACAGAAATCGAAAACGGAGGCTAATTCGCAGACTTCACAACTTCCTCTTTGTGACGTTTGCACGCAGGCAAGAATGAGTATGCTCTGAATTATTTAAGTTCGTGTGGGCATGGCGTGTGATGGACAAAATTATTTCCCGCTTCCTTGTGCGAGTGGAAGTTTCGAGAGACCTGCAGTATTGATTCTCCTCATGAAAAAATTTGAAGCTCAAAAACATTGTTGGAGATGATCAGAAAATTGTTTACCAAATACCATGAATTTGCGAATAATGGCATCCATAATCAAAGAGATATTGTTTGGCATCTTCTGACGTAAGATAATTGTGATTATACAATAGTTCAGTCTATTTTCCTGCTCGTATGAATTGAATGGATTCTAATTCTGCCTCCAAGGAAACGCATACAAGGACGTAATGAGAGTTGAACTGAGAATTTCATATTAAAGGAACCATGACGTGACCACTGCAAAGATTTTCTTGCAAAGAAACTCCTCGAAACATCCATATTGCACAATAAACTTCAGTTTTACGTCAGGGAATTCCCAGCTCTTTTTACGGAGAAACTTAAAACCCCCACATTAAACCGTCATTACAATTAAACTTTGCTTCCTGGTTCAAATTTCTCTTTTGTGGCTGATTGAAACTAAAGAACTCGTTGATGATTTGTATGCACATTTCCCATGTAAAATTTTACTTTGTCATGAGAAATTGAAATCGATTGCTTTGAGAGCACGAATGTCTAGCATGATCTCCCAAAATTGTACCAAACTGTTAACAATATGAAATTCTTTGAAATGAAGACTGAGCTTCCCCTAGCAAAATCGGAAAGGAAGCCGACATTGATTTCACTTTCACGCGAGTCTAAATGCAGAACAAATTGTCAAAGCACATCCAAGGGTACTTCCTTGTCACGAGTACAGTACAACAGTACAGAGCAAAGTCCACTGCATTTCTTTTGAATTTATAATAGAATTTTAATACGTTAGTTCCTCGAATCAAGGAAGAGGAATCTGGTGCGTTTGAAAAAGAACACCTCTTCAAAAAAACCCTTGAAATTCCGAGAAATGAATTGCTGTACAAGTTGAATTGCTGTACAAGTCACGTACGAAAGGAAATTAGAAACTATTTTCAATGAAGCATTCAGAATATATGTTGAGCAGATTAGGATTTTTAGACGTCTGTACCCTGATGAGAAATTTAAAATTCACTGCGTGCTTCATGCAGCGATGAATGCATGTTTCTGGGTTGCTCATTGTCAATTCCTGCAGATGCCTTCTGCACGCAGGCAAGTGCCAGCTCTTGTATGTGACAAGAATTTGCAGATTTCAAAGGAGTGTCCTCCTAGCTAAAGCAATCACACTGATTTGTAAGCCATTCCAATGGTCAAGGATGCGGTTAGATTTCTCAACTTGTTGCTTGAGGCTTGGGTAATAAGATGCTGGGAACGTTTACACGCTGCTGCTGCGAATTTGAATATTTTGCAATATTTTGCATTTAAACTGTGTGCTTTAAGTGAGCAATTATTAGCACAACACGCAATTTATGATACGATAGCTACTTGTATATATGTGTAGGAATGGAGCTGCAAAAATGAAAGTTTAATTTTCCACACAAAGACTATCATTGCATTGCATGTGCAAATGTTTTTCAAAGGACTCAGTATAATTTCACACAACTTGATGTAAACAAAGAAATCGGAACTTGCTGCTACAAGCCAGCCTATCAAACTTTCTTGTTTATTTACTTTTGTAAACATAGCTTCCATCAAGTTAAGGCCTAAAACATCAATGACCTAATATGGGCATAAAGATGGCGCACCTTGAAGCTTATGTTTTTAAGCTGTGGAAGCCTTCACACGCAAACATACTAATTGAAACGCCATATTAGCTAATAGCCCACCGTTCCAGCTATACAACAAAGCTATTGACAATCAACATTTGAACTAACGAGGCAAAGCTCAGGCTCAACTGGCAGGAAGGACGTCAATCGTATCACACCCCAATTCAATCAGGTGGGGCTTCCATTAAAAATTGGTTGCAAGCAGGGGTATGTTTCGTTGTATTGCTTCGCAGATGAATCATTTCGATTGCACCATCTGTCCTCTAGATGCTCGTTGCGTAATGTGTGCATTGGTTATCATTTGTGTCGCGTTACCATTGTCGTTATCGCAGAAAGAAAGAATGAAAGACTCCTTATAACAGCTGCAAAGATTTGTGGCTGCAACAACAGCTGCCCATCCACTTCAACTCGGCACGGCAGAAGCCGGCAATTGCAAGGCAGGCAAATTATACCCTATGCTCATTTGATGTGCTTTGAAATTCACATTATTTGAGTATTATTTTGGAAACATGCTACTGCAAGTCGTGTATTCGCAATATCATCGAAAATAAATTTACGTTGGCTCTCCTAAAAACTCAGAGCTTCACAAAAGACTCAATACAAGTGCATAGATTGGTTAAACGTAATATGGATAACAAGTCTTTTGTATCGTAAACGTAATATGGCAAACTTAATACCTCCCCTTGTTTACTTTTAATTGCAGTGTGAAGTATTTAGCACCTCGGTTCATTTAGTTCGCCTTAGGCTGGAGTATTAGTCGTGATTGACAGCATTAAAAGCATCATAGCTGATACTTGTAGCAAAACACAGAATACTTTGCAAAAATATTTTGTTGCAAATTAATTTGACCACATTTTTGACTACCTATATGTGAATATGTTCATTGTAAGCACATGAAAAGAAAAAGTAATTTTGCCACCGAGAGTTCAAAGTAGGCCCGAGTTATTGTCCCATTACGAGTGACGTATCGGTGTTAACCAGATTTCTCCAAAGATTCTATCAGGACAACACACGGTGGTCACGTTTTGTTCTTTTGTTTTGCTTCAACAAATGTAAAAAAGAAAAAACATCACCAAAGTTATATCAATTTTCTCCTACGAGAAGATAAATAATTCGTTTACAACACAAAACAGAATATAAGATGTTTAAACATCGTTGAACAGAGCTTCAAAGAAACTTTTAAGCCAAATTCTGGCGGACTTTTATCAAACCAATAAGATATAAGTACTCTCTTGAAAGCGATGGTTCTTTCAAGTCAGTGAAACTCCTTCAAAATCATCAATATACAATCGATTCTTTTTAATCATATCACTGTGAAGAAATCCGAAAAGGCCTTTTTACTGAGATTCAAAATAAAAGCTCGATTGTTGCGGTGCGGTACCTTACAAGTTGTAGAGTAATTATTTTATAATTACAAACATTGCCGTGTCATTTCCTCTCAAACAATAATCAGACATGTCGATGTGGGGTTATGAAGGAAGGGTAACAGGGAAATGTCAGTTGAATTTCCCCACAACATCCTTCCTATTCACAATTCTCTGGAAGGAAAAACCTTCCATTGATTATTATTACGAATTTACTATCTATTTTGTTATTATCATAACCACTTGTTTTTTGACAGATATGTTTTGTCTTCTTTTACCACAGGAAATATAAGAAGAGAATATTGAATGGCTTCCGAATTGAAGATTTTGTGTCAAATTTTACGTAAATTGACTGTATATTGTATTTGTGTCCGAAAAGTAACTGTTTATGAAAGTTGTGTTTTTGTCGCAGAGCAATTTGTCGACATGTTTTGAACTGATTGTTTATAAATTTATTTTGAACATACTTTACAACCTTTCTTCTTTATTTGCATGTGACAATATCTGTTAATATAATATTACAAAACATTTGTTTTGTTTATTAATAATATTTGATAATAAACCAAAAACAATTCATTTTTCTTTGAATGAAAACTGAAAGTAAAATAATTTGAAGGTATCGATTTTAAAACTCGAGATACGAAACATGTGATTACCAAAGGAAGAAAATAGCGTCTAACACCATCCGTATTGGCAAGAGTTTTGAATTCTGTAAAATTTTGAAGATCAGTTTCCTTCATCACAAAGATTAACTGTCTGTTTTAGTCGAAATGCATTTGATTTGAATTAAACTTGTTTTATTGTTATTGAAAATCTCCTTCGTCACACTGCAAAATTAAAACCAAAACTTCTAAACAGTTTCCCCTGGCGACACCCTAGCAACATTAAAACAGTCAGATCGTGTCTTACTGCAGTGGAGTAATTACTACGTTTCAGATACTGAAAGGAAACAATTTAATTGGTAAAGTTATGACGTAGTTTTGATGAAGGAAGAATTTTCGTATCGTCATCATTCGTCATTAACAAAGGGTGATTCACTTTCGCCTCGCACCCTTGTGCTTTCGACTCAGATGAATCACGTGCGGTTAAAAGACAATAGAATTCTACGTTTCAAAGACAATTGACCAATCAGCGACGTATCCCGGGGCGGGAGTTAAGAACGCTAGCGGAAAACAGATTTAAAAGATGAGTCACAAGCCGGATCCTCATTTAATTCAGTCTCGAAGTTGAGTGAGAAGCACGAGTCTTTTGGATCGTGAAATTACGAAATAGTTTATACATTAATCGAACAACTATAAAGTACATTGTATATCGTCATGCCATGTTTTGAAGGCATTTGCTTGGAGCCTGGCTCGCTCTTAAGCTCGAGTTTCAAAGATTTAAAAGTTATAGGCCGCAGTTGTAATGGTTTTGTGTACTCGGCCGTTGACAGAGTTGGCGGACTTCACAAGAAAGTCGCTCTAAAAAAGCTTCCTTTGAAAAGAAAATCACATTGTAGAGTTGCTTTGAGAGAACTCAGGATTCAGAAAAGACTTGATCACGAAAATATCGTGAAAAACATCGATATCAGAACACCAGACGGCCGTGAAGTTGGTGAAGCATCTTCGGAAAGTTTACGAAATGTCGACTTCGTATATCTCGTAGAAGAGCTATTGGATACTGACTTGCACAACGTTTTGGATAGGACGGGAAAACTCCCCGAAAAGGTATCGAAGCTGTTTCTTTATCAACTTCTAAGAGGACTGAAATATATTCATTCGGCTAATGTCGTACACAGAGACATAAAACCTGGGAATTTATTCCTCAACACAGACGACCTATCTTTGAAGATAGGGGACTTTGGACTGTCTCGTATTGTCGATCAAAAATATGAACATTCTGGCCACTTAACCGAACTCGTAACAACCCGATATTATCGAGCACCCGAAGTGATGTTAACTCAAGGAGATTACAATTCTTCTCTCGATATTTGGAGCAGTGGGTGCGTTTTTGCTGAGATGTGTACGGGTACTGTATTGTTTCCTGGTGAGAACGACCTCGAACAGATAGATTGCATAAAAACATGGTTTCAAGCCGATGGTAATACTTCGGGACGATTTCAAACAACCAAGCTTACGGGCATTAGTCAAGCTGGTAGGTTCTTGTTTATCAACTGTTTATATGCTCTATTTTGTGTTTTCTGTTTTCCGCTCAATCGTCTATAAATCTGGGGAACTTCTCGTGATTGTTAGGGATCAAAGGGCGTTTTTCGCGTTCTTTCATGTCTCCACCTGCCTTTTGACAGAGAAAGTAATTCTCACGCCAAGCCTAAAATTCAACCAGCCATAACATGGTCTTCTTGTTGTACAAAACTTTAACTTCATGAATTTTATGTTTTCATATATATTTCATTTTAAAAGCCTGAAGGAGTTGAGAACAAATTATCGCCACAACACTGAACGACGTGGCGATATTGTCCAAGCCCTCCCACCACACATAACTTCTTTTGTTTTCGTTTGTGAAAAGCCGGCGATTTTGTGAATTGCGGAAATTCTACGGTCATTCCCCTACTCATACAAATTTGATGAATTGAAAATATAAAGCCTTTCATAGTATCATCAGTTTACATGTTTCGTTTATTTCATTGTCCATGACTATTTTCTATATTTCAGAAACTAAAACTCGTTTCTATAGATTGTTTTGTGGGAAAAATATATCAAGCGAAAAATGAATAAATCTCTCTCCGACTTAGGCCCCTTTCTATTGTATGACCAGGTCAATTTATTTCAATACTTGTGACAAGGAAATATCATGACAACCAAGGCGTTTGATCCTGGAATTTCGTAGTTCCTCAATTCGAAAGAGGAAATTCCCGTTTACTTTTTTCCTTCAACGTTAATTGAAATATTTCCAAAATGCGAAAACGCGGCTTTTGGACGCGAATTTGATAAACGATAAAAGCTGCGCAATGAGACTTTGTTTTCCCACCAAACATCCCAAACTCCGTTGTTGTCATGTACACATATATTTCGTTTTTATTTCATTTCAATATGCTTGGTATTGATGTAAATTTGAAAGAACCGTGTATAATAAATGTTTTTCGTTTTTATATAACTTAATTGATTTTACTTTGTTTGTTTAGGCCTTGACTTTCTTCAAAAGATGCTTCGTCTTGACCCGTCCAAACGTCCCTCAGCTGCTCAGCTGTTAGAAGATCCATACTTCGGAGACATTCATGATCCCGCAGATGAACCCGTGTGCCCGTCAACCCGCGTTTTCCACATAGAAGACGAAGTAGACGATTTGCCAATTCAAACATTGCGAAATGTTATTGCCAATGAATGCTTGTCGGACAGTCGACATTTCAGCCCCGAGTTGTTTGGCGACTTTGATGATGACTTTGACTGCGATGAGAGCTACGGGCAACAAGAACCGAAATCTATGCTCAGAAATGATGGTGGTGAATTCTATCTCTCCTGTTGCGAAAGTGATCAAAGCAATAATCATATCGATGATTATTCTGAAACGACGTCAGCTACTACAAGTGACATAGACACCTGTCCATCGCTTGCCAACATTATCGATTCAAGCATAGAAGATGAACCGTATCGTGACCCAGGTTGCTCGAAAGCCAGTTTCGGCTGTTACGAGTACGGGGACATCAAAGAGGAAAAACTATCGCCAATAACCACCGATCATTGCAGTTCAAACTTTCCAAAGGCTACCACCATGCTGGATTTATCAAACGTTGCAGCGGCCCCGGTTGATAGGAGAAAATCATTCGAACAAACATTTCCCATGATGCCGTTTCAGACGATACCCAGATCAATGTTGCAGACGAAAACGATCGAAAAAGAATTTCAAAACATGAAGAAACTCAACATGACTGGCCTAGAGTCTAGGCGAACATGTCGGGCTTCGGATTATGCTGTCTTTGAACATCTAAGAAGGAACAAGTTTCATGGAAATTTTCACCACTGGGACCCAATTAGAATTTGGATATAACTTATTTATCACATAGCTATTTTTTGTTTTAAGGGAAATCATGTAGTATATTTCTTATACTGTCAATAACAGGCAATGATTGATATTTTCAACGTCGAAAATATCATGCTTTTGCAAGCGTTGTTTTGGAAATTTTGAAACAAATAAATATTATTTACGTCATAGTTTCCGTCATTTTCCGCTTTCATTCCCAGTTAGGAAAGATCTTGTTTCTAAAACATAGTATGGTGTCCAAGAATCCAAATGGTGTAATTTAATATAATACATGTTTTGCCGTTGACTTCAAACATAAATTGTTTGTAAGTGTTCGTGAACTTTTATTTATTTTATGAGATTTAAAATAGTGTAGAGAATTAATTGGCTTGCAAGTTAGTTATAGGCTGTTAGGTTATAATCATTTTTTGTGTTTCAAGAAGTCATTTTTTCATAAATTATTCCTATTATTATTATGAATTTATTGTAGATAGAAAGCATTTTATTATGTTAGTACTATACAATAAAATGAAAATTGTAAAGAATCTGATTATTGTTATTGTTAATATGTTTTTTCACAACTCGAAAGTATGTATGTTGAGTTTTGGAGTTATAGTAGCTATTCTTTATCCCGAAGTGGTAAAAATAGGATGAAACGAAATATATCAATGTTGATTTGTTATTTAAGGGATTTGTCTATTTGCATGGTATTTGAAAGTGTTTTGAAAATCTGACTTTTTATTCTGGGTATATCTGAGCTGATTTTAACGGATTTGGTCCAACGTGCCAGCCTAATCCAAAGTTTTCCGAGGTTCAAGGCGACGTCTGGTTTGGTTAGACAACAAAGGAACATTTGAGAAACCCGCTTTTCTCTGTTCTTTGATAAGCTTGAGAACTATTTGAAACTTTGCCAAAAATTCAATTAGGTAAAAATTCAGTGCTGGAGGCATGTAATCAAAGATATAATCAAATCAAATCGACATCCAACTTCTAAAAGCGCGTGATATAATTGGATCGATTGTAACCAATCACAAACGCAAATGTTTTCAACAACCAATCAGCGATCAGTAAACTCGCGGATAGCCAATAGGATGAACGAATGATATCTGTGATTTCTTTGCGCATGACAAAAGGCATCGCTTGCTTCTCTTCTGGAATTTTGAGCCTGGTCCCGTCCTTCCAACAACAATCAAGTTAAAAAAAACCTCCAAACATTCTGCTATAATCAAACATAATTTTTGAGAAATTTTGCCGCTGCACACTTCTGGTAAGGCTCCATTGAGATCAGGTGCGCAGTCAACAATGCTTTGCGTGCAAAGCAGGTGAATTAGCTCTCATCCCCAGTCCCCTTGGTTAGGACCGCCACAATACTGAGTGGGGTTTTGCGTGATGCAGCAAACCCAATGATTATGTAATGGTAATCACATGAAATAGCTGAGTGATTTGATCAAAATCGTGATGGCCAATTCAATAGCTTTAATCACACGGGTTTGCGTGACAGCAATGTGATATTTTGTATTTTTTATCCGCGCGGTAAGGCTCTCACGAGGACGATAAGGGCATTCCTCGAGGATTTCAATCAACACGTGATATTATGATGAAACAATCACGTTTTATGTTGCAGCATACAAAGTGATGAGAATGGTCGTTTTCTTAAATTCTTGATTAATTATCCCCTGTCTATTAATTATAATTTACAGATGATGCAATACAAGTATATTGTGTGTATCTATTCAACGGACTTCCCAATTAGCAAAAAAGCGTGGCTCATCTGAAACAAACGTTTTAGACTCGCCTCCTCGCCTCGCATCGTAGCACATTCAGCACATGGCAAACCAATCAATCTGATCAGTTTTGATACAAAGAAATTGTCTGCGTCGCCTTAGCCTATGTCATGTTAAGTTAAAAGAGCCTCCAAACATTCTGCTGCAATGAAGCATACTTTTGGGGAAATTGACCATTGCACACTTTTGGTGGGGCTCCATTAAAACAACCAGGTGCGCCGTCACTTTTACGCTGTTTTAACTTGGCATTATAATGCTGATAAATCCAATGAATCAGTGATTGGATCACTGATGACGTATGCGGTGAAGTTGAAAACATTACAACTAGATTACATGTAGCTATTTGATTGATAATCTTGGAGAAGGTTCAAAGAGCTTTCTCCGACTCAGAGATAAGTTTTTCATGCGTTTTACGCCAAAACTAAACATCAAAGGAAGTTCCCGAAATGTTTTGGCGACCGCTTTGCAGCTGAACACTGAAAAATTCCTCTTGACACACTCAACTTGCTTCAGCTCTCAGTTCGTGGCTTGGGTCAATATTGATTACGAATGAAAGTCATTATATGCAAAGTACTTACACTTGAATGACTAATAAATGCCAAGCCCTCTGCCAGAATCGTCGCTTGCCAAATCAAAAACCTTAAATCGGACACTGAATGAGGGCCTAAACATTCTTAGTATGATAGCAACATAAAAACATTCTTAATATAATCCTCTGTGAGAAGATTCTCCAGGAATGTGAACCATTATTTAATCATGTGGGTCCGCTTGGGACATTCTCTGGTACTAAGGGAATAGGAGACATTTCAAAATGCATTTTCAGATGATAGAAATTTTGCAAAGTTCACATTTGTTCAACTTTATACAACAGCCAGATTCAAAATAAAACATGGATCAATTTTTCTTCATTTCAAGTTTTAGTCTCATGGGAATGGTTCTCAGGAATTGAAGCATACTTTTTACTTTTAACGCACGACGTCCAAGCGTTGTACGTATGACGTCACGTATGCACTTTTACTCTCCAACTCTCCAGATGAAATGACATTATATTCACTATTCTTGTGCTAGCTAATAAGGAAGTAAATAAATCTATATATTTCACTTATAAATCCGAGAATTTGTATTGGAATAAGCAAATTAATCTTTACCATGTGACAACCTTTCTAAGATCTGATTAACTTGAATTGAAAGAGCATCGTAATCAAAACAAATTGGACATTTGAAATTAGGCATATTATGGGTGTAATTCAGAAGTCTTGATCCCACCTTAGAACAATTCGAAAATGCTTTACGACTTCTCATGATGAGATGATAACTCTGTTTATTTGGCAAATTAATTATAAACGAATGACTTTCACCTTCAATTATACAAAAATCAAATGTACATTCTTTGAAATCTAGTACCAATTACACATACCCACTTTGGTTGTTTTTCTGTCAATTGGTTAGTTCTTGATTGCTTCTCGAACCACAACTAACAAAGCAACGAAGCCTATATTGTAACATATATTGCATTAAGCAAGGGTATTATAAGTAAAAAGGTCTTTTTGTACCTAACAAGAGTATGTTTTGAGAGAATTTGCCGTATCTAATAGCTAGCTGAAACAATCTAAAACTAGTATTGGACATTTTGAAAGGTAAAATGCCTTGAATTCGAGAAATGATTGAATTATTAAATATTATACTTCAATTACGGTAGAGTTACGAGTAATTTATCAATCAATTTGAAAGTAGTTAATCACAAGTTGTCAATTCAGTCTTGCTACGAAATGAAATAGCATTTATGAGAAGAATATTTGAATACAGCGTGGGTTCTATTTGAAAGTGTTCGACAAAGAAGACAAAAATAGTCATTTTGTGAATAGACGCGGGTGCATGCATGCAAAATTTATTAGACTCGCATAAATATATACACGTATATATTTCACCGAACCTTGGTCAAAGATATAATTTATGACGTTGTTCCAATAACGAAAAAATCAATAATTAAAAAAACAAAACGTATTTATGATTCATGAGAGGGTTTGCAGCCAAGAATGGACGCCAACCAACTGATTATCAATATTTCAGAAGCTCCCACGGTTATCCACCATTATCTTCCCTCGAAGTTCAATTCTCGATGTGTTGTCCATTGACGAAGAGCAGGTAAAGGTTGTGGGTCTTCCTCCCACCCAACTCACAAAATCAAATCACCAGCATCCAATTCATGAATGAGAAACAAAATTAGTAACAATCACCATGGAGTATTCAAGTTGCGCATGGAGAAGGGCAAAGCGTCGTGACAACAATTCCCGCTCAATAACATCACTTAGCAACAACAACAACAACAATGCGTAATGCAAAGGCCGAGCAGTTGTCAGTGGTGATATCCCCCTCTGCTTAGGAACAGGATTATTTATAGCAACAACGACAGCGCATACAACTTATAAATGTTTCATCGCATATGCATTAAATATTTACGACTGTATAAATTATCAGGTTGTCAAGGCAATAGTAAAATTAAATTATCAAACAGCCTAATTGGTAAAGTTTTCAAGGAATTACAGCAACTGTTTTTATAAGGGTAAACAATTATGTAATGTGATTAATAATGAATTAATTGAAAACAAAGCCACGAATGCTGCGCCATTATTGATATCTGCACATATCATTGGCTGCAAAATAAGACCATTCTCCTGTATTTCATTAGCGAACTAAAAATAGCAAATCAACGACATGGCCTGCTAATTATAGCGCGATAACAAAGTCGTACCAGAGGAAATTGCTACTCCAGCCCTCTTTTAATGTCACTGTTTTACTTTGTGAAAACAACTTTTTTGTCAACAAGCCCATTCTGCATACCGTAATGCTTCGATTGAGCGCCCCCTATTTAAAATTGTTTCAATAAACGCCCCCTAGAATAGATGCCAATCCCCTTGTAGAGGGGCGTGTACTTGAAACATATAGAACCGAAGCTGGCCCTTCTTTTAACATCATAGAGGAAGACGATGTTGATGATGACTTTGAACTAGATGTTTAGATGATTTTTTGAATTATACTTCTGGAACCAGACCTTCAGTCGTTACTCAGAGTTTCACGCCAATTGCGATCATCATTAGATGTTTATTAATAAACGCCTCCCTTTTAAACGCCCCTTCGAATAGACGCCCCCTAAAATATCAAAAAATTTAATCGAAGCATTACGGTACACGAATATTTTAAAAAGAAAATTATAGCTCGAGATTGTATTGATATTTGCTTGATTTAGTATTAAACGTTTCTTGACTCTGAAAGTGATTGGTAAATTTTTCTCAATTGAGGGTTCGCTTTCTTATGAAAAAACTTCGTGCAAACATATTGAACAAGAACTTTGTCACTACTCCTCTTCAAATATTCTTCAAATATTATCACTTCTTGTGTTCTCTGGCTGTGACCAAAATGACTTGGACTGTTTTGAATATGACGTAGAATCTTGAAAACTTAAGTTCATAAATAGGAGCAACCCAAATTCTTCCGAGTGATCCTCGAAAACTGTTTGGCTGAAAAGCTCCTAGCTGCAAGTAAACTTCACATCAGAAATTTTAATGACTTCTATTGCTTTTCATTATTCTTTCCCAGTCAAAATAAACATGTATGCAAAGTAGTATTGATTGATTTAGCCAAGGTTACTATCAATCTCGGCCTCAGAGAAAGCACATGTTTGTATTTTGAAAGCATAACAAACACAATACCCAGCGCAACAAGCAATTTTATTTTCAGTGTCCGGTTCATCAAAATAGAGGCCCGGTAACTCCCTGCGTGGGTCATTTTAGACCTGAAGAAAACACTGCTTTTAATTGTCTTTTGTACAACCTCGTAATAGCTATATCGTAGTACAAAAGGAAAAAGGCAAAGGCGTAGTGTAAATATAGCTTTGTGCAAAATTTCGTGCTAATCCGACGAAACAAGACTTTCATTGTAAACACCTTGAGCAGTATTGCGCAGGTGTAATCTTGTCCCATAACTGCGTCCACTATCTGGCCTATATTATATAATTTGGCCCTCGAGGAGGAATTACACATAACGACCAATCAAACATCATGACACATTCTGGAGCAAAGAAACAAATCAGCTGGAATGTTAAAAAATTACGAAAATATGAGAAGAATTTTGTTGAATTTCGCAAATTGCTTTGACTATACAAATAAATTCCATTGCTTCCGATAAATTTTGCCTCCCAGCAAACAAAAAGGTGTCTCGGGTTATCCATTCTTGTCTACAATAAATACGAAAAAATATAACAACATTTCTATTGGTTTATTTGCATAAAGTTTTATATAATAAGTTACATAACATAAGTTTCTCGCGTGAGCATACCCAAGTAATTTGTGTTTACTTCAAAATATGATTGCGTTTAAGATAAATATAGAGTTCATTCAGAAACATCAAGATAAAATAGACTTCCCACGATATCAAAACAAAACACGCCTTATAACAGGTGAACATACGAAATCAAACGTTATTATTTACGCAAGGAAACGTCAAGAGAAACGAATTTGAACGTTCAAAAACTTCAATGAAAAGCCAGCAGGTGCACCCTTCACGATACACACGTATTTACATTGTTCTTTCAAAAAGGAGATTTTATGCCTGCCAGCATTAAAAATAATTGTGCTGAGAAAAAATATTCAAGAAACTCGTCAAAAAGTTAATCATATAATTTACTCAAGAAGCCTTAATTGACACAGTATATTAGAACTAGGCTTTTGAAATTAAAATCAAAATCAAAATTTTCTGCAGCAAATGTTGCTCAAGACTTTTCGCTTCTTTTGTACAAATCTCTTTCAATACAAGGTTTGTATGAGTCAGACATCCAAGTGGAAATTTGAGGGCATTCCCCAGTAACCTTGTTGAGAAACATTTCTTCTTATTTTATTTCACCAACGTGTAACCAGTCATGATATTAATTATTCATAAGTAACATAACTTTGATTGAATGAGTTTAATTTAATACGAGTCAAAGAAAGAAAAACTAAGAAAGAATGCGAATGAATGAGAGAAAACTGCCGGTGGGAAAGATAATTTTTTCAGGGTCTTAATCAACTCCCAGAGATGGTGGCGATAGAGTAGATAAAAAGACGACACATATTGTGACCACTGCTAGACCACTGCTACAAACCGCAATGGCTTCAAGCGTGTGGCTGACACGTCAGGCCTGTCTGAAATCAGTAACAATTCATCATCATCATCATCATAATCATCATCATCACAGCTTGAACACAGAAAGCAAATATTCACAACTGCTTTCAATTCTCCATTTCATACGATAAAAGACTTTTGTCTTAATACGGATACGATAAATTCAAATAAATCTAATTTTGGAGGCCTGAGCCCAAGTGACGTCACAGCAACATCACGATTAAATGCAGACAAATTCGAAAATTCAAAAATTTATTTACAAAATTCCATTCTTTGTTTAAGTCCATTATATAGTATACATAATTGAAATGGATAAAAGTGACTTACCACGGTTGGTTGTGTGTGGAGCTTCCAAGCCACTGTTGCAGACAATTTTCAACAACGAGAGCGTCCTTATCCCTCCCACTTTCCACCAACTTTATTAAAATGTGCTGTAAAAGAGCAGTGTAGCAAAACGCGTATTGTTCCTCGGTTTGAATGCAGAAAGCTCGCTGTCTGCGGATTTCCCGTGCGACCAGCGGTAAATTGATCGTACCGTGAGAATCAAACGCGCGTAGACTTTTATCAATTGCAATATATGTGCCAGATCTGCCAATCCCTGCACTGCAATGCAGGACTATTGGCGAGTGTTTTTGTCTTGAACGTTGTTTGTCAGCTTCTTGACAAATATCGCTGTCACTGCCAGGCATGCTGTTTTGAAAGTTCTGCACCTTTTCCAGGATGTTAAGAAATTTCTCCGCCGAAGATAGAACCCCGAAATCAGGCCAACTTGTGAACTGAACGTGCGTCACTTTGCGGGCCAAATCTTCACCCCTCTGATAAAGACAATGTGATATACAATAAAACTCTTGTACTTAAAAAATTCAAGTACCGTAAATCCTCGAATAAGCCCCCGGGGGCTTAGTTGCAAAAACGAAATTTTAGTTTGATTATTGTTCAATATGAAGTAAAATAAAAGCTATATGATGCAGCCAATCAATAAAATTATTGGTTTAAATTTGTTGCTATTTGCAATACATTCACTGAACAACTTCAATGTCTGGGAACTTGGGCTCAATATCCGTGCAAATGATTATCAGGATGGGGGCTTATTCGAGGACAGGGCTTATTCGGACATGGGGGCTTATTCGAGGATCTACGGTATCGTAAAAAGCAATCAGATTGAACATAGAGTCTCATTTTCATGCTCACCTTTTTATGGTGTAATTGTAAATTTCGTATCACATAATCATCTTCACGCGTCTCTGATAAATTTTTGATTTTCATAAATCCACATTCCATAACTCCATCTACATCAGGCCAGTATTTATAGCATTTTTCTTTACCTTTTTCATGACACCTAAAAATGAAACACAAAGTTAAATTACTATAAAAACGATGCTCCATCAAAAACACTGCAATTTCGCAAGGGGAAGAACTTCTTATGATACAAGAAAAAAATTAGACACGTTTTTTATAAGAAGCTGATTAATAAAAACCAACAGTAGCTACTAGATTCGAGGCAAATAAATAAACTGTAAATTTTCCATTCTTAAAAAAGATTTCATTAGCTTTAGTTTGTTCGCGGACTTGTTTTTGTGAATGTAAAGAATTTTGTTAACTTTCGTTTGGAAAAGATTGTAACTTTTGATCTTGACTCATGTGGGTTCTTTTCGTGACGATCTGGACTCCGTCCCAAAATGTTCACATTTTAAACAATAAAGTAATTTTACATCTCAAAATTAAGAAACCAAATAAGAACAATGCCAAATTAAGAAACGTTTAGTATTTAGCAATACCTTCTTTGAATCGACAAAAGGTAGTAATACGCTACTTTGTATCATCATAAAGAACCTTAGCTACATCCTAATTTGCATCATCATAGCGTATCTTATATCCCAAACGAGCCTTGTATGATACTTTGCATCAACGTAACATACCTGGTAATCATTACAATAACGTGGACCTGGTTTTCAAGAACCATCCTCCAGAAATCACAAACAGTGCTTTTCAAAGGACCTGAAAAATATCAAGTCCACATGTAATCCACTTTCGTGCGATAGAAATTGAATGTGCCAAACAAATACTGGTAATCTGGTAATACTGGTAAAACTATACATCACCAGTATTACCAGATACTGGTAATAGTGGTAATACTATAGTATTACCAGATACTGGTAATACAATAGTATTACCAGATACTGGTAATGCTGGTGATACTATAGATCAAACAAGGCTGATACCTTGCGTACAAATGTATGCATTCTGCTGTTCCATTCCATTCAGAAATCCACTAACATAACTCGCATTGATGTAATCTGAAAACTAAGCAAATAATTAAATCGTAACTAATTAAATGATCAAATTAAAATCTTGATGCAAAGAGACAGTTGGAAGTAAGGTGCATGCGGGGTGGGTGGGGTGGGGGGTACAACCATTGACGAGCACTTTGACCTTTGACCGCACGTAATTAACAACGAAACGAGAATTGAAACGTTATGGACATGGCTTGCTTGACAAACTCAAAGCTACCGCAAAGAAAGAAAAGCAAAACACGCAGGTGATTCCTAACTGGATATTCTTGGTCTTTCATTCACCAAAATACCATATTTTCCCAAACCGAAATCTCCCGACCTTGCACAATTGTCCTTAAACCGATTGCGTTCATAAGCTGATTTGCCATCTAAAGCAATTGTGACGTAATCGTATTGATTGCCGACAGCAGATATCAGGGCAGCAATTTCTTATTCAATTCAAGACACCGTAAAACTTCATGCATTCTCTAACACGTGCCTAATCTTCGCGAGAAACGCAGATCGTCAACAACGAGAAGCTTCATGATCATCTGCGCGCCGGGGCCTCAAAATCCTGCTGCCCTCGGCCACAAGCAGCACGAAGAAGCAAATTTGGAATTAAAAATTTCGTATAGATTTACATCGTTTTCGTCCATTACGGCCAGCTTTACTCTTGAGTGGTCATAACAAAGCACATCTTTGTAACGATTTTTCACCATGTTAAATGGGTGCCTGGATAAAAGAAAGAAATTAATTTTTGTCGGGAAATATTGAATAGCACACGACTTGCACAGGTATGTGAATTAAAGTATCACAATATTAATCTCAAATACAAATAAGTTACTAACTTATCAGCAAGGTTAATTACAAATGTTAGTTTAGCAAACACCTGAATTGAGTGTCCTCTTTAGCAAAATAATTGTCAGAGAATTGTCGAGTTAGCGGGGATCATCTTTAGTTCACTTTATATGCAACTACGCTGTCATGATATACTGTTCTTACCCGGAGTATCGGAATGTTCCTAAAGGGGGTTGGCTTTTAATTATGCGATATTCCTCGCAAATTCCATCCCATCCAACTTCATTAATGTAATTAACCAACTCAAGCATGCTGCGAGAAGGCGAATTGTCGCTCTCGGCCTCAACAATCTCATCATTTCCAGTATGTCCAGCCACGCCATGTTGAAACGAAAAACCCTTCGCACTGGTGTCAACGTGTCCTTTGAGTTTGATTGCAGTTTCGCCCTTGCTTAATGATCTGCAATAAACACAATAGTGAGGATGGTTATCAACTAGCTATTAAATAATCTAAGCAGATAAAGCAGGCCATTAAGTGGGCAAAAACTAGTTGGCATGCTGCTATAGCTAATGGGTAAGCTTAGTTATTAGGTAAACAAACTACTCAACTAACCTATAATACAGTGGAATCTCTATTAACAAAAACTTCAGTGGCGTAGATAGAGAGACTGTTTAGCTCTACATGGGGGCGAAAAAATCCCCTATAGAGCTAAACAGCCGTCTTTTCGGAAAATTGTTGATCTTGTCGGAAAATAAATATCTTCTGTTTACGTTCAGTTCTAGCTAATGTCCTTATCTTCTATTCATAGTCTTGAAGAAACAAAAATGCTTATTGAATTTTCGTCGGAAAAGCTGAATTTCTCGCCCCCTCCCCTCCCCTATAAAATTTCCTATCTACGCCACTGAGACACCTCTATACAAACACCTATCTACAACAGACAAACACTTTTGTCCCAAAACGTGTCAAAACTAGTCATCTCTTTGCAAAAACAACCTATCTACAACAGACAAACACTTTTGTCCCAAAACGTGTCAAAACTGGTCATCTCTTTGCAAGAACACTCTATCTACAACAGACAAACACTTTTCCATTAAAACGTTTCAAAACTGGCCATCTCTTTGCAAGAGCAACCCATCTACAACAGACAAACACTTTTCCATTAAAACGTTTCAAAACTGGCCATCTCTTTGCAAGAGCAACCCATCTACAACAGACAAACACTTTTGTCCCAAAACGTGTCAAAACTGGTCATCTCTTTGCAAGAACACTCTATCTACAACAGACAAACACTTTTCCATTAAAACGTTTCAAAACTGGCCATCTCTTTGCAAGAGCAACCCATCTACAACAGACAAACACTTTTGTCCCAAAACGTGTCAAAACTGGTCATCTCTTTGCAAGAACACTCTATCTACAACAGACAAACACTTTTCCATTAAAACGTTTCAAAACTGGCCATCTCTTTGCAAGAGCAACCCATCTACAACAGACAAACACTTTTGTCCCAAAACGTGTCAAAACTGGTCATCTCTTTGCAAGAACACTCTATCTACAACAGACAAACACTTTTCCATTAAAACGTTTCAAAACTGGCCATCTCTTTGCAAGAGCAACCCATCTACAACAGACAAACACTTTTGTCCCAAAACGTGTCAAAACTGGTCATCTCTTTGCAAAAACAACCTATCTACAACAGACAAACACTTTTCCATTAAAACGTTTCAAAACTGGCCATCTCTTTGCAAGAGCAACCCATCTACAACAGACAAACACTTTTGTCCCAAAACGTGTCAAAACTGGTCATCTCTTTGCAAGAACACTCTATCTACAACAGACAAACACTTTTCCATTAAAACGTTTCAAAACTGGCCATCTCTTTGCAAGAGCAACCCATCTACAACAGACAAACACTTTTGTCCCAAAACGTGTCAAAACTGGTCATCTCTTTGCAAGAACACTCTATCTACAACAGACAAACACTTTTCCATTAAAACGTTTCAAAACTGGCCATCTCTTTGCAAGAGCAACCCATCTACAACAGACAAACACTTTTGTCCCAAAACGTGTCAAAACTGGTCATCTCTTTGCAAAAACAACCTATCTACAACAGACAAACACTTTTCCATTAAAACGTTTCAAAACTGGCCATCTCTTTGCAAGAGCAACCCATCTACAACAGACAAACACTTTTGTCCCAAAACGTGTCAAAACTGGTCATCTCTTTGCAAGAACACCCTATCTACAACAGACAAACACTTTTCCATTAAAACGTTTCAAAACTGGCCATCTCTTTGCAAGAGCAACCCATCTACAACAGACAAACACTTTTGTCCCAAAACGTGTCAAAGCTGATCATCTCCTTGCAAGAACACTCTCTCACCAACGGCCAAAATCATCAATCCCATAGATGTACGTTATATGATGGGGTTGCATTATAGTCAAGCAGCTGACATATATACCTATTGTGAATATCGACGCATATGTCTAACCAAGCATCGTGATCAAGTAGATGGTCACCACCAAGGTGCATTGGCAGGGTCGATGCTGGAATCCTTGCCAGGAGGTCTTGAGACGATTTTAATACCTCCACCTGAAATGCAAGGCAAAATATACATATCATAAGCAAACTATAATAGATGACATAACACAAAGATCTTAAAATTAAAGATCTTCCAAAGTAGAATAAATAGGGGAATCCCGATACCACCAACTACTCCCATAATGGAGGATCAATTTTTAGATGTATTGTATTATCTTATGGAGTCTTTGTATATAAACAGCCTGGTACCATGCATGTTGGCAATGGGCTTTGTCACCTGACTTCACGTGCTCGCAAGATGGTAACAAATTCTTACAGGAGCGCCTTACAACAGTTACCTAGATACACGTCTTTTTATATAAGGAACCAGTTTATAAGGGACCTAGAACTAGGATTTCTGGTAAGCTACAATGGATTCTTTTGTTCCATTGTTTCATTTAACAATAGAAAACAATATAAAATTTAAGGAACTTTTAGTGCAAGGGCTCGAGGTAAGTTCCTTATAAAATAAAAAGCGTCAACGAAGCTGTACTCAGAGAAGGTTGCTGCCACTGCTACTGAAACCGACTCTTATGCAGCAGTCAATCTCAAACAATTAAACAGTGGTTTTATGAAGAATAGACGGAAGGCTTTCGTCACACAGACTATTACTCATTCTATCGAGCTCGATGTAGCAGACCCCTCGTCAACAGATGGTGACACTGGCTTTAGTGACCGTAAATCCTCGAATTATGGTAACTGAAGCTAATGGGTAAGCTAAGTTATTGGGTAAACAAACTACTTAACTAACTTATAATACAGTGGAATCTCTATTGACAGACACCTCTATTATTCATTTTTGATATTTTTGATGGGGGCTTATTCGAGGGTAGAGGCTTATTAACAACTTGTAATGTTAGGGTAGAGACTTTTCCAAGGGAGAATTCGAAGATTCATGGGAAATGGTGTTCGATTAACAGAGCCTAAATGTTTTCACGAGAACTTATGTTTAAAACAAAGACACTAACGGGGGCAACATTGCAGGTTTACTAATAATGCAATGGCAATCGTGACAGGCAGAATGCATGACAGTGTCGACATACCCTGTCTCTTATTTTCTCTCTCAAGAAACCTGAAAGAATGGTAAGCGTTGCTCTGAACCAAAATGGAGCCGACAGAACGTAGACATGTTTCAACCTGGCGGGAAATGCACCCTGGAAAATATAAAAATAATCAAACCGAGGTTTGATACAAAAAGACAAAAAAACATCAACAAAGACAAAAAGTTGTTTGACACTTTTTAAGACGTAGATTGCATTTGGCTGTACTATTAACAAGCTCTACTTGTTTTAATTTCTCCGATAAATGTTTAAGATTAATAATGTTTGATGTTGGTAATACAGTAGTTAATTTTACAATTAACGACTGTATTACTGTATCAGTGGTGACTCGCTTTTATAACGGACATCTGTGTGGGGCAAGTAGCGCGATTTGTAATACAATTGAACCTCTATGACTTGACCAGCAAGGAAATAAGATATTGATTTAAATTAGAGAGATTTCCTGTTGCTAATTATTGAAAGCCCGAAGCACGGGCAAAGCAAGTTGAAATCACAACAAACTACAATAGGGGAAAAAAGCCCCTGGGGCACCTGAAAATGTCAGTTGATAATGCTATGTTTCTGCACATTTTGTTCCCTGTGAGCAGAATGCGACCCCCATTCCCCCAAACAATGCTGTCTTGCGCACCAGTCTTTTCTCATCGCTATGCCAAAAGAATTTCAGCGATATTGAATATAACCGCTTCTAACATTGCTTTTTTTTGGGGGGGGGAATGAAGTATGCGTGCAAAACTTGGAAAAATCCTAGTTGTCCCAGGACTTTTGTCCCCTATTGTAGCTTAATACATCAAAGAAAATGATGGTAATTATATTCAACTTAATTGATAGTCAAAAATCAGCTCTCTCTGTCTGACGGTCACATTCACTCATTTCAAGGCTAACTACAGGTTGCTGTAAGCAAATGGCGTTTTTGAGCTCCTGCCAAATGGATTACTTTGCGAAATAATACATAAAGCAGAACCCTTGTTATAACAGGCAGAACACCCAGATCCAAAATGTTCCCACCACATTATTGAGAGGGTCAACTGGGTTAGAAACTCAAGGTTTCAATAGATGATACATTTAGCATTGTCTATTGAAGTAGTATTGACAATAGATTTTAGTATTTTCTATTGAAACTATTCTAGCATCACAAAGCTGATTTTTCACTAAAAAGAATGGATCACAAAGTAATCCATTCTGTGCTGTGGTAAAAGGTGAAATTAGAAGTTGAGTAATGATCCTTTGAGTAATTACCTTGAGTAATGATAAGGTCTTCATGCATAAATCATAGTCGAAATTCCTGTAAGAGGCCCACTTCATGTCATAAATTAACACCAACCCATTAATCTGGGCATCATCACTGAAAAGCAACAAATTGAGATTTTGATGCAAAAGATATAATTGCCTCTTTGTGGAATAAAATTTAACTGGAGACATATGCATACCGTAAATCCTCAAATAAGCCCCCACCTTCGAATAAGCCCCCTCCTCGAATAAGCCCCCATCCTGATAATCATTTGCAAGGATATTGAGCCCAAGTTTCCACACATTGAAGTTTTTTAGTGAATGTATTGCAAATAACAGAAAGTTTAGAAACTTTATTGATTGGCTGCATCATATAGCTTTTATTTTGCTTAATATTGAACAATTATCTAGCTAACATTTCATGTTTGCAAATAAGCCCCCTGGGGCTTATTCGAGGATTTACAGTATGTACCTGTTGTTTGACCAAAGGATAATGCAAAATGTTGATTTAAGAGCTTGCAGAAAAAGAGATTATACCGTTTAGTCACTTCATCCAACTGGAAAATTACAGACTTCAAAACAGCTTGATGTGTGGTCTTATCAGGAAAATGAAGTCTCTCCGTAAACAGACAAACAGTTGCTCCTGCTAAATCTTTCCCTGGCTGCAGCAAAGTGAGAAATTAATCCACAAATTTAACAAAATGTCATTGATAAATTCATTAGTCATATGGCAAGACTAACTGACAAGAAATCAGAATTTAAAAACACACCAAACAGTGCTGGCAATGATATAAAAAGTTGTTACGAGTACCTACCAAGACTGTAAACTTTCCAGAGAAAAGTTCAGATCGAAATGGATCTTTTGAAATATCTACATGCTTGAGATCAAACTTGACTCGCACATTCTATAAAATCAAACAATTTGCATCAATAGCAAAATAACTTGCTACTAATTCTGTTATTGATTTTGTACATTACACATACAAGACTTTTTTGAGATTTTCGATCTGCATAAAATATATACACTTATTCTATTTCAGTACATTAATAAAACAAAAATTAAATCACAAATCGAAGCCCTATACTCGAGAACCAGGAATTGCTTCCCAAACAATAGGGTATTGCTTTACCAATTGTTCTCATCATAGAATGCAACTAAATTTCTTGCATACCAATTTCCTATGTGCTATGCCTTGCCTTACTAATACTGCTAAGTGAACAGTGGTGTGTTATCACCTTGTGTGCAATGAATAATGCAACAGCTCTATCAACATCAAACTTCCGTGCTCTCAAAAACCTCAGAGCAATTTGATCATCTACTTCGTGAAACTCTCCAAGTGCATTCTCTTTATTTACTTCCAATATAAACTCTTGGATTGCCTAAAAAAAGATAAAAAGTTAAAAAATGAGTTGAAGAAGGAACAAAAACCTGGTGGTTCCCAACAATCAAATTTATGAAATGGTGACATTTATAATTCATTGATAATTTATAAATGCAATTTATTAATGTATTTTATCAAGTTGACCAAAGTACTTGATAAAATTTAAAATACAAATATGGGGCCCAGAGTTTGGTGTGCAATAAGATCATTTCACTTCATTGCAGCATTGTTTAGAGATTAAGTTGATTCCCCATCCTGTGGTGGACAGCTTGGAACGCTGGGCAAATGCACGCTCGAAATCTTTTTCTTTTTGTGACACAGCGCAATTTGAAAAGGGGCGTGGCCCCCCACCAGGCCCACATAGCACCTAACAACATCAAAAATTCGAAAATGAAAGTTATCTAAAATTTTACGTGCACACTTCATATTTAGAAAAATTCTTCTGCACACTTGCACACTTCAAATATTCTGTGCACATTCAAGAAATTGTCGAAAAAGGCTATGCATTCTTTTCTTCCGGTCCGTGAACCATACCATGCCTGCCCTGCCCTGTCATCAAATCAAAACAAGCAGAGCAGGACTGGATGAACTGGATAGCAAAACTAGACTACCAAAGCAGCTACAATGCTCTACCAAATATATAGAAAATACAGTGCTACTATGATCATGATATCAGAAATGTTACCTGTTGCTCTTCTTCGCTGAGTTCAACAGTGTCATCTATTTCGACTCCATCGTATTGAACTAATCCTTCTCCTCCCGCCATTGATGACATAGCAAGAAGTTTTGATTTGATTTGTTTGTAACATGCATCAAACGTCGATCGATGACGTAATTATCCTCCGGCAACACTCAATAAACCGATTGGTAAAATGAAAGTATAACTAAACGAGGAAGGTTCTCGTCAAAATTTACTTGAGACAGAAAACGAGTCAATATTGTCAAACACAACTTTCTGACATAATCAATTTTACTGACCACACCCATTTACAACGTCCTTCTGTCAGCAAACTTAAGAAATGACAACCCACCAGCAAAACCACCTTCCCGTCCCTACGGCCCTGTCTACACTGACAGCAAAGGAAAACTACTGCAACATCTGAATGTTTTGATTAAAGACCAATGGCTTGGTTAAGCTTTGATTTAGTACAGCATTATTTGGTGCACCACAATTATCCAGTACAAAGTTTCTATTGTTGATTCAAAACTTTCCACCCAATTCCTAAATATTTTCCGCAAAATATAGTGCTCTGTTCCAGCAACGTATTCTTTTATCCCCTTTAACTTTTGTAAATCAACTGAAGTCTTTTATATTTTCAAATATATGTAAATATTCTATACTTTGTTCCTGAATTATATGAATTTAGATTTGAATATTACTATTTAATGATGAAAGGCATTGCGCTCGAAAATATTTGGGTTTATCTCAATGTCCTTGACAACAATGAAATATATTCATCAATTTTTATGCACTTCAGCATTGATTATACTACTTGCATACTTACGTGGTGTTGTTGAATGAATGTGAATGTGAATGTGAATGTGAAAATGAAAGCATGTGACGTTACATGCGACGAACATGAATCACAGACGAAGAAAATCCCAGCCCTTTTTGCGCATGCGCACAAGCACAGGAGGTAAGTGCGTCATTCAGCTGTAAGACCTTATAGTCTGTTGCTGAGATCATCCTGTGGTCACATTGCGTTTTCCCAAGAATGTCATATTAAACATACGCTCATCCCATCAACCACCCATTGTACTGACGTATTAGAAACTCCAATAACTTAATATCCAATTTTCTTCCGATTCTTTCATTGCTACGACAAGCTGTGGCAAAGATACTTTTTGTGACGTTGTTTTTCCAATTTGTTATTCATTTTATTCGCATTTAGTCATGAATAACCTTCACAACTTACGTAAATCCCAAACCTGTTATTCTCAATTCTGACTGGTTATTTCAGTACGTCGTTCATGAACTTCACATATTTTAAGAGTTCTTGAAGCTTTTCGTGTATGTTTGGTATTTAAGAAAACCCAACCTGGTCACTGCTGTTATATACGTTTGATAGTTTATAAGAAACTTATAAGGTTTAAGTTTCTCAATTTGCCATGGAATTTTTCGCGTTTAGCCCTAAAAGTTTCTTAATTGGTTGCTTGAACAAAAAGTACCTTATTTCTTTAAAGATAAACATTTTTATATGGATATATTAAACATTGTTAACATTAGGCATATAATCTTAATAAAATGCACAATGTGCTATATACAACTTCAACGAATTAAAAAATGCAATTTTTTTCAAACTAATTATGCAAGAAGAAAGCAAATAATGAAAAACAGGTTAATACTGCAATTACAGTAAAACCGATAAAAGAGAAACAAACTAATGATTGTTGTCAATCTGTGATTGCTCGAAGTAAGAGTTGTAAGAGTTTTCATGCCGCGCGCAAGAAGTTTTACCGCGACGGCAGAATAACTTGCACCGCTGTCCCGTTCTGGTCAGTGAGCCGCATCTTCTAGGGGTGTGGTTGCCGCCGGGCGGTTCGACGAGGAAAGATTCCTCTGAATTTCGATAAAGTCTTCTCACGTGGCTTCTATCGGGTGTTGATGTGAAGAGACTATGGTCTGTTGAGATTAAAATGCGTCTCATATCATATATTTAATGGTAATGATGTGAAGCTGTTTAATGAAAGCTATTTAAATGAAAAAAGAAGGAGGTAAGAAGATTGAAGGAAAATGGATTTGGATTAAGTTGACAAAAAATGAAGATAAAATAAAATAGAAAATATAACAAGTCAATGGATTAAAAGTATTGGGAAGGATTGTTTTGTTTGTCATCTTATTTTAATTCGATATCTCTAATAGCTTTAAAGAAAAACTAATCTAAATCGAATAAAGACATAAAAAATAAAGACATTGATGAAAAAGATAAAGACATTGAAAGACTGGAGAAATAAAAGATAGATGGGAAAAGGACAGAAAATGTCTACGGATAGAGGTGAAAAAGGCCAGGCTGGAAAATAAATGTGGACCGCATAGAATAGAGAAAGGGGATAAGTAAGATGTTCAAAGTTCACCATGGCTTATGTTGACATCTTCATGTTGATTTGTTTCATCTTCAGTAAATTTCCTGTGTTCTTCTTCTCTGTGGGAACGTCTTTGCGTGAAAAATTTTGCATAAAAACCTTTTACAAATGTAACAATTCGGTTGTAGCTGAAAAGGCTTTGGCCGTGTTTTACGTAAGCATTTATCAAAATGCAACAGAGCCAATTCACTAGAAATCAGAAGAAAATTGATGTGAGAAACTTGTAGAAGCTACTCAATGAACATGATTCATTTGATTGCGTTTGCAAATAACTGCTGCTACATGCATTGTATTGTGTTAAACATAACGTTAAGGTGCAAGAAACTTGAACACAGCAAAAGGAATGTTGGGTTCTGCGCTGCCTCTGTCCCATTGTTTAGGGGGAGTTTCCGAAAATGTAAGTAGCAAGGGGTATATCAAAGTTGATACACCCTTGAACGTTTGTATCCCCCCTCCCCCATAGTAGAGAGTAGAGTGACGAGTAAGAAAGCCAAGCTGACTTTTATTAAACACCTGGATATGTTAATGCAATAATCAAGGTCAACTCCTTGTGCGCAAAATGCTTTTTGTTCTGAAGAGCTGTGATGCAGTTTAATGGCATAAGCAGCAATAGTGTTGCTCGTGTGATGACCGGTGACCCAAAGAATATCACGGTAACCAGCAATACGAAGAAGTGCACAATGTGACCGAGTAGCAGAGTAATAACCGATAGTTTGTCTCTTGTGCCTCCAACCGTATCATTGATCCATCTCATGTGGTTCTGGAAGGTTTCTTCGAAATTCACTATAACCTAGGATGCAAATTATATGCAAAAGATGAGCGAAGCGGATTTTATAAATGAAATTTAAGATAAAAATGAAAAACAAGGTTTTCTCTTTGAAATTGTCTTCTGGAATTGTTTTGTTTTGAACATGTCTGTCTTGGTCGTCACCTTCTTCTTAAATTTGAGAAATATTTTAATTTAACATCTTTCACTTGTGCAATTTGTTATAAAGTAAAATCCCGATAACTCGAACCCCCGGTAACTCGAACCAATGTGTATTCCCTTTGAAAGCTTTGCTAGTACTTTCTAACACTCGATAACTCGAGCATTCCTTGACTCGAACCATTTTCATCAGTCCCTTGAAGGTTCGAGCTGTCGGGATTTTCCTGTTCTTTATTTAAGTACAATCCGACATGTCAACTATCAGCATGCAAACATAACCACACGCAGCTAACAAGTATACAAACATAACATATTTTGTAGTATCTTTTAGTGTGCATATATTAAAATAATATATGTAGCTATAACAATGCGATGATAACATCAATATGTATTTCTTTCTTACCTCGCTAATGAAATTGATTGCCTTTTGAATGTCTTGAACATTATCTATGATTTTTCCATGACGCTTTTCTATGCGATCGTAATGACTATCCATGTTTTTCACAGCCAGATCTAAAATGATAGATGCGACAATTGCTTAGTCAAAAGAAAGGTAACATCTTCCATTTTGAGATGCGAGGGGCGGAGACATTTTATATGAGCCTTGCATGAAGAAGCTAGAAAGCAAATGATAAACCAAAGATCTTTATATTTTTGGAAGAGTGGCACTCTAGACTTAGTCATCAGCTCAAGCCAGTCTATTTGTGAAATCTGCACCAATTTGTATAAGAGTCCCCTCAAAAGACCATGTTTTGAAATAAGCGCCCTTCTTCGAATAATTCTCTCTAGTACTGAGTGACCCTTTCTTTAAAGAATTTTTGATATTGTTTGGTTAAAGATCATAAGAAATGCTTAATTTTAAAAATGTGTCTTCTTCAATTTCTTAAAGTTGCAATAAGGGCCTCCCCTCCAATAAGCGCCCCTCCCTAAAATTTCATGCAATTAATATGTGCCCGATAACATGCGCTTAATTGAGGAAACACGGTAGTGTCTTCTAAACCTAGCTAATCTGGTTTTTGCAGCTTATCATTTCCGTTTATCAATATTTCCAACATCTGCTTTCTACGTAAGAATGGCATATGCATACCTAGCTTTTCGAGAACATCTTTTGCTCTGTGCTGGATTGCTTCAACGTGGCCCAGTAATTCTTTATCTTGATCCTTTCTCATTGAATGATGCTTCTTTATTTCAGCAGCAAGACTCACTGCAATGTTAAATGCAGAAATTATGATGTTGATTTAGAATAAGATCAAATGACTCCGTTGAAGTGAGTTCATAATGTCGGCTGATTTTCCTGCTGGTTGCTTGTTAACTTATTGGCGAATTGTTTGCTCATGGGGTGTGCCTCTCCTACAGCTATGATCAGAATATAATCAATATAAAAAAATGTCATTGGATATTGAATATTTTGTTAATTTCAGATGCAATTTCTATGTTAAAATGTATGCACGAATTGTATGTCACTTCTGTTGAGGTAGCACCATCAAACCCATATTGCCTATTGTTCAATCAGCATAAAAGAACTGGACAATTCAAAATATCAAGGCATTAAGTTTGATATCTTTTAATGTACAACAGGCGACAAAAGTCCTGGACCACTTGGGAACTTTGCAAAGCTTGCAACTTTTTATCTCATCTATCCCTCTTCTAGTAGTATAAATGGTGGCCACAATGGTCTGAGTGAGAAAGCAACAACGTTTAAAGCTCATTGAGGACGTTGGATAAAGCCCGCTGTTGACAGCTTTGTTTCTGATGGTTTCTGATATTTGCAAGTGTCCCATGGACTTTGTCTTGCTGCTATAGATCACAAGGCCTTTAAATACCGTTCAAAACAGCAATTATAAGCAAATACAGCATAAGATAATGAAACTTGCCAAGATCACTTCGAACATCTTTGCTATGCTTGGCCATCACCTCTTGTCGTAATGAGATCATCTTCTTTTCACGTGTAAGACTGTGTATGTTATCAGAGATGGCTTCTTTTAAAGTTTTCTGCTGTGCATTTAACTCGCTCTGCACTTGCATGAATTTCTCATTTCCATCTATGACTTGATTCAAAGTTTCGGACGTTTTATTGGTTAGGTCATCTTGTCCCTCCTGTTTCATGTAAAAAAGGATTTAATCAACATTATATCGGATTTAATTAAGGCAGACAATATTTTGCTAATAAACTAAAGTTAGAGCCTTACTAACGAATTATTAAAACAGATTCGCTAAATAGAGATAAAATAGATGTAAATAGAGGTAAATAGAGCTTTACTAATTCATTAGTAAAGATCTACTTTCTCCTATACGATTTTGAATTAAGCTCCCCTCTCTAATAATTCTTGTTTTTTAAATCGTAAACAATCATGAAAATGTGACCGATAAACAATAAAAGACTATAAAGGTTATCTTGCAGTTAACTTACACAAGCACTTTTCTGAAGTTAATCTCTCTTAAGCCCCCCATTTCTGTTAAGCCCACCCTCTGGAGCCCCAAAAATTAAATAAGCCCATCCCGGGAGCTTTTACGAGACATAGCGCATCGATTCAGCAATGCAAGACTTACCATTAGTTGTTTCAACGAAGCAAGGTTATCTCGCGCAGAATGAGCAAGTGAGTTGATGGTGATCTCAGTCGATACCCTAAACTCGGTTTGGCGCACACTGTAGCATACAGCGCGTGCTCTGTTGCTGACCACGTGATAAGCATTCCACGTATCTGGATCCATCTCTTTCGTGCATTCGCTGAGAGTCTGCAAAAGTTTAGGCCAGTTAAAACTTTTAAGGTAAAGAAAAATCTACGAAATTTGTGGAAATTTTTCTCACAACATTAGTTCTTGCAACATTTCTTCAACGTAAATATACAACATGGCATGGCAACTGCCTCCACACCATCCTTGCAATGCGGTGTAGCTAAGTTTGTTGAATTTAAATTCCGCAAAATATCATTCAAAATTACTTGAAGATGTAAAGAAATAAACTAAATTTTACCCACCATTTCATCAGTGCACTTGAAGACCTTTCTCCCCTCAACAGCACTTTGACAATTCAACAAATTGACGCTCAACTTTGAAACATCAGCTTCTGTCATTTTATTACATGACCTTTTCAAACGGTTTATTATCTATAAAAGAAAACGAAAACAAAGAATAATAACCATTTTAAAAATTTCTCAAAGCGAAAATAAAAGAGGGAGCATGTTAATATAACTGAAGTTCTTTTTGAAGTAAATATAGTTCCCCCAAGGACTTACCAACAAATTGCATTGGTCTAATCTTGGCAAATTCCCGAGATAGTGTGTTGCTTCTGCGAGAAATTTTGTCTCAATTTCTGTCACCTCGAATGGCGCGAAAACGTTTTGCAATGACGTGACTGCTGCATCGGTTCCAGGCTTCTTCTCTCCTTCGGAGGAAGAAGATGAAAACGGCCACCAAAACGCCTTGCTCAAACATATCAACTGCACGGTGATAATGAAAGCAGTAGCAAGAAGTCTCATCTTCTAAAAGATAAAACATCACCTTTAAGTAATGTCAAAGAATTATTTTGTTTACTTCACCAGTATCAGTCGAATGGCCTAAATCTAAATGTGTGGATTGCACAATTTGAAACGCTTTCCAACCCTGTTTAACGATTATGTTGACCATAACCCATAAATCTATAGATTAAATTTACTATATTTTATTTTTAAAACTCCAGCAAAAAATATGAGATGCTTACACTGTGTGTCTGTCCTTTGAAGAGAATGCACAAGATTTGTCCAAACAGGCGTGTGGATCACAAACAACGTTCAAGCTATTCAAAGAGCAAAATTCTAAACAAAAGTTTTTTCGTAACTGAAATGCAAATCAGAAGCAATCTGAATTTGTTAGCTGTGAATGTCCCTTGGGAGATTGCTTGTGACTTTTATACACAAGAGTCAAGCAAGACACTTTTCAACATTCAAAAGTAATTACCGTTTGTTTTTATTTCTTCTGAAAGAATTCCTTGTATGAAAATAAAATTAATAAGAAAACGAGGAACATCTACTCGAACGATTTGAAAATTAATTCGGCTAAATTATGCACTTCAATAGATTTAAAATGAAAATATTAATTCATTGTGACGTCATATTAAAATGATAGACGTATAGTTTCACTGTATGGCAACAAACACAAATTATGATTATTAACGTTGTATCCTTGTGCTCTTGACAATTATTACAGATGTTGATGTTGTTGTGGCCAAAGGAAGCAAGAGATATGCGTTGTGAGTCGAACACTTCCTCCAATAAATGCACAAAAGTGTTACCACGATGTCACAACGTACAGAAAAGTTGTAAATATATGAATAAAAGGTCCCTCCAGCAAGGAAATTATTTAATTTCTGACCCATCAACTTCTACTGACACGTAAATAGTAACAACTTGTGTTGTCTTCACTCCGAAAAACGCGTAAGGCAAAAGCACATGCTGAATTTTGTCTTGGTGGTTTTTTAATTAAATATTTAATGAGCCACGACAACTGAAAACGATTACTCTGGTTAAGAGATTTGTTCGTCAATAGAGAATGACTTTTAATGACAACAATGAAGCATGCAAATGATGTGCAACCAGTATTTGCTATTGTCTTGTCATGGTTACCAATTTGCTATGCAGGATGGGATTGGAACAGGGGTGTCGTGGGACCTTAGTTATAGAGAGGGGGGATGCAAAAAGCTTCCAACAAATTTTCCGAAAGAGTCAGTAAAACTAAAAAATTTCCGATGAATCCCACGATTTGGCTTTGGTAAGGGAGTCAAGGCCCCCTGCCCCATGCCACGACGCTACTGTATTGGAAAATTGCTACAAGTCACTGACTAAATGTGACTAAATGGCAAAATTGTCCATCAGACAAAAACATACACAGCTACACATTGTAATGTATTTGTTTTTAATACATACACACGAGAACTATTTACTGAAAACAAATTAAACTTCTTCGATATTGCAGTAGAATGAGATTGTGGTGACATGTGTGGGTTTACTTTGTTGGCAAGTTGCTAGCTTGGTAGTCCGTAGCAAGGGTACACATGCGTCTTCAAAAGGATAAAAACTAGAAAAAAATTAGAAAAGGCGACATGAGAGTTTCCTCAAGACTATCCCTATTCACCTTAGAAAAGAAGTCAGAAGTTTACTCAAGTGGTAGGATGCCACAAAGGCGTAGCTATGACTGGCATATCTTATTGCTATATTGATATAACATTTTTGCTATAATGTGTCTTTTCGCCACATTAAGCTTTGCTTGTTCCTTCCTCACCCGTGTCACCATGTCAGTTTGACATGAGAAAGGAGGGTGAAATAGCAGGTACCCCCGGGTTCACCCCTTGATAGAGAGTGGAACATGATGAGAAATTGACAGGGATCTGGTACTAGTTCCAGAAATAAAACAAAAATTCACTTTCAGATAAAAGGCGATTTATTTCGCGACGGTCGGATGCGAAATATTTGGTTGTCTGGTGGAAAAGTTCTGTCGAACAAAAACGATACATATCAAAGACACTCAGAACCACAAATGGATATACTGTAAAGGAATTGGCTGACATATTAAGTTGTTCAAGATGTCTTCTGGGCCTTCAGCGGCCGTGAAAGCCCTTCAAGGGGAAATGAAAAAGATACAAGCTGACCCAATTGAAGGTGTCGTAATAAACTTGGTCGATGAAAGTAATTTATTTGAATGGGATGTTGGAGTTTTTGGAGCACCAGGCACACTCTATGAAGGAGGATATTTTAAAGTTTGTGATTTTGATATTCAAAGTTGTTATGATTAATGTTTTAATTGTATTGAATGCCCCGACTTCCTTTTATTTCAAGTGTTTAGGCCAATTTTTATCTACTCAATTCCGTCGCATTGCATGGCCTGCCTGCCACTTCTGAAACAACAAAACATTATTTTTTCGGCAATTAGACTTAAGCCCTCAGAAAATAGAGTGTTAATGCGATTCTGGTCTTTCTATTTCTCTCAAGTAAACTATGATGATTATCCATCTTCAAATATTTCTTTCTTTCTTTGTTTTTCTAGTCACACTTGTCGTTTCCTCAAGACTATCCCTATTCTCCTCCAAATTTTCGTTTCCTGACGAAAATGTGGCATCCAAATATTTACGAGGTGAGTTGAGTTTTACTGTCCACATAAATGTTGAACTTTTTAGCAAGTCTAATTATTTTTAATTTTCAAATTCCTTTATATTCCCCAAATCTTTATTTTTCTAATTTTCAGTCTGGTGAAGTCTGCATATCAATACTTCACCCACCAGTAGATGACCCTCAAAGTGGGGAATTACCACAAGAAAGATGGAATCCAACACAGACTGTCAGGTAAAGCTCATTTGTTAACAGAAAAATATAGCTTTCAAAACATCAAGAAAAACAGTGTGTGATGTTTTGATAAGATTTCCAACGGGCAAGAACTTTTTGTCATCATTTTTTATTTTTCACGTTTATTGTTGTATTTTTTTGAACTACAATGTGTCAGTGCCATGCTCTGTACACCAAGGTCTAACCACATGTAAATCGCTCACGAGCAGTGTCGTAATTACTATTTCCTGAACAAACAATTTTGTATGGACATATCCTACATGGAACTGACTATTTCTTGTCTCAGCCTTTGCTCAGAGCCACATTGAAGTGCAACTCTTTCCCACAACATAAAGAAGTTCAATTATGTAAGCTGTCAACCAGACAAGTGCATCCATTGTTGCCAATAGCTTTTATGAAGTGAAATATGACATAACATTATGTGACATTATAAATTATTTCTTTCTCTCTTCACACAGGACAATTCTTCTCAGCGTGATATCATTGCTAAATGAGCCAAATACATTTTCACCTGCAAATGTTGACGCTTCAGTTATGTTTAGAAGGTGGCGGGATTCAAAAGGAAGGGATAAAGAATATGAACAGATAATCAGGTTAGCTTTTTTCGCTTTTTTCGATACGCATGGAGTTCAGTGAGAAAATTATTAGCTGCATCCTTACATAATACCATTTCGCTGCGAACAATCTCTTGATAATGGAATCAGAGACTGGTGCATGCAGAGGAAACAGATCTTACAGTTTTTTACATTGTCACAATTTCTTGTTTTTGCTTTTTTCTTTCATTTTTGTCCTTTCAGTTTCATTTGGGTCCTTTCACTTAATGAATCTTCTAATTTGAAACTATGCATTATGCAATAGCATACCGAAAAAGATAATTTTTAACATAGAAATGCTGAGCCAATGGATGAGGACCTTTATTCCTTTCATTATTTATGAATATTGTCCTGAATTGTAACAAACACCGAGTGCTTTTTCTGGGGGAATTCTTGCATTCACTTATAATTTCATATGCTCACAAACACTCCAATGCCTAATGTTATATCTTTGATGAGTGATGTATGCTCCAACATATCTATAAATATTCCAATGTGAGATAAGGAACACTTATTTGTATGATAATAAGACATGTTCCTCAGGTGTCTTGACACATGTACTCCCTTTTTGTGACATCTTTCAGGGCCTGGCCTCTTGTTGTTTAGTGTTCTTAGGTATTATTCATAGCAGCTGTCTTCCTTTTTTGGAACTCTTTTCTTTTAACGGACTGCCATTGTTTTGCTGTTTTAAAGATTTTTCGAAGTTTTTTGATAATTGTCAAAAACTCTTGATTCTAATTTAACTGTTTCTTTTGTCCCGTCCTCCTGATCAAATTAAAAGTATCTATTCAAAACTTATTGCATTTTCATTTTCAAACCCTCATCACATTTGCTAAGATTTGACTGTTCAGCAGTATTTTCTCTGATATTTAACTCCCTTGTTGATTCAAACTACTTTGCATTTTTTTATTTTCCTTTCCATTCTTTTATTTTTCTTTGCATTTTTTATTTTTCTTTGCATTCTTTTATTTTCCTTTTTATTATTTGAAGTACCATTGCATTTTTTCAGACTCTATTGTATTTTTTTGAAATTACCATCGCAGTCTTTCAAATCATAACCCGTTGATTTGCACATGTATTCGCATCTAATTCTTTGACTTGAATTTCATTGGCCTCTCTTGCACGCAAGCGTCTTTGCACCTGTGAACATGTCTTGATCACATGACTGCTTGATAACCAATAATAAATATCTCCGTTCGTGTAGAAAACAAGTAAGCAAAAGCAGATCGGATGCTGAGAAGGAGGGAATCCACGTTCCAACCACAGTCGAAGAATACTGCATTAGGACGAAACCAGAGAGCCAATCGTCGGAAAACTTTATGGATCTCACTGACGATTGGTATGAAGATATGGATGATGACGAAGATGATGAAGAAGATTGCTTTGATAACCGTGATGATTCTGGCAATGAAGACTCGTAACGTTGGTGAAGAATGTAGATTTGATTGAAGGTAAGGCCAGTATGCTTCTTGCTTTGCTATTTCAATACTGGTATGTGTTATGACGGAATAGAATTTTCTATCTTTAATGCGTCTACAAGTATATTGTAGACCACTATAGGCTGCATTAAAATGTATATTTCTCACCTGTATACGTATATATAATATAGCAACCCAATTAAGATATGTATAACAATTTATAATACTAAAGTAACAAATCCCGTTTCACGCCCCATCTGACCGGAATAGCCCAACCAGGTGGGGATGGTTTTTCGGAATTCCCTTATTTTTTGGAATTTTATTATGCGGTGAGACCATTCAGGCCGATTTGTGCCAAACATTAATTTTATTAAATCCATTCCAACAACTTGTTATATCACAGACAGAACACATAAAAATCTTTATTCTCTCGTTAAATTAGTAGTTGGTAAATACATTTGTTTGGCAAAAATTCTCATTCTGATATTCGCATTGAAGCTTGTGCGGTGTATTAAATCATAGTCAATAGAAATACTATTGACTATGATATTCTATTGACTATGATTAAATCATCATTACGAGAATTTCCTCCTCGTTATAAAACAATTAGTTAATTTTCCGCCCTCACCTAACCGCTTAATTAAACGATTTCCACTGAATGAAATTTTTTTTGGTTAAATAACGTTGATATTGTTTTAGAAAAGATAACAATCTTTTTCTTCTGTGAACCTTTTCCCTGTTCAGAGTCGCCAGTGTGCTTATCTACCTTTTCCATCTGTTTCTCGACCCATATGCTTTCGCCCCAGCTGTTCTTGACCCGAATGCTTGCTAGCGTTACCTTTCTTTGTTCAGTCCGACCGTCCGACGCGCCTGCCTCTCTTTAGTTTTCCAGCTGTCAGCCTCGTCCTTTTCTTTACCACACAACTGCACTGTCCCGACCTTTGTCCCTGTGCATGTTCAAACCAGCGCAGCACTGCGCGGCCAGTTCTTGTTTATCTAAGTAAAACTACGAACAGAACAGCGGAGAGAAAACACGCGTTATAGAAAAGGACGAAAGCCGACTTTTACAGTTTCTTGCAATTTGTTTATTTGGGTTTAATAATTTCAAACTACACATATCAATGATTGTAAATGAAAGGAGTAAAGTTTCATTTTCGAATTCAGCCCGCACTCCCCCCCAACCCAAATTGGAAAGGTCTACATCTTAATTTGTTAGGTAATTCTAAGCCTGATTACAGAAAATGTGAGATGATTTGCTACAGGTCTAAAGTCATGTAATTTTCATGTTTTCAAAGCTAAGCAAGCCCGGGTTTTAAGTAGCGGTAATACCTTTGGATTGGGGGGACATGTCAATATAAATCATAGAAATTTACTCGGTTGCCACTGAATTTTTTTTAAAGACTCTAACTAAATGTCATAATAATTCTACTATTACATTAAAAATTCCCGTGAGCAGCTGTCGTTTTACGTTCCTACAAAAAGAAATTACATCGCTAGAATGAGAAATCCAAAGATAATATCACAATGAAAAATCAACTGGCCGTTATTTAGTTGGTATTATAGCATAATTACTTTATAATGTGAGCTGGGAAGTTCTCGAAGTTTCATGGCTGCCTGTCAAGAAAGGTGTCCACAAATCAATAGAGGTCCAAAACAGCGTTATGATTGTCAGAGAGAAGCAAGCATTTGAGGTAATGTGTTCTTACTTGTTCAGCAGTCAGGTCTCTCTGTGCTTGTGCAAGCATTTCATAACCAACCATGAACTTTTTCACCTTCGAGACAAATGAAATAATGATGCAGAGACAATAATTCAGAATGTTTGCAGAGATGGGTGCAAGTTTGCTATGAGAACTATGATGGCTGTAGAATATCACAGTAAACCATCATATACTGCATTAAAATGGCTTATCAGAGGATGTCATATTATCTTAGAAGGTATAGGTGAAGGGTTGTATGTAAATACAAAATCCTTCCTCATTTTACCTTTTTTTTTTATAAGAAACCAGTACTCAAAAATCGGTAAAAGTTAAGAAATGAAAAAAAGTCAAGAAACTGATTTAATTTAGAAAATATACAAAAATCCAGAATTCATGTCTTTACATTGGAAATTTTGGCTGGGTCGCATAAAACTTACAAAAGTGAGTTGCTGCTATGTTCACATCACATGATGCTCTGGTTACCGTTTTTTCACGTTTAATTTTTGAGAAAATGATTACAAGGCACTATATTTCAAGAGGCTTACTGTTGCTGATCGAAGCAGAGGCGGGTAATAGTGTGCATGCAGTTGCCAGTGGCTACGAAATAAAAAATGATAGAAATAACAATTGATATACGCTGTGCGCGAAACTTCCCCAGTAAAAAATTTTCGATCTGAGGTCTACGGCATTCCTTAACTGGAGTTTGATCATTTCTCTAAACCAGGTTTCAAATTATAAAATGATTAACACGTATAATGAAAGGATTGAATATAATATTGGATACAATGAATAGTATAACAAGAAGCTTCATTTTTTTAGGAAAACGATCTTAATAGTTTCCTACAAACGACTAAGATAAGATAACTTAAGATCGTTTTCCTAATAAAATGAAGCTTCTTGTTATACTATTCATTGTTAAATTGGTTGCCCGAATCGATATTTTTAAAAATATTGGATACATTTTCACCTGTAATCGCATTTTTCACAGCCAGGTCCAGTGGGTGCTCCTTGAAAAAAGGAAAATCAAGGGTTCAATTGGTTCAATTAATAGAAACAACAATTATGGATGACACAGCGAGTCTAATCTCCAACGGATAAGTAACATACCAAGACAGACGAATTAATGTTGAACCTCTTACCATGCCAACCCATTGAATAAGGAAAAGATGTTTCAAATAAATTGTCATATTTAATCAAAAACGACTTCATTGTTTTTGCGAGATCTAGAATATGAATAATGAAATTTATGCATTACAGTATTATTTATGTACGAGATTACAATTGTAACCTCACAATGAGTCTCTAGAAACTATGTTGATTAATATGTGATGATCTGGACATCATACTCTAATAAGTCCCAGAGAGAATAATAGGGACGCAAATGGGGGTGTGAAACCCCCCAAAGTTTTTAAAACCTGGTCCCAGTTGCTATCTTTAGTGATAAAGTCGGTCCGATCCAGCTATGGGCTTGAACTGTTTCTTGTCTCCAATAGTCTTAAACCAAGTTGTACACTGCGTTGTACAATTTAGACAACTTTATTTTTCATCTAAAAAATCGGTCCCTCATGGAAATAACTCGGTCTTTTAATTGCACACCCCCTGAAAAAAATTTGGATTTGCGCCCCTGAGAGAATAATAGGGGCAAAACATTGAGATAAACAACAAGACCTTAATGCTAAGAGGATGTATTATATAGAAGGGCATTGGCCAGTATTAGATAGCAAGGCATGTTCAAACGATATGACCTACCTTGTTTTTGTTCGCTGTTTAAGTCTGACAGTCTAAGAATGCTTGATTTTGGAAGTAAAAGTAGCTCATAAGGCCATGTTGCCCTGCGAAGAATGATGTAAAAATGTTGCAATATAACAAGTAGTTACTGGTTTGACATAAATGGCTTATATCACTCAAGCAGAAGCAATTTTGATCGATCTATTCAGACCTATAATAGCCGTGAACTATAATAATAATTGTGAACTAATTTACACAAAGATGGATTTATTGTCTTTTAGCTCATGATTTAATGTACATAGTAGCAAATATAAAAGAGTACCAGAATGGGACAACCACCAACCAATGGTCGCTCTCCGTAACTATCCTCACCTTAAAAATTCAAGATGAAAAAGGTTTACGTAGATATAAATGAAAATATAAAATAGAACGAGCAAATCTTAATAGAAAGCAAGCAAATAAAGACAGGAAATTAAAAGATAACCTTTTGTGTCTGTTCCAGTTTTGCATAGTCTAATAATAATTTTTCTCCATTCTTTTCCATATAGCTCTTTTGAGTTCTATCCTGAAAGAAATCACTACTATTGAAAATCTTGAACTTCACCACTGTAGGAGGGAAAATTGTTTTAAACGGTTTTATTGATAATGGCTTTATATTAAACATCCCAGGGTACTCCTCAAAGCTTGTTAGATATTTCTCGGAAATTGCTTGATCTCAGCCGAAACAGCTTAAACTCTAAAGTTGACAACTAAAATTTCATCGCAAAAAGAGTTGGAAGATAAGAGAGGATTTAATCCCAACAAATAATACCTCTGTCCTTGCTTCATTTGGCAAAAATGAGCTTGACCATATCTGAGCAAATAAAGCACGTATTTGAAAACTAAAATAGTACAGTAAATTCAATAAATGTATGTATTGCATCTGGGATGTGTAGGGTCCTGCATGCAACATATATGTTTGGGTAGACATTGATGTTCAAATGTAAATCTAGAACTTATATCATATTAGCAATACACTACCTGGCAATGAGGGTGGGGATTGGAGCAGCCCATGACGTCTCCTTTATTCTCAAATATCTGAAAATGATAAGCAGACCCAATTAATATGAAACTATATCATGTTATGACTGAACACTGTTAACAAAATATCTGAAATCTGGATTAAGGATACATGGATCATGGATACATGGATTGATCACAAAAATATCATGGGTATGTGGATTGAAGATACAACAATCATCAGAGATATGTAGGTACATGGGTACATAATTACATGGATCATGGATCAAGGGATAGATTGATAAAAGATTAACAGTTCAATGGATGAGAAAGTATATTTGCACTCTGATGATGTTGTATATTTTTGGTTTGAATGATGAAGTATTGCGAGAAATATGAAGGGTTGATAAACAAACTGTTTTTATTACCTGAACCCATGTATACATCTGTGCCAGTTTTTCATATTGACTGACCCATTCATCTACAACAGCTCTGATCTCATCGAGTGACATCAATGGCAGAGATAGATTGGAGTGGGGATGGAAGCACATTACTTTGCTAAAATAAATGGTATGAACAAATGTTGCAATAGGATCACAATGTTGGCATATCAATATGCAAGATTGGATAAGGTCATAAAAAAGTTGTTTCCCTCTCCCAAGTCAAGAATTATGGAAAATGGGTCATTTCTCTCAGGGAGATTTTAAAGTACAGGAAGGATAGAATATTCAGAATTGTTCAGAATGAGGCAAGGTGAGTACCTTTCTTCAAGAGAATTACACCATTTAACACATAATAAACTGTAAGGAAACTCTATGGAGTTCAATGGAGTAAAAATACATTGGCATAAGATGAAATTGATCTCTCCTTACCAATCCCCTTTTGCTGGTTGTGACAGAAGCAGTGGATGGCTTGAGTTAACTAAATGAAAACATCAATACATTAGTGCATCAAAAAATATTTGGTCTAAAACTATGTATACTCAGAATAGAATACGAGATAAAACAGTGATGAGATAAATTTTGTGACATAAAACAGAGATGAAGGTTTATGACTAACCCATCTTTGGTACATCTGTCAGTAAAGCAGGGAAATCATTGTTAAACACAAACACTCCAGTATAATCCGGATTCACCTTTAGAATGAAACAAGGCAAATCAACAGTAATCGAAAAATTCTTTTCATATTTCTGAAATAATTTGACTTATAAACCCAAATGATTATTGACATGCAGGAATTCGATTTTGTTCAAAAGCCATTATTAGTATATCATACCATTATTCAAACTGACATTTTTATCATACTTTGTCAGTAAATACCTTGCATTCAATTCATGCAAGTGATGATAATAAAAGGATATCACCAATTTATTATTATGTGCCAACAGCCTTAAAAGCCACAACAATAACTCAATTGTACCAAACCGTTTGCTTCAAGTGATCTCACCCCCAGCTCTTGCCTTTGGGGGTAATTATGGGGTACACAGGGATACATTCCTCCTTGAGGAGACCCCCCATTCTGGGATGGGAATGGTATATAACATCCAAATAACATCTTCATATCGCTTTGTTTAGTTCTGGAAATTGTGAGTGCACGAAGAGCGATAATTCCCGATGACAGAACAAGAAACAAGACCATGCAAACAAAGTAAAAATGCTCACATCTCCATGAGATCTTGTACCTCCGGGACACAAAGGGTTGTCTGGGTCATGTTTTGGTATGTCAGCTTCCTGGATCTGTTCAACCTTTCCTTTCCACGGTCTTTTGGTTCTATGTGGCGAGACAAGAATCCATTTATCACCTAATTGATCATATCTGGTATGAGGATGTTCTTCTTCATTGAAACTATCTTCTTTGTCTTTATTCATCTTCTCTTCTTTACTTTTCCATCTTCTCTTGCCCTTTTCTACTTCCGCCTTGTAGTGAGTTGTAATCATCAAAAATAAAAGGTGGGAGGACTACTAAAAGGACCTTGGTAGTCACTGCGCAGATGGTTAATGTTTAAAAGTGCGTTATTATTTTACTTCCACCACAAATGAAAAACTCGATAAAAAATGAAAACTTTATTTTACGCCGCAATTTTGCAAAACGACAATAAAGGTATGTTGAGCTACACTTTTGAATACATGATAAGATGAATTGCCTGAGTTGTCTTGACGCATCGCATTCCAAAAGCAGACTAGAGCTATCGATAACAACAATTACCTTATTTGGCTAGGCCGCACATCGTCGTTATCTTCAACGGAGAATCAACATTACATCAAGATAGGGGAAGGGGATATTTACTGGATTTTGATTCAGGTATGAGATTGGAAGCCTATTCAATGATCACCTAAGAATTGTCTGCAGTTTGAGATATCTGCCGGGATAGCTCAGTTGGGACGGAGAGCGTCAGACTGAAGGTCTGAAGGTCCTTGGTTCAATCCAGGGTCACGGCAAATTTCTTGTAACATTATTTTTACACTAATATTACATTCTCCGCACATTTTAGGTATCATCGATGCAAAGCGAGGATAATGAATTATTGTTCGCTAATTCAACTAGAAACCGTCGTTATAAGCTACGTTTCTCAGTGAACAACAAAAGGCAGCAAAGCAAGGTAGTCATGGAGTGGAGTGTTTGAACAGTTTACTAATCGCGCATGCGTATACGATCTTCCCACGTCTGATCTACCACTGAGCATCTTTTCGTACACCAATCCTCCTTGCTTACCTCGGTGACCAATGCCTGTGCTTTATGCTACTGGGAAGTTTTCACAACTTTCGGTCGGAGATGACTGGTCTCGAAAGAAATCACCTTTGAGTAGAGATCGTCTCTCCATTTGGCAATATACACAAAGAGGGGAGCTTTAGTGGCTGCTCGGCACACGGCATAGGTTCCCCCGGGGAAGATAGGGTTTCGCCGTTTTTTTGGCGAAATTTTATTGGAACCGGGAAATTTCTGACCTTGTTTTGCAAGTTTTCCAAATTAAACTTATGCTTTTATTTCTTGGAAAGTTCATTATCTCTGAATGCGAAGTCATTATTTCTGAATGCGAAATAAATCTTCTTGAGAAAGTCTCGACCATTGCCGATGCAACTCCTTCAGAGCTTCTCGTGTGGAAGTCTCATTTTCTTCGTACGAGGAAGAAATCAATTAGATTGACAATTGCTACCAAGCTCATCCTCTCGATACCGTAACAAACCACTTGTGGGAGCTTGTTGTACGCATGCGTATGTAATTTTCTTGCATCGCATATTCCTGCCCTTCCCAATGAATCTAGCACTTCCGGCTCACGTGAGTGCTAATTCTGAATTTGGTGATGGCAAATGATGCTTGTGGTGCCCTGTCTGCGCAGTTGCGCAAGTATAAATATTCTTGCACGAGGTGTGTCTCTCCTTTCAGTCTTCAGTCATCGAGCGAAGTACAAGGGTAAAAAAGAATGAAGCTCGCTCAGTTTTGTGTTGCGAAGCGAAAATTACTGATAAAGAATGCGGCCATTTTGGCTTCTGCTTTTAGTTTTGTTCATTCATTTTAACGCCTGGAAGAATGCCAGCTGAAGATGCTGCTAAGTTCGGTTGTTGACGACGGAAGAAACAAGGCGTGGAAGTTTCTATCTTTGCAGTATCAGGTTAACTTAGATTAGGCCATCGTGAAACCACCTAGGGCTACTAAAGTTGTTTTTATTCTTTGATATTTCATGTTGTTTATTATTGTTTATTTGTTCTCTAGCCATTGAGTCCAAATAGAGTAAAGATGTTATGAAATCGAATTGACAGAGAAGGGGCAAGCAAACTGATGCGTTGAAATAAGTTGCCTTGGAAGGCCTCGACCTTTCATCGTATGACATCAGGTAAAGATTGACTAGGCCATATATTTTTAGATTGAGTTGGTTCATTTTAGGAAAATATATTGATTGCATTCTTCAATGTAAGGTCGGTTAACCAGATGTCCTAAAGGCAGAAGAAGATGTGATGAAGTAACATTACTGAATGGACCGGTTCGTCCCGTTCGATGAGACAAACGACACAAGATCAAAAGGTTAGTGAAAAATACTTCCATAAACGATGTTATTCCTAAATTATTTGAATTAAATGCTAACCCTTAGTCACTGAAATCGTATTGAGAAAGGCTGAAGATAGATGCTCGTAGAGACTTGGCGCTCACAACCCGCCTCGCGGAGCAAGGGATGACAGAAAAAGTGAATGCGTCATCTATGTTTTTCTCATAGAAATTCAAGCCAGTGACGACGAAAAAGCTGCTGTGGCAAGATGTTGTGTTAGGTCACAAGACACAAGCAAGCTAAACTTTCAAAAAAACTTCAGAAGAGCGAATAAAAAGCTTCAGAAGAATGAATAAAAAGCATGGCGAAATGAAGGACACCAATGACTTTTATTATCTTGAATTTTATTACTGAATGGTTATATTTTATCATTTAAACCTCCTCCTTATTTGCGCACAAGTGTAACTTTTATCTTTGATTAAATACTGTTGTTCATTGCCTCTTTCTTCTTTTGTTGGTTTTTATTTTATGGATGAGCATAAGCATAGACTTAATATTGTGTTATAATATTGTTGGACCACGAGAGGTGATGGCTTGAAAGGGATAAGACGTGAGTAGATAACATAAAGCAGAAATTCAAGTTACAAAGACGCTATGTACGCTTTTCTTTTATCTGCAAAGCGCATGCCCTATGCTTCAAGCTGACAAATTTTACTTCCCCCCACTTTGTCAAACTTATATATTTTATATACATCTCGAAGCGAGCATAAACAGGCAGGCAGGCAACTCAATAAAAATCATTAACTTTATATAATTACTTTATATAAATTCTATTTCATATTAATTTTATTGCATACTTTAACGTAATCTACCAACTATACCTTCTTATATCTACATTATAGTTTACTCCGTGTTCATTGTATTATGTATTTACAAGTGAATGCTTCTTGCGGTACTTCTTAGTCTATTTGCCGCTTTTATTTACGTTTGTCAACTCGTTGCGTACTTCTAACTCTCAGATTAAGATGTTGGAATATATTTACAAGTCAAGGAAAGGTATTTTAAAGAACTTTTATGCTGCGTACACCATTGGCTACACAGCCATGGATGATATTATGCGAAGGAGCTAAGTGTTCCATAATTGAAAGGATTTATAGCTGCTAGGAAAAAGCAACTTTCAGTCTTTACTATGCAAATGTATAACTACCAAACCTTCCACATCTAAGGAGTGTCCCAAAAGTTCTCTTGATTTATTGACACGATGGACTTCCGATATTATGGACCTGGAAAAAAGGAACCAAGCAATAGTTACATCATTATAGCTATCAAAACCGTTTTTTGTATTGGTAAGTTCGTTAGGTGAGGAGGAGCATGAGGCGAGAGAAATGTGATTAGCCACATTTGAATTCCAAATTACTTACTTTATTGTAGCATGGAAGGCTCGACGATATCATTATCTCTAATAACGCCATCCTCCACAATGAGTTTCTTAATCTTCACGACCTCAACTGGTTGGCTATCTTCGCAAATTTCTTCATATAGATTGTATTGCGGCACGAGGCCTTGTCCTGGTGGAGTCTTCAGACTTCGCCTCTCTCTCCCACCTTCAACCTCACTAAGACTTCTCTTCTTTCGGCACGGTGCTCCTCGTTTGCTCAGGCTGTTTTTGTTGACGGGAGGGACGTTGAATGGGACATTTCTGTTCACAATGTCCCAATCGATATTTGATTTACCTACATTGGCTTTGTCGTTTTCGTTCGTTGTCGACCTCGTCTGTCTTGGAGAATTGTCTTCTTGCAGATCTTCATTGCTGGCAGCAGTATCTCGTGTGATGAAGGCCGTTTTTGCTTCAGTTGGTGGTGGGAATTGAACGTCCCTCTCCGCCGCCCTTTTCCTGAATTCTTCATCAAGGGCCGCAGCAAAACTCAAATCAGAATCTTTTCCTTCGAGATGCTTCAGTATGGACTGGAGTTGTAAACGCTTCACAAGTTCACGTTGGGTCGAAAGACTTCGCCGTAATATCGGATGGGAAAATGCGGTTGCATGTAGAGTTATTAAGACGAAGATTATGCACCATCCTTTGTGAGTGTCGAAACCTGGAAAATACAAACATTGTCACTCCAGTTGAGAAATACGGGGCTTTTACAAAATTGAATCGTGAAATACGGAATACTGAAACTTTGGAATGCAATTAATTTATCAAAACATTTGTCGGAGCTTGGTTTTTAACTTTATTCTGATTTTAAAGGTACACTGATATACTGATGCAGTGATTTTGTCACATACGTGTACATTGATATAATATACTGTAAAATAAACAGCAAGGCATGCGCTGATCTGCAATAGTAGGCCAGGTGTTGAACGACCATGTAAAGCTGGGCTGGATATTGTCCCACCTATCCGAGCAAACCCGGTCGCCCGGGGCAGCCCGGCTAATATCAGCAGGCCCTAAGGGCCTACGGGTGCGATTGAAAGCCGACAAGCCGCATTTACTAGTGGTATATACAAGCCGCATATTAATTCCATGTTAGTCGCACAACAAGCGTGAGAGTTTGCCTGTTTTCATGCTAGTTCTTGTGAACTGAAAAGCTTGATTGAATAATATATTTTCGAGTCCAGAAGCTAACTTTTTCTTGACTTTGATGAAAGATAAGTGCGAAGCAAATCATATTAGTTTAGAATTGCATAAGCCGCGACATTTTTACGGTTGCATTTTAAAACAACTACATACTTAAAAGGCCCAAGCTTGATAATAAATACAATTTTGTTACCTTTATTGAAGTTCATTGTTTTGAGGTAATGGAAAGTAAAAGAAGATTTTTCTCGTCTTCTTCTCGTTTGAGAATCTTCTTTTCACTGCGAACAACACAGCTCTTTCTTCCCGTCCCTGAAATTTCACAAAATGAACTCGACGAGATTCGCGAAAATGATTTTTGCCTAATCACCTGCTAGGAATAGAAGCCGTGATAACACACTCCTATTCCCATGGCCGAACTCAACAGGTTGGCGCAGTTTGTCAGTGATTCTGTTCAGCACTGTTCAATGGTCTGAGCAAATTTTCAGCAGTTTTAGCTTCAGGAATCTAAGGAAACAAGTAGATGTATTTTTATCACAATTTAGGACATTGATAAATATCAAACATCAAACATGACCAGATATCAAACATGAAAAATAGTTTGCGAAATACAATTACTGTTGTATAGTCTGAAAGCGGTAGAGTAACAATTGTCTTATATACATGCGTAGCAATAGTATTCATAAAAATAGACAAATATACAATACAAATATTTTAACTTAGTCTGTACGATTAAGCGTTTCAAATAGGTTTTGTATTATTCTGTGTTAACAAGAAGATATGATGAAACCTATTTCCTCGGAAGAAAAAAAGTTTCCTCTTCAAGACATTTGAAAGTTCAGACCTTGTTTATCACAATAAGAGGAGAGGTATAATCAAAGTAAATAATAAAATGCAATGCCATACCATGCCAATACCATTTTTAACAAAAACAATTTTCACACCTTGACTGCTGCTATATCATATATCATCTCTTAACAGGCTACTAGCTTGCACTTTCGTAGACTTTTACGACTTTTACTTTGACTTTTACGATTTGACATTTACCATTTTGATGTTTTTCAGAATATCTTCCTTTCACGATGCTCTGCCATCGGTAGGTACAGGTTTCTCAAGTGTGCAACCCCTAAAACAACAATTTCGGTTTTTAAACATGTCCCAAGCTATTCCAAATAAAGATTAAAAATATCCTTCCATCCATCCTCTGCATTTTCTTCTCATCCTCAACTTCCCCTTCTCAACTTTCTATTGAAATGAATCCACAATCATCAATATTATCATCAACTTCATTCTTCATCTTAACTATTCAACTTCATCTTCATCATTTAACAGTTAACATCATCTTCTTCGTCTTCGTAATTTTCATTGTTTGTCTTTATTTTCCTTGTCTTTTCATCCTTGTCACTTTACTTCATCAAGATCTTATCATCATCATAATCATCACAACTGCAATTGTTTTCCAAACTACAATTTTAATTAAACCACTTTAATATTAGGACACAATCATCATATTCTACCTCGCTTAATTCTTCCACAACTAACAGACAAAATAAAATTCGCTTTTGCTATAAACGAAAAACAATAGCACGTTACAAGCAACGATACATAAATGAAAAGTACAAGGGTCATTTTTCAAATCTAACTCGTCAAATATATACAATATTTCGATCACGAAATAAAGAAGGCATAAAGCCACCTTGGCTCAAAACTCCCGAGCAGGTAAATACCAATATGGTTACTTTACAGCTTTGATGCACGGCACGTGCAGTGTGCACTGTCTTTAGACATTTCATACCATCACAAGCATATTTGTTACCTGGCGTCGCCATTCTGGTTCATGAATCGGCATAGAATTGCTCACATATTTTCACGCTATTAAATATTATTTTTCTCCTTTGAATGCATCGATCTTTGATGAAAGGATTTTGCCGTTTACAATTTTCAGATCTGCAATAGAAAGCAAAGCCGCTGGTGTGTCTGCAACTCCTGCAAGACTGAAAGGCTCATACAGTTGACTGAACAAGTCTGCCTGGCTGCTAATTTCATCTTTCTTTCTCTTTTCATTGGCATTGTTGTTTGGTACTTGAGATTTCTTGGATTCTTTTTCCTTTGTAGGCTTTTCTGGGTTCTTTTTTGGTTCTGTTGTATTTGAAGGTTTTGTTGCTTTGTCGACTTCTTCATTTTGCTTTACTGTTTGATTTCCTTGAAATGCAGCAAATGAGAAAAAGAAAATTGAGCTGTAAGGGTTGCATTTTTTCTTGCATACATAAGCAAGAGAGAATTGAATGCACAAAGCAACGAAAACACCATTGATTCATTTTTTGTCCTTTTGAACCACCGTGGTGTATTAACAAAAAACGTGCAAATTTCTGAATATGATAATAAATTGAATATTTATGCCGAATATTGCTTTCCGTTTTATTTTAATGCTACGACTTTCGCACCCGATGGGGACCCCAATTTCCCCTGAAACCCATTCCTACTTACAAAACTTAAAATGTGTCATGGCTATGACGTCACACTTGTCGCAGTTGAGATGGCATAATTGACGGTTTTGGGGGCTTGTAAAAACAGTTCTACTGGGTCAATTTTCATTCTGAAAACGGCTTTATGATCAGTTCCAATAGATGTACCATAAAATGGAAAAAAACTCACATTTTTTGTTACAGTAGGCCTTTAAAACCAAAAATGATAGTTCAAAGAGCAAGCCAAATGTTTGACTTGCAATTTGCTTTGGCTATAGCGGAGGCTCACGTTATTGAAATAGTACCCATTATTTTGTTAATAACAGAAAAAAAGTTACCTAAATTAACAGCAACTGGTTTATTTTTATCTTTCTCTCCTTCCTCCAAAGCACCTGCAACCGAGGCATTTTTTGCCTGCTGAATTTCAGTTGCATTTCCTACATTCTTTTGTTGATTCGCAGCAACGTCTGTGCCATTTTCTTGACTAACTGGCAGGCAAGATGACATTTGAAATTGGCCCAAGGCCAGAAAGAGCAGGCAATAAAATGCTACCGTTGAATGAAGCATCCTAAATCAATGGCAAGAAAAAGCTAAAAAATGCACAAATTAAAACACTAGCGACAAAATGTATCATCTTAAAACCTTTGTCATGACGTTGAATAAGTTCTAACTTTTTTATGCGTTTGCCATAGTTTCATCAGAGTTTTAGATGAATATTATATATATATTCAGGTATATTTTGGTAAACTAGATGACAACGTTGCCGACGAGCAACGAATTGTATGAATGAGATAACAAATGCTAAGTTTGGTAATATTTGCTTAATTGCATTGTACGTGTCTGAAAAAAAATTATAGTCTGCACACTTCTCAAACTTTAGGACAATGCAAAACTATAGACCAATTAACACGTATCAAACTCTGCACATATTGTGGGTTTTGTTCGCTTGTTAAATTACTGGTAGCGCAAACACAAGATAAAGCAAGCAAGATAGAACTGCAAGGATCAAAGAGCAAAATCGAAGAAATTTACCCGCTTACCCTTCCACTGAGTTTCCAATGCTTTGCAGAATTTACAGCAAAAATCTCTTCAACAGTGCAAATACTGTTATTCCACTCAAGCATACCGTTCCAAAAAGTAAATTAAAAAGAGATTTCTTTGGTTCTTGCATTCTGATTCACGAATGATGCAAAGTAGCTCAATTGACTTTGTTAACGCTTGATTAACTCGGAATTACCCTCTGATCTATCTATTGTCTAAAGTCACAAATTCAATAAAGATACTTAGAAGGAGTTGTTGAGCACCGGGTCTGATTCAATTGCAAAAGTTGCATGGCATTTCAACGTGCACACACTAGAGCATGCCTTCCATTTTTGCAAAAGAATTAACTGTATTCCATATTATTTTGTCATTCACATGAAGATGCGAGAAGCACAAGGAATGTCGCTATACACTTTCCATGCAGATGACCGAAAAATTTATAGAATTCCTATTACTGAGGCAAATTTCCCAAGGAGCGTTTCATTTTTCAATATTTTTATCACTGCCAATAACTGAGAATTAGGAAGCCTGTGCCATTCCACAGCCGTCGCAACGATTTTGATATGGAAGACGTCCCACATTTGTACAACTTGCACTACTTGATTGACAAACAAATTAAGATTTATTTAGCTAATATTTAGAAAGTCTATAAATGGAAGTTAAAAAGCACTTGTGAAGTATTGGGGAGAGGGTGAAATCCCCCACCCCTCAATAAGGAACTTTAAAGAAACACTTGGAACAAAAATTTGATCAAAAAAGGTCAAAGTATAAGTAATTTAATGAGCTAGGGCTTGAGGTAGGTTACTTATAAATGCAGCGTATAAGCAGAAAATACCTTCCAGCAAGCAAAACATTGCAAGTACAATTTTAGTATTGCTCCATTAAAGCTCGAATAAGGTGAATTCATTATTTATTGCAAAATTTTCTCACAATTGAATAAGACAATGATGATTCATTCAATTACGACAAAAATGACAGAGCTATTCAAATACCCATGCATGTATGGAAGTGTGTTATACCACAGTGCATTGTGTCATGAATATAAAAAATTTATGTTAACAATTTCATGTTAATTGCTTTTTTCCGCTATGATTGTTCTTAATATCGATCTTCAGGTTTGCTAAAGTATTTTCCTCCCTTATTTTACCTTTTCAAATGTCTCTTCGGAGAAGTGTTTACATTTGGAAGGCCAGATGGCGATGTAAGTAAGAAAATCATACATTCTTGGACATTGATCTTACCAGAGTATTACTGGCGTTTGCACTTGCTGCTTAGCCCAAAACGTTTCTAATTATACTGGCAGTTTGCAACATGAAAGCTCTTGCACAGGCTCTACCACTGTCCTTGTTTGAAGTAAATCTTTCTCCCTTATCCAACAAGGCTGGGTTTGGCTTGGCATGGCTCACTATCATCATTATTACTCTCATTATGTATTGATGAATCCATTCATTAATAAGTGTTTGAAGGCAGCATTTTCATGCAATTTCAACCAATTACTATTCGTAGTCATAGTGTCACCAGTGGCTTAATTTGCCACCCGCAGAAAGGAATGAACGGACGATGATTCCAGCCAGATAACCACACTGCAGCAAGTTTGATGTGAAGAGGTCTCTTTTTGGCAAGTAAAAGCAATGTATGTTTCTTTCGAAGGCTTTTATTCATCTGCCATTTGGCAGCATTTGTCGTATAGTATGTCATGGGGTAATTAAAGTAACTGAAAACGTTTCTGAATGTGAATTTAAAATTTTTATACTCCTGCAGGATGAATCCACGATATTTTCTCATCCTTACTATTGCAGCAATAGAAGAAATAAGCGCTTCTAGTTTGCTGGACCAAAATACATGCAGCTCCCGATTTCATTGCCAAACATCAACCATGAAATATTTGAGTCACAGTCAACTGAATGGACACTATTTAAATGCAACTATTATTGCAAGAAACAGAACAAGCAACATCTCCAGTTGCCAAAGATTTTGCATCAGAACAAATGGATGTTTTTCCATCAACATTAACATCAGTTTGAACAAAGATTATGATTGTCAACTGCTTAGCAACAGCACCAATCTCTACATGAACAAATCTCTTTTGGTGAAAGATAAAGACTTTATTCATCTTTATGTCAAGGTAATTCTAAATTTGAGGCTTTAAAAATACGACTAGCTCAATATTGCAAGCTCTACAATATCTACTTTGATTTATTTTAGTCACGTATTCAAACGACAGTTATTCATGCCAATGCAAGAAGAATGCAACATTTGATTCATGGGGAGAGGATTGTGAAGACGTTGCCAGTAAGTTTTTATCAATTTTGTGCCTTTATGCTCTAAAAATCAAGTTCATTAACGACGTCTCGCAAGATATAAATGTATGAAAGATTGACTTGTATATGTGTAAACATTTGTATAATCATTGTCAACTTAGGAGGCGCTCAAGCGGCTGATTATTATTGGTCCTTCGACAACATCGATGGTGAGAAAATCATATTAGAGAAGAATGGAAAGACATACCAAATGCATTGTTCCAGTGCTCATAAAAACCGGGTTCTTCGCATGCCTGGCCGACGCAGTCCAGTTCTATACTGTAACCCGGCTGATTCTGGTCATTGCACGCAAACATGCTCATTTAACATGAAGTCCATAAAGTAAGATTCATTCTACTTTTTTTGCCAGGAAATCAAGCTGAGAAATTAGCAGCAAAATATCAATCCCTTTTTTGAACCACTTTTGACGAAAAACTTTAGTGCCAACAATTTTTTTATAACGTCTTAATGGATTAAGTGTCGGATAATTGTGTTGCCGGAACGGGAACCAACAAATGGATTAGACAAAATAGATAAAACAAAGCATAGCGACGTTCAGCCGTTTTGTATTGTAGCTAGTAACCCATTCTAAATGGATTCTAATGTTACATACACGCCACGTAAACACACAAAACTTGTTAGAGAAGCCTTGATTGTTAAATTTGTTCGGCCCAGATTAGCTGACCTTAGACTACTGACAGAGTTCTACTAAGCAAGCGATCCCAAAGCGCGATATTAATAAATTTATAACTTTTTGACAGTACCTTGAAAGACTGCAACACTGGCGTAACATACAGCATTTGGATCAAATTCACACAGGAGGAGTTAAGGAAGCAAAGACGCAGCTATATCATGGGAAATTCACAAAGAAACAAGGCCGGTATCATATTCTGGGCCAATGACGACAGGTCAAATGGTTATACTTTCGAGTTTCGTGCTGGTGCAAAGTGGTGGTTCCTTGTGTTTGGCCACAACGTGCTGGCCTATCGTTGGACGCACTTTGCAATCACTTTTCAGAAGGATTCTGGTATCTGCGCCTACGTCAACGGAGTTTTGAATAAATGTGGTGGGACTGTATCCAATCAAAAGACAGCATTGGAATCATCTTGCTTCCGACTTGGCTATTACACCACCTCTTCCCCCGTAAGCGGAATGTTCATGGATGATTTCGCAACATGGTGTACAACGCTCAGTGAAACAGCCGTCAAAGAAGTTTATGCATTTGGAAAAGCATGATAGAAGGACAAAGGCTTTCATCACACTTGAATAACTTGTATAACATATTATCTTTGCACACAGTACACGTTTCTTTTAAAGAAGAAACCGCTTTATTAGAAACTCACTGGCAAAAGACCAAACAATTTAAAAAAACTGCTACCACTAGTTAATGAAAAATCACTAAGAAACTTTTCACTTTTTATTCTTGTTTGAAATACGGAAGATAATCACTGTGCATGGTAATATCAATATCAATGGAGTAGATAAGATGCTGATTGATTAACGTTAGATATACAACTATATTAAATCGATTTTCCAACCTAACCTTATCTTTCACTTGTTTTCCGATGTTTTTGATTCTATGCGTGCTTTTTTTCAAATATCCAATCAAGAAACTTTTAAGAAACTTTTATTGGTAAAATGTGTCCAAAAATGCCTTAAAATTAAGAAACTTTCACCGGTGAAGCTTTTTGCTAGGTTTGTTATAAAAAAAACGTGTACATCTATCTTTTTTATCTTCACATGAAGCTTAGACTCTCCGAGTATTTAAATCCTCGATGAGGTCATTGTGTAATTTTAATTATACAAATATTAGTTAAGATACTAATAAATTAAGTATTGTGTAAAATGATGCCAAACAACTGCAATGTTTATATATGGACACAGTTATTAAATATCTTGTCACATGTTTTACTTCATAAAAGGTTAATTATCATTGCAAATGCCACTTCATGCTGTCGGTCAATATATTTCATATCAATATATTCAGGCTTCAAGTCTCAAATATTTCGTATAGAGATTTTCCTCACAGTTCAGGGAACCTGTTCAAAAATTTAGTTAGCATATTTTCACAATATTTTGAGAATTATAGTTTTCTTACATCTTCACACTTTGTTTTCTCACATCTTCACACTTTGTTTGCAAAGCTTTTTATTGCAGGTACCGTGTGGATTCAAGCAAAGCTTTTTATTGAATATGAATACAACAACTTTCATTTGAATTGTTTCTATTGATACTTGTCTATCGCTTGTCTATGGATGTTTTTGATTCTGAATTCTCCTTCAGCTAATAAATTTTTTACGGGAAGTGGAAAGTAAAGCAAGCCAACTCAACCATATCTGCTAATATGGCGACCAAATGTATTTCATATTCGTGAAGACGCTTGGAAGTTGGTCTAAATGGAAGCAACATTTTTGATTATATTCCTCTTTCTTCTTTTAATTTCTGATATGACAGATGCAGCAAAAACTTCTGTAAATGGAATTGTTCAAAGTGACCTGTTGTTAAATGGTCTGAGGAAGAACAAGTTGAATGTAACAACGGGATTATTGCGGAAATTTGATAACAAAAAAACCAACCTCTTTGATGTCATTTTCATTGCAGAAAACATGAGAAATCAGCAGGGTAATACGCATGAAAATAGTTGGTTTGTTACCGATTTGGGATATCTAACAAATTGCATTGTCGAAGAGGTTGTCCTTCATAGTGGCAATTCTGCACAAGACAAAAGTCGTCATCCTATTGATCATACAATCGGTAAACATGGCAAGGTATGTATGTAAACAGAGTGAAAATGTTGCCTGGGTCTATTCACAGTGTTGTATGCCTTTGCAGCACTTAATAGTTCATTTGTTCTAAATTTATTCTTGTGTTTCTCTTACGTGTTGGAAGCAAAAGAGTCTGTCTAACATTATTCTGTGTTTTGATTTTGCTTGCTCAAGTTCAAATGTCGTAAAGTCTCGAAAACGTACAAACTTTTGGCAAAAAATACATTTTAAAACAAGTCTTTCCATATCTTTAGAATCATAAATTATCAGTCCCGTCAGCACAAAGTCATATCAGAGCAAATACATTGATATATTTATTGAAGTAGAATCTCTGATATAATTTGTTTACTTTTGGTGCAATTTACCACCTGGCATAACAAAGCCACCTGAACTGTGACACCTGTTTTAATGTTACTATATGAAAAGCTTCACCGAAAAGTAATAAACAAAAATTGTTTTCCTTTCCAGTTTTCTCAACATGAATATTTGATAGATGAGATCATGCTTTCGTTGGAATCGAACTTCCAGCTGAAAAAAGGCCTGACTGTGATAACAGATCAAAGTGAGCTTGGTGAAGTCGCACAGACTAGAATCCTGCAAAGATCTATAGAGGCAAAGAGACAAGTTTTGAAACTTGGAACAATTTCCAAAACAAGCGGCAGAGAGGAAATTCAACAGTTGCTAGGAGGTGATATCTACATTGTGGACAGCGAAGGACCTTTGACAGCCAAGCTACTCCAGTTCGCAAAAGAAGCAGGTTACACAGGCTATCCTGATGGCGTTAGCTGGATTTTTACATCAAGAACAAAAGATTCTCTTCCTCCTTCATTCACATTGCCAGAGGGCAAATATTATGGACTTCACACTGACATGAAAGAGTTCAATGCCCAAACGATTCTCGAGACAGTAGCACAATGCAAGCATGACAATGAAGCAAGTGTAACCTGCAAAAGAGCTAAACACAGGTAAACATTGTTATGCTTATGCATGTTTAGCGCTTAATACAAGCGTCGTCGTGCTAGAATATTTTACTCGAGCACGGCGCTAGCACGATGTCTGAAGTGAACGTAGTTTTAATGCCATGCCAGAATTTCAGCCTCTAATAAATGAAAATCTCTGATAAATTTCTGGCACGATGTCTGAGTTGAACAGGCGTGCCATGACGTGCCAGTGTCGTGCTTCTAACTGGACAAGTTCTTGTACGGCTATCAGAACAAATATTTATACGGATAAGTTTATCTCGTGTAAATGAACAACCTATTTATTCAAAAACTTGAGCGGCTAAACAATGGACGGGTACCGGGTAAACGGGGCCTAAGTTTACATATACTCCTACTGACATTGTAACCTCGCTGCGGTTATTATTGTACCAAAAATAGGAAAGCATCAGCATACCACTAACAATTAACGTTCCCTTAAACTGAGAAAAGTTTTTGTTCTCTAGGATTGCAAAAGTGAAATTCGTGCAGCTATTGACAAAAGATTACTCGTCTTCGGTAGAACGAGAATGGGTAGAAATATTATCAACCGAAGAGACAAACAACAATGTTATCCGCCAGCAACACAAGAACCCACTATGGCCACTATTAAAAGTAGCAGTTTCAGACACCTTTCCACCTTGGATACATATAGTAGACTTTGCAAAAACATATACCAAGGAACCTTACTGTGGGAATTCGGGAAAGCCAGGCTTTCGTTACCTTAACAGTACATCCAACCTCACTGTACCGATCTGCGCGTATGGATTTGCTGTTAGTATAGTAGATTATTTAACAGAGAAGCATGGAATCAATTGTGATATTCATGTGTCAAGAGACGGCCTGTATGGTGGATATAATGAAACTAGTGGAACTGCAAATGGCCTAGTCGAAGAGATAATGAACGGAAATGCAGACATAGCTGTCGACATGCTAGAAGAACCCTCAAGACGCAAGGCTCTTGAATTCACAAAACCATACGAAGTTTCTTATCATGGTATAGCATACATCAGGAACAGCCAAAGCAATAGCGATGGAGTGTTAAGTCCTTTCAGTGACATTCTATGGGCTGCAATCGCATCGGTTATAGTTGTAATTGTTTTGGCTGCTTGGTTATTGGAACGAGTTAGCCCATTTGGCCAGAAACAAAAGAATAAGCGAACTATGATTAAAACTGACTACATTTTTGGCATTTCAGAAAGCATGGAATACATTTGGGGTACCATTTGCTGCGGAGAAATTATTCAAGAAAAACCAAGTTCTACAGCGTGCCGCGTCGCATCCATCTTTTTGTCATTTTCGTTCATCATAATTGTCGCACTTTACTCTGCTAATTTGATTACGTCATTTGTTGTTGTCGACGAGACACCGTTAGTCACTGGCCTGAAAGATCCTAAGGTAAACACACGTTCCACAAATAAAGTAGCTACACAAATTGATGAACTCTGATAAATTGACGCCTGCATCAATCAAATTTCTCGATTTGTCTTGTAAATTTTTGTTTTTCCTTTGTCTTCCTGTTTATTGTTTAGACAAATTTAGTCACTTGTGGCGTTCAGTCCCCATTGAAAAACTAAAAATTTTTGCTTTTTGCTGAATCGAATTTTCAATGAGTCAATTTTTCTTTATTTTTCATTAGATTTTGAGCCCAAGTAGTAAATACAAAATTGGAACACAGACTGCAACTGCAACTTCAAATTTTCTATCTTTAAGCTCGGACACAAAAGTGCGTGAAATGTCAAAGAGGCTTGTCTATTGCGATTCTTATGATGAATGCATCAAGGCTTTAAAAGATAGGTAAGAATTTTATTTTATTGCTAAAAGCAAATGTTCAAAACCATTCGTTAAAAGTTGTGGCAGTGGGAAAGTAGGGAGAACACGTGAGCAATTTTCCAACAAAAAACAACATTCTAATTAAAATACATGTCGATATTCCAAGAAAATGTTTTACAGATGATCTAAATTGATTTTTGCAATTAATAATGTTTTTAGTAAAGGGATGCGAAGAAAGAAATCAATATTATGCTTGAAGCTCACCCAAATAACCGAACTTCTAGCATTGCAAAATTCGTTGTTTTGTAATTATTCCGATGTAAACACAAATGAGAACAGGAATCAAGTTTGCAGGATGATTTTCGTTTTAGGAAAATTGACTTCTTCTTTTCGGATTATCTGTCGCTGACAACAACCGCTGCTAAAATCGACTCGGAGTGCACCTTCAAAGTTGTCAAAGTGGAGTCTGATTTTGGTGGCCTAGGCATTTCTTTCAAAAAGGGTTCACCTTGGAAGCGAAAGCTCAACCTGGCAGCAGTAGGGATGGTAGATTCAGGCCGAAAAGATCAGTTGGTAAAATTCTGGTTTGGTGATGGCAAATGCAAGCCAATTAATCAGTTCTTTTCACTTGATAAAAAACATTTCGCTAAATTGTTTATTTGGCTTTTCTCTGGCATAATCAGCTGCTTTTCAATTTTGTTCGTCACGCATGCTTGGAAATTGGTCAATAAATGTTACGTCTCTGTCACGCAAGTACTATCTTCACCGTCTTAAAAAGTCAAGAATTTCAACGCGTTGATTTCAAATCACAGCGTTTTAAAATAAGCATTTTCCATATGCATTATCATTAATATGTTACTTCGTTATATTCATTATTTCAGTTCCCATTATTTTTATTATTGCAAGATAGCTGATGTCACCAAGAATGCAGAATACTTTTATGACTTATTTTAATTTTTATGCCTCAAAAATTTATTCAGCAACTCGCATAATTTGACTAAGTAAACTCTTGGATTTAACTCACATATCAATGATTCATTTAATTATTCCGCAATGCAAGCATGCAAAATACTCAATACAAATTTCTGAAAAGTCCCTTCAAAATCGACTCACTGACCCTGACGCAAGTATTATTCAACGATGGTTGCAAAATTTTGAAATTTTATCGAAAGACTTCCTTTTCTGATAGGAAAATAAGCTGATGTTTAAACGACTGCCAACTAAAAATTGCCGCAGTTATGATAAATGACGTACCTGGTTTCCAATCCCCCTCCACCGCACTGCACGCTTCACGAAGATAACCAAATGGCCTAACGCCTAAGTCCATTGGATCGAAGTTTGACTTGAGCTTCCATGTTTGCGTTCCTCGTGTCTCTACAAGCACCTGTGACATGCAACTTTTTCTTGACATTGCGTTTGTCAACAAGACTTGCAACAATAATTCAGCCATAAACGAGCAATATCTCTGTCGAACAGCAAAAATGACACACCCAACGAACGTGGCATCGTATCCTTCAATACACACCTACCACATCGGCAGGAATTCTTTTTGGTAAATCTCTACTGCGCCTGCGTTGCGTGCCGCAATTGAATTTTCTGGAGGGGCGGATTAGCAATGGTCCCAATAAACAAACAGACTCTTCCAGCATTTTATTTTCTTCTTGCCCTACATTCCAACTTCCTACCCACCTTGCCCTTCCTACCAAAGTTGTCGAGGGAAAAAGCAGTATGAATACACCCCTGTTTCATTCTTGGCTCCTACCTACCACATTCATTTTGCTGTCATTGAACGTGATATTTTACGGAACAACATGCCTACTTGGCGACTTTATTGCACATTGCATTGAAATTAAAGCTGGTAACGAGGCTAAAAAACTAGTGCGATTAAAATTGTAAACTTTTCTTTTTGATGAGCTAAATATTTAGTCCACTTATAACTGCTTATAGTTAATTGAATCAAATATATAGGCAAATATTATTATATAGGCAAATTATCCATACATCTGAGCTAAAATACAGAAAGTGAAATATAGATACCAGCAAATAAATGGCTGTCATTACTTTAAATGAAAGTAATTTCAATCATCAATCAGAATGTAAATATCAATACCCTCAACGTGAACAAAACATGGTGCAAAATAATTGTATAAATTCGAGTGGTTCGTTGTTTATTATTGCATACTCAACACAGCTTATGCCTTTCCCAGCTTGTAGACTTCTTGGACGTCAGTCTCTGTTAGGGTTTGATTAACCCATACAGCAAAATCATCAAAAAACACTCCACTCGAATGAGAAGATGAACCTCCGTACCCAAGTCGAAAGCACGAATCACTGTATGCTATATCAGTATCAAACGACTGCCCCCCGCATTTATGCAAAACTCCATTCACATAGCCACAAAGCCCAACGTCCTTCTGAAATGTCACAGCAAAATGGGTCCAACGATTAGCAACGAAACCTTTTGCAAAGCTCAGCCGCCATATTTTTGTTTGAGTATAGATGGCAAATCTATACCCATTTGCTATATCTTCATGGGCAAAGAACGCAACACCACCTGTTGTGCCTAACTGTGTGTTCCCAATAAAGCTTTTTTGTTTTTTCTTCTCCAGTTCTTCTCGCGTCATTTTTATCCACAAGCCAAATGTTATAGCAACGTCGCTTCCTTGCAGTGTACTGAGAAATAATTAAATAATTGAAAAATTGTCATACATTACCTTTCAAGCCCCCTCTCATGTTAGCCTCCCCCCATATTCAGGGGCAAAAGCTTATTAAACCTCCTCGTCCCCATTTAGCCAGCCTCACTTTCAAAATCCGAATGTTGTCATAAATAAGTCTTGATGGATTTTCAAATATTTCTTTGTTGCAAAGAAGTCGTTAAGCCCCTTTCTCAATTTAGATTCCCTTTCCTATAAGCTTATAGTGCGAGAAATCAATAGAGGCCTTGCGGAGGAAAGACTTGAAAGAGAGTTACGGTGTCAGAAATCTGAAACAGCATCCATAGAAAATTCACGTTTGTTACACAGGTGAAATTGCAAATATCTGGTGTACTCCAGATGCAAAATTTGTTCGAGTTCAGTTTTTGGGTATCAAGAACCAATGCAAAAGGAAGCACAAAATAGTCAATTTCACAGTACTTCATTTATCGACGGCTTAATGCGTTTTAAACAGTAGACAACATTTGGCCTTTTATCAGAAACATTTTCACAACAAAAAAGGGAAACCAATGTTCAATATGTCAATTTCCATTCAATAAAATTTGTTTTTCCCTAAGAATATAACAAAGATAACGTATGTTACATAGGGGATTCTCCTCAAGTTAAAAATAACTCAACATACTTTAGGCCAATGATGCTTTGCTTGCATGTTTCTCCACAATAACCCTTTTCAGTTGATTTGCAGTAGATGACGGGCGTTCGTCTGCCAGGCATTTGAAGATGCTTGCTTTCATTATTGATTAACTTTATCAGGTATCCGGTTGGATTTCTCTTAGTGAAAGGAGCAAAGGCATCGCTGTTAGTGATGCGTCGATCAAATGTCCATAAATAGGTTGCGGCCTCTGCTCCACCTGCATTACATACAAGGTCAAACAAGGTCATAGCAAAGTTATATATTACTATGATTTCTAAGGTTATAGTAGCAATTAACAGAGTGACGTTTTTAACCACAAAGGTCACATTGCGAATTTACACGATATGATCATTAACGGCCTAGAATAGGCCTACCAACTATTTCTTCTGCATACTTACTTGCAGCGTTTTCACAATGCCGTCCCCATGAATCAAATGTTGTATTTCGTTTGCATTGGCATGAATAACTGTCGTTTGAATAGTTTGGAATGCATGTCGCATCATTTTTACACAGCGTTCTTTCACATGAAGGTGACTAAAATAAATCAAAGTAAATATTGTAGAGCTTACAATATTGAGCTATAGTCGTATTTTTGAAGTCTCAAATTTGGAATTACCTTGATATAAAGATGAATAAAGTCTTTATCTTTCACCAAAAGAGATTCGTTCATGTAGAAATTGGTGCTGTTGCTAAGCAGTTGACAATCATAATCTTTGTTCAAACTGATGTTAATGTTGATAGAAAAACATCCATTTGTTCTGATGCAAAATGTTTGGCAACTTGAAATGTTACTTGTTCTGCTTCTTGCAATAATAGTTGCATTTAAGTAGTATCCATTCAGTTGACTGTGACTCAAATATTTCATGGTTGCTGTTTGGCAATGAAATCGGGAGCTGCATGTATTTTGGTTCACTCTATTTCTAGTTGTAGAGGCAAAGCAAAAAATACTTCTTTGTTCTGCTGTTACAATGGTAAACACCCAAATATGCAGCAAATTCATCCTACAAAGAACATAATGTTATTAATATGTCATCAAATGAAATATATGATTATTAAAATGGATAGAGTATATGCAATGACTTACTTTTAGAGCAATTATCTTGAGTTGTATTCGTTCTTAATATTTTTCGAGTAAATGCAACGAGAAGATGCGACAAGCACAAAGTTCCTCTGTGTATTTGTATACTCTGTTGCCAAGTTTATAGTTTAAAGCATATTAAAAATGCATTGCTCTGCTCATTACATGTCTGCCATTATTGAAAATTAATTTGATAAATGAATAAATAATTGCAAGATGAATGAATCTTCATGAGTATGATTCAGTACAGATTCGACTTGTTTACTTTTCAGTGGCAAAAGCCCTTGGATAGCAAACACTTCAAGCATTATTTAGCCTTAATTTAATGAGACTTTAATTAAATGAAGTTATGTCCATGGTGAATTTATCATGACATTTCAGTAGCACACCCGTTGTTGTCACCCTATTCTGTCCAAAAAACATGATTTGTAAACATAATGGTTCAGGAATTGGGAAAGTTGATAACTTATTGGGTATTGAGTAGCGTGAAAGTGAACTCAAATTGAAACGGTTCTTCATAATCAAAATGTTTGTTTCCTCTCGAAGGAAGCTTCGAGATTTCCTCTCCAGTGGATTGTCCCACTCGTATAATGGACCCCGGATAAGAAAGTCCCAGAGCAGCTAGTTCGAGGATCTAAGGTATGCAACATGGAAACCTCGCCTTGCAAATTAAGAAAAACATTCATTTTCAAATCATCTGACATCTAGTTTGTTTTAGTGCCGCATCAATTCTCGAACTTAGAGATTTTGGCTTCAGTTTAACATTTAATTTTATCGAAGTCAAACACAAATGTACGGAGCACTTTCCCCATTCACTAGCATCTACTCTCTTGCGCATGCGTGTCGCGAGATAAAAATAGGCGGCTGGTTGTCCAAGCCTGGACGCTTGGAGAGGAAAGTTTTTACAGAAGGGGTGGGTGGAAATTTGTGTTGGATGCTAATGCAGGCCCCAGGTCATTGACGGCAAGAATATGTGCTGGTATTATGAAGATAAAGCTAATTGCATGGCAACATTAAAACATTTCAACATTACTGTGTTTTTGTTGGTCGCCTTGGAAGCACCGGTTTAGAAATATGTAAAATAGCTAGCTGGTACACAGGTCCAATATACAAATAACAAATTTGCTTCTCAAGATCTTGTCTGATGTGTTGCCATAAGGCACTCTATGACAACTCCATTTCATTCAAGAATCAAACTGTCTTGGTGAATGTGAATTCAGCATTCAACTTCGACAATGTAGAAAGGTATTGAGAATATTTAATAACAGTGTGATTGCTATTGAATATTTTATATAACGATTAAATTAGCAACAACTAAATTAGTTAAGAAGACCGCCAAAGGGATAAATGGCGCAATATGGCCACACATAACAACCAAAACATTAAATATTTCTGAATAAAGACCGTCAAATTAGCAAAATAATACATTACGTGACTTTCTGTGCTCCAAAAGAAAAATTGCCTAAAGTTACATGTGGGATGATTTTACTTGCGTAAAAAATCTTGTCTGAAGTAGCAAATTAGGAGATGGAATCCTTTAAACTGATCCCAAGTGTTGAGTAGGATGAGTTGTTTTCTGGTTACGGTTTACCAAGTGCATAGATCTGTTTGACATCAGATTCGGTCAATGCTTTTGAATGCCACACCGCCAAGTCATCGATGAAAATACCGCTTACATGGGAAAGGGTACTTTGAAATCCCAACCTGTATTGCGCGGTTGAAGTAAAGGCTGTGTTCTGCATGATGGGCATTCCATCACTGCATCTATCCAAAACCCCATTCACATAACCACACAATCCCGCACTCTTCTTGAACGTCATGGCAAAATGCGTCCAGCGGTATACAAGCACGTTCGGTGCAAACATCAACTGCCACTTACCTGTATCCGTGACAACCTTGAAAGAAAAACCATTTGATCGTTGTGACATGAGTAAAAATTGGGCTCCCATAGCATTTGAGCTCGCAAAAATGATGCTATCTATATTTCGCTGCAGTTCTGCTTGCGTGAATTTCAGCCATATGCTGTACGTTGCTTCCTCCACTCCTCGAAGGTCGCTAGAATGAAAATAATTCTGAATGAAATGAAATTAATTTAAAATAGACTGCACTCAATTCATTTATGTTTCAAAATTAAAGATACAAAATAGCAGAGTAAAACAAGAGTAAAATGCTCACTTTAGGCCAAATTTCACGCCACTAGTCTCCGCACAACCATTTCCAGAAGTTGAGTTGCAGTAAAGAATAGAAGTGAGTCGCCCAGGCATCATTAAATGTTTACCCATTCCAAGAATTCGAAATTCAGCGCTAGCACCATCCTTCTTAGTCATTGATTTGAATTGGCCATGGTCAAGCTGGTCAAACGACCAAAAAAGATTTGCAGCTTTTGCTCCTTCTAAATCGAAAGAAAATTCAAAGAAAAACATTCACCAAAAGTTATTCATATATCCAATTACTCTTTGCTAATACATGTACTTTGCTATTCATACATTTATGTCTTGCAAGACTTCGTTAATGAACTTGAAATTTTACATAACTTGATATTTGTATGCCTTTATTCAGAGCATAAAGGCATAAAATTGATAAAAACCTACTTGCAGCGTTTTCACAATGCCCTCCCCATGAATCAAATGTTGCATTCTTCTTGCATTGGCATGAATAACTGTCGTTTGAATAATTTGGAATGCATGTCGCATCATTTTTACACACCTTTTTATCGCAGATGGGTGACTAGGATAAATTAACAAGGAACAGTGTTATCTCGCTGAAAATTTGATATCCTCAACTCTCAAAGCACTTTAGATTCCAAAGAAAGGAAAAAATAAGCAATTAATTTACCCGGATAAATAAATGAATAAAGTCTCTATCTTTCACCAAAAGAGATTTATTCAGGTAGAGATTGGTGCTATTGCTAAGCAGTTGACAATCATAATCTTTGTTCAAACTGATGTTAATGTTGATGGAAAAACATCCATTTGTTCTGATGCAAATTTTTTGGCAACTGGAGATGTTACTTGTTCTGTTTCTTGCAATAATAGTTGCATTTAAATAGTATCCATTCAGTTGACTGTGACTCAAATATTTCATGGTTGGTGTTTGGCAATGAAACCGGGAGCTGCATGTATTTTGGTCCACTATATTTGTAGTTGTAGACGCAAAGCAAACAATATTTATTTGCCCCGCTGTTACAATGGTAAACACCAAAACATAAAGCAAATTCATCCTATAAAAGAGATTTCATGTCATGTAAAAATGAGAGCTGCATGTAATTGATTTTTTTGCTATGCCCAAAAATATCATTTTGCTGCATTTTGATATATACCCCAAAAGTTCAAGCATTGCTTTTAAATCATAAAAAGTTCTGAATGGACATCGTCCTGTCTAAATAGAAAAAATTTAAATAACATCTTGATTCATACTTCATAACAATTTGTTTCGCAAAGACCTGGTACTCACTTGAGGTTTATCACGACAAGGAATAAATTAGCAATAAGCTCTGTGAAATATGTTACCTGATTATGATAATTAAGAACGATAACTCCTCTCCACGATTATGTGACTATCTTTTAGCAGCTACTGGCAAAAACGATAACAAGTCCGAAAAATGTGACAATTGTGTTTATTCACAAACATTTATAAAGCCTATCGCATGCATATTTAATCAATGGAGAGTTGTGGGTAAATAAAATTGAATTGCAATCAACATGTTAGTGCACACAACCATTGACTGTAACGCAGTAACAAGCAATTAGAAACCTGCAGCAATAATTCTGCGACTTAGCAACTAGTGTTACTAAGTTATTAAATCGGAAAAACGAAGAAGATTAATATTTGACAACAGGGCAAAAAAGAGAAATGGGTTACAATAAGGGGAATGGACACGAAGCTATAACGTAACTGGGGTTTTCACAACAAATCCATGTGCACCTGTGACAATCCTACAAGAGGGGAAAATTTGAAACAATAAGCATGTCAGATTATTGTTGCATGAGAATTAACTGGCAAAATCTATGCAGAGTCACATCAAATAGTATTTACTTCAACCTGAAGTGGATTTCCTGAGTGCTAATGCTCACCTCACCGACCTCAAAAGGCGAACACAAAACGAAATAATTTCGTAAAACTCAGAAACATTACATGAAATATGAACTTCAGTATGTTACAATGCACTTGCATGAATCTAAAAGACAACGTCGTACTCTGCAAGATAAGATCAATAAAATCACGATAATTAATTTTTACCAAAGTTTTTGCGAATAAAAACCAATTATATATAGATATATATATACGTGACAGTTTGTTGTCTTAGCTAACAACACGAGGCGATGCGTATAAGTATAATGATATTGCTAAAAATAAAAGTACAAGGAAATAAAACTATCGAATAGTGGTATTGTTTGTTACATGTTTGCGAACGTTTGATAAAGTGGTGATTTATAAATGTTCTTCACTTGAGAAATAAATAGCCATGAATGATGCATGTTTTCAATTTGCAAATGGTTCGTAAACGTTCAAATGTGCGATGTATATATCAGATGATAAATTAAATACAACATAAATGAGCGTTTCAAATAAAACATCCCAGCATACCCTAATATAAATATACACGCATAGAGAATGCCTACTTAGCACAAATGCTACTTAAATCTAAGCAATTTCCCAGTCTCAGCATACAAAAGTAAATGATAAGTAGATGATTGTTATCCCCAAACGCCACAGCTGATTTGATCTGGTCCTAATATCTTACAAAACAAGCGGGTAAATGTAGCTGGCAAATAAACGTTATCAAAATCGAGAAAATCGATAAACTCAAATATTGAGAACTTACAGAAATTGTCCATCGCTATGCTTAAGCTTGTTCTGTTGCAATGTCCTTGAAATTATTCACTTGGCTTTCACCTGTAAAAAGTTGACAAGCACATGTATAGATGACTGATGACTGAGGAAAACTAAATAGATTCAAAACACAGGTTATCTAACAAGACGGCATTTGAAACGCAAACAGTACAACAAAGGATCGTAGGTAACATCACAAACCGTCTAAAGTATTTTCCCTGCTTTCCAACCCTCCATGTTGCTCTTTTTCCAGTGCGAGTTGCTCTGAAATTTCAATATTATTGCTGATATAATATATTGGTGACTGAATTTATAACAGAGATGTAGCCAGTGGGTAAAAAAAGCCGACTTTTCAGTAAATATTCCGGGCAGACGAAAACTTGCAAGATAGGCTGCAAATGCGAAGCTGAATAAATGATACAGAGAATAGACACAGAGAAACCAAAAGTTATTTGATAAACGAATAATTTCTTACGTTTAGCTTTTTCAAGTTCCTTTTCTGCTTGAACTCTTCTTTCTTTTTCAACAGAAATCGCATGTTGGTAGGCATCTGTTAAAAGAAAAGCAATAAATTTGGTATAAATAGTTACAATCCGTTGAAATAATAAAACAATTAATTCACTCTTCGAAAAAAGTCCAAGTGTATCGTAGAGTGTATAACAGTGACTGGTCAACGAACGTTTCAGCAAAGTGGTCAATAAAGTTAACCAACCCAGTGCATAAAATTACGAGGTTGCCACTTACAATGTGGTACAGTAAAAACTAGCATAAAAAGCCACCCGGCCTATTGCTAAAAACAATAAGCTATTGTTTCTCCTATTGTCTTGAGCAGAAAATCACCCTTAAAAGCTTTATTAATCCATTGGTTTTATATGTGAAGTTTTTATTGGATGCGAAGTTTTTACCATGCAGATGTCGCAGCTCTGTTTCTTTTCTGTGCAGATCTTTCAAGAGCTTTTCCACAATGACATGATCATCTACGACAAAAGAGGTTGTCACAAAATTGTGTGCCAATTAAGGTGAAAACACTTTCTCCAAAACAACTGTCTGACACAAATGATGATTCTCTATCTCACCTTTACTTCCTCTAAAATCTTTCAATGCATTTTCCTGGTGTTTCCTCTTCAATGGATTGTAATCATCTTAAAAAAGGAAAAATATGAAATAAAAGCAGCAATAAATAGACCCATGTATACAATTTTACTTTAAAGCAAAGGCACCAGTCTGGGAGGCATTGTCAATATTAGATGCTAAGCAGAACAAAAACACTCTTGTTCACATAAGTTACACTTGATACAAATAAGTAAAATTTCTAAAACATGAAGCTATCAAGAATAGACTCTAGCCAGCTGATATCCACTGATACAGCAAAGCTTTATGAAAACTCATTGTCACAGAGAAAACTAGTAACACATACCTTTTTGGGCAGAGGACATTTCTTGAAAGCTATTGCCCAAGTTTGGATGAGCTGGTGAAGGCAACGAGGGCATATTCATGGATGATGAGGATATACTTGGATCAAAATCTGCATTTGGGATGACAATAGGACAGTCAATGTGAGGATTGGCTTTTTGAAGCTCAGCTGATGAGCAGCTAGCAAATTCCTTTTGATTCCTTTGACCAGCAGGTGACTCAGGACTATTGGGATTCTTTTCATGGTCAGAACTCATTTTCTCTCCGACATAAATCTTATATAAATCAGACATGGCATAGTCTGCATCTGGACTTTCACCAACATGGAGGTGCTCATGGTTGGAATTCTCCACATCTGGTTTACTATTCGGACTTTCTGTTGCACGCTGTGGTCCATGCTCACTTGACAACAGAGGCACAGGCTTCAGCCAATGAATGTTTTGCATTTTTATTTTATTACGATCGGTGGCATACATGAGTAGAAGCTGTTCAACATCAAGTTTCCTAATATATGTACAAACTGTAGGCCGCTTAATGATCTGCATACGTCTTAGCTGGTGCAATTGCGAGTAGGTATATCTTCGCTTTACAATACCAAGTTTTCTGAAATGATAATCTAGTGATGCACTTTGCTCCTCCAAGTAATCAACAATCTTGTGAACATCTGGCGTACACAGAACTTCTTCACCGTCGACAATGAAAGTGGGAACCTTGAGTCCTTTGATAAGCTGACCATCTGCGTCTACACCGCTTGTCCCATTACCATGAGATGCCATACACGAGCCAGGAAGTTTGTCAAGCCTCAGAGGTTCAGTCCACTCAACTCCGTGGTCACCCATTAGACTGTAGATTTGGAAGATCTTTTCGGCTTCAATCTTTGGAATGTATGTACAGTACGTGGCATTTCCTTGAAGAACACCTCGCGTCTTCAACTCTTTAAGGTGGGCAAAGCAAAATCGCTTCTTCTTGACATGAAGCTTGTTCAAGTAATAATTCACTTGTATGCTACTCCCATGAACGGCTTGAACAATTTTGTGGATATCTGGCATACAAACAACCTCTTTGTTGTCAACAATAAAAAGATGAACCAAAGAGGGCTTTTCTTCGCTTTGCTCCATCTGAGCATCAAACTCTTCATCCGGCGGATGTTCACTGCCATTACTCTTACCAAGATATGATGCATCAGCTTCGTTCATGCTGCTATTACTTGCTGGACTTGATATCGCCTCAGGTTTGATTGAATGTTGATGCCATTTTGATTTCCATGGAAGATTATCCAGGTTGATTGATGGCAACCAATTTATCTTGGTTTTTAGATCTTCCTCTGTCATGCCATAAGCTTCGAAAACTCTCTTTGCGTCATTTATTGAGACGTACGTGCAGTGAACGGCAGATTTCTTGATAATGCCAAGCTCTTTGACTTTATCAAGGTGAGCAGCATGAATGAATTTAAAAGGCAAAATCCCCAGTTTTGAGAAATAATAGCCAGTTGTGGCTCCCTGGTTGAAATGTGTCTGGATAACCTTCTGAATATCAGGTGCACAAACAATGGAATCAGTGCCTAATTCAAACACTTGAACGTCAACCGGAGGTGCATTGATGTGCTTGTCGTGGCTGCTGTTTGAATGTCTACCTCCTGACATAGCATCTGCATTATCATCTAGCAATATAGGATCCATCCAGATGATCTTTTGACTTTTACGACTACTGACGGTGATATCAAAGCTGTCAAATATTCTTTCTGCTTCATGTTGAAGAATATAAGAACATACCTTGGCATCATGATTCAAGATACCGAGCATCTTTATCTTAATCAGTTGTGCGCCGGAGAACCTCCTTGAGGAGATACCGTGTTTTGAAAGGTAATAGTTTGCCTGTGATAAAACTTGGTATACTGTTCGCAATACCTTATTCACTTCTGGCATACAGACAACAGTGTCTTGTGCGATTATCAGTGGATGTAGCTGCACTTGGTCTATTTCGTCAGGAATCAAAGGTTCCATTTTACTATTTGTTGTACGATAGTCTAACGGTGCAAGTCCATTTTTCACTGTATAACTCGGAGATCTGTGGTTGATATATTTTGTGGAAAAACTCTGGTTTGGAGATGACATTTCACAATGATATAAAGATTATCTGAAAGAGAAACATTGGAATACATGTTAAAAATGATTCAGTGCTAAGATTTAAAAATACTACTGTAGTTACAGGAGTTTTAATGGTCTACACCAAGAAGGGCATAGTAAGTAAAAAATTGATTTGTCTGGCATGTCAAATTTTTAAGCAATCTGAGCCCAATACTAGCATATTGTAAAAATTTATGTGTAACACAATTGTCTTATGATGACCCATACAGTTTGAAACTATGTTTGGCATCATGAATCTTGATGACAACTTATTATGAAGGCTTGAAACTTACAAAATGAACAACTCGTAACTTCATTTAAAATTTTAGCTAACGTCACGATGAGACAAGAAATCAAAGTGAAGTTATGTATCGCAGTTTCTCGTATTATTCACTCTCATTTTCTCCCAATCTAATGAGAAAAGCTACTTTTCAGCTCAGCTAACGGGCTGAACAAAGCCGGAGAGCAAGACGAATTTCCTGCCATAGGAAAGGTTTGTCGAGTGTTTTGAAAGTCGAGAGGATGACACACGACACGAGCTTGTCTGTGTGACAGCAACTTCGCACCATGCTGTCATCGAGAAACAAAGCTCACTTACCCGTCTGTTTCAAACAAAGACGCGATCAAATTCTCTTCAAATAACTCAGAGATGATCGCTATGTTTTTCGTTATACCAACGGCAACAATTGTCAACCCCAGCAGGCAAACTGCAAAGTGTTCTTATCTGGTACAGTTACAGCGAAATCTTCGAATTACACCTACCACGAAGCCATGTTAGGCCGCGAAAACCGAGTAATTTAGCCTATCTGACCTTTGTTGATATAGTAATCACACATAACTTTCTGGTGGTCTGCTCAAATTTTGATTCAAATGTCGAACAAGATATGTAATAAAAGTAGCAATGAGTTGTTGTTACTTTTAAGAAGAAAATTGACGATAAAGTTGGTTAAAATCATCCAGTCTTCTCAAACTTTTACACATGAAAACTTTTGTTTGCTGAATATATTTGAAATGGAAACTCGACGTTCTGAGTGAAATAACTTCACGAGAAAAAACGCATGAAATCAGTTAACTTTACTTACGATTTTGTTCTTCATACGCTGGTGGGTATCTGACAAAGTTAACGTTGTTGAATCGACACAAAACGAGATAAATCTGCGACAAAGCAACGCAAAAGAAACAACTTAGGCTGTTAAATTTGTTGTTCACTCTGCTTTTGCTAACAAACCGGCTATTGTTTATTGATGCGCGGTGAATAGGAAATGGGTGAAAATAAATGGTATATAGAACAAATACAAGTCAAATAAGGAATAAGAAAAGAAAAGAATAATGATCACTCGCCATTAATCATATTTTTTTTCTAGTTTTGTTAATCAGTATTAATGCAACTTACCATTTCGATATTTTCACGTTATATTATTATATCGACAAAGTTATGTGAATTATTTCTTTCGTCTGTTTACCAAATTATAACTGTTAGTTGCAAATAAAGAATTGAGACATTCTGATCAATTCTTAAATTCTCCTTCATTGTGAACTACTCCACTATTAGATTACGCATTTTCACTGCACTCTGGGTAACCAATGGTCAGTGAGTTTCTCAATAATTTATTACCTTATTCGAAGGAGATTTACATTATTTTTATTGTGAACTTGTCCTTTGTTCTCAAAATGAATTATTGTCAAATGGCCGGTAAATATCTCTGGAAAATGAGGACAATTTTCAGAGTAAGCAGTTTGATTTTTGTTATGCTAAAGAGATTATGATACAAAGAGAACGTAGTTATTTCATCAAATAACTTCATAGAATATGGACTGAAAACAAAGAAAAATTTTGAAAAAAGAGTAATCAAATGAACAGTATAAATAAAAACTACTTTTAACACGAAAGAATGTAGATTGAAACAGATAAGATATTTAACCTATATTCTCTCTCTTCTCTCGAGTTCCAAGTCATGGAAGACACAAAAAGAACGGAAGCAAAAAATTCTCTAAAATTGAATAAATTTTTTTAATAATGAAAGAAACAAATCTAAGAAACAACTTATCATACGTACAATATATTTACAGCTTAAATTTTTAAGTACTTTACATGAATAAAAATGCGAAGTTAACTTTAGAATTGGCAAAATGTATCAATATCTTCCAAGTCTTTTTCTAATTCTTGCAATAAAAATAAATCATTGTCAGTTTCTTGATGCAAATCCTGAAATATCTCCGATTCCAAATTGCCGATTTCCTTCAAATATTGTTCTGTTTTGATGAAATATAAGCCAAATTAAAAAACAAAACAAAACTTGGGAGCTACATATTTGGGAGGATCACCCAATGTATGTCAGGAAATTTCGGCATTCAAGTTCAGTGTTAATCCTAGGCCCCAGAACAGGGTCAGTTTATGGGGCTTAAGATACATTTCATAGTCCAATTCATGGTTGGAGTCAAGGTGATAGGTTAGAATGGTCCAAACGCAACGGGTGGAAAAGTCAAGAAGCCAAACAATTTTTCAATGTCAAAGGCCACATATTTGAGGCTTGTAAATATTATACCACAACGTTGTAACTGTTCTTCAATTAGCCAAACTCAGTTGACACTGATGGGTGCGAAACCGCAATACAGAAAAAGAACAGTGCCCCCCATCAGTCCACAAATGGCTGGATTCCGTGATTATTCTATATCAAACGCCCTCTCTCTTATACCCTCCCAGATTTGTCAACACCCATTGCTGAATAAACGCCCAGGGGCTATTATTAGAAATCGAGTCACCAAAATTGTGTGAATTATCCTTGGTGACTCATAATCCGGATGATGACAAAGAAATAGCATATTTCAAAGCCTACCGCGCAGTTGATGGGAACAGAGGGGTTTTAATAGACGCCTCCGCCCAATTAATTAAGCACATCGGCAGTTAATAGATCAAACGCGGTAGACCAGATGTGAAAGTTCTTGCGTTATTGAAACAAGCCAACAAGATGTTGACAGTAATCAGGCCTGTTGAGAGCCAGCTCGGGCCCTGGGGCTATAAGCGAAAAAGTGGGCCCTGGTGCTATAAACATTGCTTTCCGTTAGCAAAACTTTTTGAGGGTCCTACTTCAGGCCCGGGCCCTCTCGACAGTACTGACAGTATTAGAGTGAAACAACTGAACACAATAAAATAAAGAAATGAAATTACTTTTGCACGAGGAGCTTGCTCAGTACCACCTCTGACTATGTCTCCACCCAGAACGTTCTTATAATTATGAAGATATAAAACATACCTTGAATATCTTCATCATGGGAAGGTAAATCGTCCAATTTGAGATTACTGAAATCAAGGTCACAATCAACATCACTTGATTTTCTGACAGGAGTTTCTTCAAGTAATGGCCACCATAGGCTTGTCTTCGCATTACCATTCAGAACTGTACTTAGATATTCCGGTAACTCAAAACCCAGTTCTAAAAGCAAGCAGATGTTGTTATAGTGTCGTAGTGAACATGGCAAAGGCACACTATATTACTTCATTACTATATTATATTATTATATTACTATATTACTTCAAAGGCCTCAAGTTGTGACCCTTGGGTGCTTAGTAGAGCTTTTATGGTTATAGGGTATTTTTTGACTCTTGGAAAGTCAGGTGGCAAGGGGCATTTCTGGCATTAGAATTTTTATTATGTGGGTATTTGTTGCATTCAACCAAAATAAGTAAAAAATGTCTCAAAATCCAAGTTCCAATTTTGATGAGGTTGTACATCACATTTTACCTTCTTCTTTCAATGGATGCATAATTTCCTTTTCTTCATGGACCAGATGTTTGTCCTCTTTTACGACTGGTTCTTGATAAACCTTGAATTCCTGCTTTTGATCTTTTTTAACCGAGAAGGCAGATTTTGGTGGTTTTGGGAGGTTTGTACTGTTTAAAGAAGAACTTTCAAGGTTCAAGTTGAGTTTGTTGACTGCTCTTGGCTTCCTCGCTGATTGATGTTGCTGTGTTGTTTTAACAGCACTACCAGACTGATGAAGTCTCAAGTTCTTCACATCACCAAGAGCCCGTCTTGGTGTGGCATATGCAATATTATCCTGTGTGAATGACTTTGCTTGGACTGAAAATAAAGCATATACAGTTTCATTGATTAGTTGAGCTGTTGTTTATTCTTGTTGTGGAATTGGAGTAAGGGAAAGATAGCTGTTTAACGGTAAAGATGGTTGTAATTTCATATGAATGATCACAAACCTCTGCGTTTTGTATGCATCTTCTCTGCTTCAGGAAGAGATACATTTTCAGGATCTTGGTATGGCACGAAGTTTACTGATGCCATTATTCTACCTAAATTCACAAAAAATAACCTGGAAAAATCAATAAAGAGCCGAGTTAGGTCCTGTTTCATGCAGAAGTGCAGGACAGGACCATTGTCTGACTGAGCAACAAATATTGACAACAAGCCTGACTACTGAGCCACAATATTTTACACAAAATTCACGTTCATATAAACTGGAAGGAGCTTAAAGCAGTAGAAGAACATATAGTAAATAAAATTATAATCAAGCTTCTTTAAATAAATCACTCACTCTGCTCCCGCAAAAGTCAGCCCATAAACTTTTCCCAGTCATGGGCCTATATATATGATGGCAAAATGGCCTATTATGCCAAATATGTTTCCATTTTGAGACCTTCAGTGTTATCTCAGGATCTTAAAAACTGGGTGAAAATTGAATATTATACAATAGTAAAGAATGAGATACGAAAGCTCACCAGCTTTTGGCTTTTCTGGATAACGTGTTTTTCGCACTAATACAGAACTTTCAAAATGTCGTCTGCTCTTCTTTCTTCCATTCCATTAATTTTTCGGAAGACCCGCTTTGTAGTAACGGCTGACCAATCAAGTCAATCAGGGTTCGCGACAGGGCATCCAAACTTTTCTTTACGACAATAGGAGTTTCACCCGACACAAAAATGTTCTTTGTAACACAAGTGAAAAAGTAGAAATAAAAAGGTGCAAATATGACAAGGATATATTATATAGTAGATATTACATTATATATTATATAGCCCTGGTACCCGTCGATGCCGGGTTGAGATTTCGGCGAATGGCCTTTATTTAAGTAGATACTTTGTCAGGAAAAAATTAGCTCACGTACATGCCCGCTTTTTATTCTGTTTCGGTATCCACTTCCTCAGCGCTCTGCGCTTCGCGATTTAGATTTTCAGTTATGAGTTTCAGCAAAGAAAATCATATCAAGTAATGTGTATTTTAATGGTCTCGCAAAATAGTGCAGGAAAATATCAAAGCACAGCTGATGAGAAACTACAATAATTTGAATTTTTCCACTGTGTGTATAATGACTAATGCATCACCACTTCAAAATGAAATTACAAAAGCATATTATAATGAAAAGGAAAGGTGTGTGTATAATAAATGAAAATGTATTGCATCTGGGCTAAAGTAATAAAGAAATTTTGCAATAATGTTTGAAATGATGCTAGCTTTCACAGGTAATGGAGATCTTTCATGAGTAATGGAGATCTTTCACGCTATTCATTTCCTTTAAAAATATAGAAATGCCAGTTACCATCATAAGAAGCATTTCTTGTAATTTCTTAAACCAGAAGTCAAACGTATCCGATATAAATTTATTCATTCAAGGGCATTAGCATTGCATACAATCCTATCCTCAAAGGAGTTTAAAGTATACAGAATAAGGCTCACCTTAAAATAAAGTTGCGGCATATTCAAAGATTGATTTTCCAGTGAATGCAATGAATCCCTGATGAGCTAAGCCCATAAATGAACAAAGCATCAGCCCTTGGATTCCTACCAAACTGACTCTAAAGCCAGCCATTCTGAAAAATTAAAACATAATGAAGGGTGAGGATGATCCTAACACAAACACAGCTGAGCCTTGATGATAAAGGTTTTATCAAGTTAAAAGTCAAACCTAAAGCACACATACTGTAGAGAAGATGAAAGCGAAAAAAAATAGAATAATCAAGGTTATATGAAAAATACATGATAAAGGCAATGAAGATTATCACAGCTGCAATAATAGGAGTGTAAATGCTCAGATTCGTTTACCTTTTATCAGCTGCCTGGCTATATCCAGAAAAATACATCTGCCTTCCGACAATGTAAATAGCACCAAAAAAGCAAGCAGGAACTGCAAAGGAAAGAGAAGGATCCAAAGTGTAAAACTATGATTTTAAACACAAGGTATCACTTGCAACCAAGGCAAAGCAATCAACTCTAAAAGTTCTTGATGTGAGGTAAGCATCTTTTAATGTTCATGCAGTAACTCACGTGCATATGGCATGCACACCATGTTGTGTAATGTAATAAGTTATAATGTAAAACAATATTGAATCAGTCAAGATACAGTTAGAACAAAATGCAGTTGTGTGCTGACTCCCTTTCGAAGGAACTTCAACAATATTACAGGTCTCCCTTTTTTGGGAAATAAAATGATTTCAAAAATTGATATTACCTTGATGAGTGATTAATGCTGCAGACCAAAGGCTTCCCATAAGTATTGGGTTCCATTCAACTGTGTTTTGGCTGCAAATCAAATTGTAGTTGCATTACAATACAAAGCTGGAACACTTATTAGTTTAAAATATTATGTTGTTTAAAATCAATTGTGAAAATAAACTCACTGAGCTCTGTAGACCCTCATAAAATTTTCATCGTCAGATAGTTGAGGAGGTGGAACCTGGAATAGATTATAACGGTAAAATTTTAAATAATTGATAATTAGTAGAAAATTAGTGAGCTTGTATGCTTTAAAATGACAATAGAACAATGAGGGAAAGCAATGAAAATTGGACATTGACAATACTTGGTTTACCATGCAAACTGGGGCAGGTTTCAGATTGTGACAATATTTGCCAAGATCATGCACACCCAAAGATGTCTTGGCAAAGTGGTTACAAATTGTTTTAAATTGCCTTTATCGAGGATGAGGATGAACATTTTTTATATCTGGCTTCAAACATTTAAGAACACCTTCTGTTTTGTTTGGTTCAAAATTATTTTGTCATTTTACTAAAATTACCTGACATGTCTGTCAGAGCAAAAGAAAAGGGTTGACTCTATATGGTACTCAGAAGAACAGAAAACATGAACAACAAATTATTGGGTGCCCGACTGCCAGCCACAACAGATCTCCAATGTAGGAATTTTCATGAGACTTTGGGTTAGGGGATGCAAGGGTCAGGCAAGTAAAGTTACACAAATACATAGCTATTGAAATGATCAAGATATCTATACCTTGAATTTTGTTCTTGCCTCTCCAACTTTTTTTGCAAACACACCTGAAAAGATTGAGAAGAACTTAAATTGACTTCCGTAAGAGTAACGATGCTAGCATCCGCATTTAGGCCGGTGATCTGAACATTTGTGTGTCAAAATGAACTTGTCTGCATTTGTGTACATACCTAGCTGAATTGCAGAAGCAAGAGTAATGGCACAGGGCCCCACAACATCTTCAACACATAACTTCGTCATCTTATATGGTTGGTATGGTACTGTTGTAATAATAATAAGAACTATACTCTGGGCGTGTTATTTGCAGCTGAAGTGAATCCAACAGTAATTAACGACAACAATGGATATTCATCAAGAAAAACAGGAAAACAATATCCCTTGTCCTCATTGAATTCAAATTAAGAAGATTAGTTTCTTTTTTGTTGTTTTTGGAGCCGGTCAGCACTTTCTACTACTACCCACTTTTTAAGCAAACAAGGGCTGCAAATAAAACGAGGCTAAAAATCTTGCCTCGTTCCAGGGCATAAATCGAAATTCTCGAAAGTTGATATTCTTTTCGAATACACAAAACAGCCAAGATGGTAAGATAAATCTATAATCGTTCTTTATCTTCTGATATCTTTAAGCATCCTGGAATTTTCGAATCCATTTTTAAGAACAACCAAGTACAAGAACTTTTCTTCAATCATGTTTCACACATAAATAACTTATCGAACGATAAGGCTGTAATTTCTGCGTAATGGTGGAGTTAGTGAATTAGGCCAAGGCCTTATGGTCGACATAAACGTTGTTGTTCCACAATAGTTAGCTCGCATGACATTTAACATGAAGAGTTTCGGAGCTTGCACAGAAATAACCTATTAATTAATGTACGTCGCATTGCTAGCTGAAGATCAAGTTTCGTGAAATTTCTAAGATGGTCCAATCTCATCTCCATAGCCAGTATGGAAAGTATGGCAGGTTCACACCCGAGATTTTTTTTGTAAATTGCCACTGCGCACTTGATAAATTGGGTGTGTCCAAAACATAAGGGCGTGGCCTTGGTAGTTTCACACCTCCTGAGACCAGTGTTTCAGTAATTTGCCATGAGGGGGAGGGAAATCTGCACCATCGCGCGAAGAATTTTTTACACTTGCGAGTGGAGTGGGCCTATTTTCAAGTGCAAGTTTCCATCCTAAATTTGCGAGTTACTGGGAACAAATACAAACTTGTCAACCTAGGATATGAGTATATAAAATTCATATTGCACACTTGAGGTACATATTTGTTGCATTGCACACTTGCACACTTGGGATTTTAGGCTGCACACCCGAGATCTCGGCGAAAACTGCCATACTTTCCATACCGGCTCCATAGCCTCTCTTCAATCCAAGCAATGTGATATAAATCTTATTTTTGTCACTAATTTTAGGAAGACGAAGCAAAACTTGTCGAGCTTAAGAAGAAGAGAACCTTCAGAAAGTTCACATTTCGTGGAGTTGATTTGGATCAACTTTTGGATCTGTCTTCCGATCAGTTGATGCAACTGGTCCATGCTAGAGCAAGGAGAAGATTCTCAAGGGGTTTGAAAAGAAAACCTCTTGCTTTGATCAAGAAATTGAGAAAGGCAAAGAAGGAGGCACCAGCTTTGGAAAAACCAGCTGTAGTTAAGACTCATCTTCGTAACATGATTGTCTTGCCAGATATGATTGGAAGCATTGTCGGAGTACACAATGGAAAAACCTTCAACCAAGTTGAAATTAAGGTATTTATCACAATCATTCAGTTTTGTTTTTCTTTTAATATCACACAAAGTTGATTCAATTAAGGAAACATGCATCCTAAAATTGGCTTTTTCATTTAAAGTCCATCTTTCTTAAGAAAATATTATGCCTCAATTATACATTTACAGGTAATTATGTGTATGTGATGTGTTGATACTGAGTTATTTATGTTCTACATTTGTAGCCAGAAATGGTTGGACATTATCTTGGTGAATTCTCAATCACTTACAAACCAGTTCGTCACGGTAGACCTGGTATTGGTGCTACTCATTCTTCAAGGTTCATTCCATTGAAGTAAATTTATTGGCATATTGTATGTATTTGAGAATTTAAGATGAAATCCTCTGGAAATAAGTGTTTGTGCATTTTTGCTTTCTATCTCATTGAAGAAATTTTGGCTGTTTTGTGATGAAATTAGGAATTTTTTAAATTCATTTTACGGACTTGAATTAGAAATCTGTTCCGTACGAGTTTTTGAGAAAAGTCAGATCTTGGAAGAATTGAACAGCAAATAAGTTTAAAAAATCAATATCTACAAATCAGCAACACAATTTTAAGAGAAAAGATAGTGAAACAAAACATCTGCACAAAATCAACCACTTCATGCAAAAAAATTGAAACAAAAAAATATAGATTGTTTCATTTCTAGTGATGTTGTAAATTTAATTGAATTCTGCAATGAACTGCTGTGAATCGTTGTGGATTGACTGACTGTCACCCAATCATATATACACACCTCAGTCAACTGATAATATAATTGGCATAAACACTTGCACAGCACTGTAAAGGCCATCTAGAGCAGATCACCATCATCATTTTCAAAATCATCATCCCCATGAATACCAGATTGTGGGCTCTGTACTGACTTGCTAATCACAAGCAAATGATCATTGTTCATCACATCAATAAATGACTTCATATAGTGTGGCTTTCTTGTCTCCAGACCCAGTCACTATGTATTTATCATCAATGGAAATGTCACAACTCAACACTGAGGAGGATTCTTTTGACTGAAAAGTAAAGACAACTTTGTCATTTTGTACCAACATTATTTCACAGTGTAGTGGGCACAATAGGTAATGTAATATTGCTTTTATACCAATGGTTTTGCAGCAATTGTAACCATCTCTTCTACAAAGAGTGTATTTAGCTGTCTCTCTTTGGGCTTGCTTTATGCAGGCAAAAAGTCTGAACCAAGATATCCTGAGCTATCATCAACTCGAACAAGTTTCTTGTTCAATTGAATGCTCAAGCTGTTTAGTAATGTAGTAATCAGCCCTTGACATGTGCTATCACTTTGGATCAAGCAACATTATTACCAAGTATCTCACCTGGAATATACTTGCACCATAAGGTGTTCTCCATGCATTGAGCAGATTGTCTTTACCAGTGCTGATAAACCATTTGCCACTTGTTGCATATTTCAATGATAAAACACAGCTCTCATGCAAATGTAGTTGATACTTGTCAGGTTTTGCAACATGAAGTACTTCCACATTACTGCTTTCCATCCTGAAATTTTGGAACAAGTTTGGGTCAGTTATTTACTCCAATAAAAACTAGATTACACAGAAATTGGGTTCAAATGAGAATGAATCCAGTGGAAAAAGTTCCTGGTCCAAAAGCAAATTAAAATGATTGTCATTATTATTAAACATTACTTCAATGAAACAAGCACAAAAATAATGTAGAATGTAAAGATTGCAAGAATAAATTCAAAAAGTATAATAAAAAATGCTTCATTGCGAATAATGGGTCATGGTAAGACTTACCCAACAGCTAGCCATTCACCAGTTGGACAGTAACCAAGTGAGAATATCTGTGAGCTGAAATCATGTTGTTGTAACTGTCTTCCTTCCCTCAAGTCCCATGATCTTACAGTGTTATCAAGGCCACCTTCAATTAATCACAGTTAATTATGAAATCAATAAAAGCTAGATTAAAACATGCAATTGGGAATTCTGAAGATTTGAATAACTACTAAAGAGAATCAATGGCAGGTCTAAAGGAGTGAATTCTTATTTCAGCATCAAGCAAGTATGTATCCACAACTTGGGCACCTCATAAATTTGTCTTCCACAATTCCAGCTTTTGTTCTGACTTATTTTGTGAATGTTTTCAGTATGGAAGGTTGATAACTAAAAAGTCCTTATTAACTCGACTCGATTAAACCTCTGCCTGTTCTTCAGTTGCCCATATACTCCGGTTCCCTTATAACTTCAACTGCATTGTACGCCTTACAATTACATATTGCAATTAAAATTCAAGTCATGTTTCATCATTAAAAACTCGCAGCTACAATGCTACTAACCTGTCCATAGCCTTGTTCCATCAGGTGAAATATCAATGCAACTTGCTCCATCAGTGTGCCCTTGGAATTGTTGAACCAGTGTTTCGTTATGTAGATCCCAGACTGCAATGTTTCCATCGCTGCAACAGCTAAAACAAACCTTTGAGTCTGGACTGATTGCCAAGGCGTAGCATGCAGGTGCGTTAGACGTCAGTTCGGTTTTAATCCGCGGAGTCGATGTAGCCAAATCCCAAATGGTGAGAACGCTTGCCTCTCCACCCACTATCAACGTCCTTCCATCTGGCAATAGTTTGCATGATCGAATGTATATATCTCTCTACAAAACCAATTGTTAATAATGTCAAGAGAAGGCCGGTGCGCAACTGGCTGGAGAATGTTATGCATTGTCGAATTAATAAATTTGTACAATACAGTCCCAATGCAGTGTTCAAACTCTCTTAGCAGAAATTGAAAAGCTTCACGTAATTAAACATGCACATTGACGGACGTGCAATACAATAGAATTTTCAACACTGTTGATGAATACTACTTTATAGTCACAACAACAATTTCTCCTCGAAATTGAGCATCCTCATTTTTCAACTCTTTTTAGGTTCCAAAAATCTCTTACTAAACTTTCCTAACTTTTTGACGAGCCATTTTCTCATTAAAAAACAACGTGCATATAACGGATCTCGACAGGAAAGCCAAAATAATAAAGCTCATTTATACTTATGAAGCAGCACTTACCAAACACTCGAGCGTCGATACCGGTTTATTTAATGTTGATTGCGTTACTGCTTGGTTGATGTCCCAGACCTTAACACAGCCCTGATCAAAAGAGAAACATACGAATGTCATTGCAAAGTACATAAAATATTCTGGAAAAGATATACGCGACGACCAAAACATGGGAAATAAACTCGACAAACCTTTCCTCCAGTGTAGACATGTCTTGTCGGGTTGCTGACGGTAACTGCACAGACAACCTCTCCGTGATTCAATGTGCACAGTTGCCTCGCGTGGCGCGGTATGTTTGGGCCAAGAAGGGCGTCCGGTGGGAATGGAACTGGTTGCATTTGGCCTTCGCCGGATACGTGGAAAGAATACGCTGGCTTACCACTCGGCATGCCCATCGATTGAAGCATACCCATCCTTGACGAGCCGTGAGGGTCGAAATTTGACTGCAGCAAGATAAGATAGACGTTGAAATATCATTCACTAACTACAGTTGGATCTCTAGTCATCTCAAACCCTCAAGGTAAACGGAAATTTGGCTAACATATGACAATGACATGGATGAATTCTATGCATTGGTGCTCCTTGGGTTACTTAGAACTCAATAACAAGGGGAAAGAAACAGAATGCATACGTACCAAGGACGGTCTTCCATATGGCATACCTAAAAGAAATAGAGGTTTCACAATTAGATAACAAGCAGATTGAATTATAATGTTATCAAGGACTATTCTCGTGAAATCAAAAGTCATAAAGAAGTGAATAGACAATGCTGTTGGTAGTAAATTCGCAGATGACCTACAATGACATCAAAGTTCATTCTAAAGGGAAAGGTGACTCTCTATGTTACCTTGGGATATACTGCTAGACATCACGGAGTTGCTTGTTGGAAATGGTACGGGACTCAGCTCGCTGAAATTCAACAAATAAATAAAATGAAACAACCATTCTGACACATTTCGAGAAATACTTCTCTCATATCTCACATCTCTCAATATCTCTCGACGCGTTATAAACACTCATGCTCATGACACGATAAAATCATCTTATCATCAAGTCAATAGTTGATGAGTGAATCACAATTAAATTCGTTCAGAAGAGGAGAGAAGGACTCGGGAACATCTTTGTTATTATAGTTTCTTGCAGCAAAATATTGTATCATGACTGACGGAGTTAAAAGGTGTGAAGGCCATTGGGGTTGGGTGGGGTGGGGAAGTAGCATGCATGGGAGTTGGATTACATAGAGACTACGCTACTGTACCTAAGATCACAAAAGCGCATTTACTGACCTTCCAATACTATGTGGTGGAATATAAGGATACGGACCGTTACCAATCGAACTGGGCGGTCGCAGTGATGGAGCTGAAAATAAAACATAAACATAAAAATACATATGCACGTTTTTTATTCATTAGAGTTAGGTACATGTTCAGTTCTTCAAAAATTTAGGAAGTTCAGGACTGGTCTTTGAAGTTTCAGTGCGAAAATTAGGGAAAAGCAAAGCAGGTCTGAAAGCTGGGTTGAAAAAAACTTATAAAAAAGCGTGTACACTAATATACAATCTACAACCGCTATTTTGAAGATAGGAAGTAACAAGTTGCTCTAGAAAGCAAGAATAATATTGATGCGATCAAAATTTTAGAAAAAAGTTAAATGAAATAGAATGAAATGGAAGCATACTGAGTGGCGACATCTTGGCAACAGGTGACGACCGACCAGGACTTGCAGAATTAGAAGTCGTCGATGGTCTGTTATCAACAATCTGAAATAAAAACCAAATTCATAATCAAACGCATGCTCGTTAACAAATTAGAGCAAGCCCCATCTCGAGCACTATCTGACTTGAATTTCTGTCTCTCTCAAACAAATCCCTTCCTTCCTTCCAAACATACGCACATAAACATATACATAAAACAAAGATAACGAGGAGAGAAAAATGCATAAAGCATTGATGATATCGAGTTGAGTGATAGCTGACCAGTTGACCTGTCCAACTTCAACTGGTCCATTTAAATTGCAATTGAAACAAATAAATAATAATTTGATTTACCTTTCCATGTTTGCCAGGAGCAACGGATGATAAGGACGCATTGGGAGTTGGAATCGATTCTCTTGGGATATCCTTTTTTGGTTTTTTGTCAATTGTACTGTTTGTAATGGGGCTTGAATCGCCGTTTTCGAGCCGCTTGGACGTAGGAGGAGAGCGAGTGTCCTGTAAACAAATCAAATTGTAAAAAATTATTGTCGCAAGATATAGCTAAAGCCTGGTTTCCATATGTAGTCGTTGAGGGTCCTTGAGGGTCGCTGAGGGTCACTGAAAGGATTAAAAATCACACAGAGGCATTGTCAAAAGTCGATTCCAATCCATTGAGCGACCCTTAAAGACTCTATGGAAACCAGGCTTAAGCGTGGACTGACGCAATTATTTGTACATTGACGAAAATCGAAGCAAAAATCTATAAACAAATATAAAATAACTGGAATTCCGATATAAAATACCTGACAGGAAACACGAAATACTTTGTCACAATAAAAACCGGGGTATAAGAACCTGTGAATTTTGCATCCAGCTTATTTTTCAAATACAATAAGCCATTGTTTTCTCTAATGTTCCAATACAATAGATCATTGTTTTTCTGTTGTTTTGAGCAAAAATATCAGCCTAATGAGCTTTTAATCTACTGGATCTGTTTATTGTATATCAGATCAGGTCAGCAAGATCAGCTTGTTAAAACGAGAGTGAATTATATGGAGCAGTTCAACAGAAAAGGAGTCAAGTTTACCATACTGGGGAAATTCGTCAATTCAACATTGCTGAAGCACTTCAAGCAGTCAAAATTGCATTTTCGTGCGAAGTGTGACCATTTCACTCGGAGACATTACATGCAGGAAAATAAAAATGAAAAAAGTAGAAACTTACGTCCATTGTATCGTCTACAACCAGTTCTCCATCGCTCTTTTCTGCATCGCTATCCTGTTAAAAATTACGAAACAAGAAATATTAGTTTTGAATAGAACGAAATTAAAGACCCATAGCTGAAAATCGCTTTTTCTATTCTAAGCTTTAAATCCTCATAAGGCTGAACACTCCCCCCATGCCTCATTTCTCACTCGACTTGTACTTTGATGAACAATGAGCACTGGAAACATACAACATGCGGCAGAAAAATAGAAAACTTCTTATTCTCTTCGCTTTTCCATACATTCACGTTGCTATACACATCAAATTCAAATAGAATGACTTACGTCAGCTAGTCTCCAGACTCCTCCCGGTTCCTTTTCTTCTCTACGTCTCTTCTGGTGTTTGATATTCGACGAACCTTTTTAATTTAACAAATAAGTTGATCAAAAATGATGTTCTTCCTTCGAAACACGACCGTCACTGTGCGAAATACACAATTTACGACACGATATGGATAGAGCCATGTGAAAATCACCATATGCATAGCATTCACAAATGCAGTATCGCAAATATAATGTGATGCTCCAAATAAACAGCCCTATTTTAATGAAAGACGTGCTGGTCGCCCCAGAAAGATATGTGGACCAGCCGAAGGAGGACACAGATATTTATCAAGAGGCTGACTTGGTTAAGACTGTGGAAGACAGAGAATTGTGGAGAAAATGTGTTCGGGCAACAACGTGCCAGATATGATGATGATGATGACGATTTTAATGAAGAATTTAACACGCCCCTTTCCCCTTTCTAATTACCCGCCTATAACCATTAATTTATGCGCAACTCGTGTTCAATGCTTGTTTACAATCCCGAGTCTTGTGTACATTAACGACTTCCTACCTCGTGCTTCCACGGTGTTCAAAAAGCATTCGAGGCAACGCAGTAACGCAAAGGATTGCAATGTCAACAACTCAATTTGTAAAAAGGTTACAATGGAAAGCAAAGAAACAAACCTCTGCCATCGTCACTTCCATGCGAAGAATGACTGTCTGCCGTATTGCGATATTTTGCGCCAATTGGAGAGATGGAATTCTATAACAGAGACAATAGAAAATGTCAGTGATGCTTCAGTTATGGTACATAATGGTATGTACACGGATTGTAATTGAAGTTGTTTCTACATGTAACAAAGGTGTAAGTCAATAAATTGTGTGATACATACCATTCCTTCTATTCCGGATCAAGAGTAAATCACATAAAAAAGAAAAGAAAAACGTGAGGAATAAATCACGAAAAACGAAATTCTTTAAAAGCACAAAACGCATTAGTAGCTAACTAATGACAAGACGAACGTGGAAGGACAAGTGATTAGTAAACATAACAAAATAATAGAACATAGTGAAACTAGGAAATGTCGAAAAACGATGAAACATGCACGCCTACCTTTTTCTTCTTTAACTGGTAAGTGTGATGCTGATGAGAGTACATTTGACAAAGCCAATAGGCCTGTACCTGAGCCGGGTGGAAGGTGAGGTGGTGGCAAAGATCCCGGATGCGGCAGTGGAAGGCCGGGTGGGTGAGAATGTGGTAGACCTTGCTGATGAAGTTGTTGCTGAAATTTAATAAGACCACATTTAATTATACGAATACCAAGTGCGTAAAACGACAATTTTGAAGCTAAACGTGTAGTGTCTATTAAGCACAAAGTGTGCGTTATGGTAGATAAAAGTTGCAGTGACTAATTAAGCACAAAGTGTAGGTTTTTCCAATGTGTTCTTATTCCTACGGGTCGACTGCATTGCAAAATTCCTACCTTAAATAAATACGAAATGAGCCACATTTACATTATGCAAGCTGGCTTTAAGAGCAAGAAGAGGCGAGATATCGACCTGGCTAATTAAAGATCTTATAATTAATTGGTTAGTTAGAGCACAGGAAGAAAGATAATACTTACACCGATGATAGCATTAAGTTCATTCATAGTAACTTGTTTCGCTCGCTCTATTGCTTGCACGACTTGTTGCTGGTGCTAAAACATTTAATCAACAAAACTCATGATAATTAAAGGCAGTGGTTATTAATGCAACGAATGAAAGAGTGGAGATTGAAAGTGTTTGACATTGAGAAAACAAATAACTCATGATAATACATTAGGCTTCAAGATCACCCAAGTCCTACGTAGAAGTATTCTATGAAGTATACCTCTTGTGATAAGAATGGTACAAGCTGTGTGCATATAGCATTTAAACGCTTTGCTATCTCGGTCTGAAAGGGAAACACATTAATCAGTCAATCGAGAACTTATTTTCGGCCAAATTTAGGAAACTTAACGATTTCAATATTTTTAAAAAAACATTAGGTGGCACAATTTACATAGTCAATGCAACTGAAAACAAAAATTGATGAAATTTCTCTAAGCTTGACAGCCCCATACACACCAAACTTTCCATACTTTATGATTAGCGACACAAAAACACTTTCTCGGAAAAGCCCACAGCAAGCCAAGTAACTTAGAAGTTCAGAACATTGACTCTCGGCAATGGTGATTTTAATTAGATAACTCCTATCTTGATTCAGTGGCCATCCTAATGACAAGTACAGATAAGCACGAAGCAAAGAAAAACCGCATAAAACAACGAGAAACAATTTGCATCTGCTTGCGGGCTAGCAAGTTTCTCGAAACAAGAAAACCCAATCAGACATGTTGCATGAACACTTATTCATCATTGACTGCGAATATTTCTTTGTTCAACAGTTCTCGGAACCCAAGCTTAAAGGAGCTGAATTCAATTTCGGTTCAGGTGGCGTGTGGGAAACCAACAAGTTGATCTTTCAAACTAACAAGGTACCTTGCCGCTGAATAATTTCAGACAATGGACACAGCAAAGTTGACCGAATGGCGTACAGGTGTCCGAAAAGCGTAAACGAAATTTCGAGTGCAACAACATGTCAGCGGTTGCATCGCAAAATCCGGTTACTTAGCAACGGGCAAGTGATGTTTATCAGTGTTTAACAAGCACGAACAAGGAGTGTTTGACCCAGGTCACTTAACACTGCACACAACAACAGGAACAATTAATTAGAACAACGCCCTGTGCCACCCCACGAAGACGTTCACATGCAATTTGATAATGTTTCAACGAAATACCTTCTCTTTTCAAGGATTTCGCATTACGTCATAGCACGAGGACTTACTGAGAATTTCACGCTTTCATTGCATTAACAAATTGGTTAATAAATAGTCAAAAGCTGGTTACACGCAAATGCCTCAAGTATTTCAAAAAGAAACTCATAGTCAGAGCAGGTGGTGACATGAGCATGTAATCAAATCGCAGTGCGAAAAAGGCCGTGCGGTTAACCGTAAAAAGAAACAACCAGATTCCAGCGTATTAAAACTTGTACAAGACGGGCGTTTAAAGCTGAGATTATGAAAGACGCCAAGGTTACAAATGCGATATGAACAGATTCGAATAAGCTGTGGTCTGACACAGTGTTTTCGATGGCATATTTCACACCACCACTTATCCAATTCCAATCCGCGGAAGTTTATTTTTAACCAACACGGAGAGAGAGCTTGACTTGACGACGCAAGGCAAAAGGTCTCATCTACAACACTCGGAATATGAACCAGGACCCTCGAACCGGGGATGCGGGATACAATGGAACATCTTCGATCAACAGACATCGATTTCATCTCCTTGATAAAGGAAACTTCTACGCAGCAAATAATTAGCGCCAACCAATCTAGCCATTCATTTCATCTTAACACTCTATATATTTTATAAGCAAGGGGTAAAAACATAAGGCGCACTCCATCCTCTCCAATATGACTCTCTCTTTCAGGATAGTATCATGGCAATGACAATCTCTCTAATACTTGAAAAGCAATGGCGTAGATAGGACATTTTATAGGGGGGGGGGGGGCGAGAAATTCAGATTTTCCGACAAAAATTTAATTAGCATTTTTGTTTCTACAAGACTATGAATATAGATAAGGAAATTAGCTACAAGTGAACGCAAACAGAAGATATTTATTTTCCGACAAGATCAGCAATTTTCAGACAAAACGGCAGTTCAGCTCTACAGGGGGGTTTTCGCCCCCTGACCCCCCTCTATCAACACCACTAAAAAAGCTCTTATATATGACATTCTGGGACACTCGCAACAACAACTTGACAACAACAAGCTTGCAAATAAACATTTGACAAAGCCAATGGGCTTATGAAACAAGTTTCTACAGGTCACGGTCACACCAGTTTTGAATAGCACCAGAGGATAAGGAAACAACACCAGCCAGGGGCACAGTGGCAAGAAAAACAGATATAAAAAAGCGAGGAAAGGGCCGCAATAATGTTACGGTGTTCAAACCTGTTTGATGCAAGCATTATACCTCATTGGTCAAATGAAGCGAAGCATGTCGACCGCAAGAATCACCAATAGCATCAACCTGTTGTTAATCGACAACAACAACGCAGAGAAACCAAACGTCCCCTAACCACAAGCATGTGGCCTAAACAGATGACAAGACGAAGAAGACAGTGTGTGCGGTCGATGCGTTCAATGTAAAAATAGAGCTGCATTGTCAAGAACACCATTAGCCATTCCGTTACCACACAAAACAGCTTAACATGTTATGCTAATAAACGCGCGGTGAATGCGGTGGCGGATAACAACCGCTAGAATCGATACGAGCATGTGTAAATACCAAACCAACCAACCATGCTGAAATCATGTTGGAAATGAAAAAGTTTCACCCCAAAACATGTCCCAGGTGCGGACGTGTTTTAGGAAAGGAGCCCCACATTGGATTGATTTTCGTTTTCATTTTCGAGACGATAGCTACAACTGCAGTGCGGCTTTCGCTTTCGCCCCATCCCATTGCGTAAAGTGTGATTTTCCTGGTGATCAGATGTTCATTGTTGTTGACGCTGTTAGAAATGGCTAATCATAGGGCGTCTGAAATATCACACACCGCGTTATTAATACAAGAATTCTTTGTTGTGCAATTCAAAAGACGTAAAACGAGAAACAATAATGAATGGAGAGAAACCAAATATTTAACCGCGAATAACTCCCGAAATGACTAATGTTTTGATTGTCCGCAGAGAGTTTAATATTACAACTTTGAACTTATAGACAGGGAATTATCCCCTACAAACTAACAAACAGGGTAACCTTCAATTTTAATGTTTCACATGAAAGCCAAGACAAAGAGGATCAGAAATCCGAGATGGGACATTTCGAAAAAGTGACGGGGGTCACGTCATCGCTCATCAAAGTATTGCACCATTGGTCACGGTCAGAAAAAAATCAACTATCTTATATTGTAAACCTGAATACATATTTAGAAAGAGCATAAAGAGTTATGCAAAAAATATTAAGGAACTTTATCTTTAACATGAACAGTTGAGGAGATATCGGCAGTCGAAGATGTTACAATTCAGGGGGTAAAAAAAGAAATGAAATTACCTGAATTCTCCAATATTACCAAAACATTGGCACAAATATTGAACTACATATACCATCTCATTGATGGAAAGCATTTCAAGTTGATTTCAGCCAAAGAAATATTTCAAAAACTGAGTTTACACAATGTGCAGGGTGTCTGAATTCCTGACATTACCCCCCGATTTTTTGAAAAATCCATTTTTTAATGATTTGGGGTGAAATTTTTGATGTAGAGTCAACTCTGCTTAGGTTGAACACCCTAGGGAAGCGTGAAAATGCTTGAATTACAACATATTCGAATTGTAGAGGTTTACTTTTATAAGAATTAATTGTTTAGTGATCCTTAGGAACGGAGAATTCCGTTCGAAATAGGTAAGTTCGAACTACACGAGTTAGAATTATGCAGACATGACTGTAAATTGTATTCCACTAGTAAGAACTCATTAAAAATGCTTTTCTGTAGCAATTTGCTCTTCAATTAGATATCAACTTGTCAAATAAAAGCTAATAAGTCATCAAAATTAGGGGGTAATATCAGCATTGCTGAAACCAAGATAAAATGAATTAAAGTGTATAGAAAAATTGTCAGCGAAAAAACCTCACTAATATTTTATGGTCGCCATTCGTCTCATGAGCTATCACTTGATATAAAATCGGAGACATCCCATTTGCTCTCCTTGCTTTCACTTAACTAAGAATCATTTTCGCTGGCGCCTTTTTATGATTGGTTACAAGCAGATTCGCTTGTCGGTCGATGCTTGTTGTTTATCTTGCTTTGCTTTCAAACCATTTATCTTTCCCTTTGATTTTCGCCTTACTCCTGGTAGTCTTTTCTCTCTTGCTTTCTTACATTGTGTTTGCAGATCTGCAATGTCAAATTCCTCGCTCGCTTCTGAAACAGGCTCCTTTTTCTTTTGCTGCACATTTCTTACAAGAGAAAATTGACTCCCGCAAACAAGACTGGCGGCTGTACTTTTGAATTTTTAATTTTCCAACCCCAAATTCTTAAAATCTAGTTGATCGATCATAAAATTGCTGGAATAATACCATTCGTATGGTGGACGGAGTCTTGGTCCGGTGGGTGGAGGTAATAGCAATGAAGGCTTATGCTTAAGTTATATATATATATGCGAATCCTAGTTTCAACAAAGTCTTTAAGCGTTATACCAGAATAGGCAGTTGAGCATATGAACTCTTTGACGTGGTCAATATCCTCTGGGGCTAGATTGCTTGTCAACCCAAGGGCCAGAAGTAAGTTGGTCTTTGTATTGTCAGCAAGGACTCTTCTGAGGACGAGAAGTTTACCGGGTAATAACGGAAGAGGAAAACATCTACAGGATTAGAAAAGCGTACACAGATTGAGAAGGACTGCAATCACGAGGAAGCAGACACAAGACTCATAGTTGAAATATAACTTGTGTTGGACAACGAAGAACAAGAAAGAGAACCACCACATCGGTATCCTTACAAACAACAAAAGCATCATTACTTTTTTCAAGTGCTAGGGCAGTGAGACTTTTGGCCCTTGGGTTGACAAGCAATCTAGCCCCAGAGGATATTGACCACGTCAAAGAGTTCATATGCTCAACTGCCTATTCTGGTATAACGCTTAAAGACTTTGTTGAAACTAGGATTCGCATATATATATATAACTTAAGCATAAGCCTTCATTGCTATTACCTCCACCGGACCAAGACTCCGTCCACCATACGAATGGTATTATTCCAGCAATTTTATGATCGATCAACTAGATTTTAAGAATTTGGGGTTGGAAAATTAAAAATTCAAAAGCACATCCGCCAGAATTGTTTGCGGGAGTCAATTTTCTCCTATAAGAAATGTGCAGCAAAAGAAAAAGGAGCCTGTTTCAGAAGCGAGCGAGGAATTTGACATTGCAGATCTACAAACACAATGTAAGAAAGCAAGAGAGAAAAGACTACCAGGAGTAAGGCGAAAATCAAAGGGAAAGATAAATGGTTTGAAAGCAAAGCAAGATAAACAACAAGCATCGACCGACAAGCGAATCTGCTTGTAACCAATCATAAAAGGCGCCAGCGAAAATGATTCTTAGTTAAGTGAAAGCAAGGAGAGCAAATGGGATGTCTCCGATTTTGTATCAAGTGATAGCTCATGAGACGAATGGCTACCATAAAATATTAGTGAGGTTTTTTCGCTGACAATTTTTCTATACACTTTAATTCATTTTTTTATTTTGGTTTCAGCAATGCTGATATTACCCCCTAATTTTGATGACTTATTAGCTTTCATTTGACAAGTTGATGTCTAATTGAAGAGCAAATTGCTACAGAAAAGCATTTTTAATGCGTTCTTACTAGTGGAATACAATTTACAGTCATGTCTGCATAATTCTGACTCGTGTAGTTCGAGCTTACCTATTTCGAACGGAATTCTCCGTTCCTAAGGATCACTAAACAATTAATTCTTATAAAAGTAAACCTCTACAATTCGAATATGTTGTAATTCAAGCATTTTCACACTTCCCTAGGGTGTTCAACCTAAGCAGAGTTGACTCTACATCAAAAATTTCACCCCAAATCATTAAAAAATGGATTTTTCAAAAAATCGGGGGGTAATGTCAGGAATTCAGACACCCTGCACATTATGTAAACTCAGTTTTTGAAACATTTCTTTGACTGAAATCAACTTGAAATGCTTTCCATCAATGAGATGGTATATGTAGTTCAACATTTGTGCCAATGTTTTGGTAATATTGGAGAATTCAGGTAATTTCATTTCTTTTTTTACCCCCTGAATTGTAACATTTTCGACTGCCGATATCTCCTCAACTGTTTATGTTAAAGATAAAGTTCCTTAATATTTTTTGCATAACTCTTTATGCTCTTTCTAAATAGATATTCAGGTTTACAATATAAGATAGTTGATTTTTTTCTGACCGTGACCAATGGTGCAATACTTTGATGAGCGATGACGTGACCCCCGTCACTTTTCCGAAATGTCCCATCTCGGATTTCTGATCCTCTTTGTCTTGGCTTTCATGTGAAACATTAAAATTGAAGGTTACCCTGTTTGTTAGTTTGTAGGGGATAATTCCCTGTCTATTAAATCTGAAAGGGTTTTTAGCTAACTCCATTAGCCTACAAATGGGATAAAAGTGAAACGTAGTCTGAGATCTGGTATTAGTTAAGACCAGATTAAAAAATAAGCGAATAGAGAAAGATTTATATATCTCACCAAAGCAATCCATCCAAAAAATACTTAACAGAAAAGCCTTACATCTCCTTTATTGTGTGATAAACGATAATCATAATTTGACAGAGACGTCTTTCATTGGTTGAGCTTAGGATGATCATGCCCCCCCCTAACATTTCAAATGGTTCATAGTAAAAGTTATGTGAAGAATTTCCTTCAGGCTCTCTTACTAACAAAAACACCCTTCCTGGTCAGGAGAGATATTTAAGCACCCCATTTAGGAGTTCAGAGAGTTGTTATTTTGAGCTTGTTTGCAGACAATGAGACCCATTAACCATTGGTTGAATATCAAGTTCCAATAGAAGATGAATTCATATTGCAATGTGGAATTAGATTCTGGGTCATCTCGACAATTTATTGGCTGAAATCAGCACATGATATTTATATAACCAGTTAAAATTCAGAAATCATGCCAAAGCTTTGGTCATATACATACCTGTTTATGCATTTCAACATTCAAGCCATAGGACATCTCATAATACTAGAAAAAGAAATACATAGTATGAACATTTTTACTTTAAATTAAAACCTATATTAAGAGATTCTAGATTGGAAAGATTAAAATAGTAAAGCACTTTCAATCATTCCCCATTAAAATTGAATTTGTATAGACACAGACATGATTTGTGAAATTAAAGGTTGTCTGAGAAAACACTATATAGCAATTAGCAAGTCATGTTCTTGTCTGGTTTAGAACTACCAAAACCACAGCACACAACCGACATTGACAACTATTAATAACATCAGAATTGCAATCAGATTTGTCCTCCAACATTTAAAGAATTAAGGAGAAAACACACAAACAAAAGAACAGAAAATTACTAAAACTTGTACAAATATATTTTAAAATAATTAAAGCTTTTTCAGATCACCCACTCCTTAAATCAATACATTATATGCTATTTGACTTTTAACAATTTTGCATCTCTTGAGAACTTGGACAATTAAAATTATGTTTTGTTTGAATAATGCAAACATAGAAAACAATAAGCCTGTAACAAACGGGTAGATACTGAATTGACTTGAATAAACATCTACAGTTGAAACTAATGACTTGAACGATGAATGTATTAACAGCTGTTTGAAATCCCCCTAAACAATCTATGAGCAGAAAGTTCATTCAACAACAGGAGTCCTTTTCTCATTGCAAACAGAATGTATGCATTGCATAATTTTTGAACAAGTAAATAGTCACAGAAAAGCCACCAATTGATCAATAGGTTGGCTTCAGATATCCATGCAAATAACTGATGAGTACACAGCACCCTGTAACTAATATTCCTCCTTTCAAAAAAACCTGGCCATAACTGAAATATTAGCCTCAAAACACATTTGGTATTTCTTGTTGACAAATATCAATGTATGAATCACACAAGATTGAAAAATACATTCCTGAAGCTAATGGAATTTACGAAATCACATGAAAAGTAACAGGAAAATAGGTGACTAACCATAACATAGTGTCTTTGCATTTCTGTTTTGTCTGTGGCCAGCTTTTCACATTCTAGCTTTAAGCTACAAGAATAAAATTAGGAAATGGATTTAAAATACTTAAAATGAAATTTACTGAAGAAAAAATAAAATGTGCAAATTATCAGGGTGACCTGTGCTCAGAGCTCGTTTGCAATAAAAATACACCGTGACGAAGTTAAAGTTTATTGTGGAAAGATATAAATCTCAGTACTGAAGGTTCTTAATAAGTCACGAATTTGAACACTTTAGATTGAATCGAATAATATTATTTTCTTTGAAAACCATTGTAACCAAAGGATCGTAAATTACGAAGCGAAAACGTAAAGCTTTGCAAAATTCTTGAATAAATAACGTAGATAAACAAAACAGCAGGTCCCCTATAACAAGGGAATATCTTTTGACTCCACACAGTTGATTTATAAATCGTGAAGTTAATGAAAAAATTGAATAGTCTACGGGAAACCGAAGGCTTCATTCAAAGGTTTCTTAAACTTTCTAAGCCTTTGTATAGACTTTAAAATGGTTTCTCGTGAGAAACGAGTGGCAGTAGCTTGAAAAAGGTGACTTTCAAAGCTCAATTTTTCCCCTGTTGTATGGTGACGAGCAGAACATAAATTATTTTTAAATTTTTAAAAAGTAACCTGTGATTCTGGGCTTGAAGGAAATTAAATTCTTCCTTTATCCTGTCGCATGCTTCTGCAACTGAAAACTTCGAAAAGGGTTGTCCAGATGGCTGGTGAGGAGTCTGTAAAGCAAAGAAAAATTATGAGAATGTAGTCCACAATACCAAACTGTATTATCTTTGACACAATCTGGGCCTTTTCCTCAATATATCACAAAAATTTCAAATGCAATTATAGTATTTTTGAAACAAAAAAGTAAAGAATAAAATATCGACCTTATGTCTGAGGTGAGATTAAGATAAACTTAGGCCTATCCCCACAAGCACTACGTGTTCACAACACCAAAGAAATCATTGAATGTAAACAGGTCAAAGTCTTACCGTATGTCGGCCTTGGTACATTATTATTATCAATGAACAACACCATACAATCCGCAGAAAATCAATTCGTTTTGGTGAACACACTTAAATATAACAATTAAATTTACTTGGCTCCTCCTGGCCAAAGTTCAGGGTTTCCGTGAAGCTTGCCTTTCCAACAATAATGTTCCACTTCAACTCTCAATGTATTGTTGCTTGAACACAAACTTGTCAAACCCCGAGTATAGCTTTATCTGCGAAGCGATCTAGACACTGTAAAGTTGGCAACAATTATCAGCAATTCATATTGAAAGCATTGGCGAAGTTATTAGGCAACATGGCACCACGATGGACGTACAACCACAAATAAAAAGAAGATATTTTTCACGTAGTGATCGGAACAATCCATATAGATCTATCGTTACACAGAGATGATGAGACACACTTGTTAGGCGGCACGCGGTTCTTTCGAAGCAATTCGAACACCACAAGTAAGTAAGCACTCCTTATATGGAGCATATTTTAATTTGTTTTATTGCCTTGAGAAAGAAAGACCAATAAACAACTTGATCATATCGCAAATTATTGGTTTCCACACCACGTGGGATATTCGAAAGTCAACCGACCAATTATGATCAGGGAGTTTTCGCCAATTTTCATTGGCCGAAACTTGCATGTCAATCAGACCCACGTGGGAATTCATATGCAGTACAAACAATATTTACCCGCCGAAGCCACACAAAATCTATTATTGTCTTTGGCAAATTCTGAAAACCTTAACAATATTGTCGCTCCCTTTATTGTATAAGTAATAACTACAAAATAATAATTAAACACCTTAAGACAATAAATGACGTTGTTTATTTGTTAGAAGAATCAATTCTACAAAATCAAATTAAAAATGATTGCGACTGAGATATTCCATCGCCTCTTCTAAAGGCCGGGTTACACGATCACTTTTTGCCATCACTTTTTTTGATATTGGACCAACGTGATAAAAAGTGATCGTGTAACATGCAAAAATGATGGATTTTCGCAGCAGATTTTAATGGGCTTAGGAGGTGTTAATCCTCCATCATTGAAAATTTTACTCTGAACGAAAGCAGAGTAAAATCGAGTCCATCACTTTTTTTCAAAGACGCCGACAAATTCTTACGTCACGTAGTGTTTTGGTGAAGAGGAAACGGCCTAGAGTTTCGAGAAAAGAAGTATACAACTTGAAATTGTGCTTAGAAACATCATTATTTGCATGAAAACAAATATTAATAATGATCAGGAAAAATTTGAAGTGCAAAACAATCTCGAAAAATCAAATTTCGTAGAATATAGTAGTGCGAAATGTAAGTTATTTTATATACATGGTCAGAATCTGACCATGTATAATAAACAATATGTATCTGACCGTCAGATACATATTGTTTATTATACATGCATACAGCAGTCCAAACAAGACATTGCCACCAACACGGAACTTTTCCTGCCCTATGAAAAAGATCAACAAGACAACAAGGATTTCCTGGAATTTTTAGCAGACTCCATCGCGTTGTCCTGTTTCTTTTGGGTCTTCCTGGCAACCGATCGAGTAATGTAATAGCAATTGCCCTATCTTTTTAATATATGTAATATTAAATTGACATTACACTTCGATATTCCGAGGATACAAATTAACTTATTTCGCACTACTATATTCTACGAAATTTGATTTTTCGAGATTGTTTTGCACTTCAAATTTTTCCTGATCATTATTAATATTCGTTTTCATGCAAATAATGATGTTTCTAAGCACAATTTCAAGTTGTATACTTCTTTTCTCGAAACTCTAGGCCGTTTCCTCTTCACCAAAACACTACGTGACGTAAGAATTTGTCGGCGTCTTTGAAAAAAAGTGATGGACTCGATTTTACTCTGCTTTCGTTCAGAGTAAAATTTTCAATGATGCGAGGATTAACACCTCCTAAGCCCATTAAAATCTGCTGCGAAAATCCATCATTTTTGCATGTTACACGATCACTTTTTATCACGTTGGTCCAATATCAAAAAAAGTGATGGCAAAAAGTGATCGTGTAACCCGGCCTTAAGAGTTCGGAAATATTTTATCAAGATTTTCTAATAAAATTGTAATTACACAGTGATAATATGATAATAAAAACATCATAATTATGGGATTCCTCTGTCCAGCCCTACTTTCATAAAGTGACATTGGAGTACATCGGAAGAAAATATACCTAAGTATAATTCTATTTTAAGCCTATACGATGAACTTCTGTTGTCAAGACACGGACGGCTCACAGGAGCTTAATAAATTTTGGCTTATGAAAAGAGGGCTATAATAAGGCCTGAGGCTTAGAAGAAAATTCATGGAATTACCAGTGCACACTGGGATCATCAGTATCTTTACGAAACTCACTTTGAGGGAGAGCGCTTATTGTAACTTCAAAAAAGGAAAGACAAATTTTTAAAATTAAGCAGTTTTTCTAATCAAATAAAATAGTGCCAACAAATTTTCAGGAAAAAGTGCCACTCAGTACTTGAAAAAAGGTGATGCGCTTATTTTAAAAATACCAACTGCTGGGGCGCTTATACTAGGCGGCGCTTATTCGAAAGTGTGCGTGCGCATGGAGCAGGCAGTAAATGGTTTTGTTATCTATACCGCTGATCTATAAAAAAACTGGATCGAGCATCCCATTACGCGCGGAACTCAAAATGTGAAGCCGGGAATTTTTTCACAAGGGACCACTCTTGGTTGTAATGGTGAAAACTTTCAATGACTAAGCTTGGTACACAGTTGTGCTTTTGGCTGTAAAAAGCGAAAGAAGAAAAAAATGTCTTTCCTCGATCTCAAAATGATCTGTGTGATTAAATTCAGTACACACTGCTTGGTAATGCTTGGTACCTCTTCTTTTCACGAAATGAAAACCAATCATGTTGCTTCACAGCACCACGGCAATGTAGGTCATGCGTGAAAAGTGGTCTTATACGCGATTTGGTTTTAGCTTCACTTTCGAAGCACACAATGCGCAATCCAATCCAGATTTCTTATAGATCAGTGATCTATACTAACTGGAAGCATCTGGAAGGAAGTTGAACCTGACAATGATGTCAAATTATGTTAAACCTATTATAAACATATAAAAGAAAAATAATAGTCCAAAAGCACACAGTGCGTTATTGTACTAGCTCTGGGGTGACATTTCCCCACATCGTAATGTTTTAATTAAATGCCCGGGGCGTTTATTAAACTTTTGATATTTTAAGGGGCTTCTATTCGAGGGGGCGTTTAAAAGAGGAGGCGTTTATTAATAAACACCTAATGATGATCGCACTTAGCGTGAAACCCTGAGTAACAATTAAAAATGTCTGGTTCCAATAATTCAAAAAAACATCTAAATACCTAGTTCAAAGTCATCATCAACATCGTTTTCCTCAATGATGTTAAAAGAAGGACCAGCTTCGGTTCTGTGTGTTTCATATACACGTCCCTCTACAAAAGGGGGCGTTTAATAGAGGGGGCTTTTATTTTTTTAAAATTTAAAATATGGGGCCTTTACTCGAGGGGGGCGTTTAATCGAAGCATTATTACGATAGTCTATACCTGGGCATGCATTTGGACATATATTAATCGCATACAATTGTTATTGTTTATACTGGCATACGTTATGTATATTTAATAAAAATAAAAAGATATGTGGGGGAGAGGGGTGTCAAATAAGTTTTTGCTGTTTTCCATACAATTTTCAAAAACTTAATGAATGAGAATTTCAATGAAAAGCACAAAGCTGTAAATAATTTCATTATTTTTAGCCCAAAAGGTATTTTATAGGTAACTTTAAGTTTGATCTTTACAAATCGATGGTAAATTTTGCCGAAATATTTACACCGCTTGCAAAAATTAGGGGAAAGGTGTAAGCCCGCTTCACACATACCCAATAAATACGCCCCTGCACAAGAAGGCAATTTTCTCTAATTTTCGTTTCCAATTAGTACTCTTAGGTGCCTAATTGCCGGGGGGTCCCAATTAGCGGGGGGGTTGGATTTTTTGTTGAAAATTAATTGCCGGGGGTCCCAATTAGCGGGGGGGGGGGGTTAGATTTTTGTTGATTTTTATGACTCAATTTTTATCTTATTTTGTCTATGCAAGACTGGTAGCTATGTATTTTGTGATTTTGAATACTCTGATATGAATTTTCAATACGCGTCACTTACGCGAAGTTGAAAAATTTAATAAGCGGGGGGGGGGGTCCTAATAGGAGCGGGGGGTTGGAAAAATTTTCAAAAATTAATTAGCGGGGGGGGGGGAAACGGCAATTAGGCACCTAAGAGTAACCATATTTGGCATGCAGTTGTTGGATGTGGCTAGTCTCAGACAACTGTGCTTAGATATTCTGACGATCTATCTGTTTGACCAGAGCATTTCTGATTCTGTTTAACTGGTAGGTTGAATAATAGCGCTCTCTGTTCCCTCTGGAGCTTCAATTCATCTCGTTCTTTTGACACAAAGAGAAAAATCACTGAATTCAAAAAGTGAATGACTTTTTTTCGTTGCTCCAATTGTTTGATATGTATGTCACACCAAAGCCTTCTGGAAATCTAGCCTCTTGTGGAAGACAATGACTTGTGCTTCCCCCGTAGATCAGCTGCGTTGACAAAAAAGCTCTAAGTTCAACGTTTAAAAGATTACGTTGCTCAAACAATGTGCCCTTCAGCTTGATTGGCCTCTCATTGAAAATAATGAACACGAGGACGAAGAAAACAAAAATGCTGAAGATAAATGCAAAAAGCGTGAAATTAGATGCGTAGATGATTTATTTTGATGAAATTTGACCATTTTTGTGTGTCGTCGCTATCAATGATCCCTACTAAATTTACAAAGCAAAAATCAACGCTCGAAAGAAGATTAAAAATTATGTGCTCGACAATTTGCAGCTGCGAAATCTTGATTAATTAAAGAAATTTTTATAATCAAATAATCAATTAATGTTAAAAATAGACGTTAGTCACGCCTTTGTGGATGTAATTATAGTACAATGATAGTGTAATGTAGTGTTAGTTGAACTTTTGTGCTTCTTCCAAAGATTACAGACGATGAGAAAAAATATAAATCTGGAAAATACAAACAAGGTGAGAAAAATGCAGGTTTACTAAACGTTTAAAAGTTTATGATATTTTCTTTCATGATATTAAAAATCCCGTCGGGGCCTCATATTAAAAAATTTTTGGAATAATTGCTTTTAAATCGTTTCTTTGGGTAAGAATGACATAGTGGTTGTGAGCCAAAACGAGTCACAATAGACTTAAAATTAGCATTTTGAAGCCAATAGAAGCAAAGTGGTTAACGCGTAAATTTATGATCGTATGCAAAGCCCGTCTGAAAAACTGTTAAGAAGGGCATTTTTTTAGCACAAGAGCGCTGGGGTGTGTAAAAATTCTTGTAAAAATATTACTTTGAGTAAAAAAGAACGTTTGAAAATATGATTTTCTTAAACTAGCTATTTAACCATCAGTCGTACTTTCCATATGACGTCAATTCAAGACTGCGCAAAAATATGAAAGAATGGTGCGCGAATTTAAGAAGCGTGAATTTACGGACGCGCGAATTACAATACACAACGAAATTTAATACACCTAAGGTATTTACAACCTATTTACGACGTAAAAAGCACCAGCCACTTCTGTTGAATTAAAAGTCAATTCGGTACTCCTTGAAAGATCTTCAAAATTGGTTTTAGATCAACACAATCTCAGAACAAGAATATTCATATTAGACCAGCTCGGTCTCGTTTGCTTATTTTGTATTACAGAAAGTTTATTTGGTAATTTACCTTTTGTCATTTTTTTCAGCACAGTATCACACTTGTAATTGCTGTTTGCTGACTTTCATATTTTGCCATCGTGTGATGCAATTGAAGTAAAATGATGAACCTACCACCTGTGTGCAACCTGTAAACGCATCACAGCTTCTCTTACTCCCGTTCCATTGGTCTGGCATCAACATTAACCTTCCTTGCCTCAACCAGCGGCAAACACTTATGTTTTAACACTATTGAGGTTCGTACACAGCAATGTCAGCCGCTGTTATGGCTGGGGTGGGTTGTTTTACGAGAAAGGCTACCCAATACAACGCATATATATATAGATAAAGTGACAGGACAGCAAGTCATATCACCTGAATCGAAAAATGTGTATTTCCACTTTAGCTATCGCTGTGTTGAGAGCATAAATCAATTTTTCAATCCAGAGCAAGTTAAAGTTATTGAGAACGTTAAGCCATTGCTGCTTTCAGAACATCGGCACATTTTAGAAAATTGCTTAATTAAGTTGTAATACCTCCTCCATATCTCATTTAAATTCGCTATTTGCTTTTTGTATGCTCTGTTACATTCTCACACTTGCTTTGCTGTTTGTTATAATAAAATAATAACGTCTGTATGCTGAATTGAAGCGTGAATTGAATTGAAGTTCTGGGTCCTGAGTTCTAGGTCCTGAATCCTGGGTCCTTAGTTCTGGGCCCTTAGTCCTGGGTCCTGGTCCTCGCATAGGGTCACGGGTCCTCTTTTTCCGGTATGCGGGACAAACAACCCTCCTACGACGTTGAACAAACGTTCAAGTCCACCCCGTAAAGCTTATCCGATGTTGCAGGTCATGTTCATGCATGGTTATTTTGCGGAACTACTTAAATGGGGATTCCCCATGGACTAGTCTTATGGTCTGGTCCTATGGTCCGGTCGAATGATCTGGTACGGGGTCCGGGGTCCATAGTCTCAGGGTCTGGTTAATAGACTATGCTCCATACGGCATAGTCTATTAACCGGATCTTGAGACTATGGACCCCAAACCCCGGACCCCGGACCAGACCATGTGACCGGACCATAGGACCGGACCATAGGACCAGACCATAAGACCAGACCATAGTGTCGGACCAGAGGGAATCCCCATTTATGAAGTAATTTAAATTAATTGTTAAGGCTTCGGTGATATCTTCGGTGATATTTCCGGGCATCACGATATTTACATTCGTAACTTCTTGATAAATTGTCAACTTGGTTCCTGTCTAACTTAGACAGGAACCAAGTTGTCTAAGGCTCTACTCTTTCTCTGTTCACCAATGTTTCTCTCATGAAACTCGAACAAGCAAATAGTACGCACACATAAAATACACAAAATTACACAATCATATTTAGTCCTTCATTTCTGTCACGAAACCAAGAGCTTCTTTAGAGCATACAATAACGACTGTCGACAAACGACAAACAACGACAACAGTATCTCCAACACTGCACAAACGGCGGCCCAACAACACTAAACCCAAAAGACTACGGCAACAAGATCTTTCTCAATCATCTTCATCCCCAACAGTAGGTTTCTTCCCCTCGATCACAACGAGTTACTTGTAGAAATATATTTTTGAAACTCATTTTGCTACCAAAGGTTTCTTGAGTCTTTATGAAATTTTTGGATACGGAAACGTGCTAGATTTTAAGTAGTTTTTCTAATGTAACGTGTATCAGCAGGACACATATCCAGAGATATACTTATTTATTATTTATTTCAACAACAATAAACATAATAATAAACATAATAATAATAAACATAATAATTTCAACAACAATAAACGTTTCGTGTGGCAAAATCAAATTTAACAAAACAGTTAATGTAACAAAACAACAAAGTTTAACGTCTTTTTTCGAAAATTCACAAATTTTAAAGAAAAAACATTCACCCCCTTGAAACTGTTTATGGCTAGAATGCAAGGGATCTGAATTTTTGCCCATACCATATTTCCCACCCCCACCCGGCTAATTAATAATGGCGGCTTCTTAACACAAACTTGAAAATAAACATAACAAACTTGTCTTAATTTCATTTGTACAACCCTCCATAACAATCCTTTTGCAACTTTATTACACTTGCTTAAGAGTGTAATTCAAATCTGAAATGCACATATAAAAACCAAAACCAAAAAACCAAAACAAACCAATATAGTTGAGCAAAATGTCTAGTAACACGTGGTTAAAACAATTTAGTTTCTCAAGGGGCAACTTTAAAGTAATATGCCACATCCTTTAAGAACCTCTCTGTGCTGAGGCATCAGAAATGGCTTCACATCAATTTGAATTTGTGCAAGGCATGGAACAAAGCAGCCATTTTTCCTCTTGACGCACTCGCTATTAAAATGAAAATAAACATTTCGAAGAGGAGAGAATTGTTTTTCACTGACACCCTTTTGGTAGTACTCCCTGCAAGCTTTTGAGACTATGACAAGATTGCTGGGAGGGTCGGGAATTTTGTCATTGACCTTAAACTTTCCTCCACAACCGTAGCAAGACGATGTCTTCTCGTGGCAAAACTACAATAGTGTTACATTATATGCGCCAGGCATGGGGTCAGGAAAAGCGGGCCTTTCTGGAACTTTGTATCCAGACAACATTGGTTTGGTTTTTTTTGCCGGGCCCTTTCTTTTTTTGTGTGGCTTTTGTGGCCTTCTTGCCTGCACTAGAGGAGTGCCCAATGTCCACAAGTGCTGAAATTGACTGCCGATTGGTCAGGTTGAACTTGGCCAAATAAGGGCCAAGGCTTCCATGTGTTTCTGCAACAGCAATTGCGTGGTTGCAAATTTTGTATGCTTTAAATTTTAGGCATTTTTCACTTGAGCATTCTACTGCATTGTTGTTTATGCTGATCACGAATGGATTATTTGCCTTCTCTTCGTTTGCGACAATATATGTGATAGATGAACCAGGAGCTTTCAAAACACCATTTCCATTCACTATTGCAGATGCGTCTTGAAATATTTCTTCTACAATAGAGAATGGTGGGTATAGGATTCTGCTTTCGTCTGGTTGGATGGAAAGTTTGCAGATACTTGCTGTACTTTCACTGCTCGATGTCGATGGTAAAGGGCGTGCCACACTTTTATCCACCTCTGGCAGTTTGCATACTTTGACGACAGCTTTCTGGAACTTTGAGGCGAAAGCTTTCCTTTGCAATGTGCTCATGTAATAGAACTTACATTGCTCAATTTGGAAATGCTTGTAGTCATCTGCCAATCGCAATTCTCCAGCACCAATCAGAGCCAAATTGACTTGTGTCTCTTGCTCTCTAACGCATGCTTCCACGGCCTGTGCAGCTTCTTTCGGGCTCAGCTTTCTATCTGGCAGGTTTCTCTTCAGAATGGAATTCATACACTCGTTTGCGTTTTGGGTATATACTTCTGGCGGATACCCAAGGCCAACAGATGCTCTTATCTTTGCAGACATACAATTTTTCACCAGTTGAAGTTTATGCAGCCTGAAGTAGTTGGCAAAACTAGAACCATTTTTATGCATCCCTTTCCACTTTGCTGCAAGTACTTCAAAATTTGCATCAATTTCTTCAGCTTCCCAACAATCAACAAGACCTGGTTCCTTTTCGCTGTCCAATCTTCGTCCAAAAATGTCTTTCAGTATAGTGTTTCTATAAAATTGAAATGATAAACAGTTATTTCTAAACGTATTATTGTTATTATTATCAAACGGCGTTCGTTATTATTATCATTATTACTAACTATTATTGTAGAAAAACTTATACCTCCTAAGTCTCCCTAAATAATAGCAGTTTTCATCATCATTATTACTACTGTTAGCATTGTTGTTGTTGCTACTGCTGTTATAGTCAACCTTTGTTGTTAACTTTGCTCAATTACAATTGTTTACTATTCATCCCACAAAACAACTCTTTTCAATGATTAAGGTTGACTTATAGGTATGTATAAATTTCTGAATTGAAAAATCTCAAAGAAATGCAAGTATTTAGGTCTTTGCTAAAATATGCCCTTATTTGGAAGCATCATTTTAAGAGCATTCATCCGAACATTTGTTCAACATTTATGCACAAGCAACATAAGAATAGGCCAAAAAGCAATTGAGTTGAAACTTACTTTGGCTGTCCTTTAATTGCAAGTTCCGAAAGCTTTCTCTCCACATTGTCCTTCATGTGCATACCGCACAGTAAATGTTGAGCCTCGCAGAAAACGGACTTTAGTGCATCGGAGACATTAACCCCCCCATCAGTCCCAATACATTCCACTGCATGCAACTGCAGTGAAATGTATTGGAACTGATGGGGAGACAAGGTGTAAACGAGGTTGCCGGATGCTTCATTGATGATTGGGTATTTCATGAGATATTGCTAATAACAAAGTGAAATATCAGGTGACTTTCATTGTGGACCTAAATAAAACTAATAAAATTGTATATAGAACTATGCTTCAATACATCCAGGGATGCCGAAAGAGGGGTAGGTAAGAGTAGAACTCCTGGGTGTGCCTCTGATGACTGGGTGCTTCAAGGCACCTTCTCTTTGATGTTTAGCAATTAGGTCAATACAAACAACAATTGAATAAATCAATTGGTCTCCAGACATTGTGCAGTCATAAGCAGAAGCTAAAATAGTATCTGTTTCTGGATTAACAATCACAGATCCAATTGATTTCATGCCAATATTGACATCATATGTGCTTGATATATGACATTGACATCAAGTAATTATGTACTTGATGTCAAAGCAATTGAAGTTAATCAGAACCCTCCACAACATTCTACCAAAGCAAAATAAACATAAGCTTGTCAAATAGACGCATAGCTTTCTGGTTGTTCACAGGACACCATAGTCACCAAAACAAGTAGCTATGATGGAGCTTCCCAATTTGATACAAAATTGTGCGTAAAAGCCATTCAGGTCTTATAGCTGCAAACTAAACCCGAAACCTTTCATTTGAATATTTGGTACCGAATGGAAATGATATGAACACAGTCAAAAATGAAGAAATCAGAAGGGCATGAGGAGCTCAGCTCTAAAGAAATTTAACAGGTTGCATCTGCAACATATGCATCAAATATAATGCAGTCTCCACATAGCCACAACATATGAAATTACTGATCATAATAGCGTATTTCAATTTACAGTCAGTTTCAGAGATTTTGATCTATTGACGCAGGTTGGCGTTGGAATATCATTCAGATGAACCATTGTCAGAGCTCTTTTTACTGCATCGTATTTCAAAAACAGTAATTTTGAATTGAAACTCAATTCGGCATTTCCTTAAAAGATCTTAATACATTCTTACATAAACACTAAAGGTGAAGGCCCTGCATCTTTTGACGCAGTTTGAGGTTGGCATTTATCTCTCAAGACATTATATTCCAAGCTTATTTTTCATTATTCAATCTCAAAGTCAATGATGTTGCAGTTCGCAATGGTATTCGGCATTTCCTTGAAAAACCTGATATTAAACTTTGTATTATAGTATGTAAACCGGTGGTTCTTGAAGCCAAGCTGGGGTAATACTACTCCAATTGTGCATCGTGAGCCATTGTATTTGCACCAAGTCCAATTGATATCAAATAAGAATCCAATTCTTTTGTGCCCGGTATTCATTGAAAATTCGTTGTTTGACATACACTAATAACAAGAGTATCAGATTCGCGTCAGTTTGCTGCTGATCGAAAAATCTTGTAATTCATAACTTAACTAGGCATTTTCCTGAAAGGCCTTCAAAATTAGTTCTCAGGTAAACCCAATAGACAACAGAACTTTTATTTCCAATAGTTTCGTTTGCTTTTTTTTCTTATGTTTCTTCAATGGCAGTTTGAGGCTACTCAGATTACTTGATTACCTTTTTTTTACTACTCTCCGGACGGCGTCCGTTTTAGCACTTCAGTATTATTAAGCCCCCCCCCCCGGGGGCTTATTTATCAGGTTCCAGTGAAGGGGCGTATAAGAAAAGGGGCTTGATAGAAAAAGGGGGTTTGATAAAGTTCTCAAATATACTTAAAAAATGATCCCTTGAAATAATAGCCAAATACATTCTATGAGTTTTATGGCAATCTTAATTTCGTCATTGTTGATAGAGGCTTTATAGAGTTGGGACATAAGTTAAATTGTCTTTCGAAAGAGGTGTCGGGAATCGGGGCAAAAACCACTTTGTCCGATAGTACTAGGAGACTGTATATATTGTTATGAGACTCTTTATAAAAATATGCGAAGACATATTATTGCATTTTAAAATAAGTGTCGTAAAGGGCTCTAAAGAGATTATATAAATTAGAGAGATAAATATTCGTTGGTGATGAGAAATGCCACCATAGCGAGGCTGCGTAAACAAAATTTGCAAAAAGTGAAGTAATGAGTTTACTCACTGAATATTATACCGTCATGGGCTAAAGGTGTTAAAACCAATGAAGATATGGTCATACCCTACCTGTCCATGATACCTCTCCAATTGGAACCATATTATAGGGGAGCAAGCACCATCTACATATACCCTCTCCTTGGGGATTACCCCACTACGTAATCGAAATCATTTACATCATCAATTTAAGATATAATAACAACAGCGTGACTTTGTCTCAACTAGATACAGTTTCTGGTACAAATTCGGTTGGACGTGCTTTATTTCTACAACCAACAACTTAACATCATAACGAGGCCATTACGTCATTGTTCTTGCACTACCCTCTTTAGTCATGTCCCTTCGCATCCGTCGTTCTAGCTACTTCGATCAGCTTGTTGTTACTCGCTAATCAGCACAGGGGGGCTTAACAGTTCTTGATGATCGTGGAGCCAAAGAAATACTCCAATAACACCTGGTTAACTTATATCATTTGCAGATCCAAGTGCTTTGCTAAGGACCTTTCACATTGTCATAACAAGCAGTTGTTGAAAACATTTCACATAACGGTGTGCTTCTTATTACAGCCATTCTCAGTCATTTTTCTGTCATTGACGACCACTATCGCTCGTTGTGACATAAAAAACGTTTTATCACAGTGTTGTGGAGGGTCATTGTGGGCACTCAAGGAATAAAAAACACTTTTGTCATGATGAAATATAACCATTGATGTCAATTCAGCTTTACTAACAACCCTACACATCAGCAATTTTTTCAAAGACTTTATTATTAAATGTCTGTGTATGCAAATCGGTAGTTCTTGAAGTCCAACTAAGGTAATACTCCAATTTTGCATTGTAAAATCAGTGTTCTTCTACCAAAAACCACAAATTCAACAAGTTTCAAGTGAATTTGCTTCTGGTATTAACTGGAAACTCATTGTTTGACATTTATTAACAGCAACAGTATTAAATTCGGATCAGTTTGCCAGCAATACAAACATGGCGATTATAACCACTATGGTAAACAAGTCGATCAAATTTCTTCAATTGTTTCCAAAAACGTATTAAAAGGCTTGTGGATAACTGCTTCATAGCAGACGACAATTTTGAAAGCTGCTGAAAGCCTGAAGCAAAGCACTTAAGATCGGTAAGTCTATATGTATTTCTCTGTATGTCTTTCCTTCAAAACGTGCTTTATGCACCCGTTTACCCCATTTTATGGCCCCAAACATCAAAATTTCAAAACACGAAAGAAGACGTTGTCTTGAGAGTAGCGAGGAAGACGAAGAATGTTCAGTAGGTAGTCAGTTCGTATAGTCGAAATTCGTACGAAGGAGAACCTTTTGCAAAACCCGGTGCTGGGTACGGCAGTGACGATAAAGCTGTGGATAGTTGGTTAATTCATTTACCATGTACGAAATGTTTAGCAACTGTTAAAAATTAACTTCATGGAATCATATAAATTTTTTCATGGTACTGTTTTGTGTTTAGTTACGATCCAGGTCTTTAGAAGAGTTACGGAACTTATGGAGAGAGATGAATTTAGTGTTGGTGCAACTCGCGCTGTTGGGTTCCCCTAGAATACATAATCGACCATGAAATGCCTTTTTAACACTCTTTATTAGTATTTGTTTCTATATATTAAATTGCATAACTATTGACGACGATCAGGCCGGCTTGTTTTAGCCATATAGATAGGATAAAATATCCACTAGAGTGCGAATCAGGCCCCGCGCCGACCAATATTTCGGTCTATGAAGTAATCTGATTTAGTCACGTGGTATAAGGTGAGTTTGAATCACTATTAGCGATCAGCATCAGCCATATAGCTTGAATTCATAACGTTGGCTGCGGCTGCAATATATCAAAATCTATCAAATACAAACATCATTTTTCAAGAGTGCACCTTATTTGCCCCAGTTCGTAAACCGGATTTTTTGAAGTTTACCAAAAATAATTCTTCAATTGTACATTGTTTAGGGCTATTACTAAAAGCGGGAACGGGGAACGGTCGGGGAACGACCGGGGAACGGAATAACCTGGGAACGACCGGGGAACGGTCGGGGAACCGTCGGGGAACGGTCGGGGAACGGAAGTATGAAAGCGTTTGAAATTTACCAGCTAAATAAATGCGGAAACGTTTATAGAACGTTACGAAACGTTTATCTATTATAACTGTAAATAAAATTGACAGTCTTGATAGGTAAACAAGGTAAACTTTATATATAGTTTTAATGTATGTAAACAAGGAAAGACCAGATGCATTTTGTGAATGTGAATATCGCCCGCTTTGATGACTTCCGATTCGCTGTTTGTATCATCACTCCGTCCAATGTGAGCTGTCAACAAGGTCTGTTCAACACCAATAATTTAGTGGTCAGGGGGTAGACTGTAATTCAGAATTAATGACTCGTCTAACCAATAACATATAATGAAAAAATATACTATGCCCCATGAAACAAACTCGAAGAATGTAGAAAGGGTGCGCCATCTTATAAGATAAGTACGCGAAGTCTACGCACGTCATCTCTTCCTAGCAAATAGGAACACAACACACACTAACGCCTAGCAGTTACAACAAGTAACATGCTTCCCTAAGTTCCCCTCATTCGAGTTTTGCCAGTAACACAAACTCCACCTCTTGCTGAAGATAACAGTGAGTTTTATTTAAACAAGATAAAGTTTTAAATTTATTAATAGCCAGCAAAACACGATAAGATCTTTCATAGAATAACTATGTCATTTCGAAATGTGTTCGCCAGGGGGTTTCTCATCGCAGCACGTTTAGTTAGATTCAAAGAGTGCAGTACGCGTGAAACCTGTCGAGCAAAGCTCCTGAGAGGCAGAACAAAAGACGAAAAAACAAAGACTTCTGACACCGATGACAAAGGCCAAAAAGTGGAAATAGGAGATTAAAAACCCAACGTCCGGTCCGCCTGATGATGTTGTTGTATTCTTCAAAAATCCTATATTCTAATTCTATATATCTTACATCATGCTCAATCACATTTTTCTAATTCTACATATTATAAGATGGCCCAGAAAAGATAAGATGGCGCATCATTTCTACATTCTTCGAGTTTGTTTCATGGGGCATAGTATATTTTTTCATTATATGTTATTGGTTAGACGAGTCATTAATTCTGAATTACAGTCTACCCCCTGACCACTAAATTATTGGTGTTGAACAGACCTTGTTGACAGCTCACATTGGACGGAGTGATGATACAAACAGCGAATCGGAAGTCATCAAAGCGGGCGATATTCACATTCACAAAATGCATCTGGTCTTTCGTTGTTTACATACATTAAAACTATATATAAAGTTTACCTTGTTTACCTATTAAGACTGTCAATTTTATTTACAGTTATAATAGATAAACGTTTCGTAACGTTCTATAAACGTTTCCGCATTTATTTAGCTGGTAAATTTCAAACGGTTTCATACTTCCGTTCCCCGACGGTTCCCCGACGGTTCCCCAACCGTTCCCCGACGGTTCCCCGGTCGTTCCCCGGTTATTCCGTTCCCCGGTCGTTCCCCGACCGTTCCCCGTTCCCGCTTTTAGTAATAGCCCATTGTTTAGCCGCGTACTTCTGCAAAGTAACCGAATTTTATGATTTTATCAAACAAGATCTAAACGCTTTTGTTTCAAACAATGACTGAATACGTGTTGCTTGAAATTTGGCAATACCAACAGTATCAAATTTGCATTAGTTTGCATTAAAGTTCAAACATCGATTAAGAGATAATGCCAAATCGGGCAAAGCAACTAATTAAATTGCATCAATTGTTTTCTAAAAACGCATAAAAGGCTTTTAGATCACTGCTTCTTTGCAGACATCAACTTCAAAAGTTGCTGAAAACCTGACACAAAGCAGTTGATGTTGTGTGCATCGAAAGATCGGTAAGTACATTTGTATTTCCTAACAATGCTTCATTAGCAAAAAGTATTTAGCAATTTCTGTAATGTGCCGTGTCCTATTGCCGTGAATGGGTAACTATATGCATTTCTTAAATAAATTTCTTTTGACACATTTCTGCATTTCAGAAAAGCAAATCTCTAAATGAAAAAATGCTCGATTCATACTGAAAAAAGCTTGTCAATCTTTTCGCTAGAAATTAACACACATCTAATTTAACATCATATGCACAAGTAAATATCGCATAATTAATTGATAATTAAGAGCTATCGCTTGACACATTTATTCGGTGTTGCATGATGAATAGTGTCAAATAAAATGTGTAACATGTTTATTGACACTAATGTCTTAATCAAACCAATGGCCGAGTCGTAGTTATCAGTTGGGTTCTGTAACATCTTATCCTCTTTTTTGCCTTCAAACTATTTACCTTGTCGATTCGTTACAATTAGATTTGCAGAAAATATCGATTTCAATGAAACAAAACATTTTACACATTTGGCATTTGAATCAGCACTTGGCCACCCTTCTTTTGCAAGAATATTGTAATGTTTTAATGTATTTTAAAGTATTCACGTCACATGTGCATAATTAGAATAATTAGAAAGCACATGTTCCAGGCCGTACGGCGTAAACACAGTTTGAATATCAGAACAATCTTTGATCGGTACAGAACTTCAAAATAGCTTTGATAGCTTCTCAGCAGTTATGCGGTAGGATTAAACAACACGTGCCCTCCAACATACGCCAAAAAATTTTTCCGCAACGAGAACAACCATCTCGCGCCTCTAAAACTTCTAAAACTCTTAAACACGACTCTGCTATAGGTCAAAATTTACTCGACAACCCAGAACGTGCTCAAAAGTACAGTGAGAATTGTTTTCGCTTTATCGGCAGAGCAAGGTCAACATTTCACTTAGGAATTTTAGAATCTGTCCACATCAAAACCATGGATCCCATATTGTGTAGACAGAAGGAGTTCGTTTTCCCACTGGGACTCTTTCAGTAATCTATTGTTCGATCACCGGTGATGATTGGTTGTTTTTGCGCCATACCAATCATTCACCTTTTTTTTGATTGGCCAATTTCGTTCCTCTTCTGGGTATATAATTTGTTAGGTTTCATTTCCGTTCTCTTTCTGACGTACTACTCCGATGAGTGTCAGACGAAAAGTTTTAGTAGTTATTATGTTTCGCTATGTTTCCGATTTTCAAAGCTATTTTGAAGTTCGAATATCACACCACTTTAAAGGAAGAAACTTTCGCGAGGCAAAAAAAAACGAATTCCAAGTCTGAACAGAAACTTTAAACAGAAACCTTGAAGTAGTTTTTACCAAAGTGAAACTTTTTCATAAAATTTTCTCCCTTTTACAACGTAAACAGAAGAAGAACAATATTGTAATAAAACTATTCATCATCAAATTCTCTATAGGGTAAGCTTCATTTCCATATTCACTCTGCCTTTTCTGCCTTCCTTTTTCTTTCCATGAAACTAACTAATGAATAAATGTTTTCCTTTGTTAGTCGCCTTTCACTTTGGGATTACCAGTTTCTCAAAATAGCTTTATCGCGAGAATAAACTTTTATCAAGAATAAGCTTTCGCGAATCTCATATTTTAGAAAGTTTCACGAAATAAACTTTCGCGAATTTTGGCTAAAAACGCGAAAGTCGCGAAAATTTCTTTAAAGGAAGAAACTTTCGAAAATTTCGAAAGTTTCTTCCTTTAAAGTAGCAGTCGGCTAGACAGAATCACACGAGATTATAGATACCTACAATTTTGGTTAACATGAAGCCCTTTCAAGTGCTAATGCAACGAAATTTGACATATCGATTTTTTTATTTTAAATGAAAACCAAAGATGTACTGATTGGTTTGATGCAATTTTGACGTGTATCTGACAAGTATGGCGAACACGAATTTCCTTCCTTCACCTGCCCCAGTTGTTTGGTTCAACATGAACTTCAATCGCTGTCGATGTTGTTCGCAAACTAAACTTACCACACACAACAAAGAAGCTATATTGGAAAACATCAGAGACAAAATTGATATTACTTGCTTTTCAATAGGCCCAGACATTTGTACTGCTTATATTTTGGACTTCCCGTGATAACACAACCTCAGTTGCAACAGCCTCAGTTCAGTGCCGTGCCTGTTCTGGTTCCGTTCCAAGCGTTTACACGACACCGATACGGGAACGGACCCAAATGGATCCGCTTTTCTAGCGTGCCCAAAAAGATACGATCCCGTTCCCAAAGAGGAACGGATCCATGCGTACCCGTGTAAACGAAACACCTATCGTAACCTTTTTTGGAACGGATCCACTCGGATCCGTTCCCGTGTAAACGGGGCCTAAAAAATCATGACGTCATCCCGCGTCCCGACTGCTTCTTCGAGTGTCTGCGGCACGACATGTAGCTCTGATTCGCTTATCCCAGCTGTTATTTTTTGTAATAACTTACTTTAAATCAAAATTACAGACATTGAATTATTTTTCGAAACTTCAGAAATTAAAATTCCTTCGATATCACCCCCAAAAAGCTCAAATCTTCTGACATTTTTCATTGTTGTTTTGGTCGGCTCGGGTGGGGTTTAAGCACTCCGGGCGAAGAGTGCTGGGCCTGAGTAAAGCTGAGAGTCACACTTTGGGTTACGAGCTTGTTTATTGCATCTATTGCAGGAATAGCGTTTGATTTTAGCTTTAGTCTCATCTTTAATATCTCTCTTTACTTCAAAGCAAAAATGAGCTCCGTGAATCAACAAAATCTTTCAACATATGGCAAAAGCGCTGAACATTGGCGTGACAGAGATACAGGACCCAAAAGGTATAGTCTGCGAACCAAATCAGACCCATTAAACAAATCCGACCACTGTCCAACCTACCCTGGTGGCGGAGGAAGCTTTGTTGCAGGTACTATCGTTTCTCTGGAGAACAACAGATGTGTTACAATAGAGCACTTGCAAGAAAACGACAGGATTGTTGGATGGCATGGAAAAACTGGCATAGTCTCATCCGAGAAACAGGGATTAACAGCTCAGAAGCAGATTATGGCATTCGGCTTCAATGATGATGTTCCATTCTTCATGGCCTGTCATCCATTTTGGACGCAAGACGGTTGGAGAGCGATTGATCCAAGTGTGGCAAAGATGGAAAACGAATGGCTTGATATTGGTCAGATACAACCGGGAGACCATGTACGAAAGATCAAGAGCATCAATAATGGCAACATAGAATATGAATGGGTGAAGATAGATAGAATCGGAACAAAGTTGTATCCAGCTGGAACAAGATTCTATGGAGTTCACACAAGAGAGGGCCCTCGTTCATATCATGCCAATGGATATCTCGTCTGCCAGAACTACCCAGAGATCACAATACAACGAGTTGCCGAAGGTTTGGCAAATGTTTCGCCCCAAGAGCAAAAGAAGGTGAAAGAGCGTCTTCAAAAATTGGGTCCTTCGTTGCATAAGATAATGGGACCTGCTCCTGCCAAAGCAATTCTTGCACTGTGTGAAAAACGTGCAGAAGGCAACTGGAAGCCACAAAAGCCAAAGACGAAGAAATTCAATGTCAAAGAATTCACTCTACCGCGAATGCAGCTGAATTACTCTAGTGTCAAGATCAGTCATGGCTCGTACTTGTCACCTGAGAAAATGGCCTTCATAAAAGGTCACCTGTTTCTTGACGGCCAATACGTGAAAGAAAAAGCATTTATCGAAGAAAATATCTTGCAGTGGACAAGACCAGTACCCGGTGGCATGTGGGAGCATGGCTGCATGAGATTCCTAGATGAAAGCAAGTTCTCCGGAAGAGGATTCGTTTGCGTGACCAGGAGCAGAAACGATGCAACAGCACTGCAAACAGTCCACTTCACAGGCATTGTGTGCTTAGACATGTTCCAGCATTACAAAGGCTCCAAAACAGATGATCCGGAAAAATCAACATTCAACGGGAACGATTGGACCGAGCTTGGCAAATTGCAGCTGGGATTTGAATGTCATGCTGGTGGGTCCAGGAATCTTAATAAAATAAGCATTCTTCCAAACTTACCAACAATGCAGAACTTGAAGCATCAAATATATTTTGGTACTGACTATGATAACAATCACGTGGTCAGTGTGAGGCCGAATCCCGCGTACATTGCCTTTCTTGGCTACGTTGAGCTGCATGGCGTATTCAACTGGGACTGTTCGTCCTTCACGGGTTACTGCGTAGAGTATGACCCGTACGATGAATCTTTCCGTGGAGACGCATACGAATGGAAAGGGACATCTTTAAGCGGCCTCTCCAATGAAACCGAGCAGCTTTATAAGATTGCAGCGCAAGAATGCTTGAAAAGCTCCATTCACGGTCCTGGACAGATAGAAGATGAGTTCCTTCGAGCACCGGTGTCATATGAATTGAGAAAAGCAATGAACGATGACCTCAGCGTAGATGAACTCTTTTTGCTCACACCTCCAGATCCAAAACTAATGCACGACCTGACATTTTCATTGGTGCAGAAATGCATGAAGTATGACATGGATGAAGATAACTTGCATAACATTCTGGGCACAGTCAAACCTACTCTCAGTGGCACTGAACAGGAAGTCGCAGATGCATACCCTGATTTCTTTGGCAACCGTTTTGCCAATGCCTATCTCATGAATGCATTGTCACAAGATTCTACATTTGAAGACAAGTTCACAGAGGAGATGAACAATAAGCTGCTGTATTTTTGGGCAGGAAACGACGAAGGCTGCTTATCTCGGGATCCTGAATACAACATGGCTAACAATAAGCTCTCAAGAGAAGCATACTTGGAACAGATCCCTCGGGTTAAAGATTACATTAACTCAGACAAGGGAGGAGCGGGATGGGCAGAAGAGTTTTATGATTACATAACAACAGATGAAATGCTCAACAACTTTGCCTTGCTTACACATGTTGACCAAGATATGACCAAGATTCAAAAGCAATCTATGGTGCTCTATTGCCTCACAGATAAGCCTCGCCCTGATAATCCGGACCAGAATTATGCTGCAGACTTCTACTGTACTGTACTAACAGAACGCCTTGGATTGAGTTCCGACTACTTTGATGGTAATGAAAGTGTGGAGGAAATGATGACGGAAATAATTGGAGATTTGTTAGGACAACTGATCACGGAAATTCTTGCTGGGGGAGATGAGGGAACAAAAGAGTTGATAGCTGAATACAAATCACAGTTACAGGACTATGCAGATGCCTATGGGATTTCAATGGAGGAGTTCGTATCTGCTGGTTTGGCACAAATGGTCACTGATGCAACACATGTAATATCATTCTATATTAAAGAATTTGGTACGCAATGGGAAAGATTTTTCGGTGCTGCTAAGAAATGGATGGATGGGCATCCTAATATAGCAAAGGCATGGAATGCGCTAAGCTCTTGCTTGTCACTTGCGTTCTATGGTCTTGGCATTATTTCTACTGTTATGGCATTCATGGGATGGGATAACCTTCCAACTGAAGCAAAGGTTGCTCTGATCGCAGACACAGTTTCAATGGCACTTAAAGCATTTTCAACAGTTGGACCTAAAATGCTTGGGTACTTTGATGAGGCCTGTAAGCTGGGCCAACAAACATTTGACTGGATGATGAACTTTATGACAGTCACATCCGACGAAGCAATTTTGACTGGTTACAGAACACTGATCACAGAAGGAGGGTCTGCCGTTGAAGGTATGTATATCATTCCTTCACAAACAAAATTATCTATGTTCAAGCTATATGCACTCATGTAAGTCTTGCGATTCAGTATGTTGATGATACTTGAAATATCATCTCTAGGTGTTGAGCTGACAACTAATGAGGCAGTTGCTAGGGCAGTGCAAGCAACAGAAGGAGACATGGAAGTAATGACAACAAAATGGGGCAAAATGTTCAAAACTGCTGGCGAACTAGCTGAAGTTTGTGGTGTAATAGCAAGTGCAGCAGGGTGTGTTCTTCTTGGTTTCCAAATATATAATGACTTCAAAACTGGAGCATCAGTCCCTATAAAAGTCCTGGATATTATCCAGGTAATCACTTGGAATCAAAAAAATCTAAATCAAATTTTTTATTTATGTTTTACTTTGAATTCTTTAAAATAAATCCTTTAAATTATTTAACCCAAGTAATTTTTTACAGAATTTGGACTTGACACTTACTACTTCCTTTCAGGGTGCATCATTTGCAATTGTCACACTGACCGGTGCAATTGGTCTTTTCGTTGAAATTGAATGCTTGCCAGTTATTGGACAAGTTGCTTCTATTGTTGGAATAGTTGCAATGGTGCTTGTGTGGATTTTTGGGAGAGACCCTCCAGATCCGAAACCGCCTGCACAGGTTTACATCGAAGGTGAAGGTGGAGACTATGTCGAGTCACTCAAGGCACCGTCGCAGGAATGGTTGGATAATTACCATAAACAACATCCAGATGAGCCTGAGAAAATTGATTAACTCGCAAAAACTGTTTATCTTAAAAACTTTGAAACTTTTTATGCTGTGATTTTTTATTTGCAAATTGTTTTTTGGTTTTTACTACCTGAGGTGTACACCGTGTGCAAGAAACATGTCTGCTCCATTAACCAAAAACAAATGAAATCTTAAGCTTCATACCTTCTCCTCTGATGATTAAGACATCTTTAAACAACTTTGAGAATACATTTTCCCATCTACATATTTCTTATGCTTAGCTTGCAGTGGTTGGATGGGCCAGTCCCAAACTACTGTTAGTTGACCATCATGCTTTCAATATTTTCTATCTAAAAAAACATGAAATTGATTCTTAGGCATTTTTAAATATGATGACCTTTAAGACTTCCTTGTATTGCATTTTGCATAAAGATGATTAAGTTCAGATTGTTTGTGATTGAGTTTGTGTAAATCGTTGCTAAACAAACGCTGATACTCAGTTGAAATGTTGTCACGGTTTTAATAAATTACATGCATTTCTCTGTTAAACCTTCCACTGCATTGCATGCACCAAAACGTTGGCCTGAATGCCATTCAAAAACGGTGTTAAAGAAACTCATGACAAAGTTGTTGAATAGATAATTTCATCAACCTACCATCATAAAGTGTGGTCTTCATTTGTTTGTCTATCCGCCTGTTACAAAAATAATTCTTTTTTTCATTCCAAGGAATGACTTCTTCTCATGCTCTATTTACCCACGTGGTGGGTGGTGATGCGATGATTGTTTTTTTTGTGATGTGATCGAATGAAAATGCGCGCACTTTCAGCGACGCACGCGCATTGGTGGCAAATGAACGGGGCACGTTTTTATGGAGTTAAACACTGGACATAATGGTGAAGTGTCGTTTCGTATAGTGGCTCCGAGTATCGTATAATGGAAAGTGTTATCGTATAATGGAAATACATTTCGTTGAATTGAATAAGGATGAGCGTGTGTCGTGTCGTATAGTGGCGACTCTGCTAATCGCGTGATCACTATACGACATACGTACAATAATTTTGTCCAATGTTTAACGGTGCAGTTCACATCGTCGTGCAGCGTGTTTGATTGACAGCTGTAACAATCAGTGGGAGGATCTAGCTATATTATTACATTCACCTCAATGTCAATCTTTTTGTGCAAGGCACGGGGGTTCTATTAAGAACTATTTTATTGTAAGAGTAACAAAAGCGAAACGCGGCTCTGTAGCAACTGATCGACCTCTAGTTTGAGACTAAAGTTGGCTAAGTTAATATTTATGTCGGTATATCAAACCCAAAAAATCTTTGATCAACGCAAATTGGGTACTTATAACCTTCAAGCATGTAGAAAGAGAGCCTATTTTTTGGAATCTTGCTCGCATGTGTTGCTTGAAATATTGCTTATTTCTGACACTGGCCTAACCTTGTGAACAATAGCTTGGTCCTATGTACATCTACATTTTTATTCCACGTGGAGTTGGTTAAGTTCTGGTCGTACACCGTCGGGGCATATATTTTTCATAAACTCGTTGTACACCGTTGACCGACGTTATCACTAACAATAGCAACTGGGACTGGGCTATGGAAGCTTTGGGGTGTCACACCCATCACACACCCCCTCATTTGCGCCCCTGCACACTCTTTAAATAACGAGAAGGAGAAGTTAATCTACATTGTATTCGCTTGCAACTTGTTTATCACCAATGGACATCCTCTGCGAATTTTTCCAGTGTGCCACTGACATTTTTACCACCAACGCCCAGACTATATGCCTTATGTCAGCAAACACAGTACAATCAACAAACACAGTACAATTTTTGTCTACAATTTATACAAGTCATGTCAGTGGCACACTGGAAAAATTCGCAGAGGATGTCCATTGGTGATAAACAAGTTGCAAGCGAATACAATGTAGATTAACTTCTCCTTCTCGTTATTTAAAGAGTGTGCAGGGGCGCAAATGAGGGGGTGTGTGATGGGTGTGACACCCCAAAGTTTCCATAGCCCAGTCCCAGTTGCTATTGTTAGTGATAACGTCGGTCAACGGTGTACAACGAGTTTATGAAAAATATATGCCCCGACGGTGTACGACCAGAACTTAACCAACTCCACGTGGAATAAAAATGTAGATGTACATAGGACCAAGCTATTGTTCACAAGGTTAGGCCAGTGTCAGAAATAAGCAATATTTCAAGCAACACATGCGAGCAAGATTCCAAAAAATAGGCTCTCTTTCTACATGCTTGAAGGTTATAAGTACCCAATTTGCGTTGATCAAAGATTTTTGGGTTTGATATACCGACATAAATATTAACTTGGCCAACTTTAGTCTCAAACTAGAGGTCGATCAGTTGCTACAGAGCCGCGTTTCGCTTTTGTTACTCTTACAATAAAATAGTTCTTAATAGAACCCCCGTGCCTTGCACAAAAAGATTGACATTGAGGTGACTGTAATAATATAGCTAGATCCTCCCACTGATTGTTACAGCTGTCAATCAAACACGCTGCACGACGATGTGAACTGCACCGTTAAACATTGGACAAAATTATTGTACGTATGTCGTATAGTGATCACGCGATTAGCAGAGTCGCCACTATACGACACGACACACGCTCATCCTTATTCAATTCAACGAAATGTATTTCCATTATACGATAACACTTTCCATTATACGATACTCGGAGCCACTATACGAAACGACACTTCACCATTATGTCCAGTGTTTAACTCCATACGTTTTTCCTTTGGCGGGTGCGTGCGGGATCTCTGCGTTTTGTCCTTGCATCTCAACACAATGATTATTTTATTTTGGTAACATTTCTGAAACCAGTGAAATAACTGCTGAAATAAGCAAATGACATTTTCCACGCTAAAAAAAGTAAATGATAGCTGGAATTTTCACCCTTCTACACCCTCACACTGTCACCCCCCCCCCCCCAAAATTAGTCACTTATTGTCGTTCCCTTCCCTGTGGAAAAAATTCCATACTCATCTTATCACACACTTTCTTCTCAAAATTTTGCGCCAATATTTAAAATGAGGCGAAATCCTCGGCGACCGGAAAAGACTGTGCTTGCTGAGAGGCCAATTTCCCGCCAAAACTGCACGTGTGTGACCATGCTTTGGCTGCTGTGCTGGGTGAGCGAGGAAATTGTTCTGGTGGCTTTATTCGACTGCAGTATTTACCAACAAACAACACAAAGCAGATAAGTTAATCAATTTAGATTTCCTACTGTCTTTGTAATATGACGAGTAATAATTTGCTTACGCCCATCGTGATTGAAGGTAAGTGTATGTATGTAACTAACTAAGTGAAGTGGTGGGACTAAACTGCTGCTCTGCTGATTCACCCTATTTTCGTTTTTACTAACATACTAAACACCGTGTATGTACGAAATACCAATTAGTTAGTCATGTACAGTAATGTATAGATACTAGATCGATAGCGTCGTGGTTTCGCCACGCCTCATTCCGATTCTATCCATTTTAAACTGTTACAAAACAGAGAAAGAGGGTAACAAGGACTTACTGAAATCTTCTTCATTTGATGGATGAGATAGGCTATATATTTTGCTATCATTTTTGCATATAATTTCTGTTTTCACTGTGTTTTAGATAGTGATTCTGATAATGAAGAGACAGAAGTAATAGGTAAACAATCCAACCCCACCAAATATGTGAACCTGTTTTTAATGCCTACCGTAAATCCTCAAGTGAGCCCCCAGGGGGCTTATTTGCAAAATCGAAATTTAGTCTGATTATTGTTCAATATTGAGCAAACGATGCAGCCAATCGATGAGGTTGTTGGTTTAAACTTGCTGCTATTTGCAATACATTTGCTAAACAACTTGTCTGGAAACTTGGGCTCAATATCCTTGCAAATGATTATCAAGATGAGGGCTTATTCGAGGGGATGGCTTATTCAGAGGTGAGGGCTTATTCGAGGATTTACGGTAGTGCCAATTGCCAAATAAGCAATGGTAAAATAGTCATCATGTTATCTATTTTGACCTTTGATGTGAATTTTCTTAATGATTTTTAGAAGATGACAATAGGGCTGATCTTTTGGAAAACCTTGCTAATGCTGTGGGGAATTTATCTCGTGACGTTCCTCTTGAATTCTCTTATGGAGGCATATCATACGAAATGCCTGCTCTCCCAGGGTTTCTTGTGCACAACTTTGGTCCCGTATCATTTCCATTAACAGCATCCACTGCTGAACAGCTCATACCTTTCTGTTCAAAGTATGTTTTTTGTTATAAGTTTATTGTTAAGTGCAATTTGATGTTTCTACAAATAATAATCACCAGAATAATTACTTTGATATACCCTAACCATAATGCGAAGCTGTGAGAACGAGCTTTTCAGGTTTCATTGCTGCAAACTAAGTCTACAGTTTTTAATTCGCTTACAGAGCACCCTATGGGAAAGGTATGGACACAGTCATAGACGAAGAAGTCCGAAAGACATGGGAACTGGGTCCTTCTTGTTTTTCAATAAAAAACCCGCAATGGGACAGTTCCATTGAATCTCTTGTATCAAATGTTGGTAATGTGCTTGGGTTTCATGGGAAGTCAGTCAAAGCTGTACTTTATAAATTTTTGCTATATGATAAAGGAGGACATTTCAAGGTTTGTTAGAGGAAAATTCATCTTAAATTGTTCCTTTTCACCACTTATTTTGTTACGCTTTGTTTTTAAACAAAGCTTTATGACAGTGTAAATAAGTTTGTACCAGGTATTTGTAAATACCCATCTTATTTGTTTTTCTTTTCAGGTGCACAGAGATACTGAAAAGTCACCTGGCATGTTTGCTACATTGCTAATTCAACTTCCATCTGAGTATAAAGGTGGGAATTTGCTTGTTCACCATGATGGAAAGTCTAAACGACATGATTTTGGTCAACAATCTGGTACTTCTCCATTTTACATCCACTTTGCTGCTCATTACTCTGATGTTCAACACGAAGTAGAAGAGGTTGTCGATGGCTATCGTTGCATATTGGCTTACAATCTATGCTGGACAGGTCCAAGCGAGCCACCAAGCCAGGCAAAGCTGCAAACAGCTGCGCAGGGCATGCTGAACTTATTGAATGATAGATGGAAAAACAGGCCAGAAGCTCTGATCTTTCCTGTGAAGCACATGTACAGTAAGGCTGGCTTGACAAATGGATCATCATCTCTTAAAGGTCACGATGCAATTCTGGCAAGTGTGCTCAAAAAAGTCAATGAGCTGATGCCAAAAGAGAAGTGCTTGTCATTTTATATCGCAAAAGCAGAGAAGAATAGGTCTAGTTATGGATGCGGTGGTGGTTATGGATGTTATGACATGGATTGGGAAGTATCTGACGAGCAGGATGAAATTACAGATTGGCAAACGTTTGAAGGATGTAATGTCTCATACCTTGATATGCTCAACCTGAATTTGAAAGAATGTGTTGTAAGCCAAGAATTTGATGAAGACGATTTTTGGGGGGATCCTGTTGAAACTGAGGAAGAGGGTTATACTGGTAATGCAGGACCAAACAAGGATGAAATATTTAATAAGTATAACACAATACCTCCATTTATTGTAATTTTTTTGTTTTATTTTCATTTCTCAACCCTTGTCTTGATGCAATTTTTTTCTTTGCAGATGTGTTATTGTTGCCATTAAAAAAGCTCAAGAGAAATGTCTAGTTAGAAAAAGTGGCTCTGTCTCACAAATAGCAGATCTGGCTTTTCAGCAGTGTATGGATGAAGATTCTGTCAATGAAGGTTGTGAAAACATAGAGTGGCTGATCAAAAACTGGAAATCGAAATCGTCACCATCATTGTCAGCAGGTTTGGCAAGCAACTTGGTGTTTAAGGCAACTTGGACACCAAAGTTGCCTTAAACTAGCATTATTTTGCAATAACAAGATTAATAATTGATGATTATTAACTTTCTATGCAGGAACTGTTTTTAAAGCTATTGCAGCATCAAGAAGAAAGGATCTCTTTCATCAATTTATTAAGGAAGTTGTCATTCCGATAACCTCTGTAACAATTGCAGATATTGTGGATGGGTTGATTGCTTGTGTGAAGACCTTCTGCTGTGAACAAGCGGACAGTAACTCGTGCATTGATTTACTCATCCAGATCATTAAAATAAAGTCATTGAGCAGTGCGTCAGCAACCATTAAGCTTCTGGCCAAAGTATCTGAACTGCAACTAGAGAACTTTACAGCAATATTTGAACCTTCCATGAACGAAATACACAAATGCATGGTCAATCTGAGTATTCATGATATAATTAAATATTTGTGTCTGATGATGATGACCTTTCCTGACAATGTGAAAATGTGCCTGCTGGATATGTTTACCAGGAAGTCGAGATCAAATATGAATGATTTTGTCAAATTGATCCCAATGGTTGTCAGTATCAAGGCAATGGAGCTGGCCGCACTGATGGAAATATTGTTGCCACTGCTAAAGCAGAACTGCTTGGCTCTTGGAGCCACAATGCTTGTTGATGTTATTGCATTGGTTATAAAAGCGATGCCAACCGACTCTGTGAGATCATTTACAGAACATCTTGTGGCAACTGTTAATAGTCCCTCAATACTGGAGTCTATTATCACTGGGAGTGAAGCAAGGTAAGATTGATATGACAAAGCAAATTCTGTTTTGAATTTCATGCTGAAGGTTGCAGCTTAATTTGTACCTTAACCTTGCCTGCAAAATTGTTCTGAGAGTACTCTTAGGTGCCTAATTGCCGTCTCCCCCCCTGCTTATTAATTTTTAAAATTTTTTCCAACCCCTCCCCCGCTCTTATTAGGACCCCCCGCTTATTAAATTTTTCAACTTCGCGTAAGTGACGCGTATTGAAAATTCACATCAGAGTATTCAAAATCACAAAATAAATGGATACCAGTCTTGCATAGACAAAATAAGATAAAAATTGAGTCATAAAAATCAACAAAAATCTACCCCCTCCCCCGCTAATTGGGACCCCCGGCAATTAGGCACCTAAGAGTAATTATTGGTTTTTCCAATGGCATTCCCAGATGGGATTAATTTTGGCAAATTGCCTTGCTCCTTCTTTATGATGCTGTTTCCTTTCCGTGCGCACTACATAAAACGTTGAGCCGCCCAGAACCATCTACAACCATCTAAACACACCTACAACGATCGAACAGCTCAGCACGTGTGATCACCAGGGCGCGCCTTATGCCCACGCCACTACATGGCAATTTTGTCCTGCTGCAATTTCACTGCCGAAAATCATCAAAAGCTTTTAAAAATCCCAATAATCTCATTATGCGCTCTCCTGATTCTAATCATCAAGTCAAAAAACAAATATCCAGTCCATCATATGAGGGAAGATCGATTCTTACGGAGAAAAAACCATATTCCCACTATGATGTCATAGTGGACTCGACCCAATCTTAAAAGTGTGTCACGAAAGTGTAAACATTAACGCTTCGTGAATCCAAAACTACTGATCAGTTTAAAAAATTTAAGCAGTTTCGGAATCAACACATTCTCGAACCTATTTTTTTAATCAATGAAAACAGCCGTGAGGCATAAAAACAGCCGTGAGGTATAGGGACATTTTCGGTCAAACATGTGTCAGTTTCCGAGTTTCGATTGGATTTCTTTTGTTACTCCGCTGTACTTGGTTGTAGAAAGCTGCAGATGGTGCTAGATGGTTCCATGTTTTAGTCATGTCCTTTCTCTCTTTTATTCATGTCTGGAAGAGTTTTTAGAGAGAGGGGTGGAGTGACAATAGATCATCTAACAATGTCTGCCAGTAATCCCTAAAAATACCCTTTTCTGGTTAAAACTGTTTAATCTGTTTTGCATGGTTAATTTAATCCAATCCAGTCTTGCCTCGCTTGGATTAAAATGTGCCATTGAGCCATGAATGGTTTGGCCCACTGATAAACATATTGATATGCGATGATTTCTTTTAAGGTTTGGAGCAGTTGAACTCAAAGGAGATGGTCTGAAGCCTCTTCTTGAAAGTAGAATAAAATGGCTGATCAGTGCTACCAGTAACGAACCGAAATTTTCATGGCGAATGCCCAAAGCCCACGTTCCTGGCCATCCAAAGGTTGAGCAGTTCCTCAGGGGACCAGAAGAATATTTCACATACACAAAGTTTAGGGGTGTAGGTCATGCAAGAAACTGGATTAGGAAACATTTTTCATCAGTGCGATATGGTGGTGGTGGGTGCTATTCAGCAAAAGCTACAGAAGGGGGCAGAGGCTCATCAACATTTGTTACCATCACAAAATCCCGAGATCAGTTCAACAAAGACACGGCAACGTTTAAGAAATACCAAGCCGAGTTAGCCAAGCTCAGGTCTATCATTAACATGTAAGAACAATATATGAATATATACTCTTTATAATTGATATGTTCTGTTTTTTTTTACATTGACATTTTAGCTAATTTGTTCTGTTTGTTGAAGTTAAGTAAATTTTATATTTTTGGGATTTTTAAATGCATCAGTTTTTTATGTTTATACATGTGTGTAATGTTTCTGAATTTTTACTTTTGCGCATGATGATTTGTTTTGCGGAGCAGTTTTTACTTTACTTTTTTACGTTTTTACAAATATATAAGTATATACTTTTTATAATTGATATGTTCTGTTTCTTACATTGACATTTTAGCTAATTTGTTTTGTTTGTTGAAGCTAAATACATTTTATATTGTTGGATTTTTAGATGCATAAATTTTTTGTGTTTATACATGTGTAATGTTTCCAGGGCCGGTTCCAGAAAATTTTCTTCGGGGGGTGTAAGCTCTTATGTACCGAGCAATTTAAAAAAAGAACCTTACCACAAAACCATATAAACTTTCGTAACATAATTTTACCGACCAAAAATCGAAATTTACCGAGTAAATCGCTAAAACTCAATTCTTGGGGGGTGTCACACCCCCCACCCCTCCCCCCCCCCCCCCATGGAACCGGCCCTGGATGTTTCTAAATTTTTGCATTCGCGCATGCTGATTTGATTTGCGGAGCAGTTTTTACTTGTCTCTTTTGATATTTTCAGTTTTCGTTTTCGAGCCGAAGTGTGAAACAAATAATGCGTGTAAATTAAAACGAATTCAAATTTTAGATGGCCAAGCAACTCTTCAAAAACAAAAGTTGAAGTCCTTGTTGTAAAGATGGTGAGAATTTGCGCGTGCGTACACTTAGGCGTACGCGACACGTAGTAGGCCATGTGAGAGAAGAGAATGAAAGAAAGAACGTTCTTCCGCAGTGCGAGTTGAGTTATTTGATTTGAAATGGATGCAATGGATTCATCGAAGATACTTTCGAGTTGTTCGAATAAGTTCTCCCAGGTCTCTGCTAAAAGGGACATGTTCTTAACAGACCCCGGCACTATGTTATCTGTCATGTTGGAGTGCACAAAACAAGTTTCAGAATTTCAAGATTCATGGAAGACGCCATTGGAATCTTCAGATGACCAATCCCTGGCAAAACCAGGTGCAGGATTGAGCTCACTCGCAACGCTGCGTCTTGAAAAGTTCGACTTGGAGCAAGTATGGCAAGTTATCAAGCTGAATAATGACTTTCTACTTACATCTAACCACTCTAAAGCAAGAGAGAACAAGAGAAATAGAATTCTGGGTCTCAGAAGAAAACGACAAGATGATGTTCCTCCATCGCCGCACCACGTGGCTCAAAATTTTGAACGGCCTAAGTCTGAAACGGCAAATGAAAACCCAAACATGGGCCTCCTCGAGGAAACAGAATCTGAGGAAATTGATGACGAAGAAATGATTGGCAATGAAAACCTGGAAGCTTATGAAAAGAGACAAAAAATGGCTCAGAAAAAAGGAAGACAGTCTGTGTTAGATGATGGGTTTTTCAATTTGGACGAAATGAACAAATTCCTGGATGAAGAAGATAAAAAAGAGCAGAAAAAATTACAGCTGGAAGATGAAAGTGATGACTCCATTGAAGATGATAACCTTGATGATGAAGGCTCTGATGGTACCTCGGATGAAAATGACAAAATGTTGGACAATGATGGGTATGTATATGAATGCAATGGGTATATTTTCCTGGCTTGGCTGGAAAGTTTGTACACTCCCCAGGCGATAATTGAGACGAGTGCCTTTCAAATCACATGTTCTTGACAGGCCAATGTGATATAAGCAATAGGAAAATACAACATAAAGTGATGTAATACTGTTTGATCAAAGCTGTGCATGCAGACTTGTTGGCCACGTGATGCAAACATTCCAGTCTGGGATAATGTAATGTATGAAGAGCATGGTCTAAAATGCTTTTCGTGTAATGCTTGCTTCAATGGTATGCCAAGAATAGGTTAAGTAGAAGTCAGCATAGGTTACGTGAATTAAATTTGAGGCAAACATGAACCATGGCTCATGCCACCCACCAACCACTTTTGACAGAAATTTTTATTGAACATACACCACCAACAATCTTTGGTTGCTACGTGAAGTGTACACTGGAGCACGGTAGCCTCACATGGGAATTTTGGAACATTGTCTGCTTGGATTTTAGTTGTGCAAAAGCCATTTTCAATTGCTCTCTTTCTCTTTTTGTACCCCTACCAGGATCTGCAAAATTAAGATAGCTTAAAGGTGCTAAACTTGCATGGTGCTAAACTACAAAGATTTGTTTGCAAAATTATGAAATGAATTCAAACATCTATTGAAATATGAAATTGATTTAGATTAACTGATGCTTTAAGATTGTCATGGTCTTGTTTTATCAAGTTGAGTCAAGGTCTATGCAAAATCATGTTTTCATTATGTTTAGATCAACCACAGCAGAAAATTTGTCAAATGCAAGAAACATCAAGTTTGCTGAATATTTTGACATGCCAGATTTTGTCAACAAAGAAAAGAAGAAAATTGTCAATTTTGAATGTTCTGACGAAGGAAGCGATGATGGTTTTGGGGATGACGGATCGGCTCAATCAGATGATGACTCAGCATCAGACAATGCCAATGATGAAGAAGAAGTTAATAAAGAAGAAGATACAGAACAGTCAAAATTTGAGACAGACACTAAGAAGGTAATTGTTTAGCTAGGTTGTTTGAGCTATTTATGTTGAAATATAATGAATCAATGGCCACATTTGAAATTGGTTTGTTATTTTTTATTTCATCATTTGATGTTTGAAATTCAAATTCAATGACAACTCTATGCTAATTTTATGTGGCATGATGGAAGATTTTGTGGGGGAAGTTTTAGTTGCCAACTTCCTAAGAATCAGGAAGTTGGCAACTATCCTGTTTCTTATGCGTTTCATGACAACTGTGAGTGTGTTTCATAAGCTATCCCCAAAGTCACCAGCTTTGCTTTAAAGTAGAATTCAAATAGAAATAAGCTCTATTTGAAAAAATCAAATCATTAACTTCCCCGATTCTCATACACATTATGGCAAATGTGAATCAAGTTTAAGAACCAGGGGAAAAACCAAAATGATGTACTTTGACCAAATACTTTGACAACCTGAAATAAAACTGATCTTATGATGCACTGTTATATTTCAGATGAAGAAGGTAATCAGCATTCTTGAAAAAGAAAATCTGGGAAAGAAGTCTTGGCAAACTGTAGGAGAGGTTTCAGCATCAAAAAGACCGAAGAACAGTTTATTAGAAGAGCATCTTACATTTGATCAACATGTAGTAGGAGGTAGACATTTTATCTTCTAGTGATGCTAATCTAATATTAATGCGAAATAGTTAATGTGGTATTTTAAAGCTAATTTCCTTCAGATGAATTTGGTTCATTCTGTAGTTTTGTTTTATTGTGATATAATACAGTAGTTTTTCATGCTTTTTGGTGGTTGTTGAAACATTAATACATGATTTTGTTTTTGCTTCAGCTCCAACTATTACAGAGGAAACAACATTGACTTTAGAGGATCTGATAAAACAGAGAATAAAAGATGAGGTTAAAATTATTGAAATTTTTTTGCTTTTTGCTGTGCTTAACATAAGCCAATTAAAATGTACATGTTTGATTTACTTGTGATCCATAGACATCAGGTTTACTACCTCTTCTAGCAATTTTCAAGAAATTTCCTTTTTAACAGATAAATCAATCACAATAACAAATCAATAACTCTGTTTCTAGGCATGGGATGATGTCACACGAAAGGTTAAGCCTGTCGAGAAACCCTTTGAGTACAAGAAAAGATTAGAGCTTGATCAGGAAAAAAGTAAAATTGGTCTCGCAGAAGTATATGAAAAGGAATATATAAAGCAAGCAGAGGTAGCAATATCTTTGCAATAATGAAGTCCACCATTGTACTCAATTAGCTATTAGAAAATATCTAATGAGGTCATTTTGTCGTTGTTTTTGTTTTAAAGAATGATTTGATTTTAGGACAAGAGTGATGACGAAGAAAATCCTGCACATGAAGAGATCAGGACAATGATGAATGGGCTATTTGCGAAATTGAATGCTCTTTCCAATTTCTGTTATACGCCAAAGCAGGTAATTACCAATATATACGATTAATAATACTGAATTGTTTCATATTTTACTGATGTGAAAATTGATGCCTGTGGCTTATAGCTACGTTAATCAAGAGCTATCACAAGGCAAGCCAAAGAAGCAACGAATGTCGTGTTAAATACTAGAAGTAGAATATTCATGTGACAATCCTTTTTCGTACTGTCTGCACATATTCAATTATAATGAACTGAACATATTGTTTTGGTGCGGCTTTAGAACATCAAGTATTCTGGTCGAAACAATTGAAATCTATAATCGACTGTAATGTGCAGCTTGAGAAATTATTGTGTGTAATGATCTTGAATAATTGTTTTTGCAGCCAAAACCTGAATTGAAAGTTGTGTCGAACCTGCCTTCGCTGCAGATGGAAGAATGTATGCCAGTTACAACAAGCAATCACCAAATGCTTGCACCTGAAGAGATACATGATAAAACACGGGAAGAGGCTAAGGGTGAAACGGAGAAGACGACAACTGATAAAAAACGCGAAAGGAGAGAGAAAAAGGCGAAGAAGAAACAGAAATTGAAGGCCAAGGAGAAGGCTGCTAAAACTTCAAATGGTTCACTGCACAGCAAAAAGGCAGCATTGAAGAAACTTGCCAATACCGCGAAAATATCAAGTGGAGAAAAGAGTATAAAGGATAGTTTGAAATCAAGCAGTAAGTTTTTTGATAAATTACAAGAGAATATTCAGCAACAACTTAAGGGAGACGAAAAGCCAAAGAAAAATAAAGTCAGGACGACAAATGCTTTACACATTAAATTATAAATCGTTTCATGTATCATTGAGGTTTTTATGGGCTATCTGATTCATTTTAAAATAGCCAACATTGCATAGAGTTTTGCCGAGCAGAGTTCGAACCCTGTTGTGTTATGATGGTTTATATGTTGCTTTCGAAGCATAAGGGATGCGTATGCAATATCCATGAATAATTATGATACTTCAATGGGGCTTGAACTTTTCCATATATTGCTGAATATAGATTTATCATGCCATTCCAATCCAATGTTTTTGGTGAAATTTTCTATTTTTGTCATTCACAAACCCTTTTAGCTGCCAGCTTTTATGCAACAACTTTTATAAAAAATTGTTACGGTGAATACAGATCGCATTGTATGAGTTTGAAACCTGACGTATTCTAATTTTTAATTGTTATTTGGAAGTAGAAGGCATAAAAGGACTAAATAAGAAATAATAAAAAACATGTCTTATTTCCATTTTTATGCTTACAAATATGAGTAGGTTTCGAACTCTTCACCAACTCTTTTATTTCACCCACCCACCAACCCCGTCGTCAGTCATTTTTATGCAAAGATCATTCCATGTGTACAGATGGAATGATTTTTCAGATGGTTTAATTGCTACTATAGAAAATTGAAGTTTTTAGAGGGAATCTCAATGGATTCCTTTTCTCAAAGGAAGGCTCATCTTGCATGCTAGACAATGTTATTGATTTTTGTCTTTATCGATGACTTTGAATGATTGGTTGTTGTTTTGTCATGACTGGTCCTCTTTTGTATCGCAAGAGATTCACGGAACGTTTTAACATCTGATTGGATTATTCAGGTAAATAGCATATTGTCTCATTCTTTTCACTGTGGCTCATCCAAATATGGAGCTATCACATGGTATGCTTTGTGCCCAGCTTCACTGATTGGAGAATGTAAAGATCTTTGGTTTCTTGTTTTTCAAGTCATCATTGGTCCATGATTGCAAAACATGCTCGGCTACATTTTGAAAATTTTCATCGGGGTGCCAAAACTTCAATGGACCTAATTTCTGGTAAGTTTCTTCTAGCCTTTACTTTATTTACAACTTTGTCTCGTTGCTTGTGCTTTATTTTTAGGAATCTATAAATGATTATTTTAGCCAAGAGTTTCAAACTTACACAATTTTAAGCCACGCCATTTTAAAATATAGAGCTCTCTCGCCTTGAATTTGTCGCTACCGAAGGATCTGTGAATAGTTTTGCCTAAAATATATACAGTCAAATCTGCATAGTTCGAACTCGTATATTTCGAACATTATCTAACTCGAACGAACTTCTCTGTCCCTTCAAGGATCACTAATGAACCAATTCTTATGAAACAAACCTCTATAATTCGAGCTTTTTGTAATTCGAACATTTTTACGCTTTCCCAGGGTGTTTGAATTAGACAGATTTGACTATACCAAAATTAACTTACACTGTAATTGAGTTACCATTATAACTATAGCTGCTTGTGAGGATTTAATTTACTAACGGAACTTTGAATCACATCGTTTAATGTTTCGTTCTAGCAAGTTATGAACCAGCGATTGATTGCTTGGCCTTCAACCAAAGTCACTTGCTTTATTCTTCCGGAAGAATTTGGATTGAATGAGTCAGTCCAGGTTGAAAGTTAAATCAGAAAGCCAGAAGTGAGGAAGACCTGTAAAAGGGGATAATATCAACCAAATAGCCAATGCATCATCATGGTATTTGTAAGTCTTGCAAATTTTAACTTATATGTTTTGAATACTGCTTATTGAACGTCAATCTACTTCGCTTTGCGCCATATTATAATAAGAGTGTGACTTGCTAGCGGAAAATAATCCACCTCCCGGCCTAATGTTCTATTTGCCTATGTGCCAGCACTGCCATTATTCTTCACGGAGTAACCAGCTTTTATACAAATCCCTCGAGAGATTTGACGGCACAAGTTCGAGCCCTGGTGTACTCTCATTTTTAATTGTCGGTTTGGAGAGGTAAAATATTGTAAAATGCAAATTCAAGTTAACTTGTTTGTAATTTCAAAAATATATTTTTTTCTATTTTTAAGGTTCAGAAGGGCTCGAACTTTTGCGTACCCAACCGATTGTAACTTATCAGATATTTCATTTCAAACTCTTAGTCAACTCTTCTATTTCACCCACCCTCCTACCCCATCATTAGCCATCCTTTATGCAAAGTGGACAGATTTAGGAACATGAGTTCGAACCCTGTTGCATGCCATGGTTTAATTGCCAGATGTTTTTCTAGAAAGAACCTTTTTGGGTTCCTATTCTCAAAGGAAGATCTATCTCGAGTGCATGTAGGCAAATTAATTGATGACAAACAATGGCATTTGTTTTGTCATGACTTCTATTGTTTGCACCACAAAAGAGTCATTCAACGTGTCACAATCTGATTGGACTGTTCAAATTATTTAGCTTGTTATTCGTTATCTTTTAGTATGAATTATCCAATCATGAAGCTATGACATGGTATGATTAGTGCCCAGTCTCACTGCGTGAAGAATACAAACATGCTTGGCAGTGGTTTTTCGTTTTTATCAAATCAACTCGTCATTCATTCACGATAGATGGATAAGATAGACGCCACGGCCATCTTGTGAGAAAAGTCAATCCTGTTTTTTAAGCATTCATGGGCCTAACATTAGGTAAGTTTCAGCTTTCACATTATTCACAGCTTGCTTTTATATCCTATGTTGCTTTTATTATTCACTCTTCATTTCAACCAATTTATAACCGATTATTTGGGCTGAAAGTTTTACATGAATCAGAAATTTAGACTACGCCATTTTGAAAGCCTTCATTTTTCGTGGCTCGCCTAGAACCATCACAATTTAACTTCCATTCCGCAAGAATTTACTGACTGTCTTGTGTGGTTGCGAAGTTGATTTCATTTTGTCATTTTTTTATTTTTACTGAACTATAATCTTCTATTCCAGTCAGCGATAATTCAAGTTTCAAACAGATAGAAAAAGAAGTAAGCAAAACATGCAAAAGAAGATCGCGAGAACTCGAACATCCATCAGTCTTGCATTAGTAAGTCTTTAATCTTTAATAATCTTTAATGACTGGGATGGCCGAGTGGTTAGATTGCTCAACCCTTGTTCAAAGGGTTGTGAGTTCGAGCCCACCTTCAGACCTGTCATATAAAGTGTGAGGAGAGAATTTGCCAGCTCTCTGTTATTCTAGGCAAAAGGCAGAAGGAATCACGAGGTGTGGTCACATCGAGAGGAAGGACCAGGGTCACACTGCTTCGATTAGTCTAGCCTTTCAGTGGGCCCTTTGTGCTTAGCACATAAACCAATACCTTACGAAGATAGTAAGCGTATTTGCCTATCAACCAATATCAACCAATCTACCTTTATCTCTTTAATAAAATCTATAAAAAACATGTGAAATTTTGTTGCTTATGAACTTAATGCTTTCAAGGTTGAATTTAATAAATTTATATTTACATTAACATCCCGCGTATAGGAACCACCCGCTTTTAAGAACTTATAGCGTAAAATATCAGTATTTCTAGATATTTCGTCATGTCATGGTGAAGTTTTTGCTCTGTTTCAATTAAAAATTATTCGAAAGCTTACCAGTTGTAAAAATTTAGATTAATGCAGCTTTAGACCACCTACTCAAAAGTTGATTTTTGAAAATACTTTTTATTGCTAAGAACAAATACAGGCCTATGTAAAAATCTAGGTTTTTATATGCGGGTTTTTACTGGATGTTATTTTCACATATTTTGACATTTGAAATAAACAATTATTTGTTTAGATTATCCTGGTCAAGCTGACGTGCTCCAACTTGAGGACATGGTTGCCAAGCTGTTCAAGCTGATCATTTGGCCATCTTCTTACTGCCAACTTAGCCCACAGAAAGATAGAGCCATATCATAAGCAGCTATTTATTCCTGTCGTTGAAAATTTGTTGCGTAAGTTTTTATTAGTTTTTACTGTTATCAGAGTTGCATTCTGAAATTTTTTGAGTATTGTATTTTAAATTTTTATTTTTTTTTTCAGGTAAAATGGTTCATTACATCGCGAAGAAAGAAGACAACAGAGTGAATTGAAATCAGGAAGATAGTTCGACTTATATTAATGAAATGTCTCATTTTTTTCATTTTCTCTCGTTCTAATGTAGATTGGTAACATTTAGGTAGGGGGGTATAATAGGTAGGGGGTATAATAGGCAGGGAGGGTTGCGAGCTAGGTAGAGAATGCACTTTCTTGCATACTCTAGGAAGAATGGAGATGGAGTAGAACTGGGGAAAAGGTTGTTTAAGGTGTTTGGGGTGCTTTAAGAGTAGTTGCTCCTTTTTAGTCTTCTTCTCTTAAACCTTTTCTCGCAGCTTACGTTAAACCATTTGCTTTCCTCTGTCCCATCTTCCATTCTCCTTTCCCACTATCTCTCTTTCCCTCACTCCATTCTCCTCCCTCTTTCCTTCCTTCCACCCATCCGTCTTCCTTTTCTACATTCTTCTCCACCCCCTCTTTCCCTCTCTCCGTCTCTCAATCCATCCATCGTCCTTTTCTCCATTCTTCTTTCCCCTTCCCTCAATCCCATCTATCCTCCTTTCTTCCATTCTTCTTTCCCATTCTCTCCCCGTCCCCTTTTCCCAAACAGCCGCTGCGCATTGCTTGAAGAAGGACACGAGAAAAAACCATGGCACAAATAATTATATGAAACAAAGTCCAAGAAAGTCTTTTTGTTCCAATCTTCCATACTTTTCTTTATTTTCATGACGTGTTGAGCTTGATTGCTGAAAAAACATAAACTTGCTTTAGTATAATGTAATTGGGAAAACAAATTTCTGCCTGAGAAAAAAATTAGAATAGACAATTTTACGAAACAGCGTATTCAACGAAGCTAGAATTTTATGCTGCTGCAATGGCGCAGCAGACTGCAAAATTGCTTCAGTTCGAAGCCTGGTACATTCTACTTTGCCTTTTATCATTAAAAATAAACTATATTTAATTTTGGAGCCAAGATTAATGTACAAGTTGCCAAAGAGCAACAGTTTAAGATTAAATAGATTTTGTTGAAATAGAGTGAAATAGAAACTATGAAGAAAATGGTTAGCTTCATTAACTACGAAAGAGGCTAAATCAAAACTTACGAAATAAATGTCAAATAAAAGGTAAAGATAACTTCTATGTCACGCCACGTACTGCATTCCTTCGAAACTAAACTTGAAATAACACGAGACGATAGTCAACGGACCATGAACAATGTGGTAGCGAAATGTCTTTGGGCTTTGGCCAGAAAAATATCAATGAATATTTATTGAATAAAAACATGCAAATATATGAAAACAACATTCAGAATTTATGGACGCAAGTTTATGAAATTCAACCTCAAATTTTTCAGAGAGTGCAACAAAACTTTACTCCAAGCTTATGTTGCTTTTAATTCCCTCAATCAAATTAGGTGATAGCAATTTGAGAAATGGAGAGTCAAATGAAGATGGCTCGAGGTTTGAAAAATGTAGACATTCAAAATGGCGTAGTCCGAAACTCTGATTCATATAAAGCATCCAACCCAGATAACAGATTAAAAATTGATGGAAATAAAGAGTCTTAGGCAAAGAATTAAGACCAGGCTTGAATAAACTTACCAAATGCTAGGCCCATGAATGTTTCAACATCAGATTGACTTTTCTCACAAGATTGCCGTGGCGTGTATCTTCTCCATCTATCGTGAATTAATGACGAGTTGAAAACGAGAAACCACTCCCAAGCATGTTCATATTCTTCACGCAGTGAGACTGGGCACTAATCATCCATGTCATAGCTTGATGATTGGATAACTCATACTGAAAGATAACGAATAACAAGCTAAATAATTTGAACAGTCCAATCAGATTGTGACACGTTGAATGACTCTTTTGTGGTGCAAACAATACGAGTCATGACAAAACAAATGTCATTGTTTGTCATCAATTAATTCGCCTACATGCACTCAAGATAGCTCTTCTTTTGAGAATAGGAATCCAACAAGATTCTTTCTAAAAAAACTCTCTGGCAATTAAACTATGGCATGCATGCAACGGGGTTCGAACTCATGTTCCTAAACCTGCCCATATGGAATGATCTTTGCATAAAGGATGGCTAATGATGGGGTTGGAGGGTAGGAGAAGTAGAAGAGTTGACTAAGAGTTGGAAATCAAATATCTGATAAGTTACAATCGATTGGGTACGCAGAAGTTCGAGCCCTTCTCACTGCAACAATAAAAATAGAAATAAAATATCTTTTGAAATTATAAACAAGCTAATTTGAATTTTCATTCTACAATACTTCGTATCCCCCAAAGAACAATCAGCTAATGTGTTTTGAATATAACAAATAATCAATTGCATTGTAATGAGGGAATAGAATGAAACATATGCAGAAGGGTGGAAGGCAGACGACAATATAAACGAAGATTAAGACATGTAAAAGTGACAAATATATTTATTAAATTTTGATACATATTAAAACTGAGCAATTAGTCCGCACAGCTTGGTACCCAAATGTCTTTGGTTGGAACATCGTTAAGTTTGGCCGGAGTAACTTGAATAAATTATTATTGATTTCAAATATAAAGTATTTATGGAGATAACTTTTAGCTTTATCAACGCTAAACTTGGAAGCTGTTGAATTTCAAAACGAAATGATCCTAATATTACTCTAAATCACCTTAAACAGATTTAATAGAGTAGACTCAAGCCATCCATTGTGCTGTTAAAGTTTTAGAAGGGGTGGAGTGGAGACGGTACAAGACGAGAAGATACCACCATTTGTGGTTTGAAGAGAAAAGAATGAGTATTATTGGAAAACAAATGTCGTGCTCATGAATTAGGTTGTTATGCAACTTACCAGTACAGATAATTCCAACTTGGACGCCTGGATTGATATGATCTTTTATAGGCTTTTTTTACTTCTTTTCTTGTATTCGGACTCAATCCTCAACTTGGGCTGTGACTGGCTGAAAAAAACAAAACAAACGAGATTGCTTAGCAACCAAGAAAATATCGAGGCAGTACGGCCAGCCTCCTTTTCAGCTAACCACGCTGGACGGCTCGGCCAACCCAAGGGAAGGGATAGTAATATTATTATGTCATATTGTCAAGTGAAATATTCTAAATTTTAGCCCTACTTTGATAACAAAGTTTGCATGTAAACTTAAGCCAATATGTCAAAAACTTTGGATTATGAGACAACCAAATTGTTATTGTGTTGAAAAAAGCCGGGTTACATTTATGGGGAACTTGGTGGTTTTGAAAATAGGCCATAAAAACGTCAAACACTGCAACTGCGTTGAAAAAAATCGTTAACATTTTCCAATTTGCATCAGCCACTTTCCTTCAAACAACGGGGCCATACTTCGCCAAGATAACATAAGAAAACCAAGATGGCCTAACTAACTCGAGGCTGTTTACTGGTTGAGTTGATTTTAATTAATTCATATTGCATTTTTATTGATATTAGGTGTACGTTGTTAATCTGTGATATGCTGCAAATGTTGGCCGAATCATCTAAAATAGTTGGCCGAAATGACGCCTGGCCGAAATGACATGCTACCAGATTAATTGTTGCTGTTCGAGCTACCAAATCAAACGATAACAATTCAAGATCCTGTCAGCTTATCCTTGAGCAGCATAAATTAAAATGGTAATTTGGCAAATTTTAAACCAACGGTCGTATTATCAGCAAGAATTTCAAAGAGCCTTCGATAGCGCCAAACCAAATGCAAGACGTGCAAAATTATGTATTCAACAAAATGGCGTAGAAAAATATTTGAAGCTTCTGGTTGAGATGATATTCAACTATTAGATTCATAAAAATAAAGAGCCTAAAGGTGTAAACAAAGTAAAGGATATAACTTACCAGAAATTAGGCCTATGAAACCTTTGGCATCGTGGTTGAATTTCTCATTCTCGCAAGGTAATGAAAGGACTTACTACACTACTTGAAAAAACCAGAAACAAGAAACCACTCCCAAGCATAAATGAGACTGGGCACTTACCATATCCATGTCATTGGCCCAAATTTGGAAAATTAGAGTAAACGGAAGTGAAAATATGTTAATTTATCTAAATAACACTATCAGACTTTGAAACATTCCGTGAAATACATGATAGGGAGTTTTCTGACGTTAGACTTGAAGCAAATGAAACGCTGGGATATGCAATGCTGGGATTCCCAGGGGCAACGAAAAATGAACAATGAATTGACAAGCCAAAACATGTAACTGCCGGGCAGGGGGAGTCGTCACAAGAACGGGGGCTTGGAAAAATGTTTAAAATTTAATTTGCGGGGGGACGGCAATAGGGCGGCACCCAAGAGTAAGTAAAACTATGATTTCAATTTACCGGAGCAAAGTATAAAAAATGAATCGCTTAAATAAAAAAACACAAGCAAATGAAACGAATAAAACAATTATTGTTGGCCACGTACTGAAATACCAAAGCAACAGCTTTGAAAGCAAAACGAAACTAAATTTCGCAACGCTCAATGATACGAAATGATAACAAAAAAACCATTTAATAGGTTAGGGAATTCTGAATCACGCTACAAATGTGCGATTTACCTTGAAAATACAATTATGTCAAATGTCGCCAAATACAGTAATACAATGAAAACATAATTATAGCGAATTATGCCAAATATGGTAGCTAATACCATAAAAAACGATTCTACCAAATCTTGCCAAATAGCTGCGGTACTACCATTAAAAATACGATTATACCAAATTATACAAATACGGTAATGCCATAAAAAACGATTATGCCAAATTATACAAAATACGGTAATGCCATAAAAAACGATTATGCCAAATTATACAAAATACGGTAATGCCATAAAAAACGATTATGCCAAATTATACAAAATACGGTAATGCCATAAAAAACGATTATGCCAAATTATACAAAATACGTTAATGCCATAAAAAACGATTATGCCAAATTATACAAAATACGGTAATGCCATAAAAAACGATTATGCCAAATTATACAAAATACGTTAATGGCATAAAAATACGATTATACCAAATTATACCAAATACGGTAATGCCATAAAAATACGATTATACCAAATTATACCAAATACGGTAATGCCATAAAAATACGATTATGCCAAATTATACCAAATACGGTAATGCCATAAAAATACGATTATGCCAAATTATACAAAATACGGTAATGCCAAAAAAATACGATTATGCCAAATTATACCAAATACGGTAATGCCATAAAAATACGATTATACCAAATTATACCAAATACGGTAATGCCATAAAAATACGATTATACCAAATTATACCAAATACGGTAATGCCATAAAAATACGATTATGCCAAATTATACAAAATACGTTAATGCCATAAAAAACGATTATGCCAAATTATACAAAATACGGTAATGCCATAAAAAACGAGTATGCCAAATTATACAAAATACGTTAATGGCATAAAAATACGATTATACCAAATTATACCAAATACGGTAATGCCATAAAAATACGATTATACCAAATTATACCAAATACGGTAATGCCATAAAAATACGATTATGCCAAATTATACCAAATACGGTAATGCCATAAAAATACGATTATGCCAAATTATACAAAATACGGTAATGCCATAAAAATACGATTATGCCAAATTATACCAAATACGGTAATGCCATAAAAATACGATTATGCCAAATTATACCAAATACGGTAATGCCATAAAAATACGATTATGCCAAATTATACAAAATACGTTAATGCCATAAAAAACGATTATGCCAAATTATACAAAATACGGTAATGCCATAAAAAACGATTATGCCAAATTATACAAAATACGTTAATGGCATAAAAATACGATTATACCAAATTATACCAAATACGGTAATGCCATAAAAATACGATTATACCAAATTATACCAAATACGGTAATGCCATAAAAATACGATTATGCCAAATTATACCAAATACGGTAATGCCATAAAAATACGATTATGCCAAATTATACAAAATACGGTAATGCCATAAAATACGATTATGCCAAATTATACAAAATACGGTAATGCCATAAAAATACGATTATGCCAAATTATACAAAATACGAGCATAAAAAAATGCCAATAACAAAATACGTTAATGCCATAAAAACGATTATGCCAAATTATACAAAATACGGTAATGCCATAAAAAACGATTATGCCAAATTATACAAAATACGTTAATGCCATAAAAAACGATTATGCCAAATTATACAAAATACGTTAATGGCATAAAAAACGATTATGCCAAATTATACAAAATACGTTAATGCCATAAAAAACGATTATGCCAAATTATACAAAATACGGTAATGCCATAAAAAACGATTATGCCAAATTATACAAAATACGTTAATGGCATAAAAATACGCCAAATTATGCAAAATACAGTAATGCCATAAAATACGATTATGCCAAATTATACCAAATACGGTAATGCCATAAAAATACGATTATGCCAAATTATACAAAATACGTTAATGCCATAAAAAACGATTATGCCAAATTATACAAAATACGTTAATGCCATAAAAAACGATTATGCCAAATTATACAAAATACGTTAATGGCATAAAAAACGATTATGCCAAATTATACAAAATACGTTAATGCCATAAAAAACGATTATGCCAAATTATACAAAATACGGTAATGCCATAAAAAACGATTATGCCAAATTATACAAAATACGTTAATGCCATAAAAAACGATTATGCCAAATTATACAAAATACGTTAATGGCATAAAAAACGATTATGCCAAATTATACAAAATACGTTAATGCCATAAAAAACGATTATGCCAAATTATACAAAATACAGTAATGCCATAAAAATACAATTATGCCAAACTTCACAGTTCAAACTGTAAAGGCAATTTCAAAGTAAACGTGTCAAAGTAAAAAAATCATATTGTCAAGCTTAGCTCCTTCTCAGAGTGAAAAGTGCTGCTTTAATTTTCATCTTGATGAATCTGAAGATACCCGTGTCCAGTTCATCAACTTCATCGCTGCCGTTCTGGTTCAAAAATTCAAGGATAGAAGTGAGATTCATTGATGCCAGCTCTATCTTATCTTGGGCACGATTACTGTCGCTTTTTCTTAGCAATTCCGCAAAACATTCTTCTTCGAATCTTCGAATATCGGATCGTCCATCGCGCGTTGGGAAAAATTCTGAAAGAAATTGCAATGACGTGATTATTAACGAGTCAAAAAAATAGTTGCTTTGAAAACTAACTAATGAGAATATTGTTGCTCTCCGAAAATCACTAAGTTGTCCACCCTGCAAAAGAGGTGGGGGGGGGGGTATAAGAAGTTCCAAATAGCTAGGTAAACAGGGCACTCAAAGGTATTAGATACATTCTCGCCTACTAAACATGGAGTAAAAATCTTGCTTGCGAAATTTTGCAAGTGAACAAAAAATGGTCGATTTGAGGTAAATGATAAGATGGAACTTGCACTTGGGTCATGCGAGTCACCCATTGAAAAAGGCTTTCTATTCTCTGTCATGCGCAATGACAAAAAACCAACAACAACAACAATTGGTCCCTGCTAATTGCAATGTTCTCCAAAAAGGGATTTGAACGGAAAGAAATATGATCAACTACATTGCTGTTCTGTGTGGAATTAAATCAAGTAATATAAACAATGGTATTGAAATAATGCAAAAGTCAGAGATGGATTGCTGAACACTGCACTAATGAGTTAGCTACAAAGAGGAGACCTCGAAGTAACTCAAATTGCAAGAAGACAAGTGTATGGGACAATGCCTACAGATGTTGAGGGGCTAAAAACTTAAAACTTACTCATTTCATTGCGTTCTATAATACCACGACATGGTATATGACAACACAGATTGCACAGCAAAATAAGATGGCTTATAAGCACAAAAGGGGGAGGAAGTATTGGCCTTCTGTAATATTCCAAGAGCTGGTAATAACGTTGAACTTTCCAGACTTCGTCCGACTTTGCTTTTACATCTTCATAAGTGCTACTGTTTGAAGAACATCAAAAACATGTTACAAATACTGTGACAAATAACCCACATTACACTTTCCATAAATTGAAGTCATCAAATTTGCTGCACTTTTAAGCCTTATTGGCATTCTTATTGACATTAACGTTGCAAAAAACTGCGGGTAGCAAAATTTTGCAAAAGTGAAAGAAATGAGTTGCAGAACAAAATGGAGACAAATGGCTAGACTAGATCAATGTTTTGGCGACAATGACTTACTTGAAAATAGCAATAAGCAAATTCAATAGTAGGATGTTAGCCACAAGCATATAAAAGGCCATGAGAATTGACACTATTGGCTCAGCGTATGCGTTGTATTTTTTGGTGTTGAAAAGTGTTTTCGAGCCTAGAAAACATGTTCAAATTATGGATTAAAATGAATTTTCGATGCTAATTTATGCATTGTTGTGCCGGGCAGGAGGAGTCTTAACAAGAAGGGGGGCTTGGAAAAATGTTTAAAAATTAATTTGAGGGGGGAAGGCAATTGGACACCCAAGAGTAAGTAAAACTGATTTCAATTTACCGCAACAAAGCATAAAAATGAGTCGCTTGAATAAATATACAACAACATCGATCCATCTACTCACCAGTTAATAAATGTTCTTCGTGCAAGAACAATTCTCCGTACGTTTGCCAATAAGGAGTAAAAAAGACCCCAGCAATTGCTGCCCATGAGAATGGTGAAACAGGATGCAATAATGCTTGTCTTGCGACACCATACGCAAAGAGGAAAACGAACATGATGAACAAAAAGTAGAGTAAGTCTTTAACCTGAAAAATGAAAATGTATTCTCGTATTTTAATACACGAAGACCCCATCTACAAAAATGCCCACAAGAGGGCAAGGGATTGCTGCAAAATATTTTGAAATTTGTCGTATGAAATCAACTCTAGCTTCAAGCTTCTTGATGAGAAAAAATGATCATGCTAGTAGAAAGTGACTTACCATCCTTCCAATCATGAGAACGTATGGACCAAGATGCTGGTTGAATGAGAAAATTTCCAACAGCCGAAAAATCCAAAGCATTATATCAATAGACCAGATAACGTGGCCAGCACCTATCGTGAAAGTGAACAAACGAAGGCCAAGTCCAACGTAGAACAACACAATTGCAATCCCATCACAAATGTTCCATTTACTTTGGCTCCATTCGTGAAATTTTCCATTCAGCTGTTTCAGTTCTGACTGGAATAGCTGAAAAATAAAACAAAGAAAAATATAGTCTTCTCTGATTCAAAAATTCTAACACAATAATATATTTGGGATGATACAAAGAAAAAGCCTCTATGTAATTGTGAACTTATAATTGATTGATTATTGACTGAATAACATGTGACCTGTCTGATTTCTTCAGTGGTGAGAGATACAACAAAAACAATAAGAACAATTTCCATGATTTGCAGCTCTTTGGTTTTCTTCCCAAGCACGACGTAAGTGAAGATTCCAAGAAATACCAAGTATGACAACTGCAAGGAAAACATTATAAAGATAGTTTATCATAACTATCTCAAATAATTATCCGTAATACATTAGAAAGACACGTAGATTTACATTGAAAAGGAATATTTTCATTGCGACGTGGTGCTCGTTTGTTAGCTGTGTAAGTTTTATTGTAACTCTCTTTTAAAAAATTATCTTCACTTACAACATTTCCCCAAAATTTGGTTATCGGGGCTGAGTAGAATTCCCAGATTTTTTCCCACCATTTTAGGGCACGATCTGGCTTGGAATTTTCACTCTTCGGGGTTGCAACAGCGAGAGAACTTTTTACAACTAACATCATTGCATTACTGAAAAATCAAATATAAACATTGGTCATTGGTGAATTTTGCACTTTTAGGCCCTGTTCACGCAATACCGTTTTCATTTTGATCCGTTTACGATACTGTATTCAAACGGAAACGATTGAAAACGGTGCATTCCGATCCGTTTTTGCGTTTTCCAATGAGAACGCTCTGGAAGTCAGGTGTACCATTTTCATTCGACACACCGTTCTCAATTTGGGCTTCGTGTTAACGCATGAAACGCAAAAACGAAACCTAACTATATTCAATGTGTATGTCCTCATGGACAGAAATCAATTCTAACTGCACGAATGGTAATGAAAATGAATTAAATAAAAACTCACTCCACTGCATGACCATTTTCAACAATAGATCCAGAGAGTTCTTTTTCATCATAAGCCTTTTTTCGGACTTCAGACTTGCGTTTGAAGTGTAATGCCAAGATCAAAGGTGGAATAATCATGCATGTAATTACCTGAAACAAATTTTAAAATAAAGGTTATCTATTCAGTTAAAATTTGCAAGAAAGAGTAGCTGTATAAGACTGATTAATAAAGTTGCAACTAACTTTTAATGGCCTATAAGCTCTCAACGAGAAAGCACTGGTCCATTTATCCGCTACTATTTTCTGGCAACAACTGTGCGCTAACAATTCTGAATTATGTTTGTTAGCTGCTAGGTCAAGACAACTAGAGTTTCCCCAGTTAGGCAACTCGCAAGTGAGAAGTTGGTAAGAGCGAACGTCTTCTATTGACGAAAACGTGTCCAGTAATGAATGGGCGTGGTTCTTGAAATCTCTGAAAATAAGAATGCAAACAAATGAAGCAAAATCTATATGAATTTGCAAAAAAATAACAAAATACATAAATATCTACTCACTCTCCGTTAGCTTTCAATGATTTCACAATGTCATCGTTCAAACCAAATTCGTCAGCTGCCATTTCAAGGTACAATCTGCATGCAACTAGAGCCTTGGCCAATGGCTCATCTCCAATTTTCCAAAACAGGAGGGCCATTTTCTGCATATTATTCAAAACTGCCCAAATAAAAAGCATATTGGTAGGATTCTTAAAAAACGCTTCTTTCTTGGTTTGAGACGCATCTCTTTCGAACAAATTGTCCGAGTTTAAGTCGGTCAGCTTAGTAAAGATCTTTTTAACGATATCGATGCATTCAGAGCTCGACTGAAAATGAAGAGTTAAATATATGAATTTAAATTACTGTCCTGAGACAAGTGATGATTCCAAAGTTTTTATTGAGTTATAAAATGAGTCATGTCATTGTTAAAAGAACTAACCCTGTGCCCCCCGTGGCCTCGTCAAAGGGGCCCATAACTGGAGATGAATTTTCTCTTTACTACGGGAGTCAGGCTGGGGCCTACGGTGTCGAATTTTTCCGTAGTAACAACGTTAAGAATGATCTTCCTTATTGAAAACACAGAGCTATTCTGCAACTTTGCTTCATACAGAAAATATCTAAAACATCCGCCATTAAAGAGATGATGCAACGAAATTTTGCATAGTGTTTTTATTTCAAAAATCTATAGATTTCAATGCATTGAGTAACAGGGCGCTGATAACATTTGAAAATTATGTAGCTATAGTTTTTTCGCTATCAATCTTCAAAGTAAGCAATTTTTGACATTTTCATGCGAAAAATAAGACACCGCAGAAAATCACTGTGATGTCATCGAAAGTCGTGTTGCAACGTTTTGAAGGAGGCTTTCTATTCAAATTCAATATGGCGAGCAGTGAGCACACATATATTTGACAAGAATCTCGAAAGTAAAGAAGTCATATAACAATTCGCATGGATACATAACGAAAACAATTGCATGATTACTCCATATGGTGAAAACCTATCGTTTCATAATGTTGCTGATAGTAGTTCAAAACCAAACAAGCAGCGCAAGGAGTGGTAAGGAGTTCAGAAGACATCTTTCGCACTCGCCGTACTCGAAGGAACAATAGCAACGCGGGATAACGTCATGATTTTTTGGAGGTGTCCATTTTCAAAAATAAATTGTGTCTCCAACTTTAAATGACATGGCAGAAAATTTATACAGAATGACGCCCAAAATCTCCCCTTTTCAGTGGCCTTGTGGAATTTTTCGCAAAAGGTGGCCCGATTCAGGGTGAAATTTTAGTAACTTATGCTTGCCAGATTCACATCAAAATTGCACCAAGCCGACCGGTACATCTTGGGCTTTCAATGACGTCAAAAAATCAAATATCAAGCCCACCTTATGAGAGAAAATCAATGTTAAATTTGTTGAAAAAAAACAGGGAAAAAACAGGGTTCCCACTATGCTGTCACAGCGGACTCAACCCAGTCCTATAAATGTGTCAAGGAAAATGGTAAAAATGACGAAATATCGACACTTTCGCAGGTTATAATTCGTAAACTACGCGTCAAATTCGAAAATAGCTTGCGGATCTGAAATCAGCGTACCGAGTTTTATTATTTTGAACAATAAAAAAAGGTTTAAGGGCACTTTAAAATAAAGAAAAGGACAAGGGAATGACAATAGCAACATACCTCTTTGTCAAAAATTGTCTTTATCGGGTTTTTCCATTTCTCACATCTCTACAAAAGTTTTACAATTGGTGATTAGCAATAATGTTTGGGGATTAAAAACCATGTTGCTAAAAACATTGGTTGGCTATGGCTTCCAAAGTAAAAGATATATTATTATCTAAAACTTTTAAAACTATATCAAAACGAGACTAACTCGCAACATACGAAAGAGGCACATACGTACATCGTTGTACAGTTTTTCCAATTTCTCCACGGTGAGGAAAAGTTTCAAGTCAAAACCATGCTCAAGAAGTAGTTCCACAAAATTTGGTCTATTTCTTTGCAAGGCTATCTCCATCACCTCATAAAAAGATTTTTCCTGCGGAAAAAGAAATACATATATTCAATTATACGAGAGGGAGAAAAGATTCAGGAGAAAGAGACTAAACTCTGCATCTCGACAAGCCTGTATCATGGTTTCCCACTCATTAGGAGATGTACCCGGTTCATCCGCGTATGTCTGGCTCTACCTTGATGTATTGAGCACTCTTTTACGGGAAACCGAACTCAGATTTCGTATATTCAATTATATATATATATATATAATAATATATATATAATATATATATACGTAAATTCAATTATATATATACATTCAACATTTGCGACTGTGTTTTTCATCTCATCTCCTTGACTGAATCGAATTCCATTCTAAACAATATGGAACCGTAAATACGTACATTCAACTGGCAATCATCAGTAAATATTTCGGAGCGGGCGATATCGGCTCTATTTAACATCAGTGCAAGATTCAATTGCTCTTGAGGTGATGTAGACTCACCTTAAAAATAAGATGACTTAATTGACACCTTGTTAGGCAGCGATTTTCCTATAGGATCTGAACTTATATTCGCAAACTGTCTCTTTTATAACCTCTGTTTATAAATTTTCTAAATATCATCGTATGCTTATCAATTGAACAGTGTAAATAGTACAGTACAACGGTTTTGATTACGTATTTCTGTCATACACAGAAACACAGTAATCAAGGATTCTGGAATGCTCTGGAAATTGCAATATATATTCGCAACACGGTGTTTTCGATAAGGACAGGGAAATCTGTCAAAGAGAAAGCCTTCTGATAACGAGGCTCAATTTGAAATTTTGAAAATTTCAAAAACTTAAAACGGCGGTAACAAAAAATGGTGACGTCACGAAATGTTCATTTTGATGACGTCACAAACTCTTCAGATGGCCATAACTTAGAAACCGTTATATTGAAACGCAGTAACCGACAACTTTGTTCAGAATTTGAAGTTCTACAGGATGGCCACATTTTTTATAGACTTCATCAGCGCTAATTAGATGTAGATGCTGATTAGTGCAACTTCCGGTCAAGATTTTTGTTCCTTGACTTTATTGCGTAGGTTTCAGTTAAAAAACCAAAGGTTGCCAACTCTGCCAGATTGTTTGGAGAAAAAACCTGCCTAAAATCTCTGCTTACCACTAGGCTACACGGTGGTGTAGCCTAGTGGTTAAGGCGCTGAGTTTGATCCTTTAGAGGTAATGCCTTCACTGGTTCAAATCCACGTATGGTCGAAACCACGAACTACAAGCCGTCAGCCAACTCAGCTGTCCATCCTTCCGAGGTCGGTAAATGAGTACCCACATTGATAACAGCTATCATAGTTGAAGTGGCTATCCAGTATAAATATTCGTACTTACTTTTTACTTTACGTTGCAATGCATTGAAGATGGCCTTTTCAATGTCAGCATTTCCTTCTTCCATTTTGAATATAGTAATCTTGACAAAAAAGAAAATTATCATTCCTTTTACAGTGTCCAACAAAAGCAATAAAAGAAGTATTGACACGTATTGGACAAATTACTGAAAGCACCCCTATTCACATGTAATCATTAAGCGAGAAGAAAGAAAAAGAAAGTAACATGGCATATTAATAAAACGTGAACACACAAATTCTTTTTCCTTTATGCACTCAGATGTTATCTGAAGGCCAACTTCATCCAATTTAGGGAATTCCTTTTTAAGTTTGTCTTTAATTTCAGTACTATGTAACGAATATAACAACAAACATATTATGCAATCGAAAATGTTGTAGATTTAAGATGAGCACCATATTTTCGAATGGCTCATTGAGTTACAAACTCTTTATACTCTGAAATACAATTGCACTTAATGATATCTAACTTCTGGTAAAAATTGAATTATGAAAACAAAGTTAACGATACCTATCTTCCTGTGAAATATCGTGAGCAAATGCCAACCAATCAGCAGCTCCTCCGCTTTCATTAATAACGACAACTGGAATAGGATGATCTTGAGTTAATGCTTCTTTAACTTGTTTTAACGTATTCGGCCCTCCTCCGAGGACAAGCAATACGCCTGGTAAATGATGATCATCTAAAATACAAATAAAGAAAGCAAGCATTGATACGTAATAATTTTTTACTAGATAAGGAAAACGGTACCTCACAACCACCGTAATGGTAAACATGAGATTACAAAGTCTACGAATCTCAAGAAGAAACCCTTTGAGTTATCTGAGCTGTGTTAGGTACACACAAGAACACAGGAATGACATCCGATGACCATGACATCACCCGTTAATGTTAATAGCAAAAAGAGATTTTTCGATGATAATCTGGGAAACAAGAATTCATCATACGTACTTTTCTTAAATTCTTTCCGTTCCATTATTTTATTTTCCAGTTTTGATCTGAACTCTATTTCAATGCCATATTTACCAACCGTTCCATCGTCAACAAGAATGAAATGAGTGTGATTATTGTCAAGGTATGCCCCACTCTTTTTCATACTGTTCAGCATGAAGTATTCAAAAGCAGTATTCTGTGATTATGATATGAAAAACATTGGATATGGTACCTGAATCAACGGCAATGCTTTCCAATTAAATAAAGGATCCCAAAAATCTTAAACTTCTAAAGCACCCACAAAAGGTCAGTTACCAAAAAATGCGGTAATCACATTACAAACACGTCTTTTCTCCATTTACACGCTTTTTTTTATAAGGAACCTAGCTCGGGCCTAGTTCTTTAAGTTCCTTATTTTGAGACCTCTTTTGACCACTTTGTAGTTCTAAAAGTTCCTTAATAGTTCCTTAATTTTAAGTCCGCATTTGTTGGACATAATTAGTACAGACGCAAGAAAAGCATTCAAATTCAACGTTTTGCTATAAACTTGTGAAAAGATAACAGGTAAAAACATGAAGAAGCTTCAAATAATGTAAAAGTACTGAAAATCAATGGAACCGACTTCCTAATTGTAAATTGTGCGGAAATATAAATATATTCAAAATTAAAAAGTTCCTTAGTGATTTGGCCTTTAGTAGTAAAAGTTCCTTAAGTTTTTTGACCTTCTATATGTAGGTTCCTTATAAACGGTTCCTTATAAAAAAAGCGTGTATTCTGGTATGAAATTAAAAATCGACAATGAACATTTTTGAAAATGACACTACTTCACTACTGGTGTCCAGTTGTAAATAAAGTGGAACCTTCATTAACGGACACCTACATACAACGGACACCTCTGAAAAACGGAAAAATTGTCTGGGCAAAATTGATCATCTCTTTGCAAATGCAACCTCTATGCAACGGACACCTCTCTACAACGTACAAAAATGTTGGTCCCAATGGTATCCGTTTTATGGAGGTTCCACTATAGCTCATTTATGTAAAACAAAAATAAGCTGTCACGCATCGCTAGGTTGTGTCATTGCGATGAAATTTCAAGCACTTACAGATGTTTGCACAAGCTTTTCCCTGTGTCCCACTATTCCCCAACTGGCTATTCCAATACATGGGACGTATCTCCGTTCCTCGTCGTTAGCTGGAAGGATAGTTTCTCTTGAGACTTCTTGCAATGCTTCTCCAACATGCTTCATGACACCTGTATTTGTTCCTCCTGTTATCACCCAGGCATTTGTAGTTTTGGCAAGCTAAAAGCAAACAATCCATCATTGGTATATCATAAAACCCGACATGTTCCACATAGATCACCAATATCATTAGTTTAATCAAATAATATTCTTAATGTAGCACGGGTAATCAATAACCATCACAGGTTACTGGTACCCATGTTATATTAAATCAAGTGCTGTGAGATGGAATCTGTGAGAATCTTCGTGCCCACATGTGAATGGAATTGTAATGGAGTAGGTTCCAGAACCCTAAAGCACAACTACTTCTTAAACAAGGGTCATCAATGAAACCCTTTTATTTGCTTGCCCCACATACTAAACTCTCATTTGTCTACAATTTCTTCCCCTTCTACACACATAAACCTAACGCACCCCAGTCTGCATCCAATTGGCTAATTTTGAAAAAATATCTCTGATAAATTTGCGGACAACATTTGGATCTAAAGATATTAAAAGCAATCATTCTCCCAAAAAAATTTTACAAGGCAGAGAGAAAACTACATATCGCAGGATATCTTAAGAAATTATAAGACTTACGTTTAACAAACCATCGCTGAATGGTTGTATTAACTTATCTGGCAATTTTAAACTTTTTGCGCCACCAGTAACAGAAATCAAAAGCTTCGGGTGTCTTAATTCCCATTCATCCAGCAGTAAATTTACTACATCATCCAAGTTATCCTCATTAGACACGCGAACATACTACAAAAAAGTAATTGAGAATTAAACGGGAAGAAGATATTAAAAGACAATTAAAATCCGAAAGTATTTTTATATCAACACGGACAGTCCCCTGCCCCCGTTGTTTGCTTCCGCTCTCCGCTGCGGCTGATTGCCCCCTTCAGTTTGACGTCACGATAAAACTGCCCGAATTCAGACCCCAATTACCCCCCCCCCCCCAAACCGCTTTCTAAAATTATTAACAAAATTTGTGAAAATACTTTAATTTTTATGCCTTGAAAAACGATTTTGGATTTAAGAGCTACAGTGGAATCCCGCTATAACGAACCCCGCTTATAACGAACTTCCCGGTATTACGAACTAAAACTCCGGTCCCTTGGATTCTGGGAAGTAAATCCTACTGTAAATGCTCCCTGTATAACGAACCCTGGATATAACGAACTCTCGTTATTACGAACCAAACTTCCGATCCCCTGACCACAAATACCCTCGATATAACGAATTTTTGAGAAAACTTATCGCCAAGGGTGAAGTTTTTCAAGCTCAAGGGTGAAGTTTTTCAAGCTCTGGATGGACTTCAAACACCGAGCCTTTTTTGTGCGGAAATAGGGAACGAAATGCGAAGAAGATCAATTCCCTCTCGAAATTATATGACGTAGCAATGAGAAACAAAAAGGAACAAAAACATATCACTGATTTTTTGTTTAACGGAACAGAGAGAAATAAAAGTAGATAAAATAGAAATAGTAATGAAAAAATTGACATCAAGTGGTAATATCGACTTTGCTTTGTGATGTTTCATTGTTAAACATACTTAAGCGTTTTTTCCTGTTGCAATCTATCAGAGCAAAAACTGTTGTCATCCTGTAAACTGTTTTTTTGGAACAATATAGTGTGCCATTTAAGCGCGAATACTTGAGGGAGGGTCCAACAGACATTCTGGCCCATTTGTGTTTGGAATTCTTTATAAAAAAATGTCCCTTCTGTACAACGAACTCCCGCTATTGCGAACTATTTTCTCGGTCCCTACAGAGTTCGTTATAGCGGGATTCCACTGTATTTGTCGAGCTATCATGGGTACAGTAAAAAACTACGATACACTTGAATACAAAAACTTGAAACGTGTCGTAGCTATGACGTCACGGTTGTCGTAGTTGAAATGGCAAAATCAACGACTTTGTGAGTTTGTAAAAACAGTTCTACTGAATGAATTTCCATTCTGAAAACGTTTTATGACAAGGTCACCTAGGTATACCATATAATGAAAAAGAACCATATTAATTTTTTCATTGTAGTGGGCCTTTAACCCCCTCTAGATAAAGTTCCCCACCCCCTACTTTTGAAATTGTGAACAATGATGAACGTGTAATTAATTAAACCATAGCAGGTCATTGAGTTTATATTGCTGTCTTTTACACATTTTTCTGAAATTTATTGAAGAGTTATATAAAGCGCCCCTCTCTATTAAACGTCCTCTCCAATAAGCCCCCAATCTTGAACATCGAAAGCTAAATAAGCCCCCTCCCCCATGGGATTAAGAGAATACCTTGGCTCTATTTGATTAATACCTTGGCTCTTCTCTTTCGTAGACCTTGACCACCATGAAATTCAATTTTTCCATAAGCATTTGTAGGTGCAGTTGTTACATGCTCTTTGTTACTCCATGGCTCTCCATGTCTACCACTGTCAAGTGCTTCTTTATTGTGATCTCCCATCGATCTTCCACAGGAACACAAGCTTGCAATAAATAATTATGTGTACCAATCGTTAAATATTTAAATAGAAGGGGTATATTTTAATGCTGTGTGGCGGCCGCATAACCCTTGGAGGACAAATATACATAAAGAAGAGAGGGGTTGCTTAATAAACGATGGATACGTTGCGCAAATTATTGAAATCAAAACACTGTTAGATTTTATCAAAAATTAAACAAAATATGCATACCTTCTTTGGTTATCTCGATATTCCGCATGAAAACAGTTGCAAGTTTTCTTGTGGAATTTTGTGTATATGACCTTTTAAGAGAAAAATTATGTTAACAACAGACATAGACATAAACATAATTAAATGATAAACATGAGCATAAACATAATAAAGTCCAAAAACAAGTAATTAGTAAACAACTTCTTCGAAAGCATAAAAAATAACATGGGCATTTCAACAGACTCGGCAAGCAGCTTAAGCTAAATTAGAGAAAAACATTTATTGATGATTATTGTAGAACGCCTAATTTAGACGGGGTATCATACAAACATTAAGGCAACATGCTGTTCTTAAAACTATCATATACTCACAGGAACTTTTTGCTCCGTCGCACCGTTCTGTGACTTCTTCTTTCCTTGGGCTTCAGGCATTTTCAATTGCAGTTATTCAAGTCTAATGTGCGCTTTCGAGTGAACCATCAACAACGAAAGATTTGAAAACTGAACTTCTGCTTTTAGAACCTTCGGTGTTATCATGTCAGAGTCGGGTCAAGGGCCGCAAAACGAAAGTAGATGAATTCGATTTTCCATTCTAATGCAAATAAGAATTAAAAGCACTTTATAAAGATATTAATGGGGTTGCCAAAAATGCATGGGGAAGATAATGCCAAGGTTAATCGGCAAAAACAATGAATCAATATCTACTCTGCAGATAGAAAAAGATTGAGGAAATACTTACTTTCGATAACGTCACTGCAACCAGGTTAACAATACTTGATAATGTATAATGTGCAAAAATAACTGGAATTAACTTAATTTAACATCATCGAAGTTTAGTTTGATTGCACGAGACATTTAAAAAACTTACCCTTGATTCATTACATACAATTAATAAGCAAAAGAAAAACGCCAAAAACGATCTATCAAGAGAACCATCCTTGAATCCTTTAACTTGATGAACATCTTGAACAGAATAATAAAAATGAACACCTTTATTATTCTGTTTTTTCGTGACAAGTGCTTACATATGAAAATTCGATCTTTCGATCATGTTTGATATATCCAGATATATAAAAAACAAATCAAAATTTGGCTTGCACTTTTAACTCGGTCATAGCGGAAATATGTTCAATAGAAAAATGTGGAAACGACATAAACAAAAAAATAGAAACATCTAAAAAGGGCCACGCCAAGACTCGTTTGTGACTTGCTGCATGAAGGAAATTCATCCGCTGTTTGAATGGGAAAATAACGATTGATAAAAGAATGTTTCAGAATGCAAAAGCCATGTTATGGAGGGGACGAACCAGAGTAAGAGCAAAAACACTTTGAGAAATATAAGGCATAATGGAAAATGCGCAAAGATTAAAAATAATAAAATAATAATAATAATAATAAACGATTGTTTACTCGCTGCTTCTACAACCAAGGAATCCTCTTGTTGGTTTGCTCAACGGTGGACCATATATAATTCTATAACTAAGAAAAATTGTCAAGGTCATTTATCAGTAAAAGCGACATTAGCTATTAATTAAAGTGTGGTGCATCTTGTGTGTTTACCAATTTCTTCAGGAAGTTGATATAATACCGAGTGTTTTGACTTCAATAAGGTGACAATCAATACCAATTCACGGGTAAACCTTGTAAAAGAAACCCAAAATTCAACTGAACTGAAAAAAAGTAATCACACATTAAAGCTAGACACGTGTAATGTTGTCATCTAAAATGTATGTGAATCAATGTACAATAATGTAACATATATACACGTTTTTTTTATAAGAAACCGGTTTATAAGAAACCTAGATCTACACGCCCTAAAATTTAAGAAACATTTAGAACTACAAAGAAATATCTGAGAAACACTAGAAATTTCGGAAACACGTTTTCCCTTTACGGATTTAACAAATGTCAACTACAATACACGTTTTTTCTTATAAGAAGCCTGGCTCAAGGCCTAGTAGTAAAAGTTTCTTAATTTTTAGCCACATTTTAGTACTAAAAGTTTCTTAAAAGTTTCTTAATTTAATGAAAAAAGTGGCAGTGAAAAGTAAGAGAAAAAACATGGATGTAGCAAAATATTAGTCAATGCGAAAAATCTTCATGTGGAGCCCACAATGTTATGCTTAGCACATAAAGGACACTTACTGTAGTTGATATTTTTTGAATCCGTAAAGGAAAAACGTGTTTCCGAAATTTCTAATGTTTCTTAAATATTTCCTTGTAGTTCTAAAAGTTTCTTAAATTTTAGGGCGTCTAGATCTAGGTTTCTTATAAACCGGTTTCTTATAAAAAAAACGTGTAAGTATGTTTTATGTGCTAAGCATAACATTGTCGGCTCCACATGACGACTTTTCGCATTGACGATTTTTCTTTGATATAATACTAATATTTTGCCACATCCACGTTTTTTCTTCGTTTTCACTGGAACTTCGTGTTCATTAAATTAAGAAACTTTTAAGAAACTTTTAGAGCTAAAATGTGGCTAAAAATTAAGAAACTTTTACTACTAGGCCTCGAGCCAGGTTTTTTATAAAAAAAAAACGTGTATGTAATAACCAGGACTGTTTGAAAACGTGTAGCTATTTTCTGAAATAATTATCAAAAACATTGAGGGGGCCATTGGGTGCCTAAAATGTGTAGTCCAAATGAAAAATGGCCCCTTTTATTTATTGACTAGCGACCTTTGACACAGAGCTTCTGCTCATCGAATCGACCTTCGGTCTGATGAAATCGGTCGGGTCAAAGGCCGCAGAACGAAAGTAAACGAAATTGGGGGGTGCCCATTCAAATGCAAATAAGAATAAAAGTATTTTATAATGATATCAATGGCGTTGTCAGACTCGTATTTAAGTACACAAGTAATGTCTAGTTTATAATTGACAAAATAACAAAAGCTGAGAAAAGATATGTCTGGATTTCGACTGCAAAACTCGTGAAAGAGTATTCTGTCCATCTTGTAACTTAAAACAAACAGCTCAATTTAACTTTGACTTTAAAGTGCCAATTATTATGATATGAACAACTAGTTCTTAAATTTTTTCACTCTTATATAGCACAAATATCTTTAATAGTTCTTTATTAATATCATCAATGAGAATAAATGATAACAGTTAAGCCTTAAACCACAAGCCACGCCGTAAAATGTTCTCGCCTGTGATGTCACATGCTTCTACCAGTAAATACTCTTAAGCAATTAACTTAAATACATATAACTAGAAAAAGCAAGTAAACAACAAAACAACTGGTAAAACGTAAATGTTAGCATTATAGTAAAAAAGAAAATGGCGTCTCAGCACGGTAGCAATGCTAGGCATGTCTGCTCGGTGAGGGCATTTGTGGCTCGTATGAAGGAGGCTTTATAACAAGCAACATGAAGAAAATCAGAAACGAAACACCACAGAGGGGAGAGGGGACCTGGGAAGTCAATGATGCCAAAGTCAAAACGAGGTCAGAATAAATGGTCAATTAGAGGCGTCGCCTGTGGCACAATACGTAGTTCTTATTTAGATTATTCAAGTTGCTAATTTTTGTAATAAATTGTTTTAACTTCGAATTACAGTCATTGAAATATTTTTCAAAACTTCGAAAATTTAAATTCTTCAGACATTACTCTGAAAATCCAAATTTTTTAATATTGTTGTTTTGGTCGCCGAAAGTTTCCTGCATCTATTGCAGGAATGGCATTTGGTTTTAGCATTAATCTTATCCTTATTTCTCTGACAATACCTCTCCGAACATCAAAGCGGAGACAGATGGTACAAAGCACTGAAAACTGCCTTCTGGATTGCTGTGTGCAAAACACGCTGAACTTCTTATTTACAAAAAGATACTGTTTGTTTGGTTTGGAAATACCATCAGCAACATTATAAAACGACAAACTTTCAGAACACTGAGTAATTGTTTAATTTTCTTCATTATGTGGGATGTCCCTTCAATATGCAAATGGTTATGTGATTTTTTGCATTCGAGATACTCGTCATGCGTGCTCACCGCTCGCCATTTGTTGAAATTGAATTGAAAGCCTGCTTCAACATCACAGACACGACTTTATAAGGACATCATGGCGATCACATCTTAAAATATGATATACGGTTCATGTAAACAGTTGCTAATGCAACTGTTTATATCAAGTTATTGGGATGCAGTAAAGCATACCTTGTGAAAGAAACCCAAAATTCAACAACTGATAACACAACACATGAAAACTGAGCATTCAACCTTCCTGCCAATAACAATCAATGCGCAACAATAAAACACAATATGAAAATAAGCTTGATAACTCACCATATGCTGTTTACTCTATTTAAAATACAACCCAGCTAAAAGGAAAACTGAAATACTAAAATTGGTTTCAATAGCATCAGAGAAAAAAACAACAATAAAAAACAATGGTTGGGAACAATTTCAGGTCATATACCCTAACAACCAAAGATTCACTTACATACTCATTGAACAGCTACTTACCATAAAATTGAATTTTTGCGTTTTCCAATTTCCAATTAACAATTAATGATGCATCAACCAAAACACAAAATACTCCAGAAACTTACGGTACTCAAACTGATTAATCTTCAATAGAATCTATAAGAGGCCAAGGGCTTAACAAGCTTGAATAATATTGTAAAACAAAGACTAGATAAATCAATACCTCACACTCAAAAAGTCAGCATGCACTATTACAGAGGCAGGTTTTTTTCAATTGTATCCAGAATAGAATTTAGATAAAAATGCATCACTTCTCTGTGGCTCGGTTTCTTTAAAATATCTCATCACATGTGTTCCTTGTTTCCAAACATTATGTGTTTCTTCCAATTCCAATTTACCCTGGAAATGTCAAATAATTCTTAATTCAATAGACAGGAGACTGGATTTTTATGTTAGTGGCTGCTGACACAGTGCACGCAGAGGGTTTCTTTTATTAGAATACCTTGCTGATAATTGAACAAACATGTTATCAAATAAGATGCATGCTTACCTTGATATACAACATGTCAATTACTCTGAGGTCTTTTATACTGGCATTTTTCTGAAAAATCTCTCGTACTTTGGCCTTGCCTTGATTCGGTGTTATGTCCAATGCATGCTTCCTAATAGCATGTGGTACCTTTATTGAAAGAAAAAGATTTAAGCATTGGAATGTTTATCAATCCCAATGTTCCTTAATTTCATTTGATGCCTATTGCCTGGCCTGTTAAAACCAATTCTGAGACATGCTGTTTAAGTGACAAATGACTACCTAAATCTTTTTCTTTGTTTTGGAATGTTTCAACCTTCCGGGCTGATACCTCTGCCAGGTAAAACAATAGCCTATTGCATCTTATCAATAGTCTGCATGCAAAATCTACAGGCTCCTCAAGCACAAGATTAGGCAGAGAAATAGCACCCAATCCCACATCCCATCATCAACCTTCTTCATTCATGGTATAATCAAACAAGAAAGACTATTTGAAATATTCACAAAATTACTTCTCTCATCCAAGCTCTGTAAAGATTGATGACTCGATTTTTTGCTTCTGCACTGTTGGAAGATAACAGCGGCTTCGCAATTTTCTCAATAACTTGGCCTTGCTTTACTGCTGCCAAATGCGCCATCTTGTTCGTAGCAAGTGCAGTGAAGGGAGGGAGGAAGTGAATAGGAGCCGGTGACATGCGTTCTCAATTTTTCCAAAAACACGAAATATGCCCCGTCGGAAAATAAGCGTGTCACCTGTCGTGCTATTTTCATTATGGCACCCCCCCCCCCCCCACTTTTTAGTACGCTCCTACGCCTCTGTATTATGTTATACTCACATTGATGGATAAATTGTTGAGTATTAATGTTGTGTCAAATGGGCTTTTAATACGCCTACAATATTTTTTCACTTTCTGTTGTATGTATCTGATGAGACTACTTGGGAAACATTTCTGTATTTCATTCTATAAACTATTCTCACCGGATGAATCTCTATGAACTTATAAATAAGGCTAAGATATGCGCCCCTTCCTGGGGAGTTGTTTACATAACCCTCAGGGGAATTAGGCAGTATATAATGAGACACGCGTTGCATAACAGTCCTTCTTCAGCAACTAGCAATATGCTGAGAACGGCCCACCTCTCCTCCCGCAGCGACGGTAATATCTCTCTCTGCCTTTCAAACTGCGAAGCCTCCTTCGCACTCTCCATATCTTAGCCAAATTGAAAGGAAGAGAGAGCATTCGGTGAGGATAGATTACAAACTAAGACAGGCGGGGGTGCAGAGCAGATAGGGCCGAGATCTCGTGAGTGAACTTCAAGGTGTGCACCTTTATGAGAAATAGGCAATAGGGTCACCCTGTGTATAGAGCGTCCAGTCACACTACACTCACACACTCACAATGCTTACACATATATGCTACACATGCTCCAGACAACATCCTCGGGAGCCCATGTCACTCCCACAACGCCTATTTTCAAGGAGTACAATTAAATAGTATAAAAAGTATCTTGCGTGTGCACGCACATGTCGTACTTTGAAGAAGTTTGTTAATCATTTTGGAATTTTGCCTGTGCTAATTTGGTTTACTTGCTACGGCCTGAAAACTGCAATCCTGAAACACTACGCCATGACAACTGAATGAATTTCCACATGTAAAATACTCAATAAAATAAATATTAAGCTTGCTCTTTCGTCGCGCGCTATAATACTTGAAGTTTCGAAAGGAATTCATTTCTCCTATTCCACTCTTTCACCGGATTTATTGTGGTCAGGCATAAATCTGGTGAGGCGACAAAGATAAAATTAAAAAATTGTATTTTGATGAACACGTGTGCTACTAGTAAAGTTCCTTACTCATTCACAGCCTTTTCTAGGAAATTTCTTATATGTAAACAGATAAAATAAAATATATCAATATACAATGTACATGTAATGACATCATCGCTTCGCAACATGAAGTTCTGCTGACTTCTTCCTCAGAGAATTTCGAGTCCGCGTTCCATGTTATTATAGATTATCCACTGATATCTCTTTACAATTGTCTTGTATACAACAAAAGCGAATAACAATATGCCGTCGAATTTTCCATTTTCTACGAGAAGTGATGCGTGCTACCGGGAAACTATTAATGTCCTTTCTGGTGTAATAGCTGTATTGATTGCGATATAGAAATATCGAGAATTGAATGTTTTGAAGTGACAGAGGTGGTGCTGTGCTCATGCTAAAATTTCATGCACTCCAGTTCTTCCTGTGAGATATTTTGTTCTTTTTACCATTTGTGTGCTCGTGTCTCGCTGTAGAAAGGTGCTATTTTCATCAATATGGTATGGAATTAACAAATTACAACAGCTTTACGAAGTGAAAGAAATTGGATGGGATGGTAAATAAATCAATGAACAAGGCAGTATCTGCTTTGTAGTCTGCTATATTCTCAGCTGCAAGTTGTTTGTTTATTAAATAATGTCAGGTACGTATTTGTGTTCAAGCAAATTATTGTTTCCAAATAGACAAATTTAGTTAAAAATTCACTTTTCGCAAGTATCGCTTTTAATCGGTTCTTGTGACATGAGGTTTTATATTTGTTTATGTTTTATAAATTTCAATGTAGTTTATTGCAATTTATCCAGCATATGATCAACAACACAAGCACAAAAATATTGATGAAATCGTTCTCGGATGTGCATTTTGCGAACGCAATTTCCGTGTTTCCTGAATTTTATTGATAAAACTTAAATCTACAACTCTTTGGAATTGTTCTTCTCAGCAATTAAATGCTACATAAATGGACCTGATGTGCTACATACATGTTATATACACATTAAATATTTGTAACTTCAAGTACATTTGTCTAAGCTTTGTACATCAAGTCTCTGATTATTCCCTATTACCTTATGTTTAAATTCTGAGAAAGAATTATTCGTGAAACAGGAAAACCTTGCAAAAGAAAGACTTAACTAACCGCAAATTCTATATGGCTGGACCAGCTTGACTCAGAAATTCGCTGTAGCTAGTCTTATTAATCGCATTGTTGTTGATAAAACTAGGGTTGGATATATTCTTTCTTCTATATCATGTCAATAAAATGCTTGTGTGACACTTCCTCGTAAGTCATACATTTAATTCAATACATGCACCCCCCCCTTAGTTTACACCAGATTGGTGGAATAACAATTTGTACTGGTAGTAATTAAGTCAGAATTTACATAAATCTTGAGTCCCTGTGTTCCCTCTCATTTTATTGGGGATGGGGATGTGGGGAATAGAATTTGAAGCTCAAGAAGTTTTTTCGAAATTGTCAATATTCATTTTACAACATGGAGCGATTGTGTAACTCAACAAATTTACAACCCCTCCAGTAAAATAGGAAAATTCGGGCAAGAATAACAAAGGTCGTTTTTCCTCTTTCGAATGAACTGGTCAAATTGTTTTTTTAAGGTGTGCTGGCAGCTTTTTCGGTTTGACATTTTCCTCTTTGAGAAAACATAAAGAGTGATATGTTTTCTCTGTACATTCCTGCAATTGTTTGATGTACACGACGAGCATAATAATCAATCTTATTGATTTCAATTGTTTTTGCTATTCTAGCTGTCGTGGTAACCTATGTGGTAGCATCTATTGGTGCCGTGCTGTTTTTCTTACTGGTTGTATTTTTGGCCTGGTTATTGTACAAGCATAGAGCAAATAAACAGGCAGCGGATCGCGTCAAGCATAAGCCCATTGTGCATCCACCGTCATTCAGGGTGCCCTTTCAATACAAAGTAATCGATGCACAGACTCCAGTGTGCGAGACAATACAGGAGGACGATTCCTTCCAGCCTTTTTCCCATGCACGCGGACGAAGGTATGCAGGAGCAGGGATCCCGAAATTTAACAGGCCAGATTCAAAGGTGAGACTTTTCTTCATTTTCATAGATTCGAAACATTTTACACCAGGAAGCTTTTAGGTTTTGGCCAAGAAATAGAAGCGTGCTCGGTCATCTTTGCCCTGCAACTTCTAATCTCTATATGCAGCAATAGTTGCTGTCGTATTTGCTAAACGAATGGGGCTTCAGTACGCAAAAGCTCTATTTTCACTTTCAGTTGCTCACTTCAAAGAGAGAGGCGGAGTTGGAAATGCTCGATAAAGCGAGAAAAAGATCAGCCTCCGAAGAAATTGCCTCGAATATAACAGGCTTGAGTGACATGCTTAAAAAGCGCTTATCTCTACCAAAAGGTTTTGACAAGGATTCCAGCCCATCGGCATCGGTTGCCTCGTTTTCAAGTACAGAAGTGGATCATGAAGTGTGGAATTCCAAAGATCGACAGCGAAAGATTAGCGTGACTGTTTTTCAGCATCTCAAAACAGAAGGAAAGAGACGTATGTGTAAATGAAGGATTTATCACACGAGCCCCTTAAATTACTCATTTGCTTGAAGTCCTTTATGCTCAAGCAAGAGCAGACTCGACTGCAATGCCTCTCGACATTTTAAGATTGACGGTGACGACGGGAATTTTTGCAACAGCAAGTAATGTAGTTGCAATCAAAGTCCAAATGCATTTTTGCGTGAAATATATTCTCACCCGTAAATGCTTTTCCACAACAGCAATTATGGATGAGAACGAGGCAAATAGTTAAGTTCAGGACTGGGCCTATTTTTTGAATTTCAAACAATTCAATTCAAGACTAGCGAACTCGTGTGACAGGTCTGGAAGGTCGAAAAATCAAACGCGTTTGATTCTAGTGCCAATTATTTCTTAACAAAAATTCAAGTTCATAGAAGTATGTTAAAGCTATAACAAAACTCTGACTTGAATCATTGAGGACTAGACATAAAGAATAGAAAGCCATTTGGTTTACAAGCGGCCTGAATTCTGTCAGTCCCAGTTGTTAAGCTGTATATATTCATATTTGTTGTAGTTTCTCAGTCCCAGCCAGAATTGCTAAACGAAGGTGAAAGCGGTGTTCTAACAGCAGCAATGAGAGCAGCTGACCAACAGACATCCCGCAGTACATTAGAATTGCCGCATCCCAGTGCTGTGGTAAGTGGTACAAGCGATGACAATGAAGACGTGACAGCAAAAAGTGACATTGGCCCTCCTCCCCGTGAACGCAAGCGAGTAGCCGCCCGGCGAGGCCAAAAACAGTCCAAATCGTACAAGGCCGGGAAGATATGCTTTACAACGGTGTACAAGCAAGAGGAGAAAGCCTTGCACGTTACTGTACTGTGGGCATACGATGTTGGAAAGAGAAAGGATCGCAATCACGTGAACCCATTTGTCCGGCTCTACTTGATTCCTGGCAAGAAGCAGAAACAACACACGCGTGCCCAGAAGAGAACAAACGAGCCCAAGTTCAACGAATTGAAAATTTTCTACGATTTAACGCAAGATGATCTACGTTATCATCGCCTGAAGTTCAAGGTCTACAGTCGGGAGTCAGTTAAGAGTAACCAACTACTCGGTGAAACAGACCTTGCCCTTGGTACATTGAACATTACAAAGACCGAAAAGTTCAACTTGGATCTCTTTATGACTGTAACGGTATTGTGACTTTTACAATTTTTTTTAGCTTTCCAATACATGCAATGAAGTCTTAACATAAAGGACCGTGCGAGGAAGCTCCTTCGAATTAAAACAACTTTCGGGGGAGGGATGCTATCCATTTGCTCTTGAACACACTAGAGTTCTTGCGTTTCCTTATTGTTTTTCTCTAACTTTATTCTCGTTTTTCTTCCAACCCTGTTTGGAAAGTATATAGTTTCCCTCGGCATACCATATTTTCAAGCATAATCTTGCAAGAGGTTGCTTTATATAGAGACTTAAGGACATTGGAAATACATTAGCTATGCAGAAAAAAGATTAGAAATGTCATCAATGCAATGATAACGGTGATTATTTCTGTTTTTCTTTAGGACTATGCTCAAATAATGATATCATTGCTGCATGATGCAACAAAGTCGCAACTCAAAGTAATTATTCACAAGGCAAAAGACATTCCAAAACAGAACACGATCGGCCTACCAGGTAATAAAAACTGTTTGGTTTTAATTAGTCAAGAGGGATGAGGCAATACTGTAGATTGTGTATAGGTCCACACGTATGTTGTATGTACCTGCATGCTGAATATTGTTGAGTTGTACAGACTGGTGAGTTGTAGAGATAAATACGTTTCTGTGCGCTGTGTAACTCCTTGTTAACATATTTTCAGATACGTATTGTCGGATCATGCTTTTCCGTGAAAATGAGGTCGAGAAAAAGGAAACGAAGATCAAACGCAACACGAGGAATCCTGTATGGGATGAAAGTCACGAGCTGAATGTTTTGACAGATATTGCCAATCCTTTGAGTATGATGTCATTGGTTGTCAGTCTTGTCAGTCACAGCCTGATGGGAAAAGACGAGATCATTGGACATGTCATTTTCAGCCTCGATTCGGCGCAAAAGGAAGCACTTGAGCATTGGGAGACTGTTCAAAAATCACCTCATTCATTAGAAACAAAATGGCATTCACTTCTACAGCCAGAAGAACTCGAACATTATAAAATGTCCTTCCAATGATATAATGCATTTATATTATTTATTTATCTTATGTGTTCAGTTGCTGCTTATATATTTAACTAAACAATACAACAAGCTGTTAAAGCTCCATTTAGCATCGTTCCTTTTGCGCACTCTTTCCAATACAAACTCTGAAGTCATAGATTTTTGCAATCAGCCTCTTCTATTTTTAATTCTCCCAAAATTTTGTATGCTAGAAGCGACATAAAATAAAATGCAGATTCTTAGTCACAAATAATCGCGTTATTTGTTTCAATATATCCTTTTCCAACAGTTTTTTGTCTTTCACTGGTTTCATTCCTTCTAATGGTGATCTTCATGTTGACAATACTGAATATGTGTCCAGAACAACCAATCAATCCTCCAGCATTCTTGGCCATAGGCCACTAAATACTAGTTCCACTTAAAATCTATAACTTCATTCAGCACAACAAAGGCTGACAATTGATGTTGACAAAAGCAAAGCCAAAGAAGCATAGGCGCCGACTTTTGCTTTTCCCAGGGGGGGCTCAAAATTGAAAAAAATGGGAAAGTAAAAAGGTAGAAAAATTCCCTTTCACTTTTAATAACGTACAATATACATATGTATTATGTATAATAAAAAAAACAAAACATTGCAATAAAACAGATATAACATCATGGTCTACATGGTCTGATTAGTGTTTCTTCGATAAAATAAACGTGTTTTTCAGATCCCAAACGAAATTCCCAGGGGGGGCTGAGCCCCCCCATAGAAATTTCCAGAGGGGGCTTGAGCCCCCAAGCCCCCACGTAGTCGGCGCCTATGCAAAGAAGTCGTTCTTGACTAACAACGTTATTACCAAATGGTCATTTTCTGTATTGCAATGAAATAAATTTAGAAAGTTATGTCCTTTGAAGAATATAATTATCTTTGAAATAAATCCTTCTTCGAATAACTCCCTCCCACCTTCCATAGAACTTGCTTCTTCAATCTAAAAATTATTTTTGCAAATAAACCTTCGGGGCTTTTATTGGAGGAGTTACGGTATTTAGAGAAAATTTTCTGTCAATAAAATGGTTGTGTGTAGCACTTGAGGATTGGTACAGAGGGATTTCAATTTGCAAAACGTTAATTGGCTAAAAGTAGCAGTTGAAGATGCATGGTTTGAAAATTTTGCTCCAGAAAGTCTACAATTACATTTATACTTCCAAAATCAATAGGCGTCATTGAAAATCAATCAATATTTTTAGACATATTACCTAAGTCTCGCTTTAGGTCATTTTTCAAAACATCACAGAAACGAGAGAGAAGCATACACTATTTCATTGCGTCCCTGTGGGTTTGCTCACTTCTTCACTCCACCAACAGGTGAGTGGTGAACGAGATTCGAGAAAACCACAGGGACGCAACGTGATGAGTCTAAGAAAAGCAAGGATAAAAGATAAAATAAATGACATAAATTGATTGTTGAAACCACCACTGCTGCTTTCGTAGACCAACCTTTGAAAAGTTATGCCAAAACCCATCAAGTCAATAGTGATATACTAATAATTTCTAATCAGTATATCAGTATTTTAACTCTGTATCTAGTGGCATTGATAGAGAATTTTTTCCTGACAAATTCTTAATGTTAATATATTTTGCAAATGGCTACAACGATAGCACGATATAGGCCATGGTCCTATCCTACCTCAATTAAATTCAATTAAATTCAATGTTCAATGCTGTTTTTTTAAACACTCACATAATGCGTAAAATTACTTGCAGGGCTTACTTGTGTTTGTGTAGCTGCAATGTTCAATGCTGGTTCAAATTTATCCTTAATGTCTCAAAAAGAACTTTAAATTTGGAGCCGGCTACACTCGCGCAAAACAATAACATGGCCGACAAAATATTACAACATTTCTCAAACTGATTTTTATTAATTCACTTGCCATCTGGTAAGCACCTTTGTACGGAATTTTGCTTCACTTGACTGATTTGGTACAATAGGGCGCAGTAGCACGTTGACAATGGTCCAAACAAAACACAATTGATTGTAAAGAAATTGATTACAAAGGAAGCCAAGAACTCGTACAGTGGGGCATGAAAAAACAATGTCCCCATTATCTAGGGGAAAAGTAACAAAGTTGACAAAAGAATTCCACTAGAATCTACATCAAAAGGTTAGTTGGGGTATGCTTGACATTACACCAATACAACGCAAAGGCATAAATTTGTCAATAGATAGGTAAGCTGACTAAATATAGAAAATGTTGATTAAATATTAAATTAATATATTGCCATTATTCGTAGGAAACTGATGTCAATGTAGATGATCAAGAGTTTATTCAGAATAAAATATAAAAAGTATTTAACAAAGTAAACATGATAACAAATATTGAAGCGATATAACAAAATTATGTAGAATAATAAAGTTGTGTATACTGGTGATAAAAAAGATCGCCCTTCAAATCACAAGGCAGTGTCCAATATGTCATCATTATCTCGTCCGCCAATATCAGCGCTCTGATTCAAGATTTTCAAAACCCTTTCAAGTTTATCTTCCAGGCTGCTAATTTTTGTCGCTGTTTTCCTCATGTTCTCTTGTGACTCTTTGTTGATTTGCATTGCCATTTCTTGATTGCTGATTTGCATTTCCTTCATTGAATTTTTAATTTCTTGTAATTTCTGTTTTGTCTCCTTTTCTTGCATATCTAGATTGGTAGTCTTTCTTGTTGCTTTCTCCATTGATTGCTTAATTTCTTCATGTAGTTCTTCTTTTGCCTTCTCTTCAGCCACTTCAAGACTGCCAATCTTTACTGCTGTTTCCCGGATTTCGTTCTTTAATTCTTGCTTTGTTTTCTCTTCAGCCACTTCAAGACTGCTAATCTTCATTGCTGCTTCCCGAATTTCGTTCTTTAATTCTTCTTTTGTTTTCTCCTCAGTTGTCAAGGGTAGATCATCTCTTGTTAGCAGCTCCACCAGGCATTCTTCTTCGAAATGCAGAAGATCAGATAGGCTTTTTTCTGACAGAAAAACCTCTGCAAAAAATGATTTTGATAAACTTGATAAAGCTAGGTTTTTTATTAAGAAGGCGCAAAAAGTAACTTTTCCCACGAAAAGGGTCAAATAAGTACATAGCAAAAAATAATTATGAATGCTGCAAAACATTAAAAAGTTGAAAGCTTACTCATTCTCTTGTTTCTTTTACCAGGTGGATTATCCTTGTTACGGTATTGAAGGTAAGCACTATCGAGTTTACGGTATATACGCTTGCACAATAAACATACATGATTGACTATCACAAAAGGAGGAGCGAAAAATGGCCTTTTGGTATATTGCACAATGACATCATATCGCTGAAACTTCCAGATTCGTTCTGAGTTTCTTTGTACTTCAGCGTAAGTGTTGCTGTCATAAAAAATTCAGCAATGGTAATCAGATTTTAGAGAAGCAACATGGTAAGTAATTTTCTAAATGTAAGCAGTTGAATAGGTTGCTTTGATAGAGACAAGAAAATTATATAAACTATCTGAAGTATTAAAGTGGCCAATAGTCATGGATGTATTAGAATGACAAATTCTCACTTACTTGAATATGGCAATCAGTAAATTCAATAGCAGTATGTTGGCCACAAGCATATACAAGGCCATGAGGACTGAAACTATTGGCTCACTGTATTGGTTATATTTCTTGGTGTCAAAAAGCGTTGTCGTGCCTGAAATAAATGAAGATGCGAAATTAAAATAAATCACGAAAATAGAACAACAAAACAAATATACAAAATTACAAAACTTTAAAATTACCAAATTACATATCATTAGAATCGTTTTGGCAGCCACTGTTAACTTATTTTAAAATTAAAAATGTCAAAATTGTAGCAGCAAATTATAACATATCATCACTTATACAAAGAAAAGGAAAAATCCCGAGAAACCTTACTGCTGTGTAAATGGTCTTCGTGTAAAAACAACTCTCCATACGTTTGCCAATAAGGAGTGAAGAATATTTCAACAACCGATCTCCAGGAGGTGGGAGAGACAGGATCCAATAAAGCTTGTCTCGCAACGCCGTAAGCAGAAAGGAATATCGCCATGATTAATAAAAAATAAAGCAGATCTTTAAACTAAAACAAAGCAGAACAAGATCTATCAGTAATGCCAAGTTGGTAAATGAAGATAAACTAATTTTGGAGAACGCCAAAATAATGTTAAAATTAGGGGTATTTAGCTACAAAAAGGATGAGAAAATTAAAAGTTTGTATATTATCTTTGTTTTAAGAAACACGAATTCAGGGTCCATAGGTCCCTTTTCATGATTTGTCCCCCCCCCCCCCAATAAAATTTTTTTATCGAACACTCTGCACTCTGCACTCCGCATTAACAGACAGATAAAGATGTGTGTAGCTTTATCAGTTAGTGCTCATTGTGAAAACAAGAAAAGACCATAAATTCAAAGTTACAATGTCAATAGCGGTGAACAAAAAGCTGGCTGTGAGTAAATCTCTTACCATCTTTTCGATCATGACAACATAGGGACCAAGATTTTTATTGAATGAAAAAATTTCAAGAAGTCGAATGATCCACATGATTATATCAATTGACCAAATCACATGACCAGGTCCAATAGTAGAAGGGTTCAAACGAAAGCCAAGTCCAACATAAAACAACAAAATTGCGATCGCATCGCAAATGTTCCATTTATCTTGGCCCCAATGTTTAATCGAATCTGACTGAACAATCTAAAAGAGACACATAGTCCATAATCAGAAATTCAAGTATTTTTATTTGAAAATTCTTGGATAGGGCTTCGATATCAATCAATTTGTCCTTTACAATACAATAATATCATAAAAATTTCTATCCAAACCGCAATCCCAGTGATAACACGTGTGTTTCAAGTTACAATCTACTGGGGTGGTGTAAATTATAAAGAAATATAAGATTAAATTCACAGCTGGAAGATTTAAAACTGTCACCTGTCTAATTTCTTCAGTGGTAAGAGATACGACAAACACAATCAAAACAATCTCTTCGTTTTGCAACTTTGTAGTCAGCTTTCCAAGGACAACATAAGTGAAGATTCCAAGAAACACCAAGTATGACAACTGCAAAGAGGAAAGTTACATTAAAATGGCTTACGTTGTGTAAGTTCTGCATATGTACTATAATAAAATGTCATTACTCAATAAACTTTCCCAACAGCTTTTTTGTCATTCGCATCTTCTTTTTCGGAACGAGAAGATGATGCAAAAGTCCTCGTTTTAAAAAAGTCACCTCAAACTTCTTGTTTCTTCAAGGAGAAAAATCAAGGCACCTAATTTAATGTCATAATCAATTTAACACTGTCTTTGTAGTGTGATGAGGAAGTGTGAGAACAAGTCCTCGTTACATTAGAACTACTTGTCAAATCAAAGTTATTGGAAAACGGCACAACAGGCTTATAACAATGACATAAATTTTGCCAATTGTTGTTATAGAATATTTACTTACAACATTGCCCCAGAACTTGGTTATTGGGGCTGAGTAGAATTGCTTGAACCTTTGGATAAAACCATGGAATTATCGTTTTTTGAATTTGAATTCTTTGAAGGTATATTTTGACTAGAGTTTCAATAATAAAAATAGATATGAAAATTAGATAGCAGTCAGAATATAGAATACAAAGCGAACTTTGTCATCAATCAATTAATCAGTATGTTTGAAAAGCAATGGATACAATGATTTGACTTGCAACAAAATGTGATGATTAATAAATTATGTCTGATAAAAACTTACTCTGTTTGCTTCAATTCAAGGCCAGGAATTTCAGACTTTTTACAAAACTCCAACGTTGGGACCAAGGTTGGAATAAAAATGCAGGATAATGTCTAAAACAAATAAACTGAAAATAAACTTTGACAGGAAAATATCAGCAATGCAAACAATGGTGGTATGGAAATACCAAATGTGCTAGAGGTAGTTCGCACTCCCCCCCCCCCCCCGCTCTCTCTCTCTCTCTCTCTCTCTCTCTCTCTCTCTAATAACAGATTGCAAATTGTTACATTTTGTTGCAAAATATATTTAAAGAATTACATTATCACCGAGATAATTTCCAATCTCGGAAATATTTAAGGCAAAAACGCATTACCTTCAAGGATTCATGATTCCTGAAAGCCATTGCACCAGTCCATATTCCATCTAATACTTTCTGGCTGCAAGCGTGTGCTATGAAGCTTTCATGATTTGAATAACGGGCTAGCCTTAAACATGTAGAATTTCCCCAGTTTGTCAATTCGTACTTGAGTAGATTGTGTGATATTTGTTCATCAGTTGAAAAGCATTGATCCAGTAGATTAACCGCACAATCTTGAAACTCTCTGAGAAATGCAAGAACAGTTATAATACAACCGATTACATTCACAAGAAGACTAACTAAGTTTAACGTATCACTCACGTCTGATTATTTCTGAACGATTGAATAGTGATGTCATCTTTCAAGCCATATTTTTCAGCACGCAATTCCATTTCAAGGTACAATTTACATGCAATTAGAGCCTTGGCCATTGGTTCTCCTCCATTTTTCCAAAAAAGGAAGGCCATCTTCTGCATGTTATTTAAAACAGCCCAAATAAACAACATATTGGAGGGATTCTTGACATTTTTGTTGCTGTCGAGCCAGTTGCCGGTATCCAAAGTGGTCCATTCAGTAAAGATTTTTTCAACTTCATCCAAAGGTATGGATAATGTATCCTGAATACATTGAAGAATAATTTGTTAATCACTGGGTCTTATCATTTCGGTGTTTGCTGGTATTAGGCGTTGATCCCCAGGACAATCAATGAGATCACTTGACAGCCATTTTAAGATGACAAGCAATAGATATGTCAATACCTTTTTTTCTTTAAAGACGTTGGTCATTATGTTATTGCCAGTCATGCTTCTCTGCGAAGAAATAATGCGAAACAATTAAAAATACTTAGAAGCCGTTGAAAATTGCCAGTGGCAATCACAGAAAAGCAACATACATTCAGAATCTTTGCAGAAACATAAGTACATGCAAAAACATAAACAAAGTTGTATGTGCTACATAAAACTGTCACTTAAAAATGCATACATACAATTTTATAAAGAATTTCCAATCGATCTATGATCAGAAAGCACTTCAAGTCAAAACCTTGCTCGAGGAGTAGTTCCACAAAATCTGATCTATTTTCTTCCAAAGCAACCATCATGATGTCATTGAGAAATGAACCCTAATAAAAAATGTTATACACATTTTCAATGCCTTCTCTGGAGTGGCTTAACTGGGTTCAACTTTAATTGTTTACAATAATAATGATAATAATAAAACCGTATTTATACGGTAAACCTGTTCAGCAAAATGAATTTGCTGCAATCAAATAAAAGCTATAGGATCAAAGATGACTTTCGACTTAAAGTCTATCAATATTTCTCTTACTCTATCCCACCCAAAGTAGGTAATTTTAATCAAATGGATAATAGGATGGAACAATAGGATGGAACAATCTCAAATAAACATTATACTTACAGACCATTTGGGATTTTGAGTAAATATAAACGAGCGTGCAATGTCTGCTCTATTCCATGTCAGTGCAAGTTTCAAGTTGTTTTCAACAGAAGAGCTCGTGCCTTCACCTTGAAAGGAAAAATATACATTCAGTCATTTTGAACGAGGACTATTAATAGTCCTATTATTGGCAGATAAAAATGGGAATATACAAATAGTTTTAAATTTAACTTTGAAATATGATAAAATTAAGCCTCGTAATGGTAGTCTCTTTAAAGAGTAAACCTGTACAGTAAGAAGATTTGAGAAACAAAAAAATGTTGACAACTGATGGTAATTGAAGAAATTCTGATGAATACATGATCATTTTCAAATACAATAGGCCTTACTATTCAATACAGCTGTTGTAATACTCTTGTCCACATTAGAGGCTTTTCCTATCGTTACCTGGTGGAAGATACAAAAACTGGGAGATGCTAAGGAGATAATCATCAGGAGAGATTCGGAAGGAGCTTGTAACAAATTGTCAACATTGTATAACAATGATGCTCAAAGTTGATTAAGGTTCACCTACCAGTGTTCTATTTTCCTCGCATATGCAATTTAATAAGCTTTGGAGGTGCTCGAGAATGTTCTGTGTACCAATATGAGGAAAGATATTTTCAATCATTTCGCGGAGATGCTTCAATTGGCGATCCCTCTGTTCCCTATATCACATTCAACAAGCGATTCATGGACGTAATTGCAAAGTGCAAGCAAGTTTGTCCCCATGTTTAAAAATAAATATGAAATGATATAAATTGTCAAATAATCAACGATACCCTTCTTCTTGTGGAATATCATATGCAACAGATAGCAGATCAGCAGTTCCTCCACTGCCTTTAATACTAAAAACTGGAATTGGATGATCTTGAGTTATTGCATTTTCAATTTGTCCCACTGTATGCTGTCCTCCATTGAGAACAAGCAACACCGCCGGGACATTAAAACGCTCTGAAAAACGATAGCAAGCAAGAGCACATTAAAAGTTGTATGATCTTTGAATCGTATTGTACATGGAAACTGTATAAGTGTGAAAATCGGCCGCGACATAGCAATTCAAACGATACCTACTTATGATTGCTTTCTCAACCTTTCTTCTAAACTCTCTTTCAATATCATATTTACCAACTGTTCCATCGTCCACCAACAAAAAGTGAGTGTGATTATTGTCAAGGTATGCCCCCTTTCTGCCTTTTCTGTGAAGCATATGGTAGTTAATAGTTGACTCCTGTGAAACATAAAAAATAACGCTGTTTACCAATGCTTTTTTTGTCACAGGAATTAAAACCTACTCAGCTATCTCATTTTTTATCAGTTTAAGTCCAGTTATTCCTGTATGGACGTGTATTATTCAAAATATCGCTGCCTGAAAGCCCGATAGAACTTACTGATTCTTGGCACAGCTTTTCCCTGTGTTCCACATTTCCCCAAGGGGCTATTCCAATGCAGGGGACGCTTCCGTGCCCCTCTCCACTTGGTGACACACGATTTCTTGTTGGGGTTCCTTGCAACGCTCTACCAACTTGTTTCATCACACCTGTATTTGTTCCCCCTGTTATCACCCATGCATCTGTCGTCGTAGCAAACTAAAAACAAACATATACTCATCAACACCGCTTAGTGTGCTTTACGTTGCGAATTTATATCTCAAAAATTTAATATTATTATCATGTTTTAATCGTGAAAGTCATATATCATATCATATTTACCCCTTCAGCAGAAGTAAAAATATTAGCTGAGATATATTTGAAGTATGCCGTTTTCACATGTAATTAATTACTGACCTTGAACAAACCTTCACGAAATTTAAACTTCTTTTTCAAGCTGAAATCCCTTTTTCCACCAATTGCAGATATCAAAAGTTTTGGAGGCTTTAGATTCCATTCCTCCAGTAATAGCTTCAGTACATCTTCTACACTATCATCATCAGAAAGACGAGTGTACTACGACAAAATGATTGGTGGTGGATATTAAAACCATGAAATATTAAACGAGGCATTATTACACCTCACATTAAAACATTATTGGACTTGCAGGGCTACAATTTATGCAGCACATCAATCAATGTTTCAACGCATTAATAATTCAAATGATTTGTTGAAGCAAAATTACACGGGCTCTCGTCTTTCGGACACCGTTACCACCATGAAACTTGATTCTTCCATAAGCATTTGTAGGACAAGACTCTGTATGGCTTTTGCTTTTCCATGACGTTTCTGTTTCTGAACTGTTACTCTGCAATGCATCTTTGCGGTGGTCACTTTTAGGACGACCGCAGTAACAATCACTGGAAATATGTGAAAAGCTGTCATTGCCAGTGGTCAAACAATGCTTGCTTTAATTTATAGCCATTAGTATAATACTGCAACTTAAAAGTGGATTGTGATGTCTCAAACATTTTAGTTTTATAGGTAACGTAAACTGTGTAAAACTTGATCTATTAAGTATATATAGTCAGTTGCTCCCATCCATTGGACATTCGTCTTAATTGTCAGAAATACATACTTGTGGTTAACAAAGGTCAGTTTACTCGTTACTAATTGTTGAGGACCACGTGATTTCATTGTAACTTTTCTTGCAACCTTAGAATAAACTTTCAGCATTCACGACCTGCTACTTTTCACGCTTGATTTGGTCATGTTAAACAAGCCATTTTCGTTCACATTTTTATTCTTAGTACAGTCTATACATGTTTTTTATAAGAAACCGGTTTATAAGAAACTGACTTCTTATAAAAAAGCATGTATACAATAACAAAGAGAAATGAAAAATGGTTCGAGAAAGCGAATATTCAAGATAACTTCCATACCTGTTTGGATCCTCATTATCTTTCTTTAAGAACTTATTGCACGATTTCTTGTGAAATTTTGAAAATAGCTCCTTAAAAAAATAATCATATACAGTAAAATCGCGATAACTCGAACTTCTAAAGCACAAATGAAAATTGTTTGAGTTGACTAATGTTAGAGTTAACTGCGGTTAGAAAGTACTAGCAACGCTTTCAAAAGGAAAATTACCCGAGGCTCTCGAGTTATCAAGGATTCGAGTTATCTGGACTTTATTGTATTAGCAAGAAAATGCATGTTCTACTTAAAGAAACAAAGCGACAGCTCGGGAACCATAATTATTTTATCTAACAATCTTATTCATCACAACAAAAAATAAGATACTTTGCAATTAATAGTTTTTTCATTTGCACCTTGAGTTGAGGCAAAGAATGATGACAGAGACACACGCAGTTAAACTTTTTCTCCAAAATGTGCATGTACAGGTAATTGTATAAAGTGTTCCTAAATCTGTTTCCTAAACTGTTAAACGTATTTCTGCAGAGTGTTTACACAAAGTAAGACTCGCGTAAACCAATATAGCATAACGGAACAAGGAACTACAACAACTAAGGAGAAGATATAGAGTACCTATACTTGAAGGCAAGTCCACCACGCAAGACGTCATGTGGTGCCTATTTATATCAGCCAATGAGAGAAGAGTAATTATCATATACTTCAATATAAACTACATTAAACACTTTTATAAACTTGCATACCTTGGAGCTGGAGCTGATGGATAGAGCACGTTTCCAGTTATTCGCTTTATCTTCTGAAAAGTATCTTAGTTTATCAAGGCCAAGATTCTTAAATTCTCTGCAAAAAAACAACACCAATTGCACAAACTGGCAATTCAAATTCACAAAAAGGATTTATTATTTACAAAACTCTTAATAGCTTTTCAATTTCATTACTCACTTTGCATTTGCTTTTAATGAATTGTTTTCAGAGAACTTCTTTGCCAAGCCCATGTACAATTTATATGCAAGTTGAGCCATGGCAACTGCTTCTTTTCCAGTTTCCCAAAACACCATGGCCATCTTATGCATGTTATTTAAAACCGCCCAAATAAGCAAATGAGTAAAAGGACTCCCGACACGACGATTACTGTTGTCAACCCACTTGCTGGTATTCGAAGTTGTCAATTTGGTAACGACATCTTTAATTTCATTCAAAGGTATGGAAAATGCATTCTGAAGATAAACATGAAACACTGATGTAATATTACTAGACATCACATCATTTGAAACTGCTGGGTGAAAAACATTGAAACCCAACAAAAAGAAACAATCAACAAAAAGATTTGTTTGTGCAGTTCAAAAGCAAATTTGTAGGAGAGATGGGCTACCCTGAGCAGGGTTGTAAGATATTGCTCCGCTTTTCAAATATTGTTCAATTAAATTGGAATATCATCGTTTTGAAAATAATACACAATAGTAGACAAAGTCTTTATGCAGATGGAGTTTTGTCGATATTGTATAGGCCTTTGTCCGGAGACGACATTGTTTTTGGGAAAAGAGGGATGAAGGATCGTGCAAAGTTTGAGAAAGTCGTCCAAGACTTTTGTCCTCTTAATAATAATAGCAAAACTATGAATACCATCTCTTCATTTAAAAGTTGCTTCATATTGCTACTCTTGCTTCTCTACAAAAAAATAAGCAAACTTGCTTTGCAAATCACAAAGACCATTCAGGCATAATTAGATATTGTGACTTGAAGGCCAAAGATGTGACAAAACAAAAAGACACGCAAGGAAGCTGTTTCACAAATGCCTGGTAAAAATACAAGAACTGGGACTGGTAAAAAGGGCGATAGAGGAAGAGAGCAAGTCAAGCCGCAGAGAGCCAATTTTGAAAGAGCATCCGTGCAAAATGGTATTAAGCAGAGGCACATTTTATATGAGCGAACCTTGATAAAATGATAAAAATAAAAAGATATACATACAGCACCAACACCATACAGAAATTCCAATTTATCGACTGTAAGAAAGAGTTTCAAATTGAATCTTTGCTCGAGGAGCAGTAGTTCCACAAAATCTGGTCTGTCATTCACCAAGGCTTTCTTCATTTGTTCATTGAGAAATGAGTCCTAATGGAAAAGAAGACAATTGTTGGATTCCTCCCCTCCTACTCTTCAGGCTAGGTTTATTCCTGTTTTGATTGCAAGATGGTCGTTGCCAAGCTCATGCAAATCAACTCTTTTCAAAAAAGCAAATGTCTCAAATATACTTACAGACCACTGGGGATTTTGAGGAAGTATGAAGGAGCGTACCACATCTGCTCTATTCCATTTCAATGCAAGCTTGAAGTTATTTTCAGCTAATCCACCTTTAACCATTAATGGAAAGTATGCATACAAAATTTAGTGACAAATTTCATTTTATATGATTAATATATTCTAAAATTTATGTGTCAGGTTTCGTAACCGACTCAAAATCTGCTAAGAACATACTAACTATATAGTAATGGTAATCTCCTTACAGTGTATATTCCCTTTATAAGAACGCAACTCAATGAAACATTAGATTCGATTTGCAAAAAAGTTGAGAAGGTTAGAAAGACAGATCAAAACAAAATTGTAAGAGGAATGCGCTTGTGTATGTGAAAAAGTAATTGCATAAGCTACTGACCCTAGCCCAAGCCCTAACCTTAACCCTAACCCTAGTCCCTAGGCTGTAAACTCCTTTGTTTGTCCTTTGTGGCACCATGCAGATTGACTTGTAATTATGGTTGACATACCTTTCTCTAGATACAACATTGTTAGGAGAAAAGGAAGGTATGAATGATGCGTGCAAACGCTAACAGTTGTAAGTGCTCCATGACTTTTGTCCATTATTGTGGCTTTCTTCTTAATATAATAATCTGCGTATAAAAAAGTTACACAAAACAATTTTCAAAGCAGCAGAATGAGACTTACCTTTGAATAAAGCTGTTATGATGGCTTTCTCAATATCGAAGCGTTCCTTTATTTTGCAAATAGTTATCTGGTTGAAAACAAATAAACAAATATTGTTACAGCATAAATATATTTTTAGACTAATATACCAAAATTTATTTGCCGTTAAAATTTTGTTTTTCGTTTGCCATCACTAATCGTGAAGCTTGACTTATCAGAGAAGGTAATAGCCATTTGGCAATGGCGGCTTGCGACTATTTTGAGTGGGCTTGTGCAGCCAAAAATGTGCCTATCCTCATTCCTTTGGGTGCCGCTGCAACACACGAAAGATCATACAATTTTATTTTCCTATAAAAGACTTTATTTCTATATAGCAATACTTTTGCTGTTTTTGTGGGCTTTCCCTTTTGGCCCGGCCGGCTTGCTTTGATGTTCGCGAATTGCGGTTCCTATAGGCGCCTTGAATCGCGCATTACTGTGATGACTATCACTGTCTATTTCTATGTCCAAAATGACAACTTCGACAATGAAAAACTCAAGAATAACAAAATATTTTAAAATTTTATTTCAGCAAATATCAATATGTCATTTTCGGCTGTATAAGCCCTTCAAGTCATTTAGAGTTGTCTATAGTGAAAAGATGTAAAAAGGTGGCGTACCATTTCTCGTTCTTCCGCAGTGAATAGCAAATTTTTGCAAACTTCATAAATGGTATCATCATCAAAGTCAGGGAAGGTCTTTGTAATCAATTTAAGCAGCTCCTCTAACCCATCATCTCTCTTTTTCCTGTCGCATGCAACAAGGGAAAATACAGATGTATGTAAATGCTATTGTAATGTTTATTACCTGACGACATTCAACTTTAAAGTCATGTTTATTAATAAGTATACAACGATAACGTGACAACGACTCTGCAATGAAATCAACGATACCCTTCTTCCAGAGAAATGTCATGAGCAAATGCCAACAAATCAGCAACTCCTCCGCTGTCTTTGATAACAACAACTGGAATAGGAGGATCTTCATTTATTGCTTCTTTGACTTGTTTTAACGTATCTTGCTCTCCATTAAGCACAAGAATTACGCCCGGTACCTCATAGTGATCTGAAATTTGATGCATAGCAAGAAATCACATTAAAAGTTGTCCATTTTTTATTTACTTTCTAAAGATTTGGACATGAGTAAATATCGAGTCAGCCACAAAATTACAAGGAAATATTCATACTTATGATTTCCTTCTCAAGCTTTCTTCTGAACTCTTTTTCAATATCCAATTTCCCAACCGTGCCGTTGTCCACCAACAGAAAATGAGTGTGATTATTGTCAAGACATGTCTTCTTTCTTTCCATTCTGTGGGGCATGGGGTAGCTAACAGTCGAGTTCTGTGAAATAATAAGAATGTGGCGGGTCCGAATACTTTTAAAAAAATTGCTTTTACTCCAGTAATTATTTTGCCAAAAACTTCTCTTTTACTTTCTTTGCAAAACTGTTAGAGTTTGTAACCAGAAGACTCGGTTGGTAAGATTACATACAACAAATTAAATCAAGGAGTTGAGGGGCTTGCACAAACATTTCTCGTGGAAAGCTTAGGTCTCAAATTATCGATTATTAAAATTCTGATGGAGCTTACTAATTTTTCACAGAGCCTATCCCTGTGCTCCACATTTCCCCATGAGGCTATTCCAATACATGGGATCCCTTGTAGCATTCTACCAACTTGTTTCGTTACACCGCCATTTGTTCCTCCTGTTATTACCCATGCATCTGTATCCTCGGAAATCTAAGAAACGAAAGTCGATAATGTTTCATTGACATTAAAATTCACTTTGTCCACGCAAATGTATGTCCTAATATCACCCAACAACCAGGGTGTTTTATCAAGTGTGTTCTCATGAAAAATGAGTGTGGTGAGCATGTCCTTTTAAGAGGAAAAATGAGTGCATTCGAGGTGAGGTGATTTCGAGACAAAGAGTGTGATCTTTGAACAAATGCTGACCTTCGATAAGTCTGCTTCAAGATGTTGTTCATACTTGCTTGGTAAGCTGAAATCTTTTTTCCCGCCAATTGCAGATATCAACAACTTTGGGCGAGTTAGTTTCCATCCATCAATTAATAACTTTAGTACATCTTCCACACTATCATCATCAGAGAGGCGAATATACTACAAAAGGGGGTTGTGGATAAAAATAATAAAACGCATCGTAAAAATGTTTGTCAGCTCAGAATTATTAAGAAAACAATTCCCATCTGTTTTACAACTAGCGTTATTACTGCTTTTAACTCACGGGTTGGCATTTTATGCGTGGAATAAGGCAACCCTGTGACATCAAAAGCCCTCAAGTTTCACTGATTCATTCAATAAAAATAAAGTCACCTCAGCTGTTAAATCGTTTGTACTTTCATGTTGTTCAAACTCAATCTGTCCATAAGCATCTGTAGACAATTTATTTACATGTTGTTTAACATCCCACAAGGAAACTGAATTGCCATTCTGAATTTCATCTTTTCTGTGTTCCTTTTTAGGACGACCGCAACAACAAACACTAGAAGTATGTGGAGCTATCTTAAGTATAGGCATAGGCAAAGTGTACAAAGACATTTATTTTATATCCAATAAAAATTATAAAGAACATTATAGAATAAGACAACTTTACAGCTTCCTGACACAGTAACAACCAAATGTTGAATGCTTCAACACTACGTTATACATGTCTTATATGCCATTTACTTTAATACTAACACCATTCCAGGCGACTGTTTACGTTTGCTATTTGTTTGGGATCCGCAAGTGGTGGCTGTATTTATTGCGTATTACTTCGATTTTGTGCAGCGGGCATGGGCCAGGAGGTCTGACTTTGTCTAGGTCATAGTACATAGTATTATCCCTGATTTAATGTTATGTTTCAAGTTTCAAGTAAAATAAATAATTTCATACCACAAATTACACTTAATATCCCTTCTCAGTATCAAACACATCAAATTAAGGACGTATCAATCCAAATATACTAAGTTAACCCAAAACCCTATTCAATTTCATTCAGCTGATAATCAACTTAAAAAAGACTGAAAGCATTGGTACCTGTTGGGGTTATCATCATTGCCATCTACTTTACAAAAATAAATGCATTTTTTCTTGTTAAATTTCGAATATATTTCTGAACTTGAAGTTTCCTATAAAAGAAGTAGCAAGCAAAATAAACGAAAGTGTATATTAGAACGAAACGAAACCAACGTTAACACGAAACAGAGTAACCATTCCCCAAAGTGGATTAACATATGGGCTAATGTTATTTCTACGTGGCACTCAATGTTATTTCTAGTTTTTTTTTTAAGATCAGTTAGCAATGCAATGTGGGTGCTGAGGTATCAAGAGTCCACAGAAGAAAATAGAGCGACAGTTGCTGTACCAGAAAACATAGTTATTTAAAACGAAAACTGGGTTTACTCTTAAGGTAAAGATTAATACTTACATGCTGAGATGTTAACGGCTTGAATTTTTCTTGCTCGGATAGTTCAACGCCTTCATTATCCATTGGAATCGATGCGGCATCAACAACAACAGATCGGCATACTGAAATCTTGCATCTCAAGTGTGTGCTTTTAAATTGATCGAGTGAAGGGCAACCAAGCGAAAGCAGATGAATTAAGCTGCCCGTTCAAATGCAAATATTCAGCAATGAGCTTTTTGTAAGGAATAAATGGGGGTTACCAGATTTCTATGAAATGTATTGAAATGCTAGCTCAATTGACAAAAAGACAACTAATATTTCTTATGAATAGATCTGTACGAGACAAACAACGATTGAGGAAAATATACCTGGTTTCGATAACTTCGTCTCTGCATTTATGATAGTTAGTTTAAAATGAGATATATTAATGCAACCCCTTATGAATGAAATATAAAGACCTTCCCAGACTTCTTGGATGTAAATCAAAGAATCTTTAAAAAGTAAGAACATTCTAAAAGTCTTTTTTGACTTGAATCTAAAAAATTTAACTATTCGAATACCCCAGTAGAAGTTGGATGCTTTCACAAAAATCATTTAGTAACTTAAAAGCGCAATCAAGCCCTTCTTATTACGCCCCTTTCTAATAACTCCTATTCGAAACGAAATATTTGAGATTTTCATCCCAAATCAAAAGTTCTATGGAGATTTTTCACTTGGAGTTTTTTGAGAATGTTATCAAGCCTCGTATTGATTAAGCACCTCTCTGGAACCTCGAAAATAGAAAAACCCTCGGGTGCTTTATTAGAGTTCTTACGGTAAACCACGAAAATCAAAGTTACATGAGTAAAATCCAGTTTGAATTTTCTCACAATCTTTGGATTTTTCTAAAATTTTCCAAGACTGGCTGACTGATTGAAGTAACCAAGCCCAACCCTTATCTACTTTCATAGAGAGGATTCCCGTAAAACAGCTATTTACTTCAGGACTATAAGGCTTTCTCATTAAAAAAGCGTCAGGCAAATAAAAATCCCGGGCGGGGTTGCCTATTCAAATGCAAGCAGAAACTACAAAGATTTTGATCAGACTTCTGTGGAGTACATACAAGGTCCATTAAATGAAAAACAAAGCAATCTCCTTAAACGAGGGTTTTCCCCATAACGCGTTAGCCAGTAAGAAAGGTTAAAAGAAATCCCAGAATTCTTTACCAAGGCCTTCTGCAAGCATTCTTCGTTTGATTAAGTCCTTAACCTTGCGCCTGTCTGGACAAAATTGTGACCTGGAAAATAAAATTAGGTTCTCTTATAAAATAAAATCTTATAAAATGATAATAACAAATACTCCTTGTGTGCAAGTGTTGTGCCAAAGGAATAATAACAGTCTAGCTTTTAAGCATATAGCTTTGGAAAAACTTCCCCTTTTGCAGTATTCATTTTAGAAATGCCTAAGCTTCATAAAAAGCTCAAACCTGTGCATCCAAGTATCTCCCAACCTTGCAATTTCCAACAGAATATCTTGGTTTTCCATTCTTACAACTGTTTTGCAACTAAAACATTAATTCTTTCCAATGATCTTGTTTTATTCTTTGACCTATCAAGCAAAACATTGATGCAAGCCTTAGAGCAGTGAGAAAAGAATTCCTTTGCAGCTGTATAAACATGAGAATATCGGCCTATATCATCAAGTTCAAATATCTGAGTTACAAATGTTGGTGGTGGCACATTTGTCGAAATTATTCCTTGCAAAACAAAGTAAAAGGTATGCCAGAAGAGCAAGAACATGAAGATTAAGTACAATAAAAACTCAGATGACAAAACTCCGCAGTAACGAAGCGCTGGCTCTCTCTTGGAATGTGCAAACGCAAACCATTTCAATTACTTCTACAACGCAAAACTTAAAAAATGCATGTCGCATGGAGGTTCCTCTGGTTAAACCTATTGCCAAGAGAGAATAAATTCTTGAATAAGAATTATCAAAGACAATGTATCAACTCATTTTTGCTTTCCTATGGAATAACCAACTTATTTTCACTCCGTTGTAACGCCAGGAGTTCATTGAATACAAACTTTTCGCACGCGCAAATTTCTTGCCACGTGGAGCTTGTTTCCATCTGCAATTACCAAATCACAGACTAATAAATAACTTTACGAATTAATTCTTTTACAATTGAAATTGCAGCGACAAAACAATGCTCCAAATTAGCAATAGAAATACAAACTTGTTATGAAAAGCAACTCGAAGGTGCGATGTTGTCCCACACTAGGCAAACCAAACAGGAGTTACTTCATTCATTGGAACAAAAAGAAACTAGGAAACAGCTCCCTGATCATAAGGCAAAACTTTTAATCTGTGGTGCAACAGCGTTCATTGGCAGAATTTTGATGACCCACTTCTTTTTGGGGTCTGGAATTCTGCTTCCGAAGCAATTGGGTTGCGCTACCACTCTGCTTCAGAAGAGAATTTGTTCTTTGAATCAAGAGCACATTTTGCAATACGTCACACGTCACACAACGAGACACGACAGACACTCAAAACGAAGCAACTGCTGGTGTGTAATCGCATGTGCCCGTAGGATCGCCTTCACAACACATTGAGATAACCAGTGGTACTACATCATGTTTGCAATGCACAAGGCGATTGCAGTAAAATTTCAAAAATATGACAATTCACAATGGATGGTATGACAATATCTCCAATGTAATTTTTAGATTCTAAGCTTTACGTGGCTTCCAGGAAATCTATATCAAATCTTGCTGTGGAATTGGGCCTAACTGCAAAGCCACATCTATTTGCAGACTTCCGAAGGTAAGTTCATTTGGTAATGAAAATCATGAGTGTAATTGCACTCAAGTTGATTTCATTTACAATAACAATTTAGTCAGATTTTTTCAAACAATTATAAGAACCTTTTCCGGAAGGAATTGTCTGTCTGCGGATCAAGATCAAACTCTGCGATTTTTTGTCTTATGATATAGTCTCAGCATTACATACAACCCCGGACCGACAGATACGTTAACATTGCAGGGTAAAAGATGTAGAAAAACATACTTGACTAAAGAAAGACAACTATTATACCAATAATATTTTTGTTGACTAAAGAAGCAAAGAAATGGGTCACGGTCATATGATTATTGTATGCTCTATGGAATTCATCCAGTCTATTTGAATGAGTTTAATGATTTGTCATTTTTACTGCATCTCTTTTTGGAGCAAGGCCCCATCCATGCGCAAATATGCACGCTTTTTAACACTGGTATTTTATCTTTCAGTAAAGCTCTTTACTTGGTTTTCCATACTTTGCTATTAGCAAAACAGACTTTATATCACGGCAACCATATTTGTGTATCAATTATAGCATCATTTGGTAAGTTAAACTGCAAAGACTCAGTCGCTTTAGCCTTTCTTCATATTTAAGATCTTTCCATTCAGGTATCAATACCATTTACCTTCTTTTAGCCTCTATCGGTATATGATCAAGAATTTAATTATATGCCGTAATGTTTCGATCAAACGCCCCCTTCTTTTAAACGCCCCTCGAATAAAGACCCCCATTTAAATATTTTTTTCAATAAACGCTCCCTCTATTTAACGCTTCCTCGAATAGACGCCCCCTTGAAGGGGCGTGTATTCGAAGCACACCGAACCGAAGCTGCTCCTTCTTTTAACATCATCGAGGAAGACGATGTTCATGATGACTTTGAACTAGATGTTTAGATGATTTTTTAAATTATACTTCTGGAACCAGACTTTTTTAGTTGTTATACTCAGAGTTTCATGCTAAATGCGATCATCATTAGATGTTTATTAATAATGGCCTCTTTCTTTTAAACGCCCCCTCGAAAAGATGCCCCCTAAAATATCAAAAAATTTAGCAAACGCCCCGGGGTTTAATCGAAGCATTACGGTATGTAGAAATCCTCCTCGCAAAGCATGGCCTGAAGTTTAAGGGTTGCACAATTTCACAATCTATTTTTTGTGATTTACCCACAAAGATATAAGATATAAGATAGACAGTGTATATTATATTCTATCTTTATGAATTTACCATACTTTTCAGCATTTTACGTCGATTAAAATGCAGAAAAAATGCGATAAAATAGCGCTACTTCAACAAACTGTGCAAACAATTAAATGATTGATGTGCAGAAGTTGCCTCGCTTCAAATACCGGGTCTCGCTTTGAAAGGTCATTGAACGTCAGAATTCATAAAACTTGCAATAGCCAATGTTATTGCAATACAAAACGCTTTGGATATGACCCCCAGTAGTGATGAAGGGTTTTTTCAAAAGTACTTGATTTTATTAACGCACGAAAAGTTAACTGTTTTGCCATTTCTCTTTTTTAACAGTGGCGTCCGGTCTTTAGACTAGGTTGCAAGAGCAGTTTTTTGTGGCAATTTTTAATTGAAAATATTATTTTGCTTCTGTAGATGGAGTCGATTAGAACTATTATGAAAGTTGTTCATATTTCAAATGCACTAAATGCGCTCAAAAACAGGCATGCCAGCTTTCATTTTCCATGTGAAAAGTTGGGATATGCGAAACTTGCCCGTGTAAACGACTTGAGAAGTAAACTTGTTGTTTTTTTCGACCCCAGACCTTGCATCGCATTGCATTGCCAGGGCATTGGTTGCACCATTTCTTTTTCATCGTAATGCCTGCTTATTGCCTCAGGAATCTTGAACGCCTGCTGCCTTTCAAACAAACTAAACTTACTGAACAGGATGAGATTGAACATTGCATTCTTTCAATCATCGGCTGCAGTAGCCTAGTGGTTGTGCTTCGGGGTGTGCGACCGAGCAGATTAGTGGTTCAAGTCCTAACGCAGCCGAAGAATTTTATTGCATGTCAAATGAGATATAGTTACTGAAAATGATGAGATTGAACATTACATTTTTTCAATCATCGCCTGCAGTAGCCTAGAGGTTATGCTTCGGGGTGTTCGACCGAGCAGATTAGTGGTTCAAGTCCTAACACAGACGAACAGTTTTATTGCATGTCAAATGAGATATAGTTACTCAAAATGATGAGATTGAACATTGCATTTTTTCAATCATCGGCTGCAGTAGCCTAGAGGTCGTGCTTCGGGGTGTGCGGCCGAGCAGATTAGTGGTTCAAGTTCTAACACTGCCGAACAATTTTTTTGCATGTCAAATGAAATATAGTTACTGAAAATGATGAGATTGAACATTGCATTCCTTCAATCATCGGCTGCAGTAGCCTAGAGGTTGTGTTTCGGGGTGTGCGACCGAGAAGATTAGTGGTTCAAGTCCTAACATAGCCGGACAATTTTATTGCATGTCAAATGAAATATAGTTACTGAAAATGATGAGATTGAACATTGCATTCTTTCAATCATCGGCTGCAGTAGCCTAGAGGTTGTCCTTCGGGGTGTGCGACCGAGAAGATTAGTGGTTCAAGACCTAACACAGCCGAACAATTTTATTTCATGTCAAATGAAATAAAGATATTGAAAATGATGAGATTCAAAATTATGTTTCTTCAAGCGTCGGCTCCAATAGCGTATTGGCTACGCTTCGGGCTGTGGACCGACCAGGTAAGTGGTTCGAGACCAGGTAAGTCAAGTAAGTTCAATTTACCTTTATATCTCTGCGAATTATACGATCACTGTCTCTCAACTTATAGTTCTAGATTAGCAGTAGGTGATAGTACAACCTATTAGATTGGTTAGTAACAGTAGATGTACTGGCGCATAGAATCAAAGGGGACATTGCGCAGGTGGTTAAAACAGTAAGGGGTCATACACTCGCACCTGAAAAACTAAGGGGAGGCGGATCAAACTTTTGTTACAAGAAAGACCTCTAGAGATGAACGCAAATCGAATTTATCTCCCCGTTAGTTTTTCATGGAACGTTTAGTGTCCCCTTGCTCATTTCTTCAACCTGCTTGATGTCCCCTTGCTTATTCGTTTTGCTCATTCACACTCCCCGGTTTTTCCTCGCTGGAATAACCAGATTTAAATCGTAAATATGGACGACAGTAATCAATGAGACATAATAATTATACTCACGTGTTTGTAAATTTCATTGCCTTCTGTTGATATCGAACCACTTACCTGGTCGGTGGACACCCCGTAGCACTACCTCTTCGCCACTCCACCGATGGATAAACTTCTGGAACTGTCAGTCTTATATTCTTCTGTGAAATCAATTTTATGAAACTGATCAAAATTTAGTTTATGAGTACCGGTATTCGAACTGCAAACCTCTTGGATGCCACGCCGCAACACTACCTCTACGCTACTACATCCGATCATAGAAAGGATACTGTTAGCATTCTTAATGATTTTTAGAAATCAATTTGAAAGAAATTTGTCAAATTTCACTTTATGAGTACCGGTATTCGAACTGCAAACCTCTTGGATGCCACGCCGCAGCAGTACCTCTACGCTACTTCATCCGATGATAGAAAGGATACTTTTAGCATTCTTAATCATTTTTAGAAATCAATTTGAAAGAAATTTGTCAAATTTCACTTTATGAGTACCGGTATTCGAACTGCAAACCTCTTGGATGCCACGCCGCAGCAGTACCTCTACGCTACTGCATCCGATGATAGAAAGGATACTGTTAGCATTCTTAATCATCTTTAGAAATCAATTTGAAAGAAATTTGTCAAATTTCACTTTATGAGTACCGGTATTCGAACTGCAAACCTCTTGGATGCCACGCCGCAGCAGTACCTCTACGCTACTGCATCCGATGATAGAAAGGATACTGTTAGCATTCTTAATCATTTTTAGAAATCAATTTGAAAGAAATTTGTCAAATTTCACTTTATGAGTACCGGTATTCGAACTGCAAACCTCTTGGATGCCACGCCGCAGCAGTACCTCTACGCTACTGCATCCGATGATAGAAAGGATACTGTTAGCATTCTTAATCATTTTTAGAAATCAATTTGAAAGAAATTTGTCAAATTTCACTTTATGAGTACCGGTATTCGAACTGCAAACCTCTTGGATGCCACGCCGGAGCAGTACCTCTACGCTACTGCATCCGATGATAGAAAGGATACTGTTAACATTCTTAATCATTTTTAGAAATCAATTTGAAAGAAATTTGTCAAATTTCACTTTATGAGTACCGGTATTCGAACTGCAAACCTCTTGGATGCCAAGCCGCAGCACTACCTCTACGCTGCTACATCCGATGATAGAAAGGATACTGTTAGCATTTTTAATCATTTTTAGAAATCAGTTTGCAAGAAATTTGTCAAATTTCACTTTATGAGTACCGGTATTCGAACTGCAAACCTTTTGGATGCCACGCCGCAGCAGTACCTCTACGCTACTGCATCCGATGATAGAAAGGATACTGTTAGCATTCTCAATCATTTTTAGAAATCAATTTGAAAGAAATTTGTCAAATTTCACTTTATGAGTACCGGTATTCGAACTGCAAACCTCTTGGATGCCAAGCCGCAGCACTACCTCTACACTGCTACATCCGATGATAGAAAGGATACTGTTAGCATTTTTAATCATTTTTAGAAATCAATTTGAAAGAAATTTGTCAAATTTCACTTTATGAGTACCGGTATTCGAACTGCAAACCTCTTGGATGCCAAGCCGCAGCACTACCTCTACGCTGCTACATCCGATGATAGAAAGGATACTGTTAGCATTTTTAATCATTTTTAGAAATCAGTTTGAAAGAAATTTGTCAAAATTTAATATATAGGCACCTGTATTCGAACCAAACACCTTTTGGATGCCAAGCCGCATCACTACCTCTACGCTAGTAGCAAGTAAACTACACATAAAATACAATTAATTACAAAAATGCTTAAAATAGTCACAAAAGAAGCTAAAAATCTTGCAATGTAACATCACAAGAAAAGCGAGCTGCTGTCTGGTAGAGAACAGTTAGAAGGTAAACTCCGAAAAAGTTACATTGAAAGCCAAGTCAGGCTACTCAACATTATACATACAAAATATGACGTTAGATAATTGTAGAAATTTAGCAACAAGTTTGCATACTGATTAAAAATAGAAAATTTTCATTAAAGTGCGATTTAAATTATCGGACACTTGATATCTACGTAGACAACGAGAAAAGCATTTTACAGAAATATTATAAATTATAACAAGACCAACATGACAACAAAAAGTGATGCTTTGATCAGTTAAGCAAATTTAATAATTAATTGTTAGATAGAAAAATATATTGCAATATTGGTAAACACAAAAATTATCCCCTTTGAGGTTACAAATTGTCGAATTACAAAACTGTGCTCATTCAGTCATCTTGTCTCATTACTGCCCTGTTTCAATATTTGCAATACAGACTGAAGATTTGCTGCAATTATCTCAATTTTATCTTCTAGGCAGCTAATTTTTGTCGTTGTTTCCCTCATTTTCTCCTTCAAGTCTTTGCTAATATTCATTGCCACTTTTCTCATCTCTTCATGCAATTCTTGTTTTGCTTTTTCTTCAGCCATTTGAACACTGCTTATCATTTCTTTTTCTTGCATCATTTCCTGCTTTGCTTCCTGTTTTTCGCGGATTACTTCTTCTTTTTTCTTCTCCTCAGCCTTTTCCAGATTGATAATCTTCAATGTTGTTTCTCTTAATTCCTCCTTTGATTCTTTTAATTCTTCAATTAATCTTTCCTTTGCCATCTTTTCATACGTTTCTAGATTGCTAATCTTCATTGCCGTTTTTTCCATTGATTGCTTAATTTCTTCATGTAGTTCTTCTTTTGCCTTCTCTTCAGCCACTTCCAGATTGCTAATTTTCATTGCTGTTTCCCGGATTTCCTTCTTTAATTCTTCTGTTGCCTTCTCATCAGATGTCAAGGACAGATAATAATTTGTTAACAACTCTGCCAGACATTCTTCTTCGAAGTGCAGAAGATCAGATAGCTCTTTTTTTGTCAAAGAAATTTCTACAAAATAATATATTAATAAGTCTGATGAAGTTGATCAGTCTGACAAAGTTGAAAAGTGGCGATATTTTGTTGAAAAGCAAGCAAAACGTAACTCCATCTCAATTGAATTATAAAGGTAGCATACGAAGAAAGAAAAATAACGAATCTATGGATGCTGCAAATATGACAAATGGCAAGTCTTACTCATTCTCTTGTCTTTGCTACGGGGCATTCTACAGCATTTACGATAGATATGCTTGCAGAGCAATTTTACGTGATTGATCACCACAAATGGAGGAACGAAAAATGGCCTTTTGGTATATTGCACAATGACGTCATATCGCTGAAACTTCCAGATTCGTTCTGAGTTTCTTTGTACTTCAGCGTAAGTGTTGCTGTTATAGAAAAATCAGCAATGAATGTAATCAGATTTTAAAGAAACAACATGATAAGTAATTTTCTAAATGTAAGCAGTTGAACATGTTGCTTTGATAGAGACAAGAAAATTATATAAACTATCTGATGTATTAAAATGACAAATTCTCACTTACTTGAATATGGCAATCAGTAAATTCAATAGCAGTATGTTGGCCACAAGCATATACAAGGCCATGAGGACTGAAACTATTGGCTCACTGTATTGGTTATATTTCTTGGTGTCAAAAACCGTTGTCGTGCCTGAAAAGAATTAAAATAATGAAATTAAGTAAATCTACGAAAATAGAAATACCAAACAAATATACATCTTACTGAATACGGAATTTTCACTCAAGAAAATTTCATATAACTTATAACTCCATTATTATCCATTATATCTTAATGAAATAAAATTAAAAAACTCCAAGATTACAAAATTAAATGGCATTAAAACCGTTCTTGCAGGCACTGTTAATTTATGTCAAAATGGAAAATGTTGTATCAACAAAGGATAACATAAATTTTTGCAAGGAAAAAACAAACCTCACCGCTGTATAAGTGATCTTCGTGTAAGAACAACTCTCCATAAGTTTGCCAATAAGGAGTGAAGAATATTTTAACAATCGATTTCCACGAGATGGGAGAGACAGGATCCAATAATGCTTGCCTTGCAACACCATAAGCAAAAAGGATTACAGCCATGATGGATAAGAAATAGCACAGGTCTGCAGTCTAAAGCAAGCATAAATTATAAAATATAAATAATGCCAAGTAAATGAATAATAATAGATAATTTAGTCGCAAACATAACAGCTAAAAACTTACCATTTTTTCAATCATGACAACATAAGGCCCAAGATACATGTTGTATGAGAAAATTTCAAGAAGTCGAATGATCCACATGATTATATCAATTGACCAAATCACGTGACCAGGACCAATAGTAGAAGGGTTCAAACGAAAGCCAAGTCCAACGTAAAACAACAAAATTGCGATCGCATCGCAAATGTTCCATTTATCTTGGCCCCAATGTTTAATCGAATCTGACTGAACAATCTGAAAGAGACACATAGTCCATGATCAGAAATTCAAGTATTTTTATTTGAAAATTCTTGGATGGAGCTTCGATTTTAATTTGTTCCTCCCGAGGATGGTTATTTCATTTGAAGCTTTTTTTGGAAGGGGCGTGACAAAAGTGCGTATGCATCAACATTTTTTAATCACAGAGGCCAGGTAGAAGCTATAGAGCAAAAAATGCAAGATTTTTAGACAAGGTAAATTAGATTTTTATGAAATAATACCTTGGTTGGAATAAACAATTTAAGGTACAATCTACTGAAGTTTCAATTCATAGCTGGGAGGTTTAAATTTTTCACCTGTCTAATTTCTTCAGTGGTAAGAGATACGACGAACAAAATCAAAACAATTTCTTCGTTTTGCAACTTTGTAGTCAGCTTTCCAAGGACAACATAAGTGAAGAGCATAAGAAACACCAAGTATGACAACTGCAAAGAGGAAAGTTACATTAAAAATAGATCACTTGGAAGATTTACGTAGTAACTACACTGAAGCATAGTTGCACGACAGCATTGTATTGTTGAGACAGTGACACGTCCTGGCTTATCAAAGTGAGAATTTCTAAACATTCACTCACAACATTGCCCCAGAACCTGGTTATTGGTGCTGAGTAGAATTCCTTGAATTTTTGGAAGCAACCCAAGGAACTATCGTCTGTTGACTTTGAATTGAGTTCACGCTTTTCATTTGAAGATTCATCGTGACTAAATTTCAACAAGATGAAATAGATCTGAACAGTTAGACATCAGCTAGATAATATGAAACGTAAGTAATCACAAAAGGACCTTTGTTATGAATTAATCAGTATGCTTGAAAAAATAAAGATAAAAAGAATTTATAATGCAAACGATGAAGTTAGTGGAAGCAAAAGATACATCCAACATAAATAAAGAAAAATTGTTTGACAAATGACTTACTCTCGTTGCTTTTCTTTTAAAGGTTTGAAACCAGGAATTTCAGACGTTTTACAAAACTGCAACGTCATGATCATGGGAGGACAGAAAATGCAGAGCAATGTCTAAGATAGATCAAATGAAATTAAAGCATTGTTTTTGACAGGGAATTATCTGCGGGCAATGGTATAAAACCACCAAAATTGGCAAATGTTCAAATCCATTGAGGCAAATTTGGCTCACCGAAAAAGACTTATCTCGGAGCGTTTACAGTTCGCAAATGACAATATTATGATTATATAACTAATTGTAAGGGGCTGTTACGTTTTGTTGCTACTTTTTCAAAAAATCACTTTCTCATCATGAAAACTTCCAGTTACCTAAACTATATCAAACAAATTTTCATCTTGTCACCTTTAATGATTCATGTGCTCTCATGGTCATTGCACCAGTCCATATTCCGTCTAATACTTCTTGGCAACAGGTATGTGCTATGAATTTTTCATGATTTGAATAACGGGCTAGTTTTAAACATGTAAAACGTCCCCAGTTGGTCAGTTCGTATTTGAGAAGGTTGTGTGACTTCTGTTTATCAGTTGAAAAGCACTGACACAGTATGTCAATAGCATAATCTTGAAATTCTCTGAAGAAAACAAAAAAGTCCCGAGAAATGGCGAATTGCATTTACAAGAATTGCTTTATCATATGAAATGGCTCTTGTCACGAACCCAGATAATATAGCAATGTCTTGTACAATTGCAGAATTTGAAAAAAGAGGATGAATGGATTGGAGAGAAGTATTCTGTGACACTTTTTCATTTACCAATAGCTTACATAAATAGCTTCATGCGAATTATCTACTCACTCTCCGTTAGCTTTCAGTGACTTCACAATGTTCACAATGTCATCTTTCAAAGCATTTTGTTCAGCGTAACCTGCCATTTCAAGGTACAATCTGCATGCAACTAGAGCCTTGGCTAACGATTCTTCTCCAGTTTTCCAGAAAAGCAAGGCCATCTTTTGCATATTATTTAGAACTGCCCAAATAAACAACTGGTTGAAAGGACTCTGGACCCCATTGTTGTCGTCAAGCCACTTTCTTGTATCCAATGTGCTCAATTGGGTGAAAATTTTTTTAACTTCGTCCAAAGGAATGGATAATTTATCCTGAAGATAAACGTGAAACAGTGCTGCAATAAGCATTGTATTATTGAATGCTTTGGTATGAGAAATAATGATTTCCAATGGTTTGCAGGTGAAATTTAAAATGAAACCAATAGGAGACACGAGTTACCCTGTTACAAAACTCCACTGTATTTTTCAAATCTTGTACAAAGAGCAAATAAAACATTCCCACACTTTAATGAAAGTACGAAGTAGCAATACCTTTCTTCCACCAAGAAAACATTTCATCAAGCTGTTTTCATCCAGGCTTCTCTGTGAAAAAAATAAGAAACATTATTAATAAGGTTATATTTACAAATTGTCAAATATCACAAACTGGGGTCTTTGCTTCAGGCAAAAAACATTTCAGAAAACATTTTACCAAATAGATGTGTCTACAAAACACAAGCATATGAGCCACATGAACTGTTTAATGAAAAAACTATCTTGATGAAATAATAGAAACTAAAACAGTATACACACAATATGATACAGAATTTCCAATCGGTTTACGGTAAGAAAACATTTCAAATTGAACCCTTGCTCAAGAAGTAGATCCACAAAATCTGGTCTATCATTTCCCAAAGCCATCATCATTTGATCTCTGAGAAACGAGTCCTAATAGAAAATTAAATACAAATATTCAATGCCTCTGAGTTTGTTTTAATTGATTGAAAAATGACGAAGCCTCTAATCCTATGCCCAACCCATTCAAATCAAATCTATTCTATCACACTCAATTCAGTTAGTTTTTATCAGATGAATATTAATAGATTAGAAAATAAATCTCTAATAAACGTCATACTTACAGACCATTGAGGATTTTGAGTAAATATAAACGAGCGCGCAATGTCTGCTCTATTCCATCTCAGTGCAAGTTTCAAGTTATTTTCATCCGTTGAAAACTTTCCTTCAATGGAAAATTATGTGTATTAAGTTCTTTAACAAAGGAATATTATTCATAGTATTGATATATTTAAAAATTTATAAAATGCAAAGTCTAGTACTAGTCTCTTTAAGTGCACAAGAGTTAGGAAAACTGAGAAATATGACTTACTGTTGAATAAAGCTGTTATGATGGCCTGCTCGATACCAGAGCCTTCTGTTATCTTGCAAAATGTTATCTGATTGAAAACAAATGGACAAATATTATCATCATATACTTCTTAGCAAGTAAGCATGAGATAAAAACTTCTTATTGACAATGCAGTGGCAAATAAAAAATACTATGGTAAACTCAAATAGATAAATATTAGTTCCAGTTATGGGGGGTTCTTTAATGAAACAACAGCAGCAAATATATTGTTGAGAAACAAGAAGACTTTTGTTCTTCTTTAAAAGAAAGAAGAGCAGAATGCCAGTTTATTCAGCAAACCACCATTTGTATGAATTTCGGATGAACGCAATTCAGATTTTGCTTTTATGTCGCTTTAAATTTCGTGAAGTTTGAGTTATGAGGAAAATTCAGCCAAAGGAAAAAAGTGGTTTAAGATAGATTAAAAGTATCGTTGAATCTTGGCACTAAGCGAGTGGGAGTTGAGTGTGGTACTAAAAGATGTAAAAAGATGTCCTACCATTTCTTGTTTTTTCATACAGTGTCGCAAATCCTCTGATATTTCACGACGGCCCTTTCTATTAATATTTGAGAATGTCTGTGATATCATCTTGCGTAGCGGCTTCGAATGATAATTTCTGTCTTTCCTATAACATACATAGCAATCAGCGTATGTAAGTATGAAGGGACATAATACAAAGAAAACTGTTAACGTCTGTTGGCGAATTTTTTCCTGTACTTTCGATATGCAATAATGAAATGATAAAAAACTGTTATGAACGATACCCTTCTTCCTGTGAAAGATCGTGAGCAAATGCCAATAGATCAGCAACTCTACCACCGTCACTAATAACAACAACTGGAATAGGAGGATCCTCGTTTATTGCTTCTTTAACTCGTTTTAGCGTTTTTGGGCCTCCGTCTAACACAAGCAATACAGTTGGCACATTGAAGCGATCTGAAATGCAATAACAAGAAAGCAGATTAAAGGTTTTCCCAACCTTGACTTATTCTCTAAAGGTATGGAATTGGATAAGTGTAAAATCGGCCAAGAAATAACAGATGCATACTTATAATTTCCTTCTCAAGCTTTCTTCTGAACTCTTTTTCAACATCATAATTGCCAACTGTTCCATCGTCCACCAGCAAAAAGTGAGTGTGATTATTGTCAAGGTACGCCCCCTTTCTGCCTTTTCTATGAAGTGTGAAATAACAAACAGCTGTTTCCTGTGAAATAATCATAGTTTGGAAAATAATAATATGGTGAACTATTATTTAAAATGTCTCTGCAAGGAAAACAAATCCGTTGATACATACAAATCGCTCTTGGTCCATTTCTTCTTCCTTGAAAAAGAGCCTATCCCTGTGTTCCACATTTCCCCAAGAGGCTATTCCAATGCATGGGACACTTTTATGTTCCGCACCACTGGGTGACATGTTATTTTCTGTCGGGGTACCTTGCAACGCTCTCCCAACTCGCTTCATTACTCCCGTATTTGTCCCCCCTGTTATCACCCATGCATCTGTTGTCGTTGCAAACTGAAAAACAACAACATAACGACAATCATTTATTGAAAACTCTTTGGAAATTATTGACAGATACAGTCATGCAATGAAAATGTTCTGTTTAAATTATACTCGCTACATTTTCATCGGTGTTCCTTTGTAGAATATATTGTCTTTAAAAATAAAATTTGTATTTTAGTCCGTATTTGAGAAAGCGCTTGTGATCAGTAACCAATTATTGCACTGACCTTGAATAAACCTTCTTGAAATTGTTGTTCATACTCTTTTGTCAAGCTGAAATCCCTTTTCCCGCCAATTGCAGAGATTAAAACCTTTGGCGATTTTAGTTTCCATTCTTTGAGTAATAACTCGAGAACATCATCCACACTATCATCGTCAGAAAGGCGAATGTACTGCAAGAAAGGTTTTAATGTAGGTATAACAAGCACCAAAACATTCACCCAGCATAAATACCATTTCACATTGCAACTGTGAAGTTGAATTTGCAAAGCTGAAATTTTATTTTTGGAATATATTAATAAACTCAGTTCAACAGTTCAATATTGCAAAATTAAAGCTATAAAAAGAGCCAAGACCTTCTCTCATTTCTATAATCAGTAAAATTACCTTAGCTCTTGTCTTTCGGCTACCTTGACCTCCATGAAATTCAATTTTCCCATAAGCATTTGTAGGAGAAGACTTTACATGTTCTTCGATGTCCCATAATGTGACCGAGTTTCCATTCTGCGATGCATTTTCACAGTGAGTCTTTTCTGGACGGCCACAATAACAAATACTAGAAACATGTGCACCAATTGTTAGCATTGCCAGAATAGACAGGGCAATCACTACAATCTTTTAAGAATTCCAGAAAAATATTTCAGACCGTTCGTAGGTGTGGTCACGAGTCACGTGAAAATTAAACTGAATAACTCGATATACATATCACAAAGCAAGTTTCCAATCCCATAAAATTACGTCATATCAACGAACCCAATAATTCTGATAATATTGACGATACCTGTTTACATTTCTTTCATCTTTCTTACAAAAGTACACGCACGTCTTCTTGTGAAACATCAAATATATATCCTTCGAAAATAGAGAGTCATATCATGTAGAAAAGCAAAGAAAATGCAATTAATACTACCCCATGACACAATTTTCCATAGCTCTTCAGAGAATGGTCTAATGGTATTCATAAGAAAATCTAAGGAACTCAAACGGGGGCTGAGAGTAACGTTGGCAGACTCCAAGCTTCTTCTCGGTTAGGATATCGATCTCGCTGTCGCTAATAATCTACTAAATTATATCAAACAAACCTATATCAAACTATTTCCAAAGCTATGTCGACCGTTAGTTTCCGGACTACTAGGAGTGTTCATCCCTTAAGAAATTTCATTCTCTGCAAGATAGACCGAACATTTAAACTTGAATTATTGATTTACATTGTTGTTATTCTCTTGTATTGTATGTAATTGTATGTATTACAGGCTTGTCTTGTGTCTCTTTGCATTAAATTGGAATTTTAAAAGAAATGAAAATGAACCAGATTACCTTTACTGGTTCAGGCGTACTGAAAGCCATTGCACGAAACCATATACGGTTTAATACTTCTTGGCAGCAAGTGTGTGCAACGGAAAATTCGTTATCTGAATCTGGTTTTGACCATGTAGAATGCTCCAAGCTATTCAGTTTGACTGTTGGGAAGCATTGCTTCAGTATGGTAACAAAGCAATCTTTAAATTCTCTGAGAAGAATAAAAAAATTAGAAAAATGGCGAATTATAATTGCAAGAATATCTACACCCATAAATATGCAATTCGATGTCATTTAAAATAGGTCCACAAGAATAGGTATATTCAAATAAAAACATATAAGATGAGATATAGTCTGTATCTCATCTTATATGTTGTATATATCTTATATGTATAGTCTATAGATTATTATAGTCTGTCTGATGGATGCGCAAGCATGAAACTCGGAGTAACAGAGAACTAAGTCTACTTTCTTGCTTCTACTCTATAAGATGATATATATTCAAATTATCTACTCACTTTCCGTTATCTTTTAATGATTTCATATCATCTTTTAGGCCATGCTCTTCAATGTACTTTGCAATCGCAAAGTACAATTTACATGCAATTAGAGACATCGAGATTGCTTCTCCAGTTTTCCAAAACACCAGAGCCATCTTATGCATGTTATTTAAAACTGCCCAAAAAAGTAACTGATTAGAAGGGTTGTGGACCCCATTGTTGTTGTCAAGCCACTTGCTGGTATCCAATGTTGTAAAGTAGGTGATGATCTCTTTAACTTCATTCATGGTTATGGATGATTGTCCCTAAAGTTGACGTGAGACAATGATGTACTTAGCATTATATTATTTGATATTCATGGATAAAAATTGTTGCTTTTCAATCATAGTAGAGGTAAAACAATGAATTGAACACGATGATTTATGAGTAAAATTTAAATGAAATTGCTCTGATTTTAGATGTGATTATGACATCTGATTGCACTTTTAAAATGTTGCTTTTAAGAGCTTAAAATTAAAGAACACAACACTTGAATGTTAACATGGAATATAACAAAAATATAAATACCTTCTTTTTGTGAAAACAATATTTTATCATACTGTTTGCAGCTTGGCTTCTCTGCGAATAAAGTAAACAAAAAGGTTGCAAAGATCATGCGGAGATCGCGGTTTGAAGGCCAAAAATGTTACAGAACAACAGCATAAAAGCACTTTGTTAAATGGATATTTCAAAACAGAAGTACATATAAGCTACACGAATGGCTCAACGAAAAAAGAAGTACTTTCGGAAAATAATTAAAGAAAAGAAACTATACGTACAACACAATAAAGGCTTTCCAATAGATCTACGGTAAGAAAGTCTTTCAATTCAAAACCTTGCCCAAAAAGTAGTTCCACAAAATCGGGCCTATCATTCTCTAGAGCCTCCACCATGATGCCATTGAGAAATGAATCCTATAATAGAAAATGTAGCTCTTTACAATTTATACTAAATTTGCTTCTGTTTTCATTTCTCTGTAAGATAAAAAGACTCTGATCACATGGAAGTTTATAGAATGGAAAAATATCAACGAAAGTTATACTTACAGACCATTGGGGATTTTGAGTAAATATAAACGAGCGTGCAATATCTGCTAGACAGGGAATTATCCCCTACAAACTAACAAACAGGGTAACCTTCAATTTTAATGTTTCACATGAAAGCCAAGACAAAGAGGATCAGAAATCCGAGATGGGACATTTCGAAAAAGTGACGGGGGTCACGTCATCGCTCATCAAAGTATTGCACCATTGGTCACGGTCAGAAAAAAATCAACTATCTTATATTGTAAACCTGAATATCTATTTAGAAAGAGCATAAAGAGTTATGCAAAAAATATTAAGGAACTTTATCTTTAACATAAACAGTTGAGGAGATATCGGCAGTCGAAAATGTTACAATTCAGGGGGTAAAAAAAGAAATGAAATTACCTGAATTCTCCAATATTACCAAAACATTGGCACAAATGTTGAACTACATATACCATCTCATTGATGGAAAGCATTTCAAGTTGATTTCAGTCAAAGAAATGTTTCAAAAACTGAGTTTACATAATGTGCAGGGTGTCTGAATTCCTGACATTACCCCCCGATTTTTTGAAAAATCCATTTTTTAATGATTTGGGGTGAAATTTTTGATGTAGAGTCAACTCTGCTTAGGTTGAACACCCTAGGGAAGTGTGAAAATGCTTGAATTACAACATATTCGAATTGTAGAGGTTTACTTTTATAAGAATTAATTGTTTAGTGATCCTTAGGAACGGAGAATTCCGTTCGAAATAGGTAAGCTCGAACTACACGAGTCAGAATTATGCAGACATGACTGTAAATTGTATTCCACTAGTAAGAACGCATTAAAAATGCTTTTCTGTAGCAATTTGCTCTTCAATTAGACATCAACTTGTCAAATGAAAGCTAATAAGTCATCAAAATTAGGGGGTAATATCAGCATTGCTGAAACCAAAATAAAAAAATGAATTAAAGTGTATAGAAAAATTGTCAGCGAAAAAACCTCACTAATATTTTATGGTAGCCATTCGTCTCATGAGCTATCACTTGATACAAAATCGGAGACATCCCATTTGCTCTCCTTGCTTTCACTTAACTAAGAATCATTTTCGCTGGCGCCTTTTTATGATTGGTTACAAGCAGATTCGCTTGTCGGTCGATGCTTGTGTTTATCTTGCTTTGCTTTCAAACCATTTATCTTTCCCTTTGATTTTCGCCTTACTCCTGGTAGTCTTTTCTCTCTTGCTTTCTTACATTGTGTTTGTAGATCTGCAATGTCAAATTCCTCGCTCGCTTCTGAAACAGGCTCCTTTTTCTTTTGCTGCACATTTCTTATAGGAGAAAATTGACTCCCGCAAACAATTCTGGCGGATGTGCTTTTGAATTTTTAATTTTCCAACCCCAAATTCTTAAAATCTAGTTGATCGATCATAAAATTGCTGGAATAATACCATTCGTATGGTGGACGGAGTCTTGGTCCGGTGGAGGTAATAGCAATGAAGGCTTATGCTTAAGTTATATATATATATGCGAATCCTAGTTTCAACAAAGTCTTTAAGCGTTATACCAGAATAGGCAGTTGAGCATATGAACTCTTTGACGTGGTCAATATCCTCTGGGGCTAGATTGCTTGTCAACCCAAGGGCCAAAAGTCTCACTGCCCTAGCACTTGAAAAAAGTAATGATGCTTTTGTTGTTTGTAAGGATACCGATGTGGTGGTTCTCTTTCTTGTTCTTCGTTGTCCAACACAAGTTATATTTCAACTATGAGTCTTGTGTCTGCTTCCTCGTGATTGCAGTCCTTCTCAATCTGTGTACGCTTTTCTAATCCTGTAGATGTTTTCCTCTTCCGTTATTACCCGGTAAACTTCTCGTCCTCAGAAGAGTCCTTGCTGACAATACAAAGACCAACTTACTTCTGGCCCTTGGGTTGACAAGCAATCTAGCCCCAGAGGATATTGACCACGTCAAAGAGTTCATATGCTCAACTGCCTATTCTGGTATAACGCTTAAAGACTTTGTTGAAACTAGGATTCGCATATATATATATAACTTAAGCATAAGCCTTCATTGCTATTACCTCCACCCACCGGACCAAGACTCCGTCCACCATACGAATGGTATTATTCCAGCAATTTTATGATCGATCAACTAGATTTTAAGAATTTGGGGTTGGAAAATTAAAAATTCAAAAGTACAGCCGCCAGTCTTGTTTGCGGGAGTCAATTTTCTCTTGTAAGAAATGTGCAGCAAAAGAAAAAGGAGCCTGTTTCAGAAGCGAGCGAGGAATTTGACATTGCAGATCTACAAACACAATGTAAGAAAGCAAGAGAGAAAAGACTACCAGGAGTAAGGCGAAAATCAAAGGGAAAGATAAATGGTTTGAAAGCAAAGCAAGATAAACAACAAGCATCGACCGACAAGCGAATCTGCTTGTAACCAATCATAAAAAGGCGCCAGCGAAAATGATTCTTAGTTAAGTGAAAGCAAGGAGAGCAAATGGGATGTCTCCGATTTTATATCAAGTGATAGCTCATGAGACGAATGGCGACCATAAAATATTAGTGAGGTTTTTTCGCTGACAATTTTTCTATACACTTTAATTCATTTTATCTTGGTTTCAGCAATGCTGATATTACCCCCTAATTTTGATGACTTATTAGCTTTTATTTGACAAGTTGATATCTAATTGAAGAGCAAATTGCTACAGAAAAGCATTTTTAATGAGTTCTTACTAGTGGAATACAATTTACAGTCATGTCTGCATAATTCTAACTCGTGTAGTTCGAACTTACCTATTTCGAACGGAATTCTCCGTTCCTAAGGATCACTAAACAATTAATTCTTATAAAAGTAAACCTCTACAATTCGAATATGTTGTAATTCAAGCATTTTCACGCTTCCCTAGGGTGTTCAACCTAAGCAGAGTTGACTCTACATCAAAAATTTCACCCCAAATCATTAAAAAATGGATTTTTCAAAAAATCGGGGGGTAATGTCAGGAATTCAGACACCCTGCACATTGTGTAAACTCAGTTTTGAAATATTTCTTTGGCTGAAATCAACTTGAAATGCTTTCCATCAATGAGATGGTATATGTAGTTCAATATTTGTGCCAATGTTTTGGTAATATTGGAGAATTCAGGTAATTTCATTTCTTTTTTTACCCCCTGAATTGTAACATCTTCGACTGCCGATATCTCCTCAACTGTTCATGTTAAAGATAAAGTTCCTTAATATTTTTTGCATAACTCTTTATGCTCTTTCTAAATATGTATTCAGGTTTACAATATAAGATAGTTGATTTTTTTCTGACCGTGACCAATGGTGCAATACTTTGATGAGCGATGACGTGACCCCCGTCACTTTTTCGAAATGTCCCATCTCGGATTTCTGATCCTCTTTGTCTTGGCTTTCATGTGAAACATTAAAATTGAAGGTTACCCTGTTTGTTAGTTTGTAGGGGATAATTCCCTGTCTATGCTCTATTCCACCTCAGTGCAAGTTTCAAGTTATTTTCATCAGTTGAAAACTTTCCTTCAATGAAAAATTATGCATTAAACTCTTTAACTAAGCATCATCTAAAATGCAAAGTCTAGTACTGGTCTCTTTACAGTGTACACGAGTTAGGAAAACTGAGAAATATGACTTACTGTTGAATATAGCTGTTATGATGGTCTGTTCGATATCGCAGCTTTCTTTCATCTTGCAAATGGTTATCTGGTTGAAGACAAATATTGTTGTTAAAGGTTTCTAACAAGACACGTATTTGAAGGAACGAATTCATTGACAGTAGATAATTAGCATAGAATACAATAAACCCCCAAAATCACACATATAAAGAAAAAAAACAAATACAGTGGAATCCCGCTATAACGAACTCTGTATGGACCGAGAAAGTAGTTCGCAATAGCGGGAGTTCGTTATACAGAAGGGACATTTTTTTATGAAGAACCACCTCCCAGAATCAAAGGGACCGGGGTTTTAGTTCGTAATAGCGGGAAGTTCGTTATAAACGGGGTTCGTTATAGCGGGATTCCACTGTATATTGTCGAGAAACATCAGTTAACATAAAAAAGCATAATTTTTATTAATTTCACCACATCGACTTGTTTTGGTTAACGAACGATATGCAACTCAAATTTTGCCATTATTTCACCTTCGCTTTTGTAAAGTTTGAGTGATCAGGGAAAACATAGCCAAAGCTCTGTGGAAAATAACTCGGATTGGCCGAGGTATTGGGAGCTGAATGTTGTGCAAAATGATGCAAAACATCGGCTTACTATTTCTCTTTCTTCCTCGTTGTATAGTAAATCTTTATATGTTTCATTGAAATCCATGTGATCCATTCCAGGGAAGGTCTCTTCAATCATATTGAACAGTCGCTCCAACTGACGATTTCTGTCTTTCCTGTCATATGTAATAAACAACTGCTGATGTAAGTAAGTACGAAAGTGCAAATATCTTCATCATCAGTTGATAATTATATCAATATGCAATATAACAAGATTTATAAAATAAAACGAATAATACCCTTCTTCCAGAGAAATGTCGTGAGCAAATGCCAACAAATCAGCAGCTCTGCCACTCTTTTCAATAACAACAACTGGGATAGGAGGATCTTCATTTATTGCTTCTTTGACTTGTTTTAACGTTTTCACACCTCCCTCAAGCACAAGCAATACGCTTGGTACCTCGAAGCGATCTGAAATACAATAGCAAAAAATAAAATCAAGGTAATGTTCATCTTTGATTCGCTTCCTAAAAGCTTTAAATTGAAATGTCTAAATCCGATTTGGAATAACATACAACGATACCTACTTATGATTGCGTTCTTAAGCTTCGTTCTAAACTCTCTTTCAATATCATATTTACCAATTGTTCCATCGTCCACCAACAAAAAGTGAGTGTGATTATTGTCAAGGTACGCCCCCTTTCTGTCTTTTTCATGAAGTATGAAGTATTTATCAGCTGAATCCTGGTGAAAAAATAATCATGTAATTACAAAATGATAAAATGGTGGAGTATTATTCAAGATGTCTCTTAAAAAAAAAGTCTGCTATAATACATACACATTTTTTGAACTGTCCACGTTTTTGTTCCACGTTGCTTTTCTCCTTCTTGAGCCTTTCCCACTGCAAGACGTTGCCCCATGTAGCTATTCCAATGCATGGGACACTTTCGTGCCCCTCTCCACTTGGTGATACGCGATTTCCAGTCGGGGTACCTTGCAACGCTCTCCCAACTCGTTTCATTACTCCCGTATTTGTCCCCCCTGTTATCACCCATGCATCTGTTGTCGTTGCAAACTGAAAAAAATAACATAACGACAATGTTCCATTGACAGTCCTTTCGATGTTAGCCTCACTTCATGGCAAAAAATATATAATTTTTCGATGATAATGTTCTGTCCTAAACCATACTCAGTGTGATCAGTGTGGCTTTGTAGAATATAATGTTTTCAGAAATTAGAAATTTACTCTCACTAAAACATACCGATTGTTCAAGGAGGTATTGGAAATAATTAAGATGGCTTTCTTTGTTGCAATTTTCGAGGTGAGTGGCTTTCCAGACAGAGGGAGTCAACTCAACTATAAACACATAAACACTGACCTTGAGTAAACCTTGTTGAAGTTGTTGTTCGTACTCTTTTGGCAAGCTGAAATCCCGTTTTCCGCCAATTGCAGATATCAAAAGTTTTGGAGGCTTTAGTTTCCATTCACCGAGTAATAGCTTCAGTACATCTTCTACACTATCATCATCGGAAAGGCGAATATACTACGACAAAATGATTGGTTGTCGGTTAAATTGCAACTCACTCCAATTATGTTTGGTTTGCAGTGTAACGTTTTATCCATGGAATAAATCAACGGTTTAGCGAAATAGCATTGAAAAATCAGAACTTCAGGAATTAATAAGGTTACCTGGGCTCTTGTTCTTCGTGTACTTTGACCTCCATGAAATTCAATCTCTCCATAAGCATTTGTAGTAGCACGTTTTATATGTTTTTTGATGTCCCATGTCTTGTCCGAAATTCCATGTTCCAGTTTATCTTTATTATGTTGCTCTTTGAGACGGCCGCAATAACAAACACTAGAAATATATTTGGCAGTTGTTAGCATGGCAAAGTAGAAAGAATATTTTTTTAAATTTAAAACCATGAATGTCATAGAGTACATAGAAAATGAAATATGATGTCTGCCAAAGTTTTAAGGTACATGGGGAGTACGCAAGACTATGTTTTAATATTGTCTTATGAGTCAGTTAATGTAATGGTGCTAAAATAATGTCGGTAATTGGTGACAGTAACACCATCCTATCGCCAAGCTTGGTTAAAGAGAATAGTGACAGGCAAACAGAACAGTAATATGGAAGGGTGGGGTGTGCTAGAAAAAGGATTGTGGACTTGAGGTCTGCTGAAGAATGGCATTCGGAAGATGAGAAGAAGGTTCGAGGAAGCTTCAGAGGTACGAAATGGAGATCATTATGAAGAAGAGCAAAGTGATGGTGGTTGGAAAAGAAGAGAACAGACATGTTGGCACAGGGTATGTTGTGGAGTTGAACGGGACAGCAATTTTATCTACTTGGGATCAGTTGTTGTGGAAAATGATTTGATCACATCTGAAAGCAAAGAATGTTGAAATCAAATCAAGAAGTTGTGGTTGCTATGATGGCAATTGTAGTTTCTCTCTGACTATATGCTTATGAGAGCCAGACAGTTAACAGAGACAGGGAGGATTTAAAATAAATGCTTACAGGAGAGTGTTGGGAATAGCAAAGGGAGACGAATGAGTGGGTACAGTATGAGACATGCGGGTATGAACAAGAGGGAGTAGAAAGAAGTACTTTGGTCACATTGTACGAAGATTAAGAGACAGCAAAAGCGTTGTTGATGGAAAAATAATGCAAGGAAGACGAGGAAGAGAGAACAAACAAGAGAACTGGATATGCCATCTGAGAGAGTGAGGAAGGCCTGTCGACATGGCTGCCTCGGCTGTGTATCTGGCGATGATGATGATGGTGAATACAACATGAAATAATGCACCAGATGGCAATGTTTATGGCCCCTATTTGCTCCGAGTTCGCTATTAGTTGGCCTTAGTCATGTATCATATTACTTGAATTTTGATGAGCGGTGTCCTGTCACCCGTAAAGACAGCTTTTGTAATGGTAGATACATTTACCCAAACTTGTAGTTATGTTTCAAGTAGTTCCACTGAATAACTCGATATATCACGAACTAAGTTTCTCATCTATCTTCAGTTTTAGATTCATCAAAGATACATTTACCTAACAAGTACAAGGTGTTAAAAATGTTTTCACGGGCTTTAAATTCCGTTAATTTTATTCAAATAATATCAACTTTATAAAAAAAATGAAAATATTGATACCTGTTTGGATTGCTATTATCTTCCTGGTGAAAATAAATGCATTTCTTTTTGTGAAACTTTGAATATATCTCCCCTGAATAAGTCCCCTTCGGAAATAGAGAACAGTGCGTAAGGAATGATAAACAAAATGAAATTAAAATTTCTCTTCAAAAGAGATGAAACACAACAATCATCAGAAATATTCACCACACCGTCCATGTCAACTTATACCTCACACCAGGTATACTACTTTTACCTAGTTATAAAGCTAAAGTGGGAACGTATACTAAAGCGATTTTAATGCGGTAGCGGTGGCTAAGATCCCTCGCGTCCAATGGCAGGTAGAACATTCAAATACTCACAATCGTGACTAAATGCATGTCTTGAGGCACAAAGCTATATTCAATTATTCAATCCCAAAATAGCACGGACGGGATAAATAAACAAAATCCTAAATATTGAATGAATATGTTTTGAAAACACATGTACGTAGGTTCTATTTTCAATTCTACATTCCATTCCATATTCAATAAGTGCATTCGTTTGAGCACTTTTTGGCCTAGATAGAAGTGATCGAAAAGGTTTAAATAAAAATGAGAGGTTGAAGAAGCTCTCATTTATACAATTCTTGGTTTCATAGATATGTAATGTCAATTTGATTGAAAATACCACAAGGAACATAAAATGATGATGTAAGCGATATTTTAAACGTGGAGCGTTGTGTGTAAATTACCAGCAAGACACAAGAGTGATTAAGCATGTTAAAGTAACAAAAACATTGCCTGGAAAGTGGAAATTCTGAAAAAATATAAAAATACATCACCAGAGAATCGGTCTCTTATATTTACAGTTTGATTTTGAGAATAAATACAGAATAAAATTTTTGTTTTTGTTCTATTACGGTTGATATTCTCAATTTTGCTCTTCTTTTGACGAGGTTTTGATTCCAATTTTCTCCCCGATCGACATTTTTTGCCATGTCTGCAGGATAAATAATTGAAAATAGCTTAGTGCACGGGACCATAATACTCACAACATTGGGTTCCTCTGCCTTACGTATCTCCAGCTCACCCAGCTCGATGCCTGGCTTCGCCATCGGAATCGACGAGGCACCAACGTCAACAGATCGGTAGCATATTGAACTTGTGGCTTCTCAACTGTGTGTTAGTAAATTCGTTCAGCGGCCCCTGACCCTTCTAAGGTCAAGGGCCGCTGAACGAAAGCAGATGAACTAAGCTGCCCATTCAAATGCAATGAAGCAAAGAGCATTTCATGCAGATATCAAAGGGTTGCTAAATTTCTATGAGGTATTACGATACCCAATCGACAAATAAACAACCTAATAATTCTTATGAATGGATCTTTATGTGATAAACAACGATTGAGGAAAATATACCTTGTTTCCATTACATCATCTTTAAATTTATGATAGTCAATTTGAAATCAGACACATTAGCGTACATATATAATTTGTATTCATTATGAAAAGTTAAAAAGTAAGAACAACTTACAATACCTATCCATTCCCAAGAATCACGTTGACTTTCCATTATCGCCGAATTGAATCCTGGAGAATAAGTGATAACAAGTGACTTTGGCGAATAAATCTTGAAGCATGATTGTTGCAAACAAGATAACATTGAAGCATTTAGTACATGTTGTGTTGTATAATTTTTAACAGCCATGGAACAAGGAAATAATTACAAACTTTAACCAAATCTACAGTTTGTTGCAAGGTTTTTGGCTTAAAAATTCTCTTGAATCATTCTTACGCCACATAAGCTTCTCCTGCTACCATCGAAAAAAGCCTCACTAAGAATTACAACACACGCTTGTGCTTTTGCTGAAATATCTCTATAGATAAAAAGAAAAACTGTCAAAAACATTATTCTTGTATGAAGGGGTACATATTAACCCAAACATTGGCATTCTTATCTGCATACAGTCAAAACTGCATAGTTCGAACTCGTGTAATTTGAACTCTATCTAATTTGAACGAAATTCTTCGTCTCTTCAAGGATCACTAATGAACCAACTCTTATAAAACAAACCTCTATAATTCGAACTTTTTGTAATTCGAACATTTTCATGCTTCTCCAGGGTGTTCGAATTAGAAAGACTTGACTGTGTATGTATTCTTTGTTTTCGCAGAGGTGATTCCCATAAGACAGCCATTTACATCGGAACGAAAGTCTTCTCCTTGAAGATGCGTCAACAACGAAGAAGGGTAGGACGAGGCCTCGGGAATCCCCACTACCAAGTGCCTCATTCTACAAACTTTCTTCAGTTGATCGAGTTTAACAGCAAGCTCATTCTCAAAGAAATCAATTATCATTACAAGCACAAAAATTTAAAATCATTACAAAATCAGCTATAAATGATGTTTTATGTTACATAAATAATGGACAAGAAGGTGACGTAATTGTCTAGGTAAAGGATGCATGATTAGTAAAACATTCCTTACATGGATGGGAGAAAGCAGCTATTTCATTAATTGGTAAACTACATTTAAACACTTCACCCATAAAAGTTGAAAATATTCAATTACAGCTTTCAAAAATTACAAAACTTCCAAGGACGTAAAAAATAGATTCAATACAAAACACGAAATTGTTTTAATAGAAAATGTAAAAAACTGTTTTTTTATTTAATTCAATTGAAAAATATCTAATATGAAAATATGAATAATAAAAAAATGATAAATTTGTCATATCAAAAATAATTTCGACCTGCATTATGAAACATCAAAGATTGACAGCAAGAAAATTATTCGACAATCACCCATAAATAAGCAAGGCGTCTAAGAACACCACAATAAGCCCCAACACTAGTAAAAATGACTCCATAGAGCAAAGACATTTAGCATAGTTTATCAGCAGAAAGCTTTGGAAAAACTTACATTTTATTTGTATCCGTATTACAAGAAATCAAGAGCTTATGCATCCAAATAAGCATTCCTCGACCTTGCAACTTCAAAGAGAATATCTTGGTTTTCAATTCTTGCAACTGTCTCTTGATTAACTTCCCTCCAAACAAACTTTGCATCATTCTGTGAAAAAAGCAACAACATATACATAATTTCGAAGAATTGGAACATTTTCAATGGTCCAACTAAAAATGAACTAAAAATTTTAACTCTCAAAGCTCATGCTATGCTATACCAACCAGTTTCAACTTCTTTGTGATATCTCCTTCTTCGTCATGATAATTTATTATTGTCAATTCAATCCAAGCGTTGTCTGAATTCCTTTCATCTTCGTAAGATTCACCAATCTAAAAAAATTAATTCCCTCCAATGATCTTACATAAAATGTCTCATCCTTTTACTTAAAACATAAAACATTTATGCAAACTGTAGTGATGACGTGTAAGAACACAGGGAAACAAGGGGTACGGAGTGGAATGCTATACACCAAGCGGTCTGAACTACAAATCTGAATATTTAGTTTATATTTTGATTACAAAGTGTTTCACTTCACTTGCTCTTTCACAAAGTTTATACAAACCTTAGAGCCATGAGAAAAGAATTCCTTCGCAGCTGCATAAACATGAGAGTATCGGCCTATATCATCAAGCCCAAATATCTGAGTTACAAATGTTGGTGGCTGTTCTTTTGTCGAAATTATTCCCTGCAAAACAAGATAGCAGGTATAACAGATAGCAGAAAAAGCAACAATATGAAGACTGAGTACTATAAAAGTTGACAAAATTTCGCAACAACAGAGCGTGGGCTTTTGCTTGGGATATGCGAACCATTTCAATTACTTCTGCAAAGCACAGCTTTATAAATGTTTGTCGTATGGTGGTTCCCCTGATCAGACGTGTTGCCAAGAGGGACTTCATTATTGTATGAGGATTATCAAAGGCAATGCGTTAACTCATTTTTACTTACCGATGGAATGGCCAATTGATTTTCACCCCGTTGCAGAGCCAGGAATTCCATTGAATACAAACCTTCTGCACGTGCAAATTTCTTGCCTGATGGGTCTCGCTTCCATCTGCAATTATCAAATCATAGACACATGAATATCATTACATTTAAAATCACAGCATTAAAGCGATGTTCTAGGCTACAATTAAAACACAAACCTTGTTATGACTGCTTGTAGAGCATGGTTCGGTCCCCAACGGGGCAGCAAGCCACGACCAGTCAAACCAGTTCTTCCAAAAGGACTCCTAAAATTGCAGACAGAATAATAAAAATATAGAATAGAATAGAGCTGTCTTTTCAGTGATAGAGTTGCTAAAAGAAAGATAATTACAAGACGGATAAGCTCCAAGGTTAAGGGTAAGATATTTCATCCCTGGGTTGCTAAAGGACTTCCAATCGGTTTTTACCTTAAAAAAGGTAATATTTCATCAAATTTCCAGTAAGAAAATAGGATCTCCAGGAAATATACAAAAGAATCGCAAAAGCCAAAGCATCTAAATCAAATAAAGAGCATACAGCATACAGAGTTAAGCATCAAACCTAGGCTTTCCATCAACAACTTCATAATCGCCGTAAACGCTGCGTCGATCCACTCCATCATCAATGCTGTTGAATTGGATACCCCTAATATAAAATAAGAACTGATATAAGGACAGTCTACTAAAGTAGAATAGCTATATATGCAATTATTAGCTACAGTGGGTTCAAATCGTGAATCGACTATACAGGACTTTCCGTGTGCTTAACATAAATTGAGAGCCAGGCATGGAGCAACGATTGTATAAACTCGTATTCAATACGAGGCTAGACAATACGACGATTCAATGAAAAACAATGCAGTAGTAATCTAATCGCGTCTTTTAATACACAAAGTTTGGCTTCTATGCATTAAAGTGTGCAAATAAAAGTGATGTGATAACATGTTTGTTACTTACTCCGTGCCTTCTGGATCTGCCCAAGAAGAAACCAGCATTGTAGGTGAAGTATATTCTACAGGTTCATAAGTTGGGTAATCATTCTACAACATCACGAAAATGAAAGGAATAAACATGTAAAATATCACATAAATGGAGTGAGCCACTCACAAAACAGGCTTGTAAAGATAAAGAGCATATATATATACATCTACAAGTTACTGTACAACTATATAGCATAGATATTACGTAGAAGTTGGGTTAGTGGTTAAGCAAATAGGTTTATGAATATGATAAGCAAAAATAGTAATAAATTAATACCGGTAAATATATGAACTAGTCTGATTTCATTCAACCCTTAACATATACCGTACTCCATGCGTGTAAACGCATCAAAAAGAGGATAGTAATTGCCTGTCGATACTCACCAACCAGTTGATAGATTCTTCAGGTACTGGAAATCTCTCCACGTGAGACATTGGATAATAAGGATGATGTTTGACGACAATTGGTTCCACGTGGTGGTTAGCTTCATGCATTTCCGGTTGCCCAGTGGTCGAGACTCCTCCCTGATAACTCAAAGAACGACTTCGTCCATTGCCTGGTCCACGCCCATTTCCCTACAAGAGCAGAAAACCGTCTTGTTAGCTAAACAACTCTGGGTGAACAAGAGAATAGGCACCACATAAAAAACAGACAGGGAGAAACGAACAAAACTTCACTTCATTCCAAGCTGGTCTACACTATAAGGCACAAAAGTGGTTAATTTTGTGGCACGAGACTGTAAATATAACTGCTAAAAAGTCCTCTCAATATGTTTAAAGAGAAAGGGGCATCCCAACCCACGGGGAGCAACTAGTTTTGTTAGAAGCGGGGCGAGTATGGAAACGTACCCTCCCTCGAAACGTACTCCCCCATTGTTAATTCAAGTGCCACAACGTCCAAAAGAGATAACATTTCATTAACCTGAGATTGATGTGGCATTGAAGTACCGACACTTTCTCGAACATCTGGTAAATTGAAATCGTGTTGATTTTCATTCTGGGTTTCTGACACTGCAACCTCGTGGTTCAATGGCCTGCCATCTCTCAATGACGTCTTTCGGAAATTTACAGCGGCCTTTTTCACAGCTTCATTCTTCGCGTAGGATGGAAGGCGCGTGTACGGAGCATGACTGAGAAATCTCTTTGGTGGCAATTTTTGACCTCTGAAATCGCCAGATTGCACATGCGCGTCCATCATTCCGGGCTCTTGGTTTACTCGGTTTAAAAATCGAAGCAAGTTATCCGACAACGCTTCAATTTTATTTTCGAGACTTTTGATCTTCTTTTCTGCTTTTTTCCTTTCCTCCTCTTGCTCTTTCTTCCCTTCTTCAATTTGCCAAATATTATCAACTCTAAGGACAAAAGAATTCTTATTCACTTAAACGGGAATCCAAATTCTTAATTACTTGAAAGGGAATCAATAAACAAGACAGGTACTTATAAACATAGGACAAATGTTCAAAAAGAGATGACTCAATCAAAATTCCACACTTAAAAAAATATTTGTAAAAAGAATTGTAATTTTATATGAATACCGTTCAAGAATTAATCGGATACGCTCTTCCTTCGATGTCATGTATAGGCCGTCTCTCTTTCTCAAGAATTCCGCAAGACATTCTTCTTCGAATTGCAGAAGATCAGATAGTTCATTTGGTTTTGGAAAGAATTCTAGTAAAAACACAGCCTCAATTAGATACATGTCAAAAAAAGGTTGTAATGCAGCTACATGACAATAAAGACTAGAGAGTATTTTTAGTCTGTCAGAATCGAAAAGATGCAAAAGAATATAACTGACTATTTCTGAAGATTTTACCAGGTGTGAAAATTCTAGAACTCACTCATTTTCTTGTCTTTTCCATGGTGCAGGATGTCTGTTCCACCTCTGCAGCATTGTTTCTGTTTGCATTTCCGATAGATATGCTTGCACAATGATATTACATGGTTTATCATCACAAATGGAGGAACGAGAACAGGCCTTCTGGAATATTCGAAAATCAAGTGATATCGCTGAAACTTCCAGATTTTGTTTGAATTTGTTTGCACTTCTGAATACGTGTTGCTGTTTGAAAAATTGAACAGAGAAATTATAGACCGTAATGGAAACAATCAAATAATACACAACGCAACAAAATAGATTTTACAGCCATGAACTTACTTGAAAACAGCTATAAGTAAATTCAATAGCAGTATGTTGGCCACAAGCATATACAAGGCCATGAGGACTGAAACTATTGGCTCACTGTATTGATTATATTTCGTGGTGTCAAAGTATGTTCTTGTTTCTATCACATAAAAAAACATTATTTCAGGCTGACCAAATATGCATTCCCATGATTAAAATGTTTGTAGAGTAAAAGAAAAAAACAAATACGAAAGATCAACGTAATACATACTGCTAAACAAATTGTCTTTGTTTATGAACAACTCTCCATAAGTTTGCCAATAAGGAGTAAAGAATATTTCAACAACCGATCTCCAGGAGGTGGGAGAGACAGGATCCAATAATGCTTGTCTTGCAACGCCGTAAGCAGAAAGGAATACCGCCATAATGAATAAGAAGTACAATAGGTCTTTAACCTAAAACAGAATAAGCAAATTCTAAGAGTTATTTCCAATGCTAAATAGTTTACGAGAAAATACCCTCAAAGCTAATCAACACAAACGAAATTGAGTAAAATTAAAGTAAGGATAAACTTTCTTTTACGCAACCCCAATTTCTGTCAGCTAAATTGGGATGGCCGTTGTATACAGATCGTGGCTCTGGAACAATCTACGCTAACCAGTTAATCAAACTTAAATCAAAGCAACCATTGAAAAAGGCTCTACTGTACTTAGCGGAAGTATTAATTGTCATAATTCATGTAAAAGCTTCATTAAGCCCTTCTCTATTAAGCCCCCTATCTATTAAGGCTCAATTTGGAGCCTCCACCCCTCAAAGGTTACGGTAAATCTTGATAAGAGCCACTCTCTTGGGGTCAGATTAAAATTTGAACCTGGACACCCTGAGCTCCAACGAACAACCTTACTTTCCCAATGGATCATTGACTTACTTAAACTTATTTAACAAGAAAAAATGCAAAACTTTCACAAGCGCATAGCTTACCATTCTGCCGATCATGACAACGTAAGGGCCGAGGTGCTGGTTCACTGAAAAGATGTCTAGCAATCGAATAATCCATAGCATTATATCAATAGCCCAGACAACGTGGCCAGCAATCATAGTGGAAGAGGAGAGACGAAGGCCAAGTCCAACGTAGAACAACACAATTGCAATCCCATCGCATATATTCCATTTACTTTGGCCCCATTCTTGAAATTTCTTGTACAACCGACTCGAGTCTGACTGAAGAAACTGAAAACATATTGCAAGCAATTAGATATCACAAATGAATATATTCCCATTCAAATGAAAACAAATTTCAATGCAAAAATTAATGGCCAATTGATTCAATACTATTTCACCTGTCGAATTTCTTCAGTGGTAAGAGATACGACAAACACAATCAAAACAATCTCTTCGTTTTGCAATTTTGTAGTTACTTTTCCAAGCACGACGTAAGTGAAGATTCCAAGAAACACCAAGTATGACAACTGCAAAGAAAAATAATTCCATCGAACTTAATTATTCGCTGATATTTGAAACACATTTGAGTATGATAAATCCACTGCCGCTTAGTTGATCGAATAACTTAACAGTTTTATGAATCAGCCAGAAAGCATTAAGTTTGACATTTGAAAGATATTCGCATTCCTCTTGGGTATCTATGCCTGGAATGCTACCCCTTGGCTCAAACCCCCTAACAACTTGAATATTATTCAATAGCTTAAACCATTTAGTTTGCTACCTCAATGCAATGGAATTCTGATGAAATATTATAGAGTACAAGTATTACACATAGCAATCAAATAAAATACTTACAACGTTACCCCAGAATTTCGTGATAGGGGCGGAGTAGAATGCAAAGACTTTCTGCCACCATTTCAAAGAGTCATAGCCAATGTCTTGTGATCGTAAAGTATATGTATCCTTCTGACTAGCTCCAACGGCTAAAGACATTTGAGACTCTGAATGCAACGACCTAGACCCAGCCGGACTAAAACTCCTACAATAGAAATAGAATATGCACGTCTATACACATACATGCTTCTGCTTTAACCTTAAACTCTTAAAATTAACTCGTTCGGTCGGGCATAACAATGGTACAGCCAATCTTGTACAATTTGAGCCCTTTGCACACTACACAAACTAACCCGGGTTCGCCCCGAGTTTGCGTTCACACGACTCCCAGGCAAAACTAACCCAGGTCCGACCCGGGGTGAACCCATCTCCAGAGGTGGGTTAAATTAACCCAGGTCGAGCCCGGGTTAGTTGCGTTCACACTACACAAAAATTAACCTGGGTTAGTTTAACCCGGGGCGAACCCGGGTTAGTTTGCCTAATGTGAACAGGGCTTATATTTACGACCTTTGAAACCAATTATAGTATCTACCCTCCCCCACACACACTGCATCAAAATAACCAATAACAATTCCCAATTGGAATGACCAATTGGGAATTGTTTATATGTGATAAAAGACTTACACGTTGACTGGGTTGTTTTGATTTGATTCAAGAAATTTTTCCTCTTCTTCTTTCTCTTCTTCTTCTTCTTCATCTTCCTTTTCATACTCTTCGTGTTGTTCTTCAGTTTGGGGCATGTCTCGTAATTCGTGCTTTGAGCGAAAACCAAGTCTCAAAAGCATGGGCGGACAGAATATGCAGAATATCGTCTATAAGAGAAATAATAATGCCAAATGATGTCTACAGAAATAATAATGCCAAATGATGTCTAGAACAGAAATAATAATGCCAATGATGTCTACAGAAATAATAAAGCCAAATGATGTCTACAACAGAAATAATAATGCCAATGATGTCTACAGAAATAATAAAGCCAAATGATGTCTACAACAGAAATAATAATGCCAAATGATGTCTACAGAAATAATAATGCCAAATGATGTCTAGAACAGAAATAATAATGCCAATGATGTCTACAGAAATAATAAAGCCAAATGATGTCTACAACAGAAATAATAATGCCAATGATGTCTACAGAAATAATAAAGCCAAATGATGTCTACAACAGAAATAATAATGCCAAATGATGTCTACAGAAATAATAATGCCAAATGATGTCTAGAACAGAAATAATAATGCCAATGATGTCTACAGAAATAATAAAGCCCAATGATGTCTACAACAGAAATAATAATGCCAAATGATGTCTACAAGAGAAATAATAATGCTAAATGATGTCTACACAAATAATAATGCCAAATGAGCCCTTGCAATGGATTAGAAAATAAATTAAGATTCATGTTTTAAGCACGTTTAATGTTTTCTAGCTTTACTATAACTATAATATAAAATATGGCTGACAAAGTTAAATAAATCTCTTAAAGGAGATATTCCTTCAAACTTGCTAAATTCCTTACCATATCTGCTCAATTTCACGATACACATGGCCAAGACTTTGACACAAATTAACAACGTGCATACTAGCACCAAGGTAACTTCAATCCCACTAATTCAAAAATTAAACATGTAATCACAACAGAAAATTCTACTCTTAGTTTTCGTTATGCTTATAACCATGACGATATAGTAACAATCAAACTTATAAAATCTCTTACCTTTAATGATTGATACGTTCTGAAAGTCATGGCACCAGCCCACATATCGTTTAATAATTCTTGGCAGCAGGAGTGTGCAACAAAAATCTCATGTTCAGAGCTGACGGCCAGGGTCATGCAAGTGGAACATCCCCAGTTGGTCAGCTCATAGGTGAGCAACTTATTAGATCGCTTTTCATCAATTAAAAAACACTGATCTAGTAATTGAACGGCAAGCTTTTGAAATTCCCTGGAAGGAAAGCAGATGCTAATCAAAACCTCAGAAAAAAGCAACTTTAATACAGCATTGCTAAAATACAAGAAATAAGAATTTGCATCGTTAGAAATAATAAAGGGAACATCACAAACCGATGAAAGAGTTAAGATGCAATGTAAAGTACAATAAATTGAATGTCTACTCACGTTCCGTTAGCTTTTAGTGATTCGACAATGTCATCTTTCAAATCGCGTCTTTCAGCGTACAATGCCATGGCAAAGTATAATTTGCATGCAACCAGGGCCTTGGCCATTGCTTCGTCACCAGATTTCCAAAGGAACAAGGCCATTTTTTGCATATTATTCAAAACTGCCCAAATAAACAACTCGTTGAAGGGGGTCTCGAATGGTGGTGTTTGATTATTCCGATGGCGAATAAAAGAGCTTATCACACTGGAAGCTTTGTTGTCGTATGTCGCTGATCTTAAACAGGTCAACTTCGTAAATATTTCTCTGACATCACAAAGACGTATCGCTCCAGATTTGCACTAAAACGAAACAACGCGGTAATACTATCTATCCAAAAAGATCACATATATCTACTCTCTTCAAAAGGATTAGGTAAATTTAATTATATCAATTTCGCTATTCGTCTACAAAAAAAGATTTGCTTGACTTAATTGCAATCTCGGTAAATTAATTTAGCTGTTTACTTTGAAGATAATCATGCGATTCATTTTATATCTATAAAGATTCCAGATTTCTAGATATGACATATGAATTCTATTCTCTACGAACGTAGATAACAAGTTTTCCTGCACAATTTTAAATGGAATAAATTCAAACAAAACATGAATACCTTCTCTTCGCCCAAAAGATATTTCATCATGCTTTTGCCTTTTGTGCTTCTCTATAAAAAATAAAAACAAGATGATGAAAAAATTATTCTAGAAACTGATAAGCATTGAAATTTAAATACCAAGCCTTGCTCAACAAAACACTTTACAGGAGTCTAAAACAACAAAAACTATCATCCAAGAAATAGTTAGCCAAACGCTTTTCAACAAAAGAATGTGCATGTGCATTCGTAGAAGTACATGTAAAAAAACACGATAAGAAGATACGGGTATACTTACAACACTGTACAGAGATTCCAATCGATCAATTGTGAGAAAGTTTGTCAAATTCACCCCGTGCTCTAGAAGTAATTCCACAAAGTCTGTTCTATCTTTATCTAATGCTTCCTTCATTAAAAGCTCAAGCGATGGTACCTGTGAAATATGAAATAATAAAGAAAATAAATTGTATTCATTTTGTTCTATGCATTCTCTTCTCTTCTCTGTTCCTTTCCATTCTATTCCGGCCTATTCTGTTAGTCAGCATGTTACATTAAAACATCGAAGAATACTTACAGACCATTTGAGATCATCCTTAAATATCTTTGACCGCGCAATATCCGCTCTGTTCCAGATTAACGCAAGCTTCAATTGGTCTTCGGGAGACGCGCTGTTACCTGCAAAGCATTAATTTGATGCAAATATTAAATGTAAGATTACAAATCATACATTCTCATCTTGCTCGTTTCAAAATTCACAAAACAACACAACTTACTTTTCAACAAAGCCGTCAATATGGCCTCATCAATGTCGGAGCTTCCTTCTTCCATTTTGAAAATAGTGATCTTATTAAAAAAATGAAGCCTTTGTCACCAATTTACTGAATATATACCCCAGTTTAACATGATAATCACAAAAATGTTTAACATGTCATCAGAAGTCAGAGACAGACATAAGGTAACATAAGAGAGAGAGAGAGACATAACAAAAAAACATATAGCAGCACATAGTGCGTACCCATTGCTTTTTCTGCACGCATTTCAGAACATCCCCGTACACTTCTAAGCATTTTGATTGATCCATTTCAGGGAATGTCTGCTCAACTTTATTAAGTAGCTGCTTATGCTCCACGACATCTCCCATATCAAACAGTGGCCTAAAAATATTCAATAGATTACTAAACAATGCATGAATCAATCATGGTAAGTTATCCGAGGGTTTGACAAACATTCACTTCAGTAACATTCACCAGGTAGCTTTTGATACAATTAAAAACAATGCAGTCTAAAGATTATCCACCATACCCTTCTCCTTGTGAAATAGTATGAGAAAATGCCAAGAGATCAGCAGCTCTGCCACTGTCTTTGATAACAACAACTGGAATAGCTGGGTCTTGAGTTATTGCTTCGTATACAGTCTTTATTGTATTCGGGCCTCCTTCGAGTACAAGCAACACGGCTGGCACGGCGCTGCGATCTACGGTATAATTACATGCAACGTGAAAACACGGCGTGATTCAAAACCATAAATATAAACAAGCTGTAAAACAGTGGATCTTGTGATAACATAGCAATTCTGCTAGCAACGTAACAATGCTAATCAGCAGAGGAAATTGTCAAATCCATCACTTTGGACTCATTACATTCCAGGTAGCTTCACATTTTACGTGTTTTAAGCAATGATTAAGCACACTTGCACTTTCAATGTTCTTTTTAAAACATCCTTAGGACCCTGTACAGACATTCCATGCATGGTATGAGCGCTGCGTTTGTCACGCTCATACTTTATCTTCTTCTTTCTTCACGCTTTCAATGTTCTTTTAAGATGAACATTGAAATTCTAAGTGTGTTTAATTATGGCTTAAAAGCACGCAAATACAGGAAGCTACTTGAACATAATAGATCGTATAACACATAAGATCCGATCAGATCATTGGCTCAAAACACACAAAATCGAAAACATGATGATGATGGATTCTTAAACCTGATAGCTTGAATAGACAGACAATATTATTGTAATGCACAAATAGTAGAGACCTCCATGCTAATAACGTATGAAAATAATAAAATGGGGAAGTTAAACACGCACTTTTATCAACCTCCATCTTCATGATTCTCTTTTCTAGCTGAGCTCTGAACTTTATCTCAGCACCATACTTATTCACAGTGCCATTGTCAACCAGAAAGAAATGAGTGTGATTATTGTCAAGGCATGCACCTGCTGTCCTCAAGCTGCTAGTCATGTAGTATTGAATAGCTTGATCCTGCAAAACAACGATGAGACAATAACAAAAATCATGTTATCGTTGATCGAGCAAGGCATATAATGAAAGAAAAATCACCATCACTCACAGAGATTTTAGTCAGTTGTTCTCTGTGCTCCACAATGCCCCAAGTGGCTATTCCGATACAGTAGACACTTCTACGTGACTCTCCGAGACTTGTGCCTTTGGAAGCCCCATGCAGTGCTTCTCCAACGTGTTTCATCACACCAGTGTTTGTCCCTCCTGTTATTACCCATGCACCCGTAGACTGAGCTACCTAAAACCCACGAGAAAACAATGATTCATCAGAAACTGGTAACAGAAGGACGTCTTTCAAGGTGGCAGTTGACAAAAATATAATTCCATCATGACTTCAATATAATTTCATCATGATCTTTATCACCTTACTTTTCCCATTAAAATCTTAGAAAACTCAAGTACAAATTTTCCCATTGGGGCAGAGGGAGTACAATTACCCCTCCTTGCACCAAATCCCAAGTGAAATTTAAATAGTATATAACAACAAGTAGCAGAATTAAAAGTTAGAGATTATGAAAAAAACTTTTTACCTTAAGTAACCCTTCCCTAAATTGCTGTTTCAACTTTTTTGGTAAGTTGAAACTCTTTGCTCCACCAGTAACAGAAATTAACAGCTTTGGATATTCCAGCTTCCATTCCTTGAGTAACAACTTCAATGCTTGCTCAGCATTACTATCATCAGCAAGGCGAATATACTGGAAAAGAAATAAAATCGTTAAATTAAATCACCTTGGTGAGTGCATAAGCATGAAACTAAGAAACAGGAAGCAAGTCTTATCTCTAATTTCTCAACTTTTGCATTAATTGCTTAGTACTTCTGCGCATCAAACATACAAACAAGTCATACCAAAAAATATCTAATAAGTCCCCTCTTTAAAGCTAAGTTCCACGAGCAATTTTTCTATTTTTCTGGTCGTGTAGATGGGGTCAATTTGAGCTCATATGACAATTTTTCATACGACAAGTACACTTGTTCAAAAGCTAGCATGCCAGCTTTTATTTGTCAAATGAAAAATTTTCAAATGTGAAACTTGCCCGTGTAAACGAATCAACAAGTGAGCTTGACAATTTTTACTCAACTCCAAACCCCTTATGGATCGCATGGAAATTTTTGCACCAATTTTTTCTTGCAATGGCCAACTCAACCAGGTTGATATGGACATATGAAGCCAGCAGGCATTTTAAGATGTCACTGTTAGTATTTGGTGCAAAATAAATTCTAAATCGAGGCTAGCGTACAAATGCTATACAACTGTCGCTGACCTAATTGATCGTTGGCAAAGCGAACAATTTTCAAAGAAACTTGTCGTCAATTTACATGAGCAAATACGCTTGTCATAGAAAAAATTGTCAAATAAGACTTGCTATCCATCTACAAGATCAAGGAAAATTGTCAAAGAAAATTGTCATATAAAATTGCTCGTGGAACTTACGAGTAATTGCTCGTGGAATGTTATTAAGCAATAATCCCTTTTCAAAACAAAATCGTGAATTAAGCTCTATCTTTAATAACACCCTCTGCTTTGATAAAAAAACTATTTAGAACTATTATGATAAAATATCGTTAAATAAGATTGATTAAACCACAAAAACTATTTAAGTGATTTTGCAGTTATATTACAAGGAAATTTTTATCTCAGAGGTTTATCTTAGAATTTTAAGCCACATGTCTAATAAGCCTGATTAAGCTACTTAGAAAGGCTTGACAGAGATTTCACGGTATTTAGGGATAATAACTAAAATTTCAATTCATCCAGGATTAATTAAGTAATGGCATTTCTTAATGCTTCAATTGTAAAGTCTTTAATCTAGATTTCCTAGATGCATATCAATGTGTAAAAATACCTTTGCTCTCGTCTTGCGTGCACAGCCATGAAATTCAACTTCTCCATAGGCATTTGTAGCTGACCGTTTGGTGTGCTTGTTCTTATCCCATGGATCATTCAAAGTCCTTTTCTGCAATGCATGATCACTATGTTCATCTTCTTTACGACCACAGCAACAAACACTACCAGAAATAGATTTGTTGTTAATTGTTGATGCAATGAAACAGATAATGTGTATTTGATACGTTCTATAAATATATCATGGATTACTAAACTCCATCAATCTACAGATTAATTCTTTTCAATCATCTTGCATACATAAAAACCACAGTTGATGGCACAAAATTGTTGGTCTCTTGATAAATAAAAAACCAATTTTCTCACCACTTTGTCATTAAACCTATCCATGTTCAAGTGCACTTAATTTCTAAATGAAGCAAATTTAATTCTAGCAGTCAATATTCCCCACATTAAAATTATTCAAAATCTTGTGATACGCTGAAGCAAAATCAAGGCAACCAAAACAAAACTATAGCATACAGAAGATTTATGTAAATTCCTGATTGGGGAGTAGGACACTTGCTAGGATTTCTTTCTTGGACATGCTATTTTCATAGTTTTCATGTGGACTTATAATATATCTTCCAAATAATGCCCCCTTCCAATAAATGCCACCTCTAAAATCACCCCTGGGGGTTGCACTTGGGCTGTTCAGTAGGCTGTTTAGTGGTGTCACTGCAATTAGTGCAAATACCTTACAAAGATGACTTTTCCTCAACCAAATATACTTAGATCATTCTAATCTAATCATCATACAAATTAAGCACAGTTATTACTTTTATTTTCTAAGTATATTTTTGGATGAGCTAAACTGCATTGTTAATAAATGCACATCTGTTAAATGCCCCTGCCCAATAAATTAAAGCCCCCTTCAAAAACCTAAAATATTTTATAAATGTTCTGGATGTTTATATAGAAATATACTTACTTTTCCACATATTTTGGACTATCTTTATCTTCTGTGTGAAAATAAGTGCATGTCTTTTTGCTAAAGCTTGAGTAATTTACTGATGTGGTCCTGGTCTGAAAAATAAAATGCTTCAATTATGAAACATAAAAAAATGAACAATTAAGGCAATATTTGAAATATTGAAGCAATGAATTTGCATTAACACAGGAAAGCATTTTGTCACTTTAAATAGTTCTTGAGGGTAGAATATAGGGAATATTCCTGAACTATAAATCGTGAGATAACTTGCTCTCATTTAATTAACAATAATTTCCTGGTCATCAACCATGATGTTGAGTATGCGTGTGTAGCTAGACTGGTTGCGAGACCTTCCCCAACACATTGCTATTTGCAAGAATAATGTTCACAAGAATATTGAGACTCAAAACTGCAAAACACTGTGGAAATTGAAGAAAAGCAATGGAAAACAATATGGCCCGGGAACATTGTGGTTTTCTTATAAAAAAGTGTGTAGAAAAAACGGACGAAAAAATGAAAAATACATGACACATAAAATCGTTACTCTTTGATATACTTACTCTTCTTCGCTTCGGTTTTGCCGTCATCTCCATCTGCGTATCATTTAAAGGGTTTGATTGAACCGTCGAGGGGTCAACAAGATCTGAACGTGTCCTCAATTTATTGCCATTTGTCGCCTTCTCATCGTGTGGCTTAGGGTTAGGCCAGATGAAAGCAGAAGGCGAGGCATCTCTTCCATCCTCTTCAATAATGTTTACTTTGTCGAGATCAGAGTCTTTTGCTTTTAATGAGGAAAAGGTAACTTTACTTTCATTATTAGAAGCCATGAAGCAGTCACATTAATAATTTATTAGTACATTATAGCTGTGGCATAATTCATCCGCTTCCTTTCGTAAAATAATCGTTCTTTGTTCTTGCCATAATGAACAAGAAGTGAGAGGAAAGGAATTGGATTGGAGCAATAAAAAGATAGAACAGAAAGAGGACCCTTAGAAAAAGTCAAAGAATAGTTAAAGCCCTCCCATCCTTTCTTTGCTTTCAATAGTAATAAATTTAAAAACATAAAAGCTTTGTGAAATATGAAATCAGCTAAAATTGTTCATAATTGGGCCAGGAAGACAGAGAATGAAAGTAGATTAGACAGTATTTTGAGCTATTGAATCTTCAATGACTAAATTAAATCTGACATTCAAGAGGTAAAGGGGGATAAAAGTAAGTTTGATTACTATAATTTACACGAAGGCTTAAAGATGCTTGGTACAAATAATAAAAAACACAAAAGTAATCAAGCGACGTTAAAGGAACAGTACAACACAACAGTTGTAACAAAACATGAAATCAAACATAACAAATTATAAAATTATGATATACATGGAGAATAAAAAAAAACGATCACTCTTTATTGCACAAACGTTCCGTACAGAAAGATATTTGGCACGATGCGTGCTAAAACTATTAAAAATTTACTACTAAAACCATAAGTTATTTATATAATTCAATAAATGTGAACATGAATAATAATCAAAATGATAATAATAATAGTAATAAAAGTTTTATCTACTGTAGAATATGACTATATCCTAATTTCCCCTAGCTCCTCAAATTAAACAGTGTTCAAAAAATTGGAAAGAAAACCTTATGATAGTTTATGTTCCATGTTATTACACCTTAAAGTACAACAAAAAGCTTCACAACATTTCTGTCAATGAATTTCGCGAGGCCTGCCAGGCGTTTAATGACGATTTGGTCACACAAAGTAGTAATTCCACACACTCGATAGATATGGTAATTCTCTCCGCGTTCAAATGCAAATCTGAGCTCTTGCGAAGAAATTTCAAATGGTTTATCACCAACTGCATTGGTAGACTTCACTTCAATGAAGTCTTGTTGTGGTTTGCTGTTTTCCAGTCTCGTTTCAATCACGATATCAAAAGGCAGCTTGCTCTCTCCCTTCTCGTTCACCCAGACAATCCTTGTTGTCTGCGGTGTCGCATTTCTCCGCAGCAACTCGTTGTAGACAATTTCCTCGCCAATTCTGCCAATCACGTCTGATTCCACGCTGCCAGCATTGATATTCATGGTCATGCGCTTAACTCCATCGTTGACTCTTCCGCACTCAATGTTTTCATACGCACAGTGTAAGGTTTCGGGAAGGTTGTGGGTTGGTAGCGTTACAATGAAGCCAGCAGGCGGTTGAGTTGCACCAGTCTGCATTTGTGTCCCGACAATATTGCACTGATGTTCATTTACGTTTGCCTGAGCCTGAGGTCCATCATCCAGAACAAGGCCGTTGGTATTCTGCGAAGCGGTGGCGGCAACCTGCGGACCGACAGTGACGTTCCCTGGTTCGGATTCGGTGTTCTGTGGATCGGTAGTGGCATTCGAGGCAACGGCTGTGGCATTCTGAAGATCGGCAGCGGCACTCGCTTGACTTCCAGCTGCATCCTCTTCAGCGTCAAGCTTACCTTTATCACCCAAGGCTTTCTCCTCCAAGCATCCACCATCTTTACCTTTCATTCTGATCTTGGTGCCACCCAAAACAGCATGATTACCCATGTTATTAGCCACCATTTCATCTTTTCTCGAAGCTTGATCGACTCTCCTTCCATCTTTCATTCCCGAATCACTAACTTGCCGTTTCATTTGACCACTTTCGGACGAATTAATAACACCAGCCTCCACACGCGCATTTCCTTCCAGTGGCATTGATTCCGGTGGAGCTGGCACGACCCACTGGCTCAACTCGTTCGGTTTGGGAGCGTTTCGGTTCCTCTGGTTGTCCATCGTACCGTCAGCTAATGGCTTTGGAGGTGGCCAACAAGTTAGCGACCCATCGCGTTCTGGTTGATCCGCGGTAGGAACTGATGGTAACCTTTTGACTTCTGGAGGCTTTGTCGTGTGAGGCACGTGCCACGCTGCTTCATTCTTGGGAAGATTTTCGATTTTTCTGCCCTTCAGGAAACTTTCTTTTTTGGCCGCATCTTTGGGAGACAACACAAGAAGTAGATCCAAAATCTTATTATCTAATTCGGTGTTGCTCTTTGTGAAGATCTTCAGAAATTCCGCTACAATATCATCTTTCTCATTCAAGAAATCACGACATATATAGAAATATGTCTTGGCAACATTTTCGGAAGACGTCTGTTCAAAGGCAACCTTTTTCGTCTTCTTCACTGTAACGTCGTCATGGTTTTTAATCCGGTAGAGTGCTGTCAGGGAGTTAACAATAAAAATGTTCATTCCCTTCAATTGGCCTTTGATGTCTTCCTTGACGAGGGCATCGTACAGGTCTTTCTCCTTGAAGTACAAATATCTCTGAATGTATGGCAGAGACGTGGAAAATTCCTTTTCCCATTGGTAGCATCCAATTTCAGAGTTCTCTGGAATAATATCCAAAGGACACACAACGGAAGACAGTAAATCAATATTGCAAACGCAAAAGAAAGCCAAAACGCCTCTGATCAGCTGTCTCAAAGCCCTTCCATCACCAATATCTCTTGTTATACGCAACGGTTTACCGCTGAACCAATCTCTTATTTGTGAATGAACATCCATAAAGTAAACTGCTTCTGACTCGCTGAATATTTCTCTCTCCTGTTCAGCATCGGCTATCAAAGGTTTGTCGGTAACTTTGACAAAGCGTCCTTTGAGTGTTGGAAAAACGCATTCACCCTTCACATTAGACAGCACAAAGTTAGTCATTGTTTCGTCCAAGCAGTCTTTCACTTGAGCATAGAAGACATCAAGTTTGGTATCTGATGAGATCGGGAGTTCTTCGCGGACGTCTCCATTAAGGTGGCCGGCTACAGCCTGTTTGGTCAACAAAAAATATTTTTTTCAAAATTTTTTTTTTCAATAAAACTTATCTACAACTATTTAAAAATATGATGCTCGGCCGTTTTTGCAAGGAATTAACTATATCATGGGCAAAATCATTGTTTTTTTGGAAGTACCAAATTTCACCTCCTTAGCAACCATGTGTTTCTGTTGTTAGGGAGACAAAATGTCAATGTTTTGCCCCCAAGAAAGTGCAGAGAAGTCGAAATGGCTGAAACACTTCTTCAGGATATTTGTCAACACGAGGCTGTGTATAGACAGGCTTAAAGTAGCATGAAATTCTACTTTTTGCCTTCACCCATTTGAGAACACCATTCCCACGTGAAAATTTCTAAAAAGTTTTTGATATCTGACAATCGTATATTTTTGTCTCGTCCTTCGTATCTCGATTAAGGATATTAATCAAGATAATGAAAGCTCGCGTTGTAGCAAGATTAAAAGCAAATTCTGTAATGCAAACTTTGTCAGAAATCGGCTGAAACTGGTGGTTTAGATTATGCAGACGAGTCTAGGCCCGTACCTTCTCGTGAACTGGAAAATGCAACGGACAGCTTACTGCTTGAGAGTTCTACCCCAAACAAACAAAACAAAATATTCAAACGAGTGGATAATGTGACGAAAAAAGCTTTTAAATTCCTATTTTGTTAACATGAGTCCAATAAAAAAGAGCTTTTTGACCAGGAACACAGGAAAAAGCCAGCAGAGTTAGGACTGAGAAAATCAAGAAAAACTGAATTTGCACAAGCACAAGGCTGTTCTTTGGTGGACTTACACAACCTCCGTGATTGCATTTTAAAGGCAGCTATTTGCAAGAAATGCAAAAGTCCAAGAAGCAGACTTTCTCTGCTAGAGGTTAAAACAGAAAAAAAAGGCTTGGCTTGGCCCAAAGGTTTGCCCTCAAGTGTAACATTTGCCAAAATGAGTCCAGCTTCTCAACAAGCTTAAGGGCTGAAGCAAATACATCGTTTCACATTAATGCCAAGTCTGCTCATTTTGCACATCAATTTGCCATACTCAGAAGCAAAAAATTGAGTCATTCTGCTAAAAAGATATCAATGAAAATACAACTACAGAGAAGGAAACTGAGGGCCAAACGGAAAGGTGTGACAGAAAATGGACCAGGTTATATTGCTCATGCCTGTGGTGCCCAGAAACCCCCTGAATGAAATTTTCATGTTGGTTTTGCTATCACTGACAGAAGAATAGTCTGTGGAGCCATAAGTTTTGTTGATGAAAACAAATCTTCTGAGTGAAGGAAGAGAGACAAAAACGATTGAAGAAATGACTTATATTATTTTGACATGACCCCCATCTTTTTGGGACAGTTTTGCTTAATTCAAAAATTTTTTAATGTTTTTTGTATCAGTAGGTATAATTATGCACAGTTCAGTTTTAAATATCATTTTCTTAGCTGCAAAGTTACACAGGATTTTGAAAATAGCCTGCTGATATTGTCAAAACTTTAAGGCTCGTTTTCTAGAAACTTCATTTTCGCATACTGCAGTTGGTCTGCGGACTATAACTTTTGATTAGATTGAGATATCAGTCTTAAATTTTCATGCAATATGTATTTTGTAATGCTCTATGACATGACTGTTTTCAAATTTTCATTTACTGTTATTGAAAAAAAATTTCCTGAAAAAACAGTTTTTTGCAGGTATGAACCCCCGTCTTTATATTTTTTGAAATTCACCACAGTCATTTCATGAAGGGTAGGACAAGTAATGTTTACCATGTCATCCCAGACATAAATATTCACGTGCCTTAAAGATAGACGCTGCAGACGGAATTTAAGGTGGTTTGTTTATGACACAACCCCCTGTCTAGTTTGCAAGATTTTCAATATTTTTTTACAATTCTCGCTTTTCCAAGTCTTTATTTCAATTCCTGGAAAATTTTATCATTCTAAGTGTCGTGGTTTTCTTAAAATAGCCGTTTGGAGTGAATATGGTCGTTTTTTCCTGAGCCTGTAGCCGGCCACCTTAAGGCACTTCTCACCCAACGTTGCAAATACAACCATTAGGTCATCTACACGGGCTTGGTCGGGTAGCGTGATGTCATCGGCAAGAATGCACGCCATATTCACGTATTCGCGAACGTTGGGCGTGCTGTCAACCTTGACCAAATCCACAAAGAACTGCAGAATGTCTTTGGGATAAAACTGAAAAAGCAGATGTCGTCTGCTGGGGAAAAGACTACTGTATCTGGCATAGATGGTCGAGTGGTCGTATAAACAAACTTCTTTCTTCAAGCAAAACGATCCTCTTACTTTAAAACTTGGATCTGTTCCTCTTTCCTCGGGTACGAAGATGATTGGCTTGTCGAACTCAGTAGCATCGACTTCGTGCGAATGGTCCTTCATAAAATGGTAGATGTTGATCATGTGATTGATGCTGGTGGAGAAATCTTCTATTCTTGACCACGTGTCAATTCTTCGAAACAATTCCTCAACGCTGACCATGTGTTGAATCCCGATTGATTCGACAAACAATGGCTCTGTCAGTTCCCCGACAAAGTACGTGCAAAAATCAGAGAAACACGCCACCACCTCAGGTCGTCTGAGATACAACTCGGCAGGAGCAAAAAGGGACACTGTGGTCTCGGGGTAAGTTTGTTTTCCAGGCATCCAGCGCCGTGATTTCAAGTTGGCAAGCAGCGAGCATAATGTTGTGCAAACATTTTCACCATTTGAGCCTCGCACTTGGCATGCATGTCTTTCAATGTGGCCAAAATTGCTCTTCCATCGTTTGTCAAGCTCCAATGCCAATGCACAGAGCTGTTGCGGGTCGTTGGATTGCATGATCGCTTCAAATTCTTCGCACCACAAATCGTCAATGTCATAGACTCCATCTTCTGTCGGTTGCCATGATTTCGCATAGATGAACCAAGGACTGTCGGCCTACGAGAAAAGTCAGCGAAATGCAAAAATGCAAAAGGAATGAATTTGAACAAAATGAATTGCATCTGACAACAAAAACAAAAAAATTGCAGTGAATAACTAGCTAAAAATGTATGCTTTTCCTTCTTTATTTATCATATTTCCTTGAATGATAGCAAAAACGATAGATATAGATTAAAACTATGGAAAAAACACACAGACAAAACTATACAAAAAAACTACAACAAACAAAGTCTAGCGAAGTAAACATCCAGACAATTGAAATTCTCTGAAAGTTACAATCAGCCCGGGCTTTCATAAGACCATGTGTTGTAAACAACTATTGCTCCATTCGGGAATCACTACGTTGTGAGGGCTCAACACTATTTATAATACAAACGAATAAATGAAAAATTACCAATTCCGATGTATCCAACCGAACTGTCCTCCGTTTCATTTTTGGAAAATGCGACACCCCGAGCTTCGTGAGAAATTTCTCCCAAGCTTTGACATCGTTGGGATTCTTTGAATCTTGCAAATAGATAGGGTCGATCATTATCCATTTAAAACCTGAAATGAAGAAAAAGTCACAAAATATCACAAATGAATGTACTATACTTATTAATAAATGGCCAAAATTCGACTCTTTGTAGCAAATCTCGTTTTAAACCCCTTCCCCACCGCTGATACCCATCGTTTAATCCCCTCATTATAAAGAACTGCACATTTTTTCCCTTGCACTGCTTCATGGAACAGCTGATGTTTTTGATGAACTCCCAGCATATCAAAGACAAACTTCCGAAAAAGTTCGTTTTGCCTCCTTTTTAGATTTACCGCAGCGCGTCTCCCATAGTATTCAATCTATCACACAGACATCGGTATATTAGCAACAATAAGTATAACTGTGTGCGCACAACTTACTTCCAAACATCGCCTTTAAATTGACAGAGTTACCAAACTTTTCCGTGAAATAAACTTGCTCCTTGGCTGGGTTAACGGGACCTCGACTGGTCTGAACAACAACACAGGCCTTCAGAGCTTCCATGTCAATAGTTGAGGAGTCAACTGCGTATTGCTCCTTGATGTAGACCGCATACGGGTAAAGGAGATGTTCCTGTCAAATCCAACAAGACTTCACAATTAAACATAAATAAGCAAATCCCCTCTGATAGTCAACTCTTTCTCTCTCTCCGTAACATGGCTCAGCTCTTAGCTTAGCTCTAAGAAAAACGTAGTGCTAAACAACGCAGGCGTTACCTTCCAAATCCCCTGTTTCAGCGCAGGCAAAATGTGATTTTTGACGACGACTTCGGGAGAGATTTGTTTGATTCCGAGATCAGTCAAAAGTCTTTTCACTTTTAGTTCCTCGATCTTGTCCAGTTCGTCAAATAGACAACTGCTCAATGTGTTCAAATCTTCTTCCACCTGAGAAATACTTTTGTGGACTGCAAGAAAATGTGAAAATTAATCGATCAAAAGTCAGTGCAGAAAATCGATGAAATGGCACAAATTCTGAAAAAACAACAAATTTAATAATAGTAAAATTAAGAAGCCTTAAGCTAGTTGGTAATGCGATGTTTCATACAACATACTCATATATAAATTGTGATTGAATTAAGCTGAATATCAAAGTATAAATGAGCAGCATATTACCTTGCTTTGAACGTGAAGCTTTTTTGGTGGTCGGAAAGAATAAGGCAAAATCAAGCATGTTGACAATTTCACCGTTGGTTAGAGGAAAGACAGAAGCATTGCGAATCTTCTGTTTACTTTCTTGGCTGACATCGTAGTGTCTCTCCAGATAGTCCGACACACTGAGGAACCATTTGCCAATCCATTGAACCAGTTTTGACGTAACCCCATGCTGTTGTGTCATCGCTTTCAAGTGGGATTTACAAATCTCCAACAAATGGTCGAGCTTTTCTGAATGCACACCCAACGTTGTGAGCAAAGCTGAATTGACGTTTTCTTGCAGCTCCGTGCAAATGTAATTCAGATTCAAATACCTGTGAAAGAAAATAAAATGCTGGCTAATATGTATAATCGAATATGATCAGCTTGTGGCTAAAATGGAATATAACAAGATAACATAACAACCGAACTACTTTTCGGAGAAACTTTCGCGAGATAAACTTTCGCGAATTTTGGCCATTTTCGAAAGTTTGACGCGCGAATTTTTTCAAAATTGCAATTCGCGAAAGTTTATCTCGCAAAATTTTTCTAAAACTCAAATTCGCAAAGAAAATATAACCAATTATATCTGTAAAACCTGTTCAAATGTACAGAAATGTGTAAAATATTTTATATAATTTCTCTATCCGCGAAAGTTTATCTCGCAAAATTTTTTCGATTTGTAAATTCGCGAAAGTTTGTCCAAAAAATTTCACGAGTTTTTCGCCTCGCGAAAGTTTATCTCGCGAAAGTTTCTCCGATTAAAGTAAGTTAAAATGCATATGGTACACGAAATGAAAACCCCTGCATGAACAACTAACTGCAAGGTCCCTTGAACAAAAATGCAAAATCAATGCAACCCAATGCAAAATCTCACCTCGCTTGAACAATATCCTCACCAAAGTTCATTATTTGATCGGTACAGAACTTCAAAATTGCTTTGAAAATCGGAAACATGGCGAAACATAGTAAATACTAAAGCTTTTCGTCTGACACTCATCAGAGTAGTACGTCAGAAAGAGAACGAAAATGAAAACCTAACGAACAATTATACCCAGAAGAGGATCGAAATTGGCCAATCATTGGCCATTGGCGAACAATAGATTATTGAAAGAGTCCCAGTGGGAAAACGAACTCTTTCTGTCTACACAATATGGGATCCATGGTTTTGATGTAGACAGATTCTAAAATTCCTAAGTGAAATTTTGACCTAGCTCTGCCGATAATGCGAAAACAGTCCTCACTGTAGTTTTGAGCACATTCTGGGTTGTCGAGTAAATGTTGGCCTATAGCGGAGTCGTGTTTTAGATGTTTTAGAGGCGCGAGATGGTTGTTCTCGTTGCGGAACCATTTTTTGGCGTATGTTGGCGTATGGGCACGTGTTGTTTAATCCTATCGCATAACCGCTGAGATGTGCGACCTACGTACCTGGAATCACACGGGCACGAGAATTCGTAGACTACGAGACTTTTTTGTGTGGTAGGAACACTATCTTTACGGATGGGGGGTAGGATCTTTTTGCCACTAAACACCAGACGGGGGTTGACTGTAGTGTAGCATTTGCTTATGGCTGTTTTAAGTTGTTTTTCAAATCGCGTGGAAACGTTGCCGATATAGGGTAGTTTTAGATAAACAGGGCACTTTTGCGGACCAAACTTTTTGTCAACCGAGAAATCTGCGATTTTCTTACGAAAAGTACTTAAAATGGTGTCTTCTGGATAGCCATTGTGGATGAGGATAGTTTTTATTGTGTCCAATTCGAAACTGACTTTTGGTTTAGAACAAATCATGAGTGCCCGGTGAACCAAAGTGTTGATAAGGTTAATTTTGAATTTCTTGGCACAAAAGGAATCCCAACGTGTGTATAGACCGCTAAAATGGTTCCGCAACGAGAACAACCATCTCGCGCCTCTAAAACTTCTAAAACTCTAAAACACGACTCCGCTATAGGCCAACATTTACTCGACAACCCAGAATGTACTCAAAACTACAGTGAGGACTGTTTTCGCATTATCGGCAGAGCTAGGTCAAAATTTCACTTTCAATGTTTTGCCATGTTTCCGATTTTAAAAGCAATTTTAAAGTTCATTATACTGATATTCCGCTTTGTCACTCACTTGGATTTTAATAGCAAAACATTATTAAGCAAAACAGCTAATTACAAACCTTTTCAGCTCTGATGGAGTAATAATTTTCCTCAAATTTGGATCCCCAAGAATCACTTCGGAGGGCATCATCCAAGATGGCGGAGTCTCCGTTTCGCCTCCATCTTCGCAATTTACTTCCGTAACAACTGGTATGCAATGCTCCTTTTGCATCAGTTGCAGTATCTTGCGCGCAATGGGTTTGAATACGCCCAATATCTCGCTTTCCAACGGTAGAAATTGAAACACTCGTATAGTTGCATACAATGGATCCGTTTCATCGTCCTAAAATCAAGAATCGACAGCAGACGAAATGTTATTTCCACAGCACAACTCCTTCGTTGATAGCTTATGTATCAGCATTTCATTTAATTAAGGGGGAATAATTGTATTACAAACCTTAGCAAAGAATAAAACAGTATTTCTTTATGGCGAGAGCTCGTGTAAGAGAATATGTTGGACATAATAAAAGAGTTCCAAGAACAATACGTTTAATTCCAGATAATGGGGGCTCGTTTTATGAGAAGAGGTTGCTACATTGAGATTCTAACATCGCGGGTATTAGGGAGGAGAAGAAGCCCCATTAATGCCATGCGGAGACAATATCAATGAATTTATCATACAATTTCCAGTCACGAAATAACCGTGCAAACAACAAAAAGTTACTTCTCACCCTGAATTTGAAAAATGCGTCGACCACCACCCTTGGCAGTTCTTTCAATATCGTTTGATTCCACGCACTGTCGCGGTCAATGTCCTCACGAGACGAAGGAATCTCAAAGTCGGCCTGGATGAGAAACTTGAAGCCATAGCTCCTCAGCGGCAAAAATGCGTACACGGATTGCGTCGAAAGGGCCTAAGAAAACCAATTCAAAAATACTGTAACAACAATGAAAGCAAGTGGGACAAATATAAACAAAGTGGCAATCTTGTGATTGTCGACCAAGTAAATGCGATTTGAATTATGGATTAACGGAGAACAGACCTTTGTTTTGGTATCACTTGCCGCTGAGGCATCATCCAGGGGAAATGCTACTGAGACATCCGTTGCTTTTACTTCTCCTCTGATCTAAAAGGCAAGAAAGCGAATGAATAACTTATTACAATTACTTATACATTAACATCGCATTGATTACAAGGTTAATGACTTAATTCGGGCCTTTTTTGCGTTAAAAAACTGGCCAAATAAACGTTTCTTTTCTGTTGAGCACCCTAATTTCAATTAAGTATTCAATAAACGCGCAACCTAAACGTAAATCGCACCTATGCAGATGATTTAATTGATGTAAGAAACACGTACATGATTTTCAATGTCCTTTGTGACAACAAACCATAAGCTAGGGACTCCGTTTTGGGTCAGCTCAACGATATTCCGTCTGCATTCCTTTTTGTTCATCACCAGGCATTTCTTGTTGATCTAGAAAGCAAAATTAAATTTCCAATCAGTTAAACATGAAGAACATCACGTAGCTGAGTAAAAACTATACAAATAAAATGAAATTATCGATGCAACATTCTGACATATAAAAAGCATTCTGTGATATACGAAATCAAACATCTGGTCTATTTGTCACTTCATGGCAAAAATCATCCTTGGCTTAATGAATTCTCGGATATTTGTGGTACATTCAGTGTTCATCATGAAACGCTCAACTCAAAAAGCTCACGAAACCATAAAACTAGCTCTCCTCTTGCACAATAAATGCAGCATTCACAAAAGCATAAGGAGTTTTGAGAATAGCAATGCCTCACAAAGGGATACTTACTCTGTCATCAACGATTATTGTTCTCAACCGATTAAGAAAAAGCAGTAGTGATGGATGAATATCCTGAAATCTCGAAATTGTATCTTTCGTGGCAGTGATGTTTTCTCTGAGTGGCAGGTTGATTTGAGTTTTCCATGTCCTTGGAGGAATTAAAAAAAGAGCTTTACAGTTGTAAACTCAATAACAGACGTTCAAAGAAATACTAGAGTTTTTCGAGACTCGAAGATAATTATACCTTGTACTAAGGATGGTCTATTCAAGGCATAATTTAGGAAAAAGACTAGAAAGGCTCATAATTTATGACAGCTTTAACTAAGTCTAACTTTATTTATTACACGTTAACGATGAAGAGTAGCATATTTCAATCCCTTCAATCACAGATTACAAAATGTCAAAAACGTGTTTTAATTTGTGATTAATTTCAGTTCTTGTCTTGTTGTCTTATAACAACAATCACATCAGTTAAGGGAGATAAAATACAAGACTACAAATTGCTGTTGGGGTGTGTTCGGAAGCCTTTCCTATTGGTTTAACTCCAAACTATAATTGATGTACTGTGTACAGAGCTTAAAGTAAAGTACTAATACAATAGTGTCATAAACTCACAATGGCAAATCGACAGAAGGAGGAGTGTAGTCGGTGAGATCTTCGAAATCTCCAGCCTCGCGCCATTCGGGTAGAATGTATCCCATTGCATCGTTGATAGAATCGAAGCAAATGTGAAAACCATTCGAATGAATCTCGGGGCAATTCGTTACTTTGAAAACAGACTTGAAACCGATGCCCTTCTGGCCTGAGAAAGAAAGACAAATATTCAATTTGATATCAAATAAAGACAGGTTTGCATTTGCTTCTCTCTCTACCCTCGTTCTACAATCGTTAGCATCAACAATATACGAGAACAATTCTTATATCAATTTTGTATGTTGGATAGATGAATTGCAATGATAATTAGCATTAGTCGTCCTTTCTGCAGTCTCCCTAATCTAATACTTGGATGATAAGAGATGGAAGTGCTCTGAAGTGCTCTGCATTAACGGTAGCGTAGATGTACGTTTGGATGAATGGGCTTAAAGAATGGATAAAACCACCACCTAAAATCTTCTCTTTAATAAACAACCCTAGGATCTGAGAATGAATCGATTAAGTTAGACAAATGTTACACTTTATATGGAGCGTGGACCCCGGAGAAGTAAGCCACCATATTACTACCCTTAAAATTAAAGGAATTGAGCCAATAACAACTTGTCTGCACATACCGTAAATACTCGAATAAGCCCCCGGGTATTATTTGCAAAAACGAAATTTTAGCTGGATAATTGTTCAATATTAAGCAAAATAAAAGCTATACGATGCAGCCAATCAATAAAGTTATTCGTTTAAACTTGCTGTTATTTGCAACACATTCACTAAACAACTTCAATGTCTGAAAACTTGGGCTCAATATCCTTGCAAATGATTATCAGGATGGGGGCTTATTCGACGGGAGGGCTTATTCGGGGGTGGGGGCTTATTCGAGGATTTACGGCAGTAATGTGTAAATATTTAACGTGCTTTGAGAAGACAAATTAAATGCTTCTTTACAGCTTCTGTCATCATACATACCTATGTAGCCTTTCTGGTGAGCTCCTTTCGTGCTCTTTCCAACATCGCAAATGGCGCGTATGTGGTTATCTTGAAAACCGCACTCATTATTCAGCACCATGATCCGAGTTTGCTCTATGATAAACGCAACGGACGGGCCTTCTTGAGCTTCCATACCGAACAAGCTTTCGTCGTAGTCATTATCATCGGCATTTTGTACGAGTTCCAATACGAAATGCGTGTCCTTCGAGTACAACTCTTTTGACAGGCGTTCCAGACTGCTGCGCAGCCTCTCGTTGTTTTTCTGCAACAAACTCGCCGCCTTATCGTCGAGATTTTCCCCCTTACCGAATTCATTTCGCCTGATATCGTTGATTAGATCTTGGCAGTATTGCAAACGCATTTCAATCTCCCCCATGACTGTAACATTCTCTGCATAATCGTCACTTTCCTCGTTATCCACTGACGATGAATTTGTCTCCAGATCTGTAAAATTAAATTCCAGAAAATTATGAATCCGAAAGCGTATCTAAAGTCTCTTAACTTTTTAACCTCGACATGGTATTGATCTTTACGCACAAATCCTGAAACTTTCCTCATAAAATCAGACATATCTGGATGTAAACATTTTCAACATTGCATGTAGCATCAATTGCAGCTAACTAGCATTCAAGCAAACACTGCGTAAATATGGCGTGTGTCGGTTTCACTTATGCTTAGAAAGGCTAAGAAAAATTCTAGAAAATTTCTACATTAGCCAAGGATGTGGCAAAAATTAAATTTGTTCAATATTCAATGGTACTTTTTACTTACATTTTAACATTTTTATCATACAAAATAGTACCACACGCAGACATATTTGTTTTTCAAAGATGTGTGGCATTGAACCTATTGGGGCGAATCGAAAACTTCATGCATAATAATAATACCTGACAATGCATCGGAGGTGGATGATTTATCCTCGACCATTTCTGCATCATTTGGCATCCTTGCTGATGAAACCTCGTCATTCTCTGTTGAAGTGTCAGTAATGGTTGCATCCTTGACCCCCTGTTCTTCTACCTTTGGTTCAGGTGCAACAGTTTTCTGCGTTATTTCAACATTTTGCTTCTTTCTAGCATCGATAACCTGCGGCTCTTGGAAGCAGTATTCTCTGAAATCACGTGTCCATTCCCCCACGGACAACAACGCGCCAAGACGATGCAGGTAAGATCGTTGCGATGTTGTCTTGCACACGGCAAGGATTCGTGCTGGAACGGAATCACCGCCTTGTCCATCACCAAGAATTTCACAGAGAGGAGAGAGAAATATCTGAATGAAAAGTGAAATAGCAAATGTCAAAAATTCAATGCGTGATATGTGGCATAGCATCCACAAGAACAGTGAACTTGTTCGAGTTGTCAAGATTTTGTTTGCACAATAAAGAGCTTTGCATTGTGAGTATCAGGAAAGGTAATGAAGAAATGTTGTATAAAGATCGTTTCCTTAGTGCAAAATGCAACTGAAACATATCCATGCGCTTGTTGACTAAATAGACAATTATACCGGCACGGAGGCTCCCTGTACAAACATCACATCATATCTAGATCCACCCGTATTCACTTTAGGGTATACGTGGCAGACGAGAAAAGCATTTGTTGACAACTGTACCTTGTTAGCAACGACGCAGCAAAAATCAACGGGCAAAAGTACCAAACATTGAAGCACAAAATGTTCCAAACTGTCACCATTGCCATTATTAAAAGAGACGTCTATATTGGCAGCCAGCGATGACTTTACGAGGTTTGCAATATGAATAACTGGAGTTTCGCTGAAACCACCGTTGGAGCAAATTATTGACAGAAGACAACCAACTGTTTCAGTTGCATTGAGAGAGTCCAATGCAATCTTCAGATCATCTAAAGTGGCATCCAAATCAATTTTCCAAAGCTCGTTTGCGGAAATTTCCACAGCGTGAACTCTGTCTTGGTTGCCTAGGAACGTTTTCAGGTCTCCAAATGAAGGCTCGAACACAAGTTTCCAATTGCTCCAGCGAGCCAGATCTTCTAACAGGGGTGCAGATTTGAGACAGCGCATGGCATCTTCGTAGTCGAAGTGACCAAGACGGCCTGTTTTCTGAGCACGAAGTGCAGCCTCGCTTTCAGGTGCATCTTCTGCCTCTTCTTGTCCACAGACCAGAGCATACAAATATTTCACAGCAGACGTTGCCAGTCGACTATCAATGACGTCAGTATCATTCGATAAGATCTCTTCAATGTCTGCATTGTGGTGTGTCCGTGGAAACTGTTTCTTCATGGACACGAGAATGTCTCGCTAAAACCAAACAAAAGAAAGACAAATTACAATAACACAAAACAGTATCTTCATAAAGAAGTTACAAAGTAAACTTAATTTGTTTTGTTTAGTTCTCAAATCCTGAAGGTCCCAGAAATTCTGGAAGTCTCTAATAAAACAGCAGCGCATTGGCGAAAAATGTTGATCAAGAATCATTGAAATCTCTACAAAAACCAATTGCGCTGGATTAATAAGTAGTTTTAATTTCCTGACATACACACTTTTGCCGAGCCTCAATAGTTATTCTTATCCATTGTTATTCTTAAATTTCCACGTTTTGGCCATCTCGAGGCTCAGTATTCTTATAGACCGTATTCTAATAAAAAATTTCGCATTCAAACGCAGGCAGTAAAGATCGACAGTAAAAGTAAATATTTTTAAAAACCTTTTCTTTTCTTCGGCCGCACTGGAAAGCAAATTCTTCGAGGTTTTTCCTCAAGTTGCTTTCATCATTATCTTTATTCAGTAAAGAGGAGTCCACAAGGATAGAGGTGCCAAGATACTTGTGAAATTCCTTATGCGTACACAAGAATGCCAGAAACGTCTCGGGTCTTATGCTTTGAAAACCACTTGCTTCCACGTCAAAAGACTGGGCGACTTTTTCCTCCAAGCTGCTCAACATTGCAAGATCCATGGGCTTCCGGCATTGACCAAGCCAATTGTGCAAGCTCTTTTTCACACGGCCTAAAGACGAAAATCAAGAAACAACATTGAATTGTTGCATAGAGTTTAATCACGAAAACTCCAAAATATCCGGTTAAAACTATTGTTATATGTTGTAGAAAGATGAGGGTAACTAAAAAGCATCCATCAAGAGAACACCTTCAAAATTCCTTGATAACAAAGGGTAACTATGGCCAAAATAGTTCAGCCTGAAAGCAATTCATCATCTTTACCTTCTTTGCAAATCTTTAATCTTTTTTCCAATCGACCTCTCTGGTTACTTGCGAATGCATCCGCTCGCATGTCCATGATTTTTTCATCGGTCATTTGCTTCAACGCGTCCTTATATCCCAGCACTGTCAACAATTCCGTGTCGTCCAGTCCGAGAGTACGAAACGTACCCGTTGCAAGTATCACGTGAAAGAACTTCGATAGAACCGGCTTGCTTCTGAAAAGCGTCATCAATTCGACAATTTTGCGCGCGGATGCTAGGAATCCCGAAGGCGCGCGGACATTTCTTTCAAATTTCTTCACGCAATCGTTGGCATGCATAAATATTTTCATGATGGCATCCTCGACATGCATTCCTGCAATTTGTTGGATGGCATTCTCTGGCTCACCAGGCAGTGCTCGAATGTTACGGCCTGTCAGTCCTCTTTGAATCTTTCGCATGTAGTTCTCCAAATCTTCTCTCATGTTCAGTGAGAGATCGTCCTCCGCTTTCTTCATTCTTTCCATATCACCAAATTTGACAGTTTTCACGACCTAGGATAAACATGTCATGTTGTTACAGCGAGAATATATTACACGCTCGCCATATTAATATGATCATGAAATCCGAACCCAAACCTATTAAATAATCCCATAGCTACACCACCCTTTTCTAACTTGCCAAGAAACCACCAATTGAAATCCGGTAATAGAAAAACCAAAAGGGACCAACCCAACCCAATGGTTCATTAAATAAGGCAATTCCTTATACTGGAGTAAATCGTGCTGAGAAGAAGTAATTCAAGACATTGTTTAAGTCGTCATGTTGGGTTATATTAGCAGGTTCCTTTATCAGGATTCGAAAGTTTCATTCAAACTGCCAGCAACGTACAACACGCCATATCTGGTTACTAATAAATTAAAAAACAGGATATCTTACCCGTATTGCCAGAGCAATGCTGTTTACTTTCAGCCCCATTTCATATGGATTTTCAGAGCCTTCATGCTTAGCCAGATATTCCAAGAACTTTTCCAACTCAACTTTTTCACCTCTATGCTTGCCACAATACTTCCACAAGTGTTTCATTACATCTGTGACAGTTAATCGCTTTATATCCATATCAGATGGAAACTTGAAATGATCATACACCAGTGGAATTTTTTGCAATGGGCCAATTTTCAGATCAAGAAATGACTCCTTGGACTCTTTCTCGCAAATCAACTTCTCCAAGTCGTAAAGCGTTGCTATTGTTGAGCATGTGCAGTAGGTATGTATAGTGCAAAGAACCTGTGAAGTGGAAAGAGACAAACATCTGACACACTTCTGCATTAAAAGAAAAAAGCAATCTATTTCAATTCAGGCTATGTAACAACACGAGTTGTATTACCTTGCAGTAGAGTTTTGAGAACTCTGACATTGCAGCAATGTGGATTTCTTTTTGAAAGCCTTCTGGTTTGTCAGTGCATTTCAACTCCTTCACGCTTCTGACACTGTAAAACTCGCACAATTTCTTTGTCAATATGAACATGTCAACGGCAACACCACTTTTTGATAAATTCCCTCTGATCATGTTAACTCTGCAGTTGACATCTTCTTTTGTGGGTCTACCACCTTGGTGAGATTCTTCTATTGGAAATTCATACAAGGAAGCTCTTTTTTGTGACACTCTCACACTATCAAATTCATGCAGAGAAACAGTGGAGGCTTTCTCATGACTCTCTCTTTGCCTTGTATCATGACCAACATGTTGCGATGGTGTCAAAGGCACAAATTGCTGTCTTAAACTGGGTCCATTAACCTGTGGAGCAGGTGACAACAGAGCAGGATCGAGTATTTGCCACCCCTTTTTCTTCTTTCCACTTTTAGCTGGGTTTGAATTACCATTCATCAGTCCAGGAATTGATGCTATTCCAGGGTTAGACTTTTTTTTTACTGTTGCAGCCTTTGAAGCTTCTAATGGAGTTGGATCATTTTGTAGAATTCTCCCACTGGATTCAGGGACGTCATTTTTCACAGAATTCGAATTCCATACATTGTCAGCTATGCTAGGTTTCACTGCACCATCAAGTCTTCTGTCTAATGATGGCATGATTGGATCCTTTGCACACTCCCCAGCTTTTTCAGTGCTATTAACACTGTGACCCCCTGCAGAAGATGATGGCTCTTTCACAGCTAATTGCAAGAAAAGTGTAGATTTTTCTTTCCTGATTGAGCAAATACTCTTAAAATGGCTTTCAAAACATGCTGTTAGCTTTCCACACTTTTTAACACCTGGGCAGCTAAAATGTTTTCGAAACTTTTTAGCAAACTTTTCTTTGAATTCATCAAATCTTAGCATCCCATTGTTAGAATGTAGCAGTTCTTGGATTTCAAGTGTTCTTGATGCCACTGCATCTTCCATGCTTCACTAAAGTAATAAGAAGATGAAAACACACAATAAAAATCCAAGTATGAACACAGAATATCAGGTTGGCAGTATTATTACATCAAAGAATGTTTATCATCAAGATGTGTTCTGTCAATTTCAGCTGATACACACAAAAATGTGTGCAAGTGTCATTCTCGTGCAAGTCACATTGTAGGAATTTGGACCGTATTCCCAACAAGCTACGTGTCCCACCTCTCCGAACTTTCCTTGCCATTTCATCTTTAAGTTTCACTAAATGTAGGAAGTGAATAAACTTTATTTCTTTTCTTCTCCCCCCGCCCCCTCCCTCGCCAATCAGTGCAGTGTTATGCAAGAGATCAAACATTTTTTAACCCTATGCTTACAATGGGAAAGCTAGAACACAAAAGGTTGGGAAAAGCAGCAAACTACGTATAATACAAGTAAACCAAGTTGTTCTCTTCTCGCTGTTACGTGCAGATTATGTAAACAAAATTCGAAATTCAAATTATGCGAAATTCATACTAATTATTGCTTTCTTGATCCTTTACTTACGTCAACGTCAATCAATGGGTGTCAATAACTTTTTGTGTCTTATAATGGTCTTCATAGGCCCTTCTCTTCTGCATATGTTGCATTCCAATTTTTAACGATTTGTCAGGGAAGGCAGACTGGCCTGAAGGACAAGGCCTTATATTAGTTTGGAAAACATTCCAATGGGGGCAGGGCAACAGCTCTCCTCCCGTCTCAAATCTGAGGGCACGCGAGATGAAAATACGTCCTTGATCTTTACCAAGAAAGAAATTGAGTTGCATTGCACTTCTAAGAATCGCATGAGATGATTTGTTTATCATCCATATTTGCCAAACAATATGGTAAAATCTCTTATTAGACCCCAGAAAGTTCAAGTGTCACCACGGCTTTTTACATAGGCGACGACTTTTACTTTTCCCAGGGGGGCTCCAAATTAAAAAAAAATTGGGAAAATAAAAAGGTAGAGAAATTCCCTGTCACTTTTAATAACGTACAATATACATGTGCGAGTACATATGTATTATGTATAATAACAAAACAAAACATTGCAATAAAACATAACAAAACAGATATAACATCATGGTCTACAGTATCATCAGTTCAATTCTTTGATTAGTGTTTCTTCAATAAAATAAACGTGCTTTTTCAGATCCCAAACAAAATTACCAGGGGGGCTGAGCCCCCATAGAAATTTCCAGTGGGGCTTGAGCCCCCAAGCCCCACGTAGTCGGCGCCTATGGCGTTTTATATTACCTAAAACCAAAAACTATAGATTTGATTGTGCTGATTCTGAATCCGTTTATATTTCTCTGATATCACAAGTGGTTTTTTAGTTACGAGCGTTAATGTTCACCCTTTTGTGACACTAGGACTGGGTCGAGTTAGCTATGACATCAGTGGAGAACCCCGCATTTTTCTCTGTGCTAAAGCAACAAATTTGACATCGATTTTTCTCATACGATGATTCAGTATTTTCTTTTATGATATTAAGAAATATTACGTACGGTAACCATTACATACTTTTGCTGTAAGAAAGTCATCGTAATTTACGGCAGCATGATTTACGGTAAAAAATAACAAGGATTTTGATAGTTTTTACATATGTCAACAACGTTTTTCTAATTTCGAAATATCGAGGCTCATTTTTTACCGTGGTAATTCAAATTCAGATTTCATAACAGTTTTCAATACTTTTAGCTCCATAGTTGATCATTAGTGGGTATGAAATGTCGTTTGGACGTTCATGTGATTCTACAACTTTTGAATGGTGATTTCAAATATTTAGCCTCAATCTTAACTCAAGTTTTATTCGCCATATATATAGGCCGACCTGCTTTAGTTCCTAAGAATCGCCGAAATTATATTTTATTGATTCTTCTCCATTATTTAATTGCCAACAATTACGATTGCTTAATCTGCAATCGTAATCGTAAATCTGCAGAGAAACAATGAAATTTGGTTTCCGGCAAAAAATGGCAGCCTAACATTTAGTTTTGGTAAATATTGAAGACAACACAGTTTTGAATAACTTTGAATAATGGCCGTTCCCTGGGCACATACATAAAACAGATCGATATAATATATAACACATTTTAAAACGTTCGCAATACTTACAAGAAAGCAGCTGTTCAGTGCTTATAAATCAATAACAATGTAATGTGAATCAAGGTGTGCTAACATTAGCAAAGACAGAAATGATAAAAACTTCATGCAAACAACTGACTGGCTTCATCACGGAATTGAATAAGTTTGCCTTTCTGCCGCAGATATTCCTTACGCTCTACCCGGGGACTTTCGAGGGGAATGACCTAAAAAAGATTCTGAGAAAACAATACCTGCTGATTTGTGTTCGCGGAATTTCAACCATGACCATCGCTAACAACAATACCAAATGCTAAAATTTAATTCTAAGAAGACAAAGACCTGGGTCTTTCTGAAATATTCAGTTTGTTCACATTAAAAAACGCGTTCTAGCGTGAAGGGGTTGAAATGCAGTGAAAAACCAGCAGGCATTGAAAAAGAAATTCGTACACGTTTTTTTTATCAGAACAACCTTTATAAGAAACACCAGGCTGAGATTAGGCCAAAAATAAGAACATAAGAAACAAGGCAGGCTGAGATTTAACCAAACTCAAGAAATGAATTATCAGCAACAATGGAAAGTAACAAACCACTCATCTTTTGATTCGTATCAGTTTCATTCATTTACCAGACCGTGGAGAGGAATATTCCCTTTGTTTTAAGCTGAATGCGTGGAGCTGCTTCCAATTACAGCTTACTTTTCTCACTTTATTGAACCTTCGATCAAATGAGGTATATGCGGCTGTCATTTGTTATATGCATATATCTATTACTATATCTATATATCTATACCAATTTCGTTCATAGGTTTAGAGGACCTTGAAGAATTCGTATCAATGATACTAGAAAGAATGATTCCCAGTCCAGCATGCATCACTTCATTTCGACAGCACCAGTTATCAAAGTAGGATAAAAGCAAAGTGATGGATATTTTGCATCACTTCAGAAACCCCCAGTTTGTCAATCAGTTTTCACTGACTATTTGTGCTTTGGTTGCCGTTTCTCATGAAAACATCCAATGTGCAAAACATGCAGACACCTCTGTTGCATTGTTGACATTGGTTCCAGATCTGCTGCTCACGAATTTGCCACCATCGATGCTGTTAGCAAAGAATCAACTTGATTTTAACCCAAGTGATACCAACAGATTAGGTGGTGGAGGGGCGGTCAGCCGATGAAGCTACTGTAAGAAAGCTAGCCACTTTTATCCCTGCAGAACAAACCATATGTGACCAATTAGAAGATAATAAAGTTGTTCGAGCTTTCTGGGAATTGCGACAAGAGGTATGTTGATAGCCGTAATTCCATCCACATAACAATGATTCAATTCATTTTAGGTTGCTGTTCTTTGTCGTCTCTAGAATCCATTTATAATCGGATTTCTTGGTGTTTGTCGAGTGCCACTCTGTTTTGCACTGGAGTTAGCACCAGAAGGAGGCTTATTTTCTATCCTCGATGATCATTCACACAAACGAGACTTGATGATTCAATCATCTTCAGATCCTTCAGTGATGGAAAGTATACTGGGAAGAAAGTTAACTTACAAAATAGCATTACAGGTAAGACGCTTATTAATTGACTACAAGAACAATAGTGGTTTAATAATGTGTATTTTAAGAGGCGCAAAGTTATCGGAGTAATTAGAAAGGTTGATCCAAGGTTGATCACTTTTGACTATTGCCATTTCCTTTTCGTGCGAAATGTTCACTTGTAATTTGACCACATTCACTAATCAAAATATATCCACAGCTGTGCGGTCAGACGTTAATCCTGTTGTGTAAATTTTTAGACATAAATATATACATTTGTAACCATGAGAGCCATATAATAATTTAGGAATAGTTTTTTCGTGATGCCGAATAATCTTTGGTTGAGAAATCTCACTGACAACTTTCTCGAGTTGCAGTACACCATATTGTGCTACCATATTAAAAAGACACGACTAGAAACACCGGAGAGGGGGGCGGGTGGCAGACATCCCTCCTACCTTTTCTTAAATTCGATGCTACCCATATCATGACTTATGCAACCCTTCAAGTTAATAAGTGACTTACATTAGGAGCCATGAGCCTTGTGATGAAAACGGGAAATCATTGCTTTTGGCTTTTTTTGATTTTTAGCCGCCCCTTTACCCTATTATCGTGCTCAATTGTAAAGTTTTCAATGGTTTGTTTTCACAGGTTGCCCATGCCTTGCTATATTTTCACGAATCTGAAATAGTTTATCGTGATTTGAAGTCGGATAACGTGCTGGTTTGGTCATTGAATGAACATGATTTGATTAACATCAAGTTGTCTGATTACGGAATTTCATGTTTTGCCACGCCACAAGGTGTTCTGGGAGAAGGTGGTACACCTGACCTGGCTTTCAAGCTCCATAAGTCAAAACTGGCTGCGCATACGATGAAAAAGTATATTTTTGACAACTTATTTAACGTAGTTAGCACAATATATGTATATCATATACGCGCATATGTGCAGAGCAGATACATAATTCTATGTGGAGTAGAATTGTGGTCTGGTTAACTTTGATTGGAGTCAGCAAGTTTTTGTTACATTGAGAATTTCTTGTTTCTAGATTATAAATCTAGCCAATGAAGGTCGACCACCTAAGAGCCTTGTGTTTACGAACGATGGTCGCGAATTATGGCTAGGGTCAGGAAATTGCATTGCAATCATCAATGTATCAAATTTGCAGTTGATCCAACAAATAAAAGTGTTCACGCGGCATCGACATATGATTAATCAGCTATTGTGGACTATTGTGGAGTATTGATAGGAAATCAACTGTTATATACCAAAATAGGATGTTGAAACACGACAGAAAATATTTCGGTTTGATATTGATTGTGATGTAACTCATGATGTGACTGAAGTTGTGATTGCACAGCCTGTCACTGATAAACTTTTTCATGATTTGAATGATTCGCCGCCATTTTCGATTTCTCATACTTTCTGCTTGGGGTTGCGAAGACTTTAAAAAATTTACTGCTGGTATACATAATTTACACAATCTCGAAGAAAATTACTGAGAGATTCGAAATTTCAATCATAAAAACTATATATTTTAATTAACAAAACAGGATATAAGTATTTTTCTAATTATTTTCAGCTTTTTATATTTCATAATGATTTTATATGAAAGGAACATAACAGAATAACATAATTATAGTTCAGGCATGACTTTGACTTATTCAGAAAGATAGTTGACAAATATACAGCTGCCATCCATTTGCTCACTGATGACAACGACACCATTTAGGGGGCCACTATCTCCAACTGAAAACACCTCAAGTCTTTTGGTATTATAAGACATCATCGTATTTCTGAATACTCGGATGGCTTCCAAATGGTCCGCACGATTTGTCAACAATTGTTCAATGTACATAGAGGCCTGAAACATTCAAATACATATACATCATTACTGTTGTGTGGAATTTGCTTGGGTGAAATAGGTGGGCTTTAACTACAGACACATTTACTGCGACGTGTTGTCATGTTACTTGATATCAATATTAGTAGATAGTGTGAATGTACCACGAAATCTGGCCCGTTCAAAAATTCTTGTAAAGCATCTTCAGATTTTGCAAACGTGTCAAATGGTCCTTGCAGGTGAAGGCATGGTCTCCATTCAGCAAAATAGCTCCCAAGGTTGTTTTTGTTCACAAGAGGATTTTTGCTTTGTACCAAAAATGCTATGAAATAAGCTTTGGCAAACGGCTCCAAGTCTGTTGAGAGATATCAATTCATCATCGTCTAATTTCCTTCGTCGGGAAATATATAAGCAAGACTTTATATTTTTTATAAAATATTAGATATTGCAACGATCTTTTACTTACTATCTGCAGTTACAGGTTGTATCATAACTTCGGTAAATAAATCAGTGAATTGCTTGAACAAATCGTCAATGCAGGGCCCGAAATCCACTGGGAATATAAAGAATGATAATATTGAATAACCATTTGCCCAAATAAACTCCTATGTTATCATAATAACAAAAATAGTCTAACTTTACATATTCGAGAAGATTTACCCACTTTTCTATCCACCCAGTTAGCTTGCGTTGTTTGCAAAACTAATTGCATAGAAATGCTCTTATAATTAAAACTATGACGAATATTTCAGTACTATTTTCGCGTTGTTTTTTGATGAGGCTCAGAAGTGTTGAGAAACATGTAATTTCAGTTCGGCATTTGCATGGGCAAACCCACGCCAAAAGTTCAAGTGTCGTGAATTAGAATTGTGCCAGAGAAGGCAGTCGGCCCACAGGAAATTTACGGGGGCTCACAATTCTTTTTGCTTTATTTATTGGTCCGTGCTTGGCACTTGAGGCTGGGCAAAAGTAGATATTTCTTAGTAAAAAAGGATGTATCAGCCATTTTCAGTTATACAAATTAAAATTGTCCAGTGTTTCATCCATGTATTTCCGATTGAACTAACTTAACAATTCCGAACTAACGCCACCATACTCAATTATATCCAGATTACAAAATGTAAAAGAACACAAGATAAAAGCTAAATTACAGAAACATTACTAGAAATGAACAACAACGATATGGCAATAATCATAGCAATAATATCAACGATTGTTTTCAACTTTCATGAAAAGTTAGTGTAACACCCCCGTCTTTTCTGTGAAGTTGAAAAGAGAAATTGTTATCGATCGAATCGAACGACGAAAATAGAAACACGTGAGATAATGGTGTGGAAAACCCATGCAAATCCCGGACAAATGTTGAAATTGTTCGCTTTTGTAGGGCTCAAACGTCATTAAAAATGCAAAAACATGCAAAAATGATACTCATCATAGTTCTCGAAATATTTTTCTGTAATTCTTTTCCTAACAAGGGTAAGAAAACTAGGAAGAAGGCCGCCACAAAAGTGAGTAAATTGCCTCCAAGAAGCTATTTTGGTTCTCTAATATTATCTTGATGCTATTCATAGTGAATAAGTTATGTAGCAAGCTTCATCAAATCTTACCAGCGCTTATTATGATTAAAATTGCAAGGCACAGGTATTTTAATATTGAATAAACTGTCAAATGCGAGACTAACGGCTGTTGTTATTCAAAATATTCAATTCAAAATCAATCGCCTTTGGTGACTAAAATTGCATACATTGAAGTTAAAAACCGTGTTTATTTATAAGGCCGTTAATCAATAAATATTGGCCAGCTTTGATAAACCAAAATTGGCAGGTTAAGTGCGCAAAGACAGCAACATGATTTTGTATCTTTTGTAATATAATTGCTTCTGCCCGAGAAAGATATATTTGAATACTTTCCAACTTCCCATCCTACTTTTAAATATCAAAATAAATATTCAAATGTCAGGTTTGTAATTCCATAAAAATGAGTACTTCTCGTGAAGTTTATTCCTGAGAGATACAAATATCTATCGCTTATTGGAACCCTGGAGGAAAAGTAGTTGTAAATACAACGACATTCTCGCGGTATTGACAGCATGAGCGCAAACTGGAATGAAAGTGGGGGTGTCTGGCAAATCAAAACAACAATTTATCAACCAATTGTGCTTTAGAAATTGATAAATATAGAATTCAAGACCTTAGAGGTACGATTTATTCTTTAAAAACAATAAACATGCGGCAGTCTAACATATCAATCGAGTATTAATAGTAAATAAACGTCGTAAACATACACAATTTGATCATCTTGCGTTCGCTGCTCCAAATTTACATCTACCTGCACCATTCAGTCACCAGCTTTGTTTCTTTGATTGATGAAAGCAAAAGCAAAAGCAAGCATGCCGCAGCCAGCCTCCATTTGGTGACCTGCCTCGACTTACAAGCGAGGATGTTTCAAGTATGATAATGATATAAACAGAAGAAAGATGCTTGCAACAAACGCTTATAATCAACTGAAATATATCTTTGAAAGCACGAAAACATCAAGAGAAGTAAAAATAAGAATATTCAGAAGCCACGTGGAAAGTATATTTCTTTACAACTGCGAATTATGGACCATCAGAAAGAAACACGACAACACAATTGACGTATTTCAAAGGAAATTAATTAGAAGAATGCTAAACATCAAATGGCAAGACAAAGTATCAAATGATAACCTCTATAAAATAACGAATCTAACACCATGGAGTAAGGCAGTAAAAAGGCGAAGGCTAAATTGGTATGGTCATCTTTTGAGACTTCCAGAAAAAACACCAGCAAAACAAGCATTAAAGGAAGCAAAGAAGATCTGCAAGAAACCAAGAGGAGGGCAGAAGATGACATGGTTAAAAAATATCGAGAAAGACCTTGAAAACGTCAAAGTTAACATAATAATTAAAGAAAGTAACAAAAACACAAAAATCATAAATTATAGTGACCATGAACAAATTGTAAAGTACAGACATATATCAACCTCGAACCCAGGGCCCTTCCAGCTTCGCTGACATGGCCCTGGTACCTACCTCGCAATAATGGACTGTGATTGGCTAACCAATTAACAATAGAAATTGCATAAGTTAGTGACCCCGGGAACTTCAAGAATTAATTTTCAAGAAAGGCAAGGAAAACAAGGGAAAATGTGCCGACAATGTGAGAGAAAACGTGACCCTGCATTGTTGTTATTTACTATGCTTCACGAGTAAAACCCTAACAAGAATTTTAAAAACTTTTCGATGATGACAGGAGAAAATTATAAACAGGTGATAGCTTCATTTCTTTTTTCAATCCGAGATATTTTCAAATTTACTTCGGCCTGTCTGCCTGCAGCGCCTAGGCCCAGCAAAAACGTATGATTTTTGGACTCATTTGTTGTTAATTTTGAGGCTTAAAGTTTTGAAAATTATTATTAACATCAAGTTTAAAGCTATATATAAATTTTACGTTTAATTCAGGCGTTATTTTGCTTTTTACACGTCTGAAAACAAATATAGTTCGGGGCATAGGTGAAGGCCCATTTTGCTCAACATAAATAATTGTTGTACTCCTCTAAAATGAAACTTTGCTTTGTCAATTTATGAAATTCAGTTTCAAACACTTTTGATAAATATTCTTTCCGGTCTAATCTTCAACTTGGAATGTTATTTTTAATTATGTGAATTTACATGCACCTGTTGCCCAAAAATTACGATTGAATTCGGATAAAACCGATATAATCACTTTCAATTTCCGTGTGTTTGATGTCTTATAAAAAATTCGCACAGCAATATGCCCGGATGAATTCAGGAATTAAAAAAAGGACTCTCTGACAAACATTAATCCCAAATAATTCTAAAATTGTCACAGAGAAAACTAAATTGTAGACGAAACAAAATGGCGTGGAGGCACGAGCGACGCTAATTATGTAATAATTACCCTGATATTTTAACTTCATGTATGTTTTTGCATAATTACATGGAATAAATTCCCAACAAATCTGGAGGTAGGTACCAGGGCCATGTCAGCGAAGCTGGAAGAGCCCTGGGTTCGAGGTTGGACATATATGGAAACTTGTAGTAGACCGCGCAGTGTCCGCTACGGACGGAGGAGCGTGATAGAGAGAGAGAGTTTCAAGTGTCTTTCTTTTCCACGAGATTTTTGATTTTTTCAGGTATGGTGAACCTTTAGTTACAAGTTCTCTGATTGGTTGACTCCATTTATGGTCATTCCTTGGGTATTACGGGTATTTTATTGTTTGTGATGTGGTGATATCCCATTCGCTCAAATACGATTGGTTCCTCATCCTTAGCATCACATGATGAATTGACATGTTAATTGTGGGGCATGCATTGCTGCTGCCATGCTGCTGGATGAATGCAGATTACGATGGCCGGCATGGCCTACCAAAAAAACGTGGTTGAATATTCGTCTAGACGCATGTTCACATTCGACGCAGATTTGACGCAGATTCACTTTAGATGCCTATAACTACGAAGAAGTAGAAAATACACCAGCAATGTTGCATATTATAGGCATCAGCATTAGCATGGGCCTCATTTGAGCAAAAAACCGAGTTTCTATCTCTTACAGGGGGCCCCAGAAAACTCCGGATAGGGGCACCCCCATTTGAGGAAGTGAAGACTTTACGAGTCTCGCACAGTTTCAAGTATCCCTTCCGGGATTTTAAAACCTCAAAATACACCAGCAATGTTGCATATTATAGGCATCAGCATTTCAGCATTAACATGCGCATTATTTGAGCAAAAAAATCGAGTTTCTATCTCTTACAGGGGTCAGGGGGCCCAGAAAACTCCGGATAGGGGCGCCCACATTTGAGGAAGTGAAGACTTTACGAGTCTAGCACAGTTTCAAGAAACAGAATAAGAAACACCTTAGGCTGAAAATATACGGAAAAATAAGAAACGTCAGGCTGAAACTGGAGCCAACTGTTCTTATAAAAAAAAGCGTGTCTGAATTGAAGTCAACCTCAAACTGTATACATTTGTTTTTTTTCTTCTGAATTTCCAACCAAATGTACATAAGATTAAGAATACCGTAAATCCTCGAATTGCCCCCCCTCGAATAAGCCCCCCTTGAATAAGCCCCCACCCTAGAACAACAAATTGTTAATAAGCCCCCCCCCTCGAATAAGCCCCCACCCCAAACATGCTGATGTTTGCGTACAGCGAGTTCGAGAAAATTTTGTTTTTCTGACCGTTTTTTCACCAATATCTGGGCATTCTTCTGTTTATCTGTGTATGCAAAATACTTTGCTGGAACAACTAAGCCAATTTCCCGTTTATTTTCCCAGTAACAACGTCAATTTTTGTGCCATATTTCAGATAGTTTTATAAGCCCCCCCCCCCCTTGAATAAGCCCCCCCCCTCGAATAAGCCCCCCTCTGAAAGTGTCAAAAATAAATAAGCCCCCAGGGGGCTAATTCGAGGATTTACGGTACTTGAAAAAGAAGCGTACAAACGAGAGCTTCTTCAAACTCATTTGAAAAACCCTTTCGTCAATTACATCATCATATTTAGACCAAACAGTGTTCAAATGAATGGATTTGTTGAATATAGAATGGAATGTAGAATGAAAAATAGCACGCGCACATACACGTTGCAATACTCCGTTATTTATTCCAGCCGGATCTATTTTGATAATAAATGATGCAGAATAGCTAGATGTATTTGGTACTAGGTGAACGTTTTAGTGCTTAAATTTGGAAATAAATAAGGAAGTCTGAGTTAAAAAACGTAGTGCATTGATAAGAAAAGTGACAAAGGCTATCCTGATACCCCCCAGGGTTGCTGGAAACAATATCACTCAGGGCAAAGTTGAAAACATTTGATGAAAATCAGCTTCAGCCAATTTTCCACGTTCACAAGTGACATCACCTGTGAATGTTTCATACAAAATATTGATGTTGTCTACTTTTTTGGAAGCATGGTTTAATATGGTTTGGTTTTGATAACTTTTATTGAGTCTTGTTTCCATTTAGCTTCAATTACTGCAATAAAGATTACTAATTTTAAAAACTAATAATCTAACACTGTTTTGTCTATGCAATTGTTCTTTATTCAAAGTTTATTTTTTTCCATCAAAATGCAAAACAATAGAAAGAGTTATTAACTCAAATCGGTGCCAATAAATTATTTATTGAGCATATATACAAATAGAGATACAATGGAAGAGTTCAGAATGAAAATATTTGTGATCCATTTCAAAGTGATGATGGATCCTGTTCTAAATCAAGTTTGTGTCTCTGTTTCAACTGCTCAATAGCCAAAGCTGTAGCTTTAAGAAAACACAAAAACTTCAGCATTGATACTCTCTCTGAGTTGCTTATCATACAAGTTATAAATCAACAAGAAAATATTGCAAATGAAAACGGCCTTACCTTCAAATGCATGAGGATATTTGCTTCTCAACTTGCCACTAAGATTCCTGCAATTAAAACAGAGAAAGAAGCTTGAGCAAATCCATATACCTTATTAAATATTTTGCAAAATTGGGTGGGCGCTTATTAGAGGGGGGCACTTAAAAGAGGAGGGCACTTATTTCACAGTCCTAAAATTTTAAAATCAAACAACATCAAAAACAAAAGAATAATCTTATATAGTTCCGAATGTTATTCAATATCAAGCAGTCAAGATCAATTTCAACTGGTGATCTTGACTGCATTGCATTTCCAAACGCTCACGACTCGGTGAAAGTGTTTTTCCAGCCTTAAAGAGTTTCTACGTGATTATTTGAACCAAACAGTGAAAGTGTAAGGATTCTATTAACCGCCCTGGGCGGTTAATAGAGGGGTGCCCTTTTTTCACACGTTTTGATTTTAGGGTGGGTGCTTATTGGAGGGGGCAGTTAAAAGGGGGTGGGTGCTAAATAGAGGAAATACGGTATCTCACAAGAGTTAAATACAATAAATATAATAAATACAATAAATATAATAAGATGCTGGGATAAGCAATTAAGAAAATAATGTGTTATTAAGTACCTGATTCTTTGAAACAATTCATTCAAGTCTGATTTGAGGCATTTCAATGTTTGCTCGTGATTTTTGTAGCTTTGTTGTAAATCTTTTAACGTCTCTTCAGAAAGATTATTAAATTCGTGAAGAACTTCATTGGTCTCTTCGAATCTCCGTGCCCTGAATAACCAAATTGAAAATGACCAGTTCAATGGAGGTCACGTCAGAACTGAACTGAACCAACCATCTTCAGCAATGATTATTTGGTCATATTCTGTCTGGCCAAACCATGGTCATTTTAATGTCCTTGGAGCCACATTCACATTCAGATTCGGAATTAGACTCAGATAATTCAGAGAACCCCCTGGCTCATTGGGATGGCTATAAATTTTTGGTTTGGAATTTTAATATTTACAACTCGAAGACTTGGAGATAACGAATTGGTGGATACTGTCGAATCTGAATCTAATTCCGAAACTGAATGTGAATGTGGCTCCAGGGACATTGTAAAGTACCTACCATACCATGGCCTATAATAGTTTTGTCTGCAGAAGGGGGGAACGTAACTGGTAAATAAATAGATAAAAATCCTCCTAGTTTACTAAATTGACTTTCACATACGCATGCTGTTGATTCTTTATAATGACCGATACATCTTTGTCTGAAATGATATTGGTCCATTGTGGTTCCATAAGCAATAATAGTTTGAAGACCAAGATGCTTGGTAAATTCTCAGTTGATTTGGTCAGTCAAACTTCGACCAGACTACATTGCAGCCCTGTGCTTTCCTTCATCATTACCATTATTATTATTACCTTTATTTCTGTTTAAAAAAAATTTAGCATAGAGTCCAGTCAACTCTGTCTTATTCGAACACCCAGGGGAAGCGTGAAAATGTTCGAATAAATATCAAAAGGTTCAAATTATAGAGGTTTGTTTTATAAGAATTGGTTCATTAGTGATCCTTGAAGGGAGGGCGGGGAATTCCGTTCGAAGCTCGAATTCTGCTTTTTATTCTAACACAGGGTGAGGACACCCCTCCCCTGGGATTATCCATTTCACTTCTACTGTTTCTGTTATTTCCTGCTTAATATTATTGCCTTCCATTGTGCGCTTGCTGCTTCCCTTCTCTTCACATACCGTAAATCTTGAATCATTGAATTAGCCCCCTGGGAGCTTATTTAAGTTTGCTGTTATTCAATGGGAGCTTATTTGAGGCTGGGGGCTTATGCAAGAGGGACTTCTACTGATAACCTCTACAGAAACATTCACAGAGCAGTAAACCAGCTTCTGTCAATGCAGTTCAGGATATAAAGCAACAGACAATTACAACTCAATTGTAATAATTAATGACATGATAATTTCAATGTTATTTGTCAAATGCCATTAACTATGATAGAGAGGGAAAAACTAAACAAAAAATAAATATATAGCATATAAGTTAATTAAAACCAAAAAGCCTTCAACGGGCAGAGAATTGTGATAAAGAATTTTATAAATATTATTCAGAATCACAATCATCCTCATCATCTTGTATGTACTTCAAAATTTCAACAGCATCAGACAAGTTTTTTCGGGATTGCTCAACTTTCCGTTCTTGTTCTTTGATCATGTCTTGTGTTATGACAAAAGGTGGGCAAAATGGCTGATCAGGATTGCACCAGATTCCGGGGTTCTTTCTCAATGCGTTCAGTGACATATTCTGTCCAATAACTCTCATGTCACTATGAAAACAGGACATGATGCTATGAAACAGAGTTGTCTGACTGCCACCTGGCACTAAACTCTTCATATCATTTGGTAATTCCATAGGTTTATTTGGCCTGTTATTATTGACATCAACAGCAGTTAATCCTTGGAGCCTTTTTTGCCAGAAAAGCTGTTTTGGTTTGCCATGTTCTTTCAAGGTATTGTCACACGTTCGCTGTCTTTTCAACTGATGCTCAATCTCTGCTTTTTCGTGAGCCCTTTGCCTCCTGGCCGCTATCTTTTCATTGAAAATATCTGATGAAAAGCATTTCACAACTTTGACTCTTTTGTTTTCCACACTTCTTTTCGTTATTCTTCTCGGACATGTTAAACTCGGTCTTAAAAAATCCTTTCTAAAAGCAGCATCGTTCATTTTCTCTCGAAAGCGCTTTTTATTTCTGTACACCGCATCAAATCTTCCACTTCTAAAATCAAAACTTGACAAGTCTATTGTATCTCCAAAGTACTGCAATATTTGTGGCTTTGATCTGAATTTTTTACCCTCAGGGCTACAAAATAAAAATACTAAATTCAACAAAGTTGGAATAAATAAGTTAGAAAATAGCAGAAATCGACATGTTAGATATTAAATAAGTTGATCAAAATATTTTAAGACAATACTAAATCTACTTGATCAAAAAAACTTCAGAGTGTGTTTTTACGCTTTTGTAGGTATCAAATGAGAAAAGAAGTTTGGCCTATAAATAAAATACCCACCTGTAATAATACACATCCGATTTTCCCGCTGAATTGCCATTCTTCCTCAAAACAACTTCTCTTATCCATCCATGAGGCAAAGAAGGACAATCAGATCTTGTTCTTTCGTTGATCGACATGGAGGTATAGGACAATTTTTTAGAAATAGAACTGTTACTGAAGACGGTAAAATTCTTTTGTGGTTGACACTGTTGAAGAAATATCAACGAAGAATAGAATTTTTCAACAGGCTGGAGTTAAATAGTATTCATCTGGATCTAACCACCTTTCCCAGGTTCGATGACCCAGCCAAGCACAAAACAAGTTTGTGGCATTAAATTTGAGTGACGGGTTGTCTTTGAGCATTAAATTTAATTAGTGAACGTAGGGTAAGTCCAGGTAAATGTAAATGTAAAGAGAAAATGTTTTATTAGTAACAGATTATTTGTGCAATAGTGGAATATAGACAAGGTTTTCGATTAAATCGGGAAGCACGGGCCACGAGCAAACTTTGGTGCATACTTCAAATTAAACTTTGAATTAACAACAAAAACTGTGAAATTAAAAAAGGTCCTCTCTCATTGTTGGATTGGTAATAGGCCTGTGGAAAGGATTATCAACTTGCAAGTTGTCCTGAAAATGCAAGGCAGGAAAACAGTGTGATGTAGTTGTATACACTAGTTCAATAGCACTCTGCCAAGGAGCGAAAAGCTGAGATCAATGAACTCCTCAAAAGACGAATCATGTAAAATCCTGTTAAAACAAATTGTCAATTCCCAATTTTACAATTTACAAGCATATATAGATATATAAAATACAGAAATAAAAACATTGTCTTATTGTGCCTTATTGAGGTTTGTTAGCAATTGAAGAATAGACTGGTTTTGTTGATGCATTTGCAACAACATTGTTTCTTGTTGTTGCTGGTGTTTGGTTATGAGTGTGAGAAGCTTGTCATATTTCTTTTCTCTTGCTTCTTGCTCACGTTCTTTTAAACTCAATTCTCTCCTCCTTAAATCAAGTTCATCCTGCTGTGCCCGCTCCTTTGCTGCCTGCTCTTTCTTCCTCAACTGGAACTCTTCTCTTTTCAAGTCCATCTCGTGCTTGTTCATTTCATTATGAAGCAACTCTACTGCTGCTATTTCTCCGTTGTTTCTGCCTTTCTTTTTTTTACTGTGATCTTCTTGATTGTCAACCTCCTTTGTTGAATCTGCAAGTTTTTCCATTGCTCTTTTGCGCCTCAGCTCTGCAGCTTCTTCTTTTTCTGCTTGTTGTTTTTTTGTCAGTCCCCCACATGCCAACTCTTCTTCAGCCACTTCACTTCTCTCCATTATCATCTTTATTATTTCATGTAATTGTCTCATTTCTTTGCTTGTCATTTCACTGTTTCTTGTCTGTTCGCTGGCCTTTTCATCACAGGCCAACTTTCTCTTCAGCTTTCTCTCTAATGTCATATAGCGGTCCCTGACGGCCCTCTGGTCCACAACAAACCGTAAATTTGGTTGCTTATTCAAATGGTTGGCTATCATGTCCCACGTTTGTCCACGTTCTCTTGTACCAACTTTGTAGTTGTATGGTTCTTGGAGAAGAACTTCTTTGCACAGCAAAATGTCATGTTGTGTGCTCCATCTCATTTTAGTCCTGTGCAAAAAGATTAGAAATGTCTCAAAGAAATCTCTTTTAACAAAAATAATTCATTCTGGTATTGTATGAAAAAGTCCGGATGACATCAATGGGCCAAACTACAGAATATCGCATATCATATTATGGTAATATGTCATAAGACAAATTTAGACTACCTATTCCTTTAATAATTTCAGTGCAAAGCAATTTTGATTAAATTAAAGTCCCGAAACACCTTTATTTTGTACACACCCTCTTCTCAGCAGTACCATTTTTATAGTTACACGTTTTTTTATATGAAACCACTTTATAAGAAACTTCCTAGAGGAATTTGTGCTAAATTACAATAGATTCCTTTGTTCTATTGTTTTCCTTAACAATAGAAAACAATAGAAAATTTAAGAAACCCTTACTAGTAGGGCTTGAGCTAGGTTTCTTATGTGTAATATTATGCTTGCGTAAATATAAATTGTATCATGTCTGTGTTAAAATATTAGAAGTAGAATCATGTTCGTGTTAGTTATATTGTTTTCCTGTGATGTACTTGTGACCGTGTCGTTTGTCTATGTTATATCCGTTGTTGCTGTCACTATTGATTGATGTGTCATATTATGATTGTTTTAACTTATGCGAATTTATAATAGTATTTTAGTTTAATGATTGATCTCGAGCAAGCAACATCTCGTGTTCTCTTGACTATACCTGCTTTACCCAGCCACGCTACATATGAAATAAAAAACGCGTGGTGTTAATTCAGAAGCTCGAATGTATATTACTTTAAGATAGTAAAACAGACTCACAAAAAGATTGTTTGTGCAATAATTTGCGGTTGTTAAAATAAACATACAGGCAGGCAGTGACAAAATATGACTTTGAATTTAACTCAGCATACTATTTGCTTACATGTAACTCAGCATACTATTGTTGGAAACTGTTGCGGAAGATGGCGATTCAGGTTTCATGCAAGCCATTGTAGTAACGTAATCACAGGTTGTCTTGTAAAATCATGGATAATATTCAAACTGAAAAGTGTGTTCACTGCCCGACTGGTGTCTCTGCGGCATGTGATAGACGTAAAAATCAATTATTACTGTTTTAAACAACACAAATATACGACAAAATCAGAACACGCCATTTTATTAAGCAATTCGAAGTTATTCCTCGTAGGATATATTAGTACGTCGACGGCAAAAATAATAATATCCTGCGTTGCAAATCTGTACCTTCGAGCGAGGACGACGCATCACAAAGAGAAATATTCTAGGCCTCAAATTCCATTCCACTTGTTCGCAGTCCTCTTTGCGCCGTCCTAACAATCACGTTACGTCGTCATTCTCTGCATGGTTCGAGAAGTCCCGGGCGTGAATGCAGGCAATATGTTCATTTGCTGGCTTAACAATAGTCGTAGTTAATAGAGGAGGATTGTTAACTATGTATATCCTCCTCTATTAACTATGGCTTAACGCAGGAAAATATTTGGCAGCTATGACTGACGTGGGCCTCCGGCTTGTACCCCCACTAGAATTATATTGTGGAACGAATAATAACCCGGGTACTCATTTACCGACCTAGTCAGAACGGAGAGCTGTATTGGCTTATGGCTTTAAGTTCAAGGCTCTGACCGTTCGTGAACTCGAACCCCATGAAGGCCAGCCTTGAAGGATACGAAATCCAGCGCATTGATCACTAGGAGGAGACACACCCCATTACCAGAGGGTGTGGCTGCTAAGAGGGGAGGGGGAGTTTAGTTAGAAATGCCAATCTTCTCCGATTCGGGGTCTTCCGAAAAAAGTCAATTATACTTGTAGGTTATTGTATGAAATAATGAATTATGGAAGTGGTCGAGAAAAGAGCAAATGATCATGAAAATACAGATTCCTTAAAATTGTAAGGAAACTAACATTGTCAGCTATACTGGTCATGAACAAGCCAATTTAATATAAATATAAAAATATATTTACATACATTTCGGATGGTATACATATTTACAAGGCTCGTATCAAATGGAAATGTAAATGAGTGACATTGCAGCGCCAAACCTTTTAATTGTGTCCCTTGTCCCTTAATCCTTGTTTGTCAATTCAATTCAGACATGTTTCACAAAATCCATTTTCCAAAGATGAAAAGAAAGGGTGATTGACAGCCCCAGCTCTTTACCTTGTCAAATTATTAATCCTACACTGATTCGTACTCCTTTTGCCACGCCTCATATCGAGATTGCAGTTTTGCAGACGAGGGCTTAGTTCTTTTCAATGCTTGATGGATATCGTCTGTTGTGACAGTAGCGATTGAAAACGATGTCGGTAGGTCATCAGAAATGCCTGGCAAAATATATCAAACAGTATTTTCGGTTGTTATTGCTAAATAGGTCGACAACAACAACATTTTTTGTTCAGGGAACAGATGAAACTGCATGAAAGCCCGGCATACCTTTTTCGTGGGATTCCAGCACGCTGAATATATTCCTAACAGGTCGCATGGCAGCTTCTTTACAAACCAAGTAAACGTCAGATCCAGAATATCCCGCAGTTGCCTGCATCCAAACAAAACATAAAAATAAATTCAGCAACCCCAATGTGTGCGAGAGATGAATCCACCAAGAAACTAATCATGTAGACGTGGAAATGGAGACTCGGTTTGGCAGACACTCTTCTATAGCAGACCATATAAGGCAATGAAATGATAAATTGCAGAAACAGATGTCTTTAACCAATGATAACAGTTTGGCTAATTCAAAACATTTTAGGGACACCAGAAACATTATAAAATTATGGAGTTTGTTTCATAAGGGTTGTCTGTTCCCTTATTAACTTGTGAAGAGAGGAAAAATTTCTCTCAAACATAATAGAGTTCGAATTAAACCAGTTCATTAAACCGAATATATACAAAGCGAATGGTAACTTATTCAGCGCAGAAATGTCGGGTTTATAACTGATGCTGAAAATTAGTGCTGTGAAACTGACCTCTGCTATGGCTGCATAATCGATATCAGCAGTCATTTTGATTCGACTATCTTTCGAGGATATTTCTGATGGCAAATAATGTTCAAGCATAGATTTCCTAGCCTCTCTCGAGGGCAGATCAACCATGATTCTTTTCTCTAGTCTTCTCAGCATGGCATGATCCAACTCCCTGAAAACAATGTCGTACTTAATAACTTAAAACAATAAAAAACAATAACTTAAACACAATTGAAGCAATTCCAGAATCTAGACTTTATTCATACCATATATTACAAAACAAAATTGTTAGGAGAACCTTCAGAGCACTATACAATTAATGTTCCAAAGATTCTCGTTGCATAAGCGAACTAACAATCTGGTGCCTTGTGCTATTGCGAAGCACGCATCCATAACATACCATGGCAAATTTGAGGCTGCCAAAAGAAAGACTAACTCATCGGACCTCGCAAGGCCGTCCATTTGAACCAGCAATTCAGTTTTCATACGTCTGCTTCCTTCGTGTTCACCGCTGCAAAATACAACCGCAAATCATCAAACTCAAATAGCAGCACAGACAACAACATAGAGAGAAATTCTGTTTAGGAGCTTGTGACCTGCAAGCTGCTTGAAATTAAAGAAATGAGTGAAATTTCATCTGAAAATCACCTGCCACCTCCTGTTGATCCTCTTTGACTCATCAAGGAGTCCAATTCGTCCAAGAATATCGTAGACGGTGCATGAAAACGGGCTAGTTCAAACAGCACCTGAAATAAATGATCATTCAAAGAAACCATGCACTGAATTTTCAAGGTAACAAGCCTCCTTGTAACGTCTGGTCCTTTAAACTGCTTCATAATGCAATTTTCTATCGGCTTAACCAACTCTCATTATTTTTATTGTGAAGGTTAGCTGCCAGGCTGCAGTCAGTTGAATAAGACTGCAAAGTATTCTCGTAGGAAATAAATGTCCCTCTTGGCATTATTAATAAGAACATTCTTCGCAAATGAAATATAAAATCCTAGTAATATGAAATAAACTGCATCATAACTTGTAGCCAGCACCATTGAAGCAGTTCGACTGATAAAAGCTTATACAAAGTAATACCAAGGCAAATCGTCACGTTTAGAAGGAATTCACAATACTCAGATCGACCGCAGTTGGCATGCGCACAAGAAACTTCTTAAACTTTAGTTCACGACAAGAATAGTCAGAATGAAGTTATCGAAATGGGGGATGCATAGAATAGTGCAAATGTTTACCCTGACAAGCTTCTCTGAGTCACCGCGCCACTTGCTAACAATGCTCGAAGCAGATATGTTGAAAAACGTCGTATTGCATTCTGTTGCTACAGCTTTGGCCAATAGCGTTTTCCCAGTGCCTGCAAAAATCAAATAAAGGTGCTAAAAAGTGGATAATTAAGAAACCCTCTCCAGTATCACTTTTTAAGACACATGATAATAAAAACAATATAAGATGAAACATAGTAATTATACATTACATATTAACAAACAAAATAAATAACCAAGGCGATTTCGAACTGGAAGATAGATGATAGAAAGTCAAACTATTGGCATGGAAAGACCTCTTGCTCTAATTGACCAGCTTTATCAACTTATCACTCAAGATGTCTTTCGACCTGGTAGTGATCCTCTCCTTGTACTTACTCTCTCTCTCTTTCTCTCTCTCTCTCTACCCGAATCTCCAAGTCCATTTGTGTCTCTTTTTGTCGTTGTGTGTGTCTCTTACTTATTGTCTCCCTGTATCTATTGACTATTTCTGTTAAAACGTATCACTTCATATGTCCCCTCTTATGTGCCTTACTGTCTCTTTGAGCCCCTGTGTGATTTGTAATGTTACTTTGTGCACAGAATAGAGAAAATTATGTGCACTCTCTATTCTGTACTTTGTGTCTCTCTTTGTCTTGCTAAGAGACACTGTCCTATGGTCTACTTATCTGTGCATGTTCATTTCATGTTGTTCCCCTTCTGTCTCTTAGTGTTCCTTTTTTGTACCTAATTGTTCTTTAGTGTGTCTCACACAATTCAAATCCGTCCCCCTATCTCCCTCCTCCCTTTTCTATCTTATCTCATTTCTCTATCACTCTTTCAACTAGCAAAAACTGATAAAATATTACCAATGATTAAAAGCAATACATGTTTTCCCATCTCTCTATTAAAAACGAAACGCAAGCACAGTTCAGAAAGTGACCGAGTTTGGTAAATTTAAACAAGATTCTCACCGGGTGGGCCATAGAGCAAAAGTCCTTTCCAAGGCGATAGGATTCCAGTGAAAAGTTCTGGGTACTACAATTTAAAAAAGAGGATAGAAGAATTTACAACAGCCAAAGAAGTAATGCATTCTATCTCTCTTACAAGAACGACCTTTAATAATTGCATAATTGACTTGAAAAACAAAGATACAGGGTGGCTTTAGAGTAGAATCCCAAAATGATGAACAAAGGAACAAAGCCAAACTCTACATCGGAATTATAGCTTGAAGTCGGTAAGCCCAGAGGGAATTAAACTTACAGTCGAATCTCGAGCCACGTTATCTCGAACAAATTTTCATTTCCCCTGCGAGTTCGAGATAGCGAGAGTCGACTGTATATATAGCAGACCCAGAGACTAGATACTTTACCCCATCTCACTAGGGAGTTCGTTTTAACATGGGAGAAAGGTTTTTTAAAATCAAGAATCATTTGTAAAATTGTACATTAAAAAAACAATGCCATATTCTCCCATAACAAGGTCAGTAATAAACCCAAGAAAATACTTGCAATAGTTAAAGACTGTCTTCTTGGGTTTTAAACTGTATTGAGAATGTAACAACATAAAAAAAGAAGAAGTAACTCTTGATCTCACCTTGATGGGATAGACAACGGCTTCTTTGACTAACCGCTTTGCTTCCTCGAGTCCTATGATATCATCCCATTTCACGTTCGTATTTTCAAGATAAATGTCCTGAAACAAGAAGACGGAAACTGAATATCCCACGTTGTGCGTGCCTCAAATAAATGCATGCGCTGTTGGCAAAGATGCATTGCTACAATAACACTTTAAACAACACATCGAATTCCAATTATCAACAAATATTGCTAATTGGAACTCCAAAATCATCTCGTTATTCAGAGATTTCTTCAAATCGAGGATAAACTCAAACTCTTTCACTCCCGGATATAATGCATATGCACAATAAAAACTAATTTTCTTAATCTTCCAAAATATTGAATAAACTGACGCCGGAGGCGATAATCTTATTGCCTACCAAGCCACTGTGGCATTTAAGATAATAGGGACGAGGAGGGTCGCTTTATGGCCATTAAACTGCATTTAATATCTTAAGGCATCAAAATATCTCGTTACAAAATTGGAGGAAATATAAGAGTCAGATTTGAGCCTGAATAAAGCAAATACCATCCAGGAAACTGGGATTTAGTTCCAGTCAATGGAAGTTCAGATTAACAAAAAGTCCAGCCGATAAAGAATACATGTAGCCAATCAATGTCAAAAGATAAGTTCACATTGAGGAACTCGACTCATGGTAACAATCACCTTATCGAGGAATATGGATGCAATTGTCAATGCAAGCATATGCACATTATAATTGTATAATTCATAGGTAGATAATCGAGGAAATGTAAAAAGAATACGAATCATGCATAATCAACACCTTGCTTATGACTTCAGCCAAATCTCTCCATTCACCTGTGAAACCAGCAAATCCCGCAACAGGCTTCAAAAGCTTCTCCTACAACAATAAATATAACAGATGGAAAAATGAGAGGAGCGGGAGGATGAGTCAAAAAATATGTGTGCTAGCTTATTCGTGAGAAAGCACACAAAATGATTCTCACTGAGAATCATCAGATTCACATCCATAGTCAATTGAACAGAAAAAGGCATTGCTTGACAATTGACAGGATTCAATGACAAGAACAGGCAAAAGAGTTCAATCACATACACACATTTTTTATAAGAAACCATCTATAAAAAGCTGACCCTTGAGGCACGTAAAAAATTAAGAAACCATAATACTACTTTCTGTCAATCTTAAGAAACCGTGTCACCTGGTACAACAGGCAAATGGGGAAGTTATGATTGTATTTTGAAGATGGCAGTGATGATTATTTTAAATATTAACGATCAGAAGAACATTTTCTAGGCTTTTTAGAAGGTTTTTGTTTTGTTACTGTTTATTTGCATTGAATTGTGATGTTTCTATGCCCTTTTTACCCAATTGCACTTCCAGAATTAAGGAACATATAAGAAACTGTCAGTTTCTAATAAAAAAATGGGTGTGTTACAGCTACATCATAAAACACCAACAAGTTTGCCAAAAAATGGAATAACCTCTTACCTTGTTGGGCAATGATTTTGCAACAGACTTCTGTTCAGAAGGCTTCTGTTGTATTTGGGTTGATTTAATTTCAAGATCCACAGATGATTCAGATGATTGGGGTGATTGCGTCGGTCGTCTGACATCAGCTGATTTGGCAGAAGCCTGGAAACAAATGACAGTCACAGCTCGTTATAATTGCAGCAGCCAACTCTCCATTTTTAAAAAGTCTTTTCCAGTTAACAGCCGCATAATGGCGCTACAGTAGACTCTCGCTATCTCGAACTCGCAGGGGAAATGAAAATTTGTTCGACATAGCGGGAGTTCGAGATATCCAAACTAAGTTCACCCAAATAGAGAAAGAGGGGAAATGGGAATTTGTTTGAGATAGCGAGTTGTAAGAGATAGCAGAGATCGACAAAGCGAGATTCGGCTGTACTTAATTACCACTTCACAGTAATAGCAGTTTGAAGGCAAAAAATAGAAATGTAATTTCAAAGAGTTACTTGATTGGCATTTGACTTTGATTCCTTTTTCCTTGTGTCACTTGAGGGTCGTTTGTTTTGCTTTACTCGATTGCGACCAGATCCTCTTTCTATTTTTGGCAGTGCAAAAGGACTGCAAATAAAAAATCAATCAAGATTTATAGCTGGCAATCTTTGTAAATGTTTATAATATCTTGTTGTCCCTACAAAATGGTGTAGCTATGTCATGACAATAAATCAACATGATAATTTGCAACTAAATCAAATGCCAATTTATGATTATTGACCAACATAACAATTTTACAATTACATAATATGATTAATATAAACTACTTGGAAATTTTCCTACTCTGCATATTGATGCATCCTTTGACTGTGTTTTGAATTAATCATGTCATAACCTGAAAAATAGATAAAAATCATCTTAACACAGCTATTAATTCTTTTGCCATTGTATATTCATTCACACTGAAAAGTTACATCCAGGGCTCTTGTGAATAAACCATACATGAAGTACCTGTATCTCTGGTGGGCTTTGATATTTTTGGCCATTTGTTAAATTTACTGTAATAGTAGATTTCATATTCCTGTAATGAATCCACACAGTTAAAATACACAAAAACAAAGCAAGCCTTATGTTATAAAAATGATTAAACAAACCCGTAAAAGCAGGTGTAGCTCAAAATTGATAGTTTGTTACCTGAATTATAGTTGGAAGACTTATGTTATCGCAAACTTCAAATTTCTGCAAACTATAACCACACTCTGTCTCCAATGCATTAGCTGTATCAAGATACCTATGAGTTATCAGGGTAGGGAGAAAACAATTTGAATGCAGATTTGAATAAAAACCTAGAATTCCATGACGACAGCTTTTTCAAGCATTATCACCAGCTATTACTATAAAACCCATCTGAATCTATAAAGCTGTATGGCATATATACCTACCCTTCTTCTCGCAAATGCTGCAATATGAGTAGTAGAGTGTTTTTCTTTCTTTTCTCTGATCTTTGTTCTTCCTGACAGTTAAAGAGAGTAAAGGAATGCAATGGCAAATTTGGTAAGTGAAGTATATAAAAATAGTAAAGCATATAAAAAGAGTAAAGTAATCAGATCAGATGCTCATTCATTGCTCACAGATAATCTTGCTTCGTTGGCTGCTTTTAAGTGCATATAACTAATTTCATGCGACATATCTTTCTCTACTTGACTGACGTAGGATATGCGTGTTATTTCTTTCCTTAATTAACCATTTAAAAATTTACCAAATTGAAATTTCCATGCATGGTTGTCAATGAAGGTTTGTTGACATCATCGCTTGTTGTTGTTGTTGCTTCTCTTGCCCGACTCTAAAAAGGTGGTAAGAAAATGCGCAAGCGTACTGTTGGTTTCTGTTTGCAAGCGAGACTTATTGCAAGCGAGGTTTACCGCCAATTCTATTGTTTAACCACACGTGGTGGGGGGAGTGTCAGTGTTCTCGTGTGTTTCTTTCACTTCTCGAATTCGACGACTGGATCTTCTTGGTTTTTGGGTTCACTTGGATTGTGTTTTAGTTTTAGGCTTGACGAAAGTCTTAAAAGCAGCGAATTTCATCATGAAGCAGAATGATTTGGATGGGAAAAATACCCTGAGCGAATATGAGCTGCTCAGACAGAAGAGAATTGCTGAAAATGAAGCAATGTTCAAGCAACTTTTTCCTAAAGGGTCACTCCCATCCACTCCAAAGAGGCAGTTGAAAGCTGGCAAAGCACGGCCTTATTCAGATAGAATTATAAAAAAACCGCGCACATCGCCGCAGTATCCAACAAGGAGAAACCCGTCAAGAGGTTGCAAGCGAAAAAGACTCAAATATGGCAGCAGCAGTAATGAAGAGGGTAAGGAATCGAACGATGCATCTTCTGATTTTGAAATTGACGATGATGCCATGGATACATTCGAGGATGACGATGATGAAGATAACTATAGCAACAAGAAAGACCGTTTGCTTGTCAAATTTTGGGGACGCAAAAGTCCATCTGGTACGCCGGGAAAGAAACGAAGGTAAAATTCATGCTTGCAAAATGTAATGTAGTCGTATATGGCATTAGGCCGAGAAACAGTGGAACACTTGATAACGAACAAAACCTTGCGGACGGACACCCTTCCTTATATACCCACCGTAGTTGTCATTGGCAACCTTCTTTCTGTTGACTATTTAACAAGACAAAATACCTTTTAATCAGTATCAACAAGCAGACACCACAATGGATAAGTCTTCTTTGTCTGGAAGTTTGCTCCACTACAATAAATGTTATATGTTGAGTTGAAAATTGTGTATGTTCTTTCAAGGTCTTTTCCAAAACAAACAGTGGACAGAAGTGAATTAATTCAAAAATATGACATGTTAACTGAGGAAGATTTGGTTCTTGTCGCTGAAAGAACATGTGATAAAAGATACGATCAGACAGGAACAACATGCCATCAGTGTAGACAGAAGACAGATGATCTTAAAACAATTTGCAGAGATTCAAATTGCTGGGGAGTTAGAGGACAATTCTGTGGACCGTGTCTTCGCAATAGATATGGCGAGGATGCGAAGGAAGCCATACTTAGCTCTGAATGGATCTGCCCACCTTGCAGAGGCATTTGTAACTGTTCATTTTGCATGCCAAAACGTGGTCGTAAAGCAACTGGTATTCTTATCCACATTGCAAAGGGAAATGGATATGATAGTGTCAAATCCTTCTTGGGAGACTGAAAATGCTTTTAGGTCAATAATGTCAGAGAATTTTATGTTATTGCTGTTTTGTTCTATTAATTTTAATAATTTTTATCATGTTTGGTTGCATATTTTTGCTAAGTTGTTTTTATATTTTATGTTCAAGAATTTTTAATTCATTACCTTGCTATTTTAGTTTCACATTTTCTCAGATGTTTATAAAGTTTAGGAAACATGCATAAAAATATAATTGGAAGAAATATAATTTTTTCATTTCACAGGACTTCAAAATTGTGTTATTACTAAAGTCAAAAAAAATAAAAATTGAGGTTAAAAATCTAGATCAGCTGCCAGCATAGAAGAGTATAACAAGACACTGTTATGTGTAAGCAAAGTTTTTCTTTGATTCTTTCAACTATAAATTCACAACACACCTTAAAATTGTACAGTCTCTAGGGCAAAAAATTCAGCAGACCAACATTATTTCATGATGATTGCATCAGCTCTTTCAGCTTGGCTTCAACTGCATCCAAATATTCGTCAGTGAGGCAATAGTGTTCTCTTTTAACACTGGAAATATGAAAAAAATGATAAAGAAATCAGATTCAAATTTATTTGTTGTCATTCAAAACTTGACATTTTCAAGTTTATTGAACCAATGTCAAACAACTTTGATACAGAGCTGCAAATTAAAAACAACAACAGTCACCTTCCACACAGTTAAATAAACAAATTTCGAAACTCACTTTGGTAATCCGTGAATACAAGCTGCGAGATCTTTTGTCATTTGTCCAGCATCGACTGTATCAACACATGCTTTCTCCAAAGCCAAACAGAATCTAAACAAAAGACAATGAATTATTTTACGAGTCTTGACAAGAAACCAACAATAATATCCATTAATGTGCTACTATGCCAGGTTGCTATGCCAGATAATAAAAATATTAATTACATAGTGATTGACAGAGAATTATTGAAATATTAAGCTCACAATTTGCAATTAAAACTTACTTAGTAAGATCCTTATTCCCATCAAGCTTTGCCCTGTGGAGTAACCCTCTTGTCCATGCATAGATGCTGGCAATTGGGTTAGTACTTGTCTCCCTTCCCTAAAAATAAAAAGAGAAAATCCACAATTAAAAATGATTAGATAAAATGATTCCAAAAAAGGCACTTTAGGTAGTGGTATGGAAGAAAAATATATGTTTATGAAACCTTTTGGTGCTCCCTGTAATGCCTGGTGACCGTTCCATGTGCTGCCTCAGATTCAACAGTTTTACCATCGGGAGAAATCAGGACACTTGACATTAAACCAAGAGATCCAAATCCTGTGAAATAAACATTGTTAACATGAAAATATTTTTCATGTCACAGATCTTACAAACAAGAATATGTTTATGCGAGGAACATAATGAAAACAAATCAGACACCAACCTTGTGCAAGTGTATCGGATTGTACATCACCATCATAATTCTTACATGCCCAAACAAATCCACCAGGTGATTTCAAAGCATAGGCGACCTTGGCAAAGAGACAAGGAGACACAGACAATGTTTTATTATTTCCAGTTCCTCAGTCTAGTTCATCTATATCGACATTGAACATAGCTCAAAATTGTCTCAAGTTGCTTAATATTCAGCAAATAATACAGATAGCAATATTGAAATAAATTCAGTAGGTGCTGACCATATCATCAATCAGTCTGTGTTCATACCATATTTGCAGAGCTTCAAACTTTGACTTGTAATGCCTAAAAACAAAAATTCAACCTCTCATGTTACTACAATACATTATAATCTATTATTTTTTCTCAATAATACAAAGAATACCTCAAAAGAGTTGTAACTATTAATTTAGTGTTGATAAATTTACATAGAAAAGAAGATTAGGAATGGAATCTAATAATAAATAAAGGACAAACTCTTCATAGATTTCTTGAAATATATCCTTGAATCTTCCATCATATCGCTTTAGAATAGTATTTTTTGTGCTCATGTACAATGGCCACTGCTTTCCAAGAGCAAAGTTGAAGCAACTGTGAGCAAAATCTCTAATAGCCTAAAAATAAAAATCAAGCCTTGTTGTGAATTACACAGATAATGTCAAATAATTTGTTGCAAAAGGAAATAAATTCATCCAAATGTGTCAAGATAAAGTTTTGTACCACTCCTACATATCCTTGGCAAAAAATACTGTTTATAATAGAGAAATATTGATAATTGAGAATTTATATAATTGAGAAGCATTATAGAAAAGAGAAAACTAACTAATAAACAAAGCTATCTTATCAAACAGAAATTGTCAAGAATTATCAATGATTAGAGAATGAGAACATGGAATAGAAATACAATTCTAGCATACCTCATCAGTATTGTACATTCCTAATATTACACCACCAGTGCCTGTAAAGTTGAAGACACTTACAGATGTTGTATTCCCACCATCGGCAGGAGTGAATGACAGCTTGAACTCGCCTGCCCCTTTGACCACCAGGTCAGTTGCTTTATACTGTTTGAAAAAAAAAGATCATTATTTTCAACTGAAATATACATTTTTCATCCAGGACAAGTATTAAATTGAACAAATATCTTTAGAACCCTTTCACGCTAAATGGAAGGTAATCTAACTATAACTTGCTTCACAATTCACAATTCACAAACTCTAAAAACCATTTAACCTAGATATTTGCTATTTATTACACAGAATAGAAAAATTATATTACTGTGACTGTGCATCAAAGTGGAATTCAAATGAATCAACTAACCTGGTCACCAAATGCATGACGTCCAATTATAATAGGCATCTCCCATCCAGGTATCAAACGGGGTATAGTATTGCAAATAATGGGTTCACGAAAAACAGTACCACCAAGAATATTCCTGATTTGTCCATTAGGACTTAGCCACATCTTCTTGAGTTTGAATTCCTTGACTCTTGCTTCATCCGGTGTGATAGTAGCACATTTGATACCCACATTATATTTCTTAATGGCGTGTGCCGCATCAACCGTGACTTGGTCATTGGTCTCATCGCGATACTCCAAACCAAGATCGTAGTACTTGCATTCCAAATCAAGGTATGGGAATATTAGCTAGGGAAACAAAATCACAGATAAATTGCATCCCTACTGATCCCACGTGTGAATGAAAACTAGACATTTATAAACCACAGCTTTATCCAATGCAAACTCTCCCCACTTCAAAATGTTCCAAAGTTGTATCATATCTGTTTATAAAACTAATTCTTGTCCTGGAGGCAAGACTAAGATTTATCATAAACCTGGCACTAACGTTATTTACTTCAAAGGAGTAGCTAATATGAAGAAATTCCATGGCGAAGTTGGATACAAAATCTCTTGTGACCCATTCTGGTGAAAAAAATGCAATGAGAAAAAATGTTGAAAAAGTTTTACCTTCTCCTTGATTTTAGCCCAGATAATCCTAGTCATCTCATCTCCATCAACCTCAACGATAGGATTCTCAACTTTAATCTTTTTCCCATCATAACTCACTAAAAAAAGCACAAGTAAAATTATATCTAATTATACAGATGTATCAAGCTACAAATATTGACTAATCTGAGAAAACAGTACTTGCGGTGAATAATTTGGCACAGTAAAATAGACACCCACTGTTCTATTCTCACATTAGTATTGTCCTCTTGAGCTTCTTAAGCATGTAAGAATAAAAACTTTCAGCTGCTACTTATGTTTTAAGGAAGTATAATAAGACTCACATAACAATTAAAAGCTCCTTGAGACTACAATGCCATCTTTAGTACATTAATCTCCCTTCTTCCACTACAAATTACAATCACCACAAAGTTTTGTTGTTAGCAAACAGTGTATGAAATATTTCAAATTCCGTAATAACATTTATTTACAATTTTGCATAGTTTTTCTTGGCTTTTTGGGCAGATGAAAAGTAAAATGTAATGTTGATTTGAAAAAATAAATAGCTTTTTATATACATGTATCTCTTCATTAATGCATGTGTACTAAAAATGTAAAATGAAATTTGGGTGACTTATTTGCAGCTATTTCCTATCAGCAAAACACTACGCTGGGAGAAAAACATATTTTTCAAATACTGGGTGTCATGTCATCTGGTGTTATCTTTGGTGTCCTTGAAACATTCAGGGCCAGAAATATAACAAAAATACGAAATTTTGAACACTGAAAAATCTTAGTTTCTCGTAAAAAGTGTATAGTTTGCCTTGCAACCAGTTTGCAAACAAATGCAGCAGCTATCATAACAAAACCTGCATTTTAAAATGAAATTTCATTCTGAAAAGAGAAATTATCGAATTCATTGGTTTGGTGGACCTGGGGCAAGCGATAAAAGATCGAAAGCCAAGCGTGGCGTGACTGTCTCACCCCTACGGGGAAAAGCAAAGGAATGCAACCGGAACATGTCAAGCTTTGACATCAATTACACTAATTTATTGCCAAATTTGATACATATATCTCGCACATATATTTAACAGACATCATTACACCACAACCATCTGAATTAAAATAGATAAGGTGAATCTAGCGCGACAAATACAGAGAGTAGAAGTTCAGTTGACCGGAATCAGTTGGGAGGGCAGAGATATCCTTCGAAACGACCAGGAAAATATGTGAAACCAACCAAGTGAAAAAACCAAATTCCAGATACTTACAACTTCGTTGTGTTGCAGCTGTGATTGAAATTCGCAGAACATTATCCAAACAACCAGTCCTATCAGCCAGTAATCCAGTGTTTCGAAGCTTGCTTGTTAGTGCTCTGAATGCCATATTGCGTGGACTGTTGAAAAACTGAAATAAACTTTTTGCCCGACAACAGCCAGATGATGATCGCGAAAAGGACAGGACAGGACAGAAGGCAACAACAATGCTTGTTTCAAAGAAGAATAGAAGCAAAGAAACCCTCAAACGGTCTCGAGCATCCCGCGTTACCTATTGAGACGGACAATGGGCGCGGGGCTCTAGACAAAAACACAATCACAACACCAGTATAATGCTTCCACATTTCTTCAAACACCCCCCGGGGGGGGTACTCCCATTATGGCCTGACAGGGGGGTCCAGTCGGTTTGAGGGTCTGATCAAATGGCTACCAAATGGACCAATTTAAGAAAATAACACTACCATTTGGGGGTATTTTCTGAAGTTGTTATTTTTTTGAGGGTTCTTCCAGTTGATTGCTGAGATGACTTATTACGAGATCTTGATTGTGTCTCATTTTCGTTTTTTACAAATTTGCTTTCAAAACGAGACTGAAATTGTGACTTCAAATTCATCATACGTGTTTATAAAATTATTACTGGATACTACCAAATGGCATCATTTTAGTTTTAATACTACCATTTGAGGGTTGTTGCAAAAATTACACCACCATTTGAGGGTGATTTTTAAAATCTTAGCTTTGGCCCTCTTTAACCCCCCTGTCAGTCCACAATGAGAGTACCCCCCCCGGGAAACACCCAGTCCAAAATGCAGGTTGTTCATACGGAGAAAGTTTTCTCCCGGAAATCTTTACTGCAGTGGATGTTGCATTGCGCTGTTTATTGCATCGAGGGTAATGCAATTGTTTCTGCACTCTCTGGATACCAACATAAACTCACTATTTGATATTGCATTGTCAAGTATTCATTCATAGTGAATAATAGAAGTGTGCGTGACTTTTGATAAAACTGAACAACTGGATAATTTCCTTTGAACATCATCCAGTAAAATAGACAACAAAAGTCATTGTTTGTCTACCGGGAGACTGCAGTAATGTATGGATTGCTAAAAAGCTGGACCATATGACCTTACAACCTTTGACCCATAACCATACAACTATTCGACACCTGAACTACATACACCACTTTTCATCATTTTCTCAAAACAATACAAAAATATTCATCCGACTATGGTCCAAGCTAAACACGACTTGGCATAATTTTCAGAAATAATATAATTCTTATGCATATAATTATTTCTAGAGACATAAAAACAATCTTTAACACAACCAAAAATCACCAATGAGTTCTCAGGTCTCGGGTTGTGGGGTCCAACTTTAGATGTTATAAAAGTTTGGGTTGCCCTGTAATCGATTGATTGTTTCGATTAGCCAATGGTAGAGCGTTCAGCGGTATATTTAAACTGCTCCTGTTATAAACCGCCGTGTAACGATTTTTGAATTACCGTTTTTCGATAAAGAAGGTTTCTTTTTATTATTGGAGATACGAGTTTATTGCGATTTCATGAAAAATGGCTGTTACAAGACGTCTTCTTCATGTAAGTTCTATGATACTGTCTATTTCTTCTAACTCTGGTGATAACTTGCAAAGCGTGCTTTGATTTAGGCCTTCCACTTTTTTCAATTGAATTTTAAGGCTACTGTTCCAACAAACATGAATAATTTTTGGTTTATGTGGGCTAATGGGTTTCATTTGTTAACGATTTTGATTCCAGCATGATATGCACCAAAGAATGAGCGATGCAGATCCAAAAAACCGCTTGAAGCATCCCACAAAAAACGCCAAATATGGCCGACAAAGAACTGCACTTGGAGATCTTGCAAACAATTTACCCAAGGTACCATATCAAATTCATCATCTTGCTAAACACTGTCTTTGTTTTTAGCTGAAATTAGATTAGGTTTTTCTACGATTAAGCTTCAAATTTATTTAACAATCAAGTTGTTGAATTATTTCATAAATATTACTTTCTAGCGCGAATTGAAATCAAAAGCCAAAGGGTGTCAAGCAGAAGTCAAGGTATACAAAGAGAACGACAATGTTGAAGCACTTTTGGGAGCAACCAAAAAACCGAAAGCAATGTCAATATGTGAAATTGAGGATGCTAAAAAACCGAAAGCAATGTCAATATGTGAAACTGAGGATGCTAAAAAACCGAAAGCAATGTCAATATGTGAAACAGCTCCCAAGAAATACGAAATTGAAAATGATCAGCTTTCCATTGAGGATCCTGCTGAAATTATTCCAGATATTGATAAAGAAAATCTTCATGATCCCTACCAATGCCCAGAATATGCTCCTGATATATATCGCTATTTGAAGACTTTAGAAGTATGTAAAGTTTTATATCCTCTTGCAATCAACTAATTTGTTTTCAAGCTTTGGATTCAGGAAGAGCTGTATCTTTGTTATTTTTTCTTGCAGAAAAAATTTAGAGTTGGTGACTACATGCACAAACAAACAGAAATTAATGAAAGGATGAGGTCAATTTTAATTGATTGGTTAATTCAAGTTCACACCAGATTTGGCTTGCTTCAAGAAACACTGTACCTAACTGTGCATGTCATTGATAGATTCTTAGAGGTTATTTTCTCAAATTATCATTTCACACTGATAAATTCTTGAAAAGCATGTTTCCATTGATTTGATAAAATTTTATTAAAATTTACCATTTTATATTTTAGCGTCATGTTGTGAGTCGTTCCAAATTACAACTTGTCGGTGTTAGTGCAATGTTGTTGGCATCAAAATATGAAGAGACATATGCACCTGAAATCGGAGATTTTGTGTACATTAGTGACAATTCCTACACAAAAGGACAAATAAGGAAAATGGAACAGCTCGTCTTAAAGACTTTGAATTTTGATCTCAGCAATCCGTTCTGTTTGAATTTTTTACGAAGATATTCCAAAGCTGCACAGGTATAGTGATGACAAATTTTAATTATTAATTGCAATGTTTTTATAATTTGCTTATTATAATTAAATTGTTTGATAGAAACTGCTGTGATGTAATAGATAAATAAAACAGTTGAATTTTTTCTACCTTCAGGCCAATGCAAGACAACACACATTAGCAAAATACTTCATGGAACTCACTCTGGTTGACTATAAAATGGCCAGATTATTTCCATCTCAGATTGCTGCTGCTTCGCTAATGTTATCTGGACAAATATTGAAGAACTCAAAATGGACCAAAACTCTTGAACATTACAGCTCTTTCAGTGAAGAAGAATTGAAACCTGCTGTTCAAAGTCTTGTTGATTTGGTTATTCGGGCAGAGTCATCAAAACTTCAAGTAGGACTTTTTTGTATTTCCATTCTATCCTTGTTGCTTTCAATGGTCTATTTACTTGCTCTTCTATTTTTAGATTCAATTAATTGACACTGTGTGTGTTCCATTTTCAGGCTGTGAGATCAAAATATGCTGCAAGCAAGCAAATGAAAGTGAGCACATTTATTGAAATTGAAGAGGACTCTATCAAATGTCTATCTGATGAAGGTTTATAAATAAAATACATTTGCTTGCAATATTATCATTCTAGATGAACTGCAATGTTTTTGAATGAAAGTAAACTAGGTCTACTTTGAACTGAGCCTGACATTGTTTCAGCCAGCTATGCTTGAATATTTTAGTAATGTTGCATTAACCTTAAAATTTTCCATCATTATTGATCTGATAAACAATTGTTTGTCAATAAATTTAATGCTGTAACATTTTATTTGTGAATATATTACCTTTGATATAAAAGTATTTCTTGTATAATGTAAATAAAGTTTTGACACATTTGCCTTATTCTCTGTCAAGCTCTTATGTAATAATATCAATTAGTGGTCTGCTCAACAAAGACATATCAAATATTTGTAGCTTGGTGGGGGCACAGTTTTCTGAAGGGTACTTTTCATGGTCCATCAATGTTAGAGTTTGGTTACTTTTTGATGCCTAAGCTTATTTTGAAGTTTGAAAAGTTGAATAACTGGGGGCAGGGGTATTCAGGTTGTAGTTTTCCCAATTTTCTGAAACAGCAAAGTTGTTCTATGAATTGCTTACATGGCATCCAAAGACATTTTATTAAAGAGAAGGCTTTGGAATGATAGCTTCACAAATTTTGTTATGGATAAACATGAAATATAGACATTTCTAGTTAATTATGAGGAATAAATTAGTGAAGTACATATTACATTTACAAAATTATCATCAATTAACAATAGAAATGCAAAAAATTGATACGGTTGACAAAAAATTGCTGTTCTAAAAGCTTGAAACATAAAAGACAGGGTAGGGTTTGGGGCATAAAAAGGTTAAGTGGTGAAATAATCATGCATGATTAGCAATGCAAAAGCTTATATGATATCAGGTAATCTATTGCTACTTATTATGCCAATTGCTTACACTGCTAATACTACTGATAAAGTTATCCAGGAACAGTCCTTCGAAATTACCATGTTACAATAATATGAAAATAGAAGATTTAATATCATCCCCAAAAATTATCAAACCTATTGTTGGAATCCCCAACAAACAATTATTGGTGGCAAACAATAAAAAATTTCTGATAAAAACTATATGATAGACAGGTGAACCTCAATAAGTCAAACAAAGTTTTGTTTTAATTCAAAGGAGGTTCAACTGTATGAATTTGATGGTTTATATTACGAATGACCTTCATGATACCAGCTAGACTCACTAGATTTCGTCATTGTGCTTTGCCTTGCCTGGTCAGCCAAGGGACTTACATTTCCCCAAAAATTTCGGACGGCTTAATTTCGGACGTTTAATTTTCGGACAGAAAATTTCGGACTCAAATATCCTGATTTCGGACAATTTCGGACAAAATGTAAAAAGACTCAAAGGTCTTTCGGATAATATCTTCAAGGTTCATTAAACAACATAATGAGATCTACAACAAAACACTAATGATTGAGTATATGAATACAGTTCTAGTTTGTATCGAAATCGGGGAAGTCCTGACAATGAAATTGGGGAATTCTCACATGAACCATTTCCGTTAGATAAAGCTGGGCTGCTAATCATGCTTGATGATGATCATACTGACGACGAGGATCAATCAAGCAAGTCAAATGATGAGAAAAATCCTGCTATATTCATATTGGATGCCTGAACGAAATGTTGGCTCTTTTATGGAGTTTTTTGTTTGACCACACATAGCATGCATTTTTAAGTGATAGCTAACAAAACCAAGTATTTTCACACTTTCTTGCTATTTCTATTTCGTGTCTGCCTTTACAGGATAGTGCAGTCACTTTCTAAATTATTGCTTGGACAATAAATCATATCGGAATGTTGAGGAAATATACTTCGCAACTTTTACATAAATGTAGTTTATTGGCAGTAAAATTTTCGGACGGTGAGATTTTCGGATGGTAAAAATTTCGAAGGAAAGCACTCTGCTAATACAATGTATTCAATGCATCTCCAACTAAACAATATTATACACTCTAGTGATTAAAATGTCACTTCTTCTGTAATTAAATCATCACTGTCACAAAAGAGGCATGCCAATAGGTTACTGTGTACAACCATGTTTCATAACTTTTATTTCATTTCATTTCAGATTTGAAAAATGGTTCGAAATTATAAGAGAAAGAGGGATGGAAGAAAATATCAGTCATATGATGACAAATCCCTAGAATGTGCCTACACTGCTGTATTGCAGGGTTCATCAATAAGAAATGCAGCCAAAAAGTATGACATTGCATATGGTACTTTGAGAAACAAATTGAACAACTACCACAGTCGAAAGCCAGGGGGACAGAAGCAAGCAATGATCAGCAATTGTCAGATGATTGCGAAAAAGAGCTGTTGAACTCAATCAACATTTTAACTGATAGCACCTAGGTGCCCCAGGGGTCCTTGTACTTCCAAATAATTTCAAGTAGAGTCAGGAAGTTTACATATTTTGAGGTTGGTTGTTATATTGATGGTTATGCCCCACACCCTTTGGGAAGGTTGCACAATTTTAGCAATTTGTCCATGGAAGGTTGAACACTTTACTGGACTCAGAGTGATCAAAGAGCAGCAAAATGAAATCAACATAACTTATAACTAGAATATGCCCCTTGTCCCCACTTCCAAATAATTTCAGCAGTGCTATGACTCTGCCTGTTCATTGCAAACTTGCGTGTTGAAAAGTAGTAATTTACTAATTTAACTTACTAATTTATTGCGTTGTTTAACACACTAATATGGATTTTAAAAAGATGTTTCATAATATTTGAGGCTTTTAATATACTACTATTGATATTTGTCAACACAGTTGTGAATATATTACAAATTCTAAAGTGAACAAAGTCACCCCATTGGCGGGGTGGCTTTGTTCATTCCTAAAACTGTAAAAAAGATAAAGAAACACTTTCCAAACATCACATACATTCTGGTATATTGTATATGTGACCCAAACTGTTTTATTGGGAGTAAATTATTACCCACAAGACAATTCCCCTTTGATTTATTTAAAAAAAAACCTTCAAAATTGATCAAAGTCACCCCGGTTGACGGTACTTGATAGCAATACACTTAGTGAGCATAAGTAACGCACCAACGGATGAAAAATGGCGTTCAGTCCAGATTAAGGTGAACAACAACAAACAAACATATTCTCGATAGCTCCTCCGAGTTCTTTTTATTTGCCCTAAGCTTTATATATTTGTAATTAATTAAGTTGTGTACCCTGTAATTAAAAGCTTGAATGAATGAAATTGAATTGACTTGAATTCAAAATTAATTCGTGTGCCAATATATCTTTGAAATTTGGCGGGAAGTTTCAAAATCATATTGACGCCATAGAAAAAATTCTACAAACAAAATATTTTTGTAAACAAAAAAACTATGGACAAAAATCTGAACCATGGCAAAACGACGGGAATTGTCAGTTGACCAAAAATTGACGATAATAAAATTAATAAATAATGGTGTTTCTTATCGTAAAATTGCGCAAAATTTTGACTGTTATCATTCTACAGTCCTCAGGATTTATAAGTTGTTTAAAAAAACTGGCTCCATTGAAAAACCAAAGAGAATTGGACGACCAAGAAAATTTGACGCTCGAGGAGAAAGAAATGTCCAGACTTTCAGATTAAAAAAACTTGGCACAAAATTACAGGATATTTATCATCATGAAAATCCTTCCAGGTGGACAGTAAAGCGTATTCTGCAAAAGCATGCCATTAAAAGTAGAGTAAGAAAAGGAAAACCATTTATTTCTGTTCGTAACCGAGCTACACGTGTGAGATGGGCCAAGGCACTACGCAGAGAAGATGGCCCAATCAGAGTTGAAAATTTTCTAGACCAGTGCATGAATATTGAGCAAGATGAAACAATCAACAATTTAAAGAAGATATTAGATGCAAGTTCACCAGCCCAGATGATAAATGCTAGCAGAGATCTTGTGAGACAGATAAAAGACGTCGATGTCTACTGGCAAGCCAAACTCAGTCAAACGAAGTATTCTGCAGTGAAGTCAGAAAAATAAATGGCATTGTATGGTACGGGCTAGCTGGCAGTGGCGGATCCAGAGGGGTGCGGAGGTTGCTTGAGCACCCCTCAAATTTTTAAGAAAAAACTTAAAATACGTATAGAACATTTTGCCCAAAGTCCTATCTAATATTATAAGCATCTTGAGCATGATTGGGATTGTTGTAAAATCTCTTTTTGAGTTGCTCAGATTGCGATTCTGTCTTGACAATTTTTCCTTTTCGTTTCATGCCGATTCCAGCTAATTTGGTCTGCATATTAGCCCGGTGTTTGTCATGAGGAAAAATAGGTTGCTGGCCAATCATTGTTGTGAAGAAAAGTTGCTCAAATTGAGCGGGAGCAACTCTTTATTTCAAAAATAGTTCGCAGACCAATCAAATCATCGTATGAGGGTTGCTCAAGTGATCAAGGTCTCGTGAAGAGTGGCAGAGTACTGACCACAGGAGTAAAAATGAGCTTGCGTTTGGGTTTGCCTAGGCCCGACGAAGCAGCAAGGTTGCAGTTTCCAGCTTGTGAAAAAAATAGAGCTGGAAATCTTCAACCTATTGTGTAAATATTGAATTTATCAATTTATCAACCCTTATAGTGTTGGCTGTAATTTCAATAGCTGGGGTAATGTGGAAGATCAATAGAAATAGAAAGAGGGATCAACGCAATAGGGAAAGTGACCCAAGCACTGCTTCAGAAGCACGCTGCTTGGATGGTGAGTATCATTCGATTGTCATTTGAAATTAATTGACGCTGTTGGGATAGAAAGCTGAAAAGGAGGGTGAAGACAAAATATCTATAGAAGTGCACTTTCATAATAAATAAACTTTAGAAAATAGCAAGAAGAGGCAATCGTGATTGATTGAGAGCAAAGCGGCATACACTTTTACAAAAGACAATCTTACAGCTCTCCTGGGAACCTATCATGAATATATTCGAGCTCTTCACTGTCCTAACGTTGGATCAAATTCAGTTAATTGGTTGGCTGCAGCAGAGGCAACTTTTGAAGCAGGTGTGTCGCTGTGACCGCCGCAATTGTCGGAGACAGATGGCCCTGTCTCCACGCGATGGCACCGACGGATACAGGTGGCGTTGCCCTGCGCGTCTATGCCGTGCTACGAAGAGCATAAGATACGATTCGTTTTTCGAGAACATTTCAACCTATTGTGTAAATATTGAATTTATCAATTTATCAACCCTTATAGTGTTGGCTGTAATTGCAATAGCTGGGGTAATGTGGAAGATCAATAGAAATAGAAAGAGGGATCAACGCAATAGGGAAAGTGACCCAAGCACTGCTTCAGAAGCACGCTGCTTGGATGGTGAGTATCATTCGATTGTCATTTGAAATTAATTGGCATAATGCTGCTTCATCCATTTCATTGATTGGGGACGAAAATTTGTCTGTTTATCTTCGATGTCTGACATGTATGGAGCTATTATTGCATGCCAGGTTACTGTGCTGATCATCCTCTTCTTTATGGCCATACCAAAGATATTCAAGTTGCTGATGAGAATACAATTTTTTCTTTATACATCTCTAATGAGGCATACAAATAATTTTCAAAAAATGATAGAGTTCCAGCTGTATTCTCAGAAGCTGCAAATGTTGCAAATAATTACAGTTTTTCATCATTCATTACGATTTCTGCAATTTCAAGTGTTGTTGGCAGGCTAAATGAATGCTACTATCCAATTGTTGATAGCTCTTTTTGTGTCATATATGAGATGCTGTTCAATTGCCATGTTAACCCTCAGTTGAATAATGAATGCAAGTCTATTGATCCTATCCATGGTTGAGAATAGGGTGAATGGACCTGCAATGTTGCATGTCCATAGAGAAATAGACCTAGAACCACAAACGATTATTGACCGATTTGCTAACAAGCACCCAAGAAGAATGAAACTTCTTAGCATTTTAGTCACAGAACATTCTGATTAAACCCGAGTTATCAATTTATTATCATATAAACTTGTTTGTTTGCTTTGCAGCAGTTTGTTTTGCTGAAAAATATTTTTGAAAATTGTTTACAATCTTAATGACTTTATTTTCATATTGATTTTACAATAAAATGAAAAATTTTATGATGAAGACGATGAAAACATCGATCTGTGGCTGGGTAATTCTGAGCAAAAGCTTGATGCAAAGCAGCGAAGAATCCTGATCACGCATTGGGTGGGTGAGGCTTTTAAGCGTTTGTCTAGCGACAGTTATGCAAAATCACGCTACCGCTGCTTTGAGAAAACAGGTTGCTTGATAACTGCGGACGGCTCTGAAGATGAAAAAATCCAGCCAGAAGGGTTACCTGGCTATAAGTTGCCACCACCATTACAAGTAGCAGCTGGCGAAAATCACGTAGAATGACCTCCACAAGAAGTTGCACCCCGCCTCAAGATGAAGACATTGCATCTGATGAAGAGCTTGAGCCAACTGAAGATGAGGCACAAGAAAGAATCGATGAAGTAAAAGATCGAGTATACGACCATGACATGATTGGTCGCACAATACGGGAATTTTACGATGAATGGCACTTTTTTTAAATGTTAAACATATTATTAAAGTTTTATTGAATTCTTATTCTTGGTATACTCATTTTCGTAGCTTTAGTGGCTTTAGGGGTCACGGGGTCAAGGGCTCTGGTCGCGAAGGAGTGGGCCCTCCTACGGACTTGACCCACTAGTCAAATTTCCTTAAAAAATGCCCTTGTGCTTAACACTATAGTAAATCCAAGGGAAGTGAAAGCCAGTTCGAGTTATCGAGGAGTTCGAGTTAAACCGTGTGCGAGATATCGAGGTTCAACTATGTAATAATGATAGCAATTCTACAATTCTTGACCGATTGGCTTCCTTCCAAAACTCTGCTTTCTCGAATGATCAAAATGGGACAAATGAGGCTGTTAACCAGCTAACCAATATTATTTTAGATGTAGCTAACACGTCTATTTCCAAAAGCACCAAAAGATTTAAGGGAACAAGGATTAAGAAAAAACCACAAAAAAATGGTATACTAAGGATTGCCAAGTAACTAAAAATAAACTCTCACGACTTGCTAACATGAGGCAATGTCCCTTTGACCGTGATTTGCAACAAAAATACAGGGCTCTATATTTCCATTATAAAACTTTGATTCGCAAAGCAGCCAAAACATATAACAACGGTCTCAAGGACAAACTTCTATCTATTGAAAACAACAACCCAAAAATGTTTTGGAATATGATTGCCAAACTCAAATCCATAACCAAACCATTACAAGATGTGAAGTATCTGCGACAAGACTTAGTCGAGATGAGAAAGTAGAGAGAGAGATAGGAGATAGATAGGGATGAGATGTTTTTGTTGAGGATTGAGATTGAAGAAAATAGAAAATCACTTGTATTATGTTTTTGGTTTTACGTTACTACTGCTTCGTCACATAAATAACTGTTGCGACATCAAGGAAACTTTACTTTCATTTTTGCATTGTAATGAAGGTTTAACTGGAGAGGCTATGTCGAGGAAGATTGCTGATGGCATTCAGGATCTGACCATTGACATGGATTTATGCCGTGGTCAAGGATATGATGGAGCAGGAAATATGGCTGGTAAATGCTCAGGTGCACCTGCTCTTATCATGCAAATGCGCCTTATGTTCATTGTGGGTCTCATGAGTCATGTGCTGGACCTCCGTGTAGCATCTGCAGGTAGCATTCAGGTTAGGTTGTGAGGAATATGATGGGAAATGTTCGTGTAGTCTCCGAATACTTTAACAACAGCCCTAAGAGATACGAGTTCTTAATCAAATTCGTTGAGAAATATGCTCCAATTGCCGCACTAGATGGGTTGCAAGAATTGATGGTCTTGATGTTTTTGCTGAGTTTTATGTGGCCATTGTCAATTGTCTTGAAGCTATTATGTTAAATACAGATATAATTTGCAACACAAATTCTGTTACTGATGCCAGTGGGCTATTTTATGCAACAACATCTTTTCAGGTCATAGTCTGTCTAATAATAGTTTCCCGCTGCTTGGAAATTACTCTGAAAGAGCAACTTCAAACTCCTTCTATTGATGTTGTTGCTGCAAATGAAAAGATCACTCTCTTGTATGCCTCGCTGCAACGGCTAAGGATGGAGAAATCCATATTCCACTGCCGTTGGTATGGAGAGGCAGAAAAGTTAGCATCTTCTATTAACATCGAACCAGGCAAACTACGAACTGCTCAAAAGCAGCTAAACCGTGCAAATACGCCAGCGGAGAGCATTTCTGAGTATTATGAAAGAGTTTTAACTCTCCCATTCATTGATCATCTCACTTCAGAAATGCAAAATCGTTTTTCTGAGAGAAACAGGGCAATTCCCGGCAAGAGTTGTGTCGCTACGAGAATGGAGACAAAAATTTAAACTATTTTTGCATATGTACCAGGAACTCCCAGAGCCACGCTACATCAATACCGAATTGAATACGTGGGTGGATTACTGCAAATCAATTAAAAGTGCCCCCCGCATACATATCTTCTCTTTTGGCTTTGATAGACAAAATAACATTTCCAAATATCTACACGGGATTGAAAATCCTTGCGACACCATGTGTGAACAAATGCTAAAGCGTAGTTTACACGAGCAAGTTTTCTATGACAATTTTTAATTGACAATTTTATTTTGCTCGTGTAGATGAGGTCAATTTGAGCTCATATGACAATTTTTCATATGACAAGTGTACTTTTTCAAAAGCTGGCATGTCAGCTTTTGAAAAATCATACTTGTCATATGAAAAATTGTCATATGTGAAACTTGCTCGTTTAAACGCTTTGACAAGTAAACTTGACAATTTTCTTTGGACCCCAGACCTCGTATTACACAACGCAAGCATTTTTTGCGCCATTAATTTTTCGTTGCAATGACTGCCAGACTGATTTGGACAGATCAAGCCACATCTACATTGTTAGAAGCCCTCCGGGAGTTGCGAAGGCCTATGGAATTCCAAATCTGAGAGGTATAAAAACAGGAACATTAAAAAGACGGAGTATGCCGAAATAAAAAATATGCCAAAGGATGAGATCCCTCTCGTCGACTTGCATTTTAAATTTATGTCTACTAAATACCGGTGGCTAAATCCATTGCCTTCAGAACGAAAACTTGTCAAAGAAACTTGCTGCTCATCCACACGAGCAAATGCATTTGACAATTAAAAAATTGTCAAATATCCATCCACACGAACAAGGAAACTTGTCAAAGAAAATTGTCATAGAAAATTGCTCGTGTAAACTACGCTTAAATGGTCTTTGCTTCACGTTCATCGCTCTATTGACTAAGACATTAAAGAAGTCATTGAACCGTTTGCTATTCGTCATCTTCGTCGAATGAGGCTCATTGAAGCACAAAGCACAAGCACAAAGTTAAATAAAATACATAAAGGCGTGGTTTCAAAAACTTTCTTGGGACCTGCCCCCCCCCCCCTGGACCCCATTTGCGACGCTCAGACTTTCTCCTGGATCCGCGCCTGAAGTTTATCGAGTCATAATGATTAGAAATTATCGGAAAACAGTTATCAGAAAATTCAATGAAACACTGCTTGAAGAGGCTGATAAACGTAATATACACCATGCTCAGCCATATTGGCTGTACGAAAGATTTAATTTGGAGAACGTGGATGAAAATGAATGTGAAGTGGAGTTTAGGTTTAGAAGAGAAGAAATTTATAATCTTGTTCGCTTATTTGAGCTTCCTGAAGTCCTTAGGGGCAGCAATGGAATTGTTTTTGATGCTGTGGAGGCTCTCTGTATTTGCCTGAAAAGATACACCTATCCATGCAGATACGTGGACCTTATTCCACGGTTTGCTAGGCCAGTTTCCCAACTTTGTATGGCTTCTAATATGGTTACAGACATGATCTTTGACAGATATAGTTATCTATTCAGAGATTTGGATCAACCTTGGCTATCTTCTCCTGATCTCGAAAGATTTGCAGATGCAATCCATGACAAAGGAGCTGTACTAGAGAATTGTTGGGGTTTTGTAGATGGAACGGTCAGGTCAATCTGTCGACCAAAAAGGAATCAACGAGTTGTATACAGTTATACCCACTTATACAAAGCATTTATCAATCTGAAATAATAAGTGGAAAATCTTCTCTCGGTGCTGCTTCGGTCCTGCAACAATGCCTTCCAAGGATTGCAGGTGCGTGTAAGCAAACGATTGACATGCAATGGCGTTCACTATTAATAGGTGATGACATACTTAATCGAGATTGGAAAGAGGCAAAAATGAAAGATTTTGGAAATATGGAAAGCTATAAAGCCCTGGGAAAATTCATGCTGGAGATAACTGCTTTGCCGCAAAGCACTGCAGTTGTAGAGAGAACTTTCTCCAAAATAAACAATAACAAAACAAAGCTAAGAAACAGATTAGCAGTGCGTACGATTGAGGCCGTTATTAAAGTTGATGAAGGGTTCCCTTGTCCTTTGATGTTAGTCCTAGGCTGTCTTCCCTCTATTCCAGTGTTAGGGGATCATATATGGAAAGATATAATATAGAGATAAAGATAGAGTGGCAAGAAAGTCGTCGAGAACATTGAACAATTTGACTGACAATTTGTCGTAAGCAAATTTTCCTTCTTTGTGTCAAATTTGGAAAAGCCTTTTCTTTGGCTTCCATGATCATTAACGCCACATCTGTGTCGACCTGGAGCGACGTTTGAAACCAAAATTCAGTCGCGTTGTTGACTTATTCGAAGAGAAGAAATGGGAAAATGTCAAAAGTATTTGAGAGAAAACTTGACTCTGCAATTTCTTATGTACTATGCTTTAATAGTAAGACCCTAAAGAGAATTTTGAAAACCTTCCGACGATGACAGGAGAAAAATACCAACAGGTGATTATGACGACGTTATTTCTTTCCTCAACCCGAGCTACTTTCAAATCGGATCTTAACCTAACAAACGACACCTAGATAGGTCAAAATATAGATCATTAAAAAGGTCTGTTGGTTATCTGCAAGAAAAGAAGGACTAACTATGATTGTGTCATTCTCTATTTTGTTTGTATGTTTACCAGTTCAATCTCACAAAAGACGAAATGGTAGTATAAAAAAAAAGAGGCTCAGACCGTGACAAGTTTACAGCCCTCCACAGGTTGACGTGGGTGTTGGCCCCCGCAGGAGTGTCAAAAGTGCTAAAGTTCGCAAAGGTGGGAGAGTGCAAGGATGCTTGGATTTAACTATAACATGTCTGCAATGTCCTGATGTCAGGATATTCTTATCTACTGTATTATATAGCAAAGATGATCAAGCTGGTAGTTTTTTATGGCATCATTGTGACCATTTTTGCATTCAACATATTATTTGAAACTTTTGACGGAAAGGTTGATAAGAGTAAATGAAGAAAATGGTTAGAACTGGCATTGAATGTTAATTGAATTTGTTCGATTTCCAAGTAGGCAACTATTTAGTTCTGACTGTTTCTCTTCTACACGCTAGATGCGAAACAATGAAAATGCTTGTACAGCATGTGACAGAGACACACGGAGAAAAGTTAGATGTTGTGAAAAAGAAACACAAAACGACGAGAGCATTTTTAATATGGAAAGAAAATGTCGAAAAGGAAACTACATCGTGGTTTGTAAAATACAGAAAAAGAAGGTAAGCAGCATACAATTTATTGGTATAGATGCAACAGAACTGGTACCCACAAGCCACGAGGCACTGGCAACAGAGCAATGAAGCAACAAGGCACGTCGAAAATCGATGGGTACTGCACAGCCCAAGTTACCACATCAAAGAGCGATGGTAAAATGTGCGTGGAAGCCTGTCTAGGCCATTTCGGGCACTCAATGAAGCTTGGCCACATAAGAATTCCCGCCACAAATAGAAGATTAGGTTGGCGCAGCCATGTTTGCTGTTGCAGTTCAATTAAAAAGTGGCCTAAGTCTTGTTAGGCAATCCAACTGAATATTCCTGAAAGATGAACAGAACAGGGCAGCAGAGAGGGCACAAGAGTTTATAAAAAGTGGCAGCATCTTAGATATCTTGCCACTGTTGCAAAAAGAAGAAAAAGCAAAGGCTTGTTCATCAACATCATCGTTGAATGATGTCCTGGCAGAACTAAAAGGGGGATGTAGGAAAGACCCAAGTGTTGCTTCTTCAACAGTCCTGCAAGAGCTTAAAAGCAAATCTCCTGGTGAAAAGAGAACAACGGAGAAATGACCAAGAGGGCAAAAAAAAGAAAAAGTCAAAAAAGGACCACTTTAGAATAGATATCTTTTTGCTGACTAGAATTTTGCGTTAAACTTATGTATGAAAGGATATTTAACAGGATTTTTGCTTAAAAAGAGTTGTTCTCTGTGCTTATGCTCTCGTTACTCGCATCATAAATGACAGCTTACAATGCCTCACACAAGAGGTGGGTAAAATGTTTAGAATGTGTGTGGTAAAATGTTTAGAAGGTAAAATGTGTGCAAAAAGGACAAAATTTGTCTATTATAGACCTTTGTGTCTGAAACTTACATCAGAATCGCACGTCAATCGAGAGTAGGTGTCGGAGCTTCTACCTCCTCTCACAAATAGTATAGGGTTGGATGGGTGGGTAGGAGCAAAGCTTACAGGGTTACAGGAGCTAAGCTTACAGGAAAAAAATAGAGCTGGAAATCTTCAACCTATTGTGTAAATATTGAATTTATCAATTTATCAACCCTTATAGTGTTGGCTGTAATTGCAATAGCTGGGGTAATGTGGAAGATCAATAGAAATAGAAAGAGGGATCAACGCAATAGGGAAAGTGACCCAAGCACTGCTTCAGAAGCACGCTGCTTGGATGGTGAGTATCATTCGATTGTCATTTGAAATTAATTGACGCTGTTGGGATAGAAAGCTGAAAAGGAGGGTGAAGACAAAATATCTATAGAAGTGCACTTTCATAATAAATAAACTTTAGAAAATAGCAAGAAGAGGCAATCGTGATTGATTGAGAGCAAAGCGGCATACACTCTTACAAAAGACAATCTTACAGCTCTCCTGGGAACCTATCATGAATATATTCGAGCTCTTCACTGCCCTTACGTTGGATCAAATTCAGTTAATTGGTTGGCTGCAGCAGAGGCAACTTTTGAAGCAGGTGTGTCGCTGTGACCGCCGCAATTGTCGGAGACAGATGGCCCTGTCTCCACGCGATGGCACCGACGGATACAGGTGGCGTTGCCCTGCGCGTGTATGCCGTGCTACGAAGAGCATAAGATACGATTCGTTTTTCGAGAACATTTCAACTTATTGTGTAAATATTGAATTTATCAATTTATCAACCCTTATAGTGTTGGCTGTAATTGCAATAGCTGGGGTAATGTGGAAGATCAATAGAAATAGAAAGAGGGATCAACGCAATAGGGAAAGTGACCCAAGCACTGCTTCAGAAGCACGCTGCTTGGATGGTGAGTATCATTCGATTGTCATTTGAAATTAATTGGCATAATGCTGCTTCATCCATTTCATTGATTGGGGACGAAAATTTGTCTGTTTATCTTCGATGTCTGACATGTATGGAGCTATTATTGCATGCCAGGTTACTGTGCTGATCATCCTCTTCTTTATGGCCATATCAAAGATATTCAAGTTGCTGATGAGAATACAATTTTTTCTTTATACATCTCTAATGAGGCATACAAATAATTTTCAAAAAATGATAGAGTTCCAGCTGTATTCTCAGAAGCTGCAAATGTTGCAAATAATTACAGTTTTTCATCATTCATTACGATTTCTGCAATTTCAAGTGTTGTTGGCAGGCTAAATGAATGCTACTATCCAATTGTTGATAGCTCTTTTTGAGTCATATATGAGATGCTGTTCAATTGGCATGTTAACCCTCAGTTGAATAATGAATGCAAGTCTATTGATCATATCCATGGTTATATAAAAACTCGTGGTTATGACCGCTTGCCATCTGACCGCTTGGCACTATATCTCTTGTCTCCATGAATGAAAGAAAATCATAGAATGGAATGATTCACTGAACAAGGTAAAATGTGTGCAAAAAGGACAAAATTTGTCTTCTATAGACCTTTGTGTCTGCAACTGACACCAGAATCGCACGTCAATCGAGAGTAGGTGTTGGAGCTTCTATCTCCTGTCACAAATAGTATAGGGGTGGATGGGTGGGTAGGAGCAAAGCTTACAGGGTTGACAACTATAAAGTAGTTAACAAGGCGCCAGTTGTTCGACAGTGTTGTTGTTGTTCAAATTCGACAAGACATTGCCGGGAAACTTGCCAAAGGAATCACTATTGAATCTATTCTTGACCATATTCGTGACAGCACTGCGGATGGACTATATAAGCAACATGTCATTAACCGAAAGGACGTAATAAATGTTAAACACCAGATGAATGCTAATCTCATGGAAAAGGACCCCAAAGACACAAGAAGCGTCCACTATTGGGTAAATGAACTAGAGAAAGGGGAGTTTAATCCGGTGCTAATCTACAAGCCACAAAGAGTGAAAGGATATTCCCTTCCAGCGTTAACATCAGAGATTTCCCATGCAAAGCGTTAACATCAGAGCTGCTATCATGGGAAGAATCGCTGGCTTAACAGAAATTGTCTAAAGCCTAACCAGCCCCTCAGCACTGCACAAAGCAATGGCACACGTAAACTCAGCAATAACAAAGAATCAGGGAGAGCCGGGAAATCTCCATTGCTCAAAATAATAACAACGGATTTGGCAACTAGTTGCAACATGAAAGTTTTTTAGATCTATCAACCATTTCAAAGTCCTGAAACGGCATCTCGATTCCTGAAGGAAAAATTGAGATCCCAATCTTTATGCATTTTTGCATGAAAACAAGGCCATATTAGCAAAAATGGAAACTTTTGCCAATAAACAAGTTGAAAAGAAAATATAGAAATTTGACTTGCAACAGCAGACGCTGTTGGGATAGAAAGCTGAAAAGGAGGGTGAAGACAAAATATCTATAGAAGTGCACTTTCATAATAAATAAACTTTAGAAAATAGCAAGAAGAGGCAATCGTGATTGATTGAGAGCAAAGCCGCATACACTCTTAGAAAAGACAATCTTACAGCTCTCCTGGGAACTATCATGAATATATTCGAGCTCTTCACTGTCCTTACGTTGGATCAAATTCAGTTAATTGGTTGGCTACAGCCAGGGACGTCACTATTGGGGGAGGGGGTTTGGGGGGGGTGGTTAACCCCCCCAATCCTGAAAAACGGCAGTTCGCAGGGCAAAACTGAAATAAATATTATATTCTCGCAGGGCAAAAAATATTAGAACTCAAGTTTCACAAACTTTTTAGTTTCTATTTCCTTCATTGCCATGTTCAATACACATCTTCTTATGAATGTAAATTCCTCGGCCCGAGCCCTTTATTCCATTCCATTTTCCGTAAATTACAATGTTTTCCGTATTTCTATGTCTTCCTTCAGGTGGTGTATTCTGACGTAGGATACCGTAAATCCTCGAATAAGCCCCCAGGGGCTTATTTGCGAAAACGAAATTTTAGCTGGATAATTGTTCAATATTAAGCAAAATAAAAGCTATACGATGCAGCCAATCAATAAAGTTATTGGTTTAAACTTTCTGCTATTTGCAATACATTCACTAAACAACTTCAGTGTCTGGAAACTTGGCTTCAATATCCTTGCAAATGATTATCAGGATGGGGGCTTGTTCAAGGGGAGGGCTTATTCGGAGGTGGGGGCTTTTTCGAGGATTTATGGTATTTTGATTAAGATTTCCGCGCGATTTCCGATTTAAAATTCCAAAAGGTGCTTGCAGATTTTGAAAATAATCATTAGTCATCAGAGCAGAGACAAAGTTTACGTTTATGAAAATGTGTTGTGAAAGGTTATTTTCAGAGGCAAACTGAACCTTTAGCAAACTTAAAATCAAAAACTCGCTGCGATCTAAAATGAAAGTGAACGATTAAATGATCTAATTCTAATAGCGTGTGAAAAAGACTTAACAGACACTATTGTGCTTAATAAAGTGTTGAAAACATGGCAAAAAAAGAAATGAGAAGACTTTCAATCAAATAAATTAGTGTAAAATTAGTCTTTATGTTGACTTTTATTTACAAAATATCGATTGTTTGTTTGCTTTGGTTTTTAAAACTATTACGTACCTAGTCTATCTACTCGTTTTACAAGGAAAACTTTCACAGGGCAAAACTGTTTACACCCCCCCCCAAAAAAATTATGAAGTGACGTCCCTGGCTACAGCAGAGGCGACTTCTAAAGCGGGTATGTCGGTGTGACCACCGCGATTGCCGGAGACAGATGGCCCTATCTCCACGCGATGGAACTGACGGATACAGGTGGCGTTGCCCCGCGCGTCTATGCCGTGCTACGAAGAGCATAAGATACGATTCGTTTTTCGAGAAGTCGAAGCTGCCATTGAGGGTGTTGGTGGCACTAATCTACTGCTGGTCAGTTGGAATGCGCCTGACGACAACAACGATTGTTCTTGGCCTCTCAGAGCCAACAGTTGTCAACTGGTACAACCTGATGCGAGAGGAATGCTCACACAAATTGTTGGCTCTGCCATTCGTTTTTGGTGGCGTGGGACATATCGTCGAAATAGACGAAAGTTTTATGATAAAACGCAAGTACCAACTTGGTGACGTAAGGGCGCAGCATGACCAATGGGTGTTCGGCATGTACGACAGGACCACGCATGTCGGGTACATCCAATTCGTGGAAGCGCGGACTGCCAGGGTGCTCATTCCTATCATCAGAGCACACATCACCCCTGGCAGTACCATATATTCCCATGGATGGGCTTCTTATAGGCGGCTGCCAAGGTACGGCTACCAACACGGGGTCGTCATCCATAGCGACAACATCATGGAACCCATCACACGCGTCCACATTAATGGTGTAGAGGCGCATTGGTCCAGGGCGAAGCAGGAAATCAAAGCCGTGTATGCAGGAGCGGATCCAGCTCAAAATCTGAGGGGTACATAACGGTGTCCTTGTGGCTGTACATGGACCACACCCACATTTGTCACAAATAATCGAATTGAAGCATTGACTGACTGAGGCCCTATAAGGGGTATTTGAAATATGAAATCGGGAATTTTTTGGGGGGATATAAATATTTAGGTTTTTCGGTATTGAAATATGAAAGAACGTTAATTCCCAGTATGAAATATGAAATAAAGAAACAACTAAATATTTTTTAAATTTTGTGAGAATTATTCATTTGATGAAATAAGCCACCCAAAAAAGTGCGTATTGAGCCCATTGAGCTTTTCAGTTATCTGTCGAAATCCTTTTGCACTGTTACATTTTTATTCAGTTGAAAAGTCAAACATAGAATTGGAAAAAATAATCGTTTTCTTGAAAGATGGGGACTTCAACATAGGTGACGATGAGATAGTCTTGTCAGAGGGTTGCTATGTTGGTGGTTTGCTTAGATTTAGGGGATACACTGACATTAGCAGAAAAAACAGAAGAATTAGATGCTGCTGATTGTCAAACAGAAGACAACATGCCGGCAGATAAACGAAATGCGACTGCCAGGGAACTAAGGCGCAAGAGAAGCAAGAGAAAAGACCAGTCTGACTATATGTACTATTAACCATCGAAAAAGCAAAGGAATATAAACGACAATAATACACCCTTTTCTATTTATTGAATACAGTGGTATTCTGTCAAAAGATCGTTCTCAAGATTCTTTCAAAAACGGGGGATAAGCAGTTCGGCAGCTATATAGCTAACCTAGGGTAATAATTTTTCCGAGAAATACTTGAAAGTGACTGAGAGAGGTGTGTGAGTAAAAGTTGGCGTTTTTGAAAATTTATCTAAAAATAAGAGATACAAACAAAATTTAGCATTGGCTAACATGTAGCTAGAATAAGTCAAAGTAGAGAGCGTGTCCTCAAATTTTTCCATACCCCCTCATTTTAAAGTCCACCTACTTAACGGGCTATGATCAACCTTGATATTTGTATATTTTTATTCTGGTAATTTTGGTATCATACCTGAAGGGTCTTTCGCGTATAAACAAAATGTTATTATTAATTATTTTATTATTATTATCACAGTGCTGCGAAAAAAACTTATTCTAAAAATATCTCCCTCGAAGTGAAAATATTTCTTTTAATTCCTCTTCAAATCGTCTCAAATCGACTGCAAAGGCGGAAAAATTCGAAAGTCCAAAAAGTCCAACTTCGCGTACTTTCGTTCCAGCAACCCACAGCTGAAACAAAGTTTTCTTCCTTATTTTTCATCAAATAATCTGAGATGAGAGATTTCAATAGGAATATGACCGACCAGAGACTAGGACCAGAGTAAATACTGTGTTGATGGTTTATGGTTGATTACTGCATGCAAAGCTACAAGCTCTGTTTGCTTCTTTTTCTGATACTGTTGCAACGCAAGACTTTAAAAATTTGGCCGTGACCAAATTTTCTCGAGAACACCTTATGAATTACCCTTATGAATCCCTCCAATTTACGGCTGGATATACCCCTGAACACAATAGAAAAAAAAAATTTGAGGAGATGGCAAAATATGTTTTCTCGGGCCTGACTGACAACTCTATAACGGACAACATCCTCGAGAGAGTCCGCAACGGTTTATTATCCGTTTGGAGAGCGATTTCCCCCCGCATTATTTGGTGATGCCGCTCACCATGTAACCTTTGAAATGACAACGCTATTTAAATCTCTGGATGCGTTTTCCACCTTTGTCGTTGGACACTCTCACCGACTTACCACGATACGTTTGTGCCAATTCACAGTGTATCCCTTCTCAAACGTTTTAGAACATTCTAGAGACGCATGTAATCACGAATGTAACAAAAATTATAGTATCCGCCAATTTGGCCTACGTCGATGTAGTGCGATATTAGCCATCTATAATATTACATTTTTGTTCTGAAGTCCTTCAACCGCATTTACATTTGCTTTTAGTTATCCAAGCTCTGTTTTAAAAAACAATTGGCCTGTCACTTGGTCAGTATCGTAAATTCCCAGATATGGCCGATAGCGATGGTGGATGCATAAGTTGCTTTTCATTATTTCACAATTGGAAAATCTTGATAATCGTATGTTTCTAAAACCACAATGTATCGATTTGTTGTTTTTAGCATTCGCTTTTCCACACGAAGCCACGCCAGGGTGGCAGCATTGTCAAGTGCCTGGAACACATCAACAAAAAGTTTGTAATTCCTAAAGAAAAACGAATAAAGAAAAAGAGTGCGGGGAAGAGAAAAGAAGGGGTGCGCCCAGAAGGGCAGGCAGATATATTTGCGGAAAATGGTATTATATTGTATTACTTTTGACTTGAGATAAAAACACCATTGTCATCTTAAATTCTACCCAGAGGCGGATATTGTGGGAGGTTTGGTTGGGGGGGCGAACGACCCCCAAAAAATTATTTGTCGGTGAATATTAACTTTTTTCGGCAATTTCTCGAATTTACTTAGACAGATTTTTACTATGTATTCTTGAAAGTTTCTTAACTTAAAAACGACGTAAACGACGAAATGGTGCCTGACGTCGTAACAAAGGCTAATGGAATCCTTACTATAATGAAAGCTCAAATTCACGCTCATGGCGGTCATATTTGATCAAATAATGCAAACGACAAACATCCTGAGCAAAATACTACAAAGCCGTGAGACTTGGCCGAAGCTCTTCTCCTTATCGACACATGCATTAAGGAAGTCCAAGCATTAAGAAATGATCGTAAATTTGACGAGTTTATTGTTTAAGCGAAAGAAATCGCAGAAAAGTCAGGAACAGAATATGATTTTGCAAGCCGAAGAGCGAGAAAAAGGATTTAACGAGATGTGTTCAGATGAAGCATCATCTGAACCAAAAGAGGCCTTCAAGTGTGACGTTTTCTTCATATCATATCATAAGATAGATTGGAGCGGGTATGGCTCAAGTTGTTATTTTCTTGTAAATATAGTATGTTAAATTTTTCAATGATTTCAATTTTCAAGTTTAATTTGTCTTTTCGTATTAATCTTGTTCTTTCTGCTCCGTTTAAGATGCCTTCAAATTCAGCATGCTTGCGGAGGCAAAATAAATTAGCCAGGGGGTGCTGGGACGAGTCCCAAATGAGGTCTGCAAAAAAAAAGGTTCGTAAAAAGGAGTTTCGGGTAAGAAAAGCAACAGTGGTCCTTTGTGTTCAAAAAGATGCTTTGCATCGGAAAGCAACAGGAAAATTGAAACGATACAAAAGAATCAACTTCATAGAAGGTTCGTCTGCCCATCCAGCAATGTGTTGTCAAAAAATTAAGAGAAAGAACTGGCTGATTATGTCAAGCAGATGGACTCGGCATTTTACGGTCTCTCCATCAACGAAATGTGAAGACTTGAATTTGCAGTGCACAACAAAGCTGACCACCCTTTCAACAAAGGAAAGAAAATGGCTGGAAGGGACTTCGTTGATGGTTTCCTTAAAAGGCAAAAAACACTGTCTTTGGGGAAATCAGAGGTAATCGCGATGAACAGAGTTTTCCGTCTGAATAAAAATATCGGTTCAAAACTATTTCACAAACTTGAAAAAGTTATTAAAGACCTGGACCAAAACATAGAAGCCCACTCCAGGAGCTACAAAAGACCACTATCAGTTGCTTGGGTTGATTTCAAAAAGGCGTTCGATCTGGTACCTCACGAGCACATGCTGTGCACACTGGAAGCCATGAAGGCACCTCGGATTGTCACGAACACGATTAGGCGCGTAATGCCTCACTGGAGGACAGCTTTCAACTTTGTGTCAAGCGGGCGCCCCTGCCGCACAAAGGAGTTACCAATAGTGAGGGGCCTATTCCAAGGAGACTCACTTTCACCGCTACTCTTTTGCCTCGCCATAGCCCCGCTATCAGCGGCCATCCGCAGGAGATGCGCTGCTTACACGATCAGGGATAACGAAACTATCAGCCATCTTCTCTACATGGATGACCTAAAGGTTTACTTGCCAACACAGAAAGACCTCGAAAAAGCCATACGAGTTGTGGAGAGAGCCTCGCGTGCAATAGGGATGGAACTCGGCCTGAGGAAGTGTGCCATCGCGCACAGGAATAACCGGGGACAGGTCGAGGTACACGAAGAAGCGGAGAGTTCGTATCACGGCATACCACTACTCAAAGAGGAGGACTGCTATAAGTATCTGGGACTCCAGCAGCTATTTCGGGTAAACCGTAGCGAGACTGGGCGCCGAGTGTTGACGAAAGTTAACCCCACGGTGCAAGAATTGCTTAAAACCGACCTGAATAGCGGCAATTTGACTAAAGCTCTTAGCTGCAAAATAGCGGGGACTATGAGATACTACATAGCCGCACAGGTCTGGACGAAGGGTGACATGTGCACAGTAGACAGGCAAATCCGAGGCCAGTTGCGTAAGACCCGGTATCATGACGGTTCGTCCTCCATTGCGAGACTTTACCTACCCAGGAGGCTGGGAGGTAGGGGAATGCCTCTTCTTGAAGAAGTGTACTGCATCACCATACTAGGGCTGGTGGACTACCTCGGGAAGTGCTCAGACGAGTTTGGTGAGCGATTGTGGCGTTGCATGTATGCGCTAGAGACGGACAGGCCAGGAAGGAGACGTCAGACCGTGATCGGGAAGGCCCGACACGTTCTTTCTCAAGTAGGACTAGCCGACGACTTCCTAGTCGACGAGCGAGGACTACAACTCCGCCGGAACGCCCAAGACAGGAGCGTTACGGAGTACAAAGCCCAGATCAAGAGACACTTCCAGGCCAAGGCGGAAACGGAACTATCTAGTCATGTAGTCCACGGTAGGTTTCGCAACCTGATCAAAGACGAAAGGCTGGAGAAGTCCTTACCGCACGCATGGCTAGTGGACGGGCTCCTTCGGTTGCTGGAAGAAGAATTTAATGCAGGTTTAATTCGGTGGTAATAAAAAATTTCCGAGACAGAATACAGAGCCTCGCGTAAAGATCTGGCCTGCAAGAAGGCACGGGGAAGACGTGGATAAACAACAAAAAACGGGAACGGCTGCCAAAATTTGGGGCGTACATTAATCCCCCAAAATTTTACCGTCGGAAAATTTTACTGCCAATAAACTACATAGAACATGTGTGAAGTATATTTCCTTAAGATTCCGATATGATTTATTGACCAAGCAATAATTTAGAAAGTGACTGCAATACCCTGTATAGATATAGAGACAAAATAGAAATGGCAAGAGTGAAGAGTGGTATGCAACAGAAGTAGCTGAACAAATCAATGCAGGGGTTCAAGTTCATTCAATTGACATAAAGACAACATTGTTTGGTTTGAAGCCAGCACATGGAAAGTGGTTGATTGGTTAATATGACCATTTGAGAAACCAACAAAATCACAAGAGGTTTTGATGTCACTGGAATTAATGACGTTATTACTTCAACAATTGAACCAGAGGACCCTTTCCTCGAATTTGATGCAAATTAGAACTGTATTTATATACTCAATCACTAGTGTTTCGTGTTTTGTTCAAGATCACAATGTTATGTTGTGTTATGAACGTTGAAGATGTTTTTCGAAAGTTCTTTTTGCAGTGTGTCCGAAAGTTTTGTCCGAAATTAGGATTCCTCAGAACTTCGTCTTTTGAGACCCTGATCTGTGATTGGAAGACCAAAAAATTGTTCTCGAGGTCCGATTTTCGAAGCCAAAATGTGATAGGCCCCTGTTCACGGAGCGAATAAACAAGCGAAAGCACAGGGACGCAATGTAGTGAGTCTACAAAGCAGCCTTCCTTGGAAGCAATGGCAAATGGCTGCAAGACCTAACAATTTCACTACATTATACAACAGTTCATTTAGTAGAACACACAATTGAAGCTGCGATTTGCAATAAAACTGTCTTTCCACCGGACTAATTTGGTTTAACTAACGTGAACTAACCTTCACCAGCCATGAACAACGAACGTACCTCCCTTTCTCTTCTGGAATTTATTGCTCAACTGCAGAACCTTTAGAAAGCAGTTTCCTTTTTCCACCAATGCCTAAAACGAAACAAAACCAAAAACGATAAATCATCGCAACTTCTGCGTAAACTATGCATTAATCTGTTTATCAACCTAAGTTCCTTTTGTGCATTTAAGAACCTTGTATTAAACAGAAGTTGTTAATCAATTCTTGACACTGCATGCAGAGGGCGTTCATTACAAAAGAGGGGCTAAGGTGGCGGATTTCTCAATGCTCCAAACCAATACGATTTGATCAGATCTTTCTATCAGACCTCTCGTCTCTATCAATTCAATTTTAAACATGAAAAAATAAAGGATAACGCTTTACCTTTAACATGACACGTTTCTGCATCGATTCCAAGGGAAGAGAGTACATTAAGCCAAATTACTTGCTTATGCGACAGCTTGTCTCCAGGACCTTTGACTTCGACTGCCTTGATTAAAAATCGGTAAAGTAGGATTATCAACATGGAAACAAAAAAAAATACATGCCAACATTCGGTTTTTTGGTCAGGGATAACCCTCACCCTAACCCATAGTCTGCTTGTTCGACTTAGTACAAAACAAACCCCGAATCTAAAATAATTTACATTGTATTGGTAATATTTTTACATTGGACACTTCTATGTGAAGAGCCGAGAAATAAACTTGCATCTCCGAGTACACTATTTCACAGCTGTCTATTTGAAGAGTATGCAAGAGCGTCCAGACAAGGAGCAAGCAAAGTTACAAATTGAATTCAGTCATTTTATCGTGTCAATAGAAAGGTAATTGAAGAATCGCAGTGAAATTCAACATAAAACAAGCCTACCTTGCAAAGACAGGTTGAAGGATTCCAAACAAGAAGATCAGGCATTCCACTACATCGATCCTTGTAATCCTTACAAAGCAATTCGCATATACCAGACGTGGCAATGCCTCCCAAACATGAAATAACATCCTGCAGAGATTAATACAACACGGTAAAGGCAACAGTATGGATTAATGAAACAAAAAGCAAAACAATTATGCTAATTAGACAATGACAATAACTATAATATTTGATTGGTACGATCTATTTTTTTTAACAAATTCTTCACATCATGGGAGTTTGGGCAAAACGAATAAAACAATCCTCTGAACTGCTTCATAGGATAGGTCCCATGAATATCATCCTCTGTCTAACGAGTCATTGTGTTATCCTTTTGGTCAGCTTTAAGTTTCGTTTTTAAAAGACTTCATTGGACATGGACATAAAGTAAATAAGTGTTCAAAGAAAACCGAATGCAATTCCAGAAAAAGTGACATGGAATTTAAACATAAAAATATTTACCATGATATCCTTCACGCTATCAAAAATCTTCCAATTGGCTCCAACGCAGCAGTGGCCCTCGTGCTGCGTCCAAGAATCGTAGATGAGTTGCCTCAAGTCCTAAAATGTAAATATACAGGGTTACCATTGATTACGTTCAGATTTAATCGAATTAGTATACTCATCAGAGCGTCCAGCACCTCAATTCAGTAAGTTCACAAGCAACTTGGACCAAATGAATTGCACGAATCCCTGATTTTTCAGATCGATCATGGATCTTTATATTCATATTGGAGAATAATACTAAAGCAAATTTTCTAAAGCTAATCGACAAAAATTATAAACCAAACAATGTTTCAAAATAGCATCCTTTATCAGGTTGGTCACAAGTTACCTCATTTGATGAAGTTCGAATTTTCTCCAACCTTTTATCGATTTTCTTCTTTCTCTTCTCGTAGAAATAGTCAGTGAAGAAATCAAGAGGGCACGCCTAGAAATGCATTGCAAAAAATACAATTCAAATAAGTTCCAGATTCAAGGGCCCAGGACGTCCATCAAATGCCTGTATTTTCAAGAGATGGCATTCGTAAAATGTGTTAGTAAACTTAAAGAGAGCTGAAGGTATAACGGGACATTATGGAATTAGCCTGCAAAATTGGATTTCTCAGCATGAATATCTCCAGTGAAACTCACCTGATATGGGCCCACGAAGGCATCTGCAATGTCCATGAAAATAACATCCCAAAAGAGCAACGCAAAGATCATTGTGTATGACGCGCTTTCAGCGTGCACTCCTTTGGGGTAGCCTGATTTTTTGTAGTGAAGCAGAGCACATTTTTCTACGTCAGTAAATATTTTATTAGTCTCATCTGTGTGGCCATTTTTTGCAGGTTCACTTGATAGAAATACAGCTCTTTGTGCAGACGAAGTATCCAGGTACAAAGACGCAGTAATTGTTACCTGTAAATTGCAGAAAGCTCACATATAAGGCTTGGAGTTGAAGCATGCAAGTAATTGAATCTCAGCATGACAAACTCTCAATCTGAATGCAAAATTCAATCAAATAGTTCAAATTATCAAATCTTCCGAAGTTCAGTGTGGGTTCCCTCTCATATTACGATCGCTTGCAATTAGATATCAATTTTCTTCAGCAATATTTCATGCTGCACAAGCTACCCCTCTAGGTTAACGAGCTCCCGTGTTACAACAACCTTATTTAGTTCCAAGAATTGTCATTAGAGGCCTCCACTTTACAGGTGAATTATTTCATTCTAGTTTGAAAATAATAGAATGCGAGCCGAATAACGTCACTTGCCTCCTTAACGTCATTGTTGCACTCTTCCATCTCTACATCTGGCAATTTGATTTTCAACAATTTGTTCTTTTTATTATTACATATTCTTGTTGCTCTGGCGATAATGCCCAACCTTTTTCCAGTCCTAACAAATGGATCCTCCAATGCAGTTTTGATGCAGTCTAACGCCTGCAATGATAAAAAAATGTTCTACACTTAATGCTATTCGCATTTAATGCCATATTCAGCTGATATAATGTGAACGTAGCATTGTTTACCATAGCAGGATTCTTCATGTATCTCTCAACATCGATTGTTAGCCTTTCCCAAAAGAAACCTCTTGAGCTAGTGCAGTAGACATTCTGGCTGAGCAGTGATTTGAGTAGATCAACTGCAGCACCATACTTTCCATTCTTCTCCAGGACTTCTACACATTTACCGCAGACGCGTGTGTAAACCCATTCCGCCGAAAACCGAAGTAGAAACGGAGAACCAGAACCACACCCAACAGGGTTCTATGAAAAATGAATAAAATATCACAATATCACATCTAGATTAACTGGCAAAAACAACCACATAGCTATAGAAAACATCAAGGGGGTTGCGCTGTCTGTTCTTGACTGATTTAACCAATTGCATGTCTGAATTATTTAAATAAAAACTCCATTATGTTCAGTCAGAAAACAGCTATTTTCTTCTCTAGAAACTGTCCCACTCTGCAATATTATAATTCTTGTTCAAGTTCACCCATCCTAGCTGATATCCACAGACATTCCAACCAGATATCAAGATAGATCATGGTTTCTGTTATAAGCATTGTAAAACCAACAAACATTGCATTTCGTCAAGCATTCTCAATGATGTAAATGTCAATTTTATATTCTGAACTTGTGTTTCCATTCTACTAGTGTATATATTTCTATTCGATAAAAGAATATTCTGAATTCGAAATCATTGCAAACAGCTTACTTTGAGTTCTGATTGGTTCGAAAGCAATGCAAGAACCTTGGTGAATTCAATTTTTGCAGTTTCATAGATCGAAAGAGCTTCGGTGAATTTCTTTTCATCCAAGAGACTTGATAATTCTTGTTCTAGGGCGAGTGCTTCCGAATAGTGAACAAACTCATCTCTGTTACTGAAAATGCTGAGACAGGATGAAACTGTGTATGGTGAATATACGATTTCCTTTTTGTTTATCAGCAAGATCTTGTATCTGAAACATAAGAATTTAATGTTTCATTCATTCACTCAAACTCCAGGCACTTGATAACAAGTTTCATGATTAAAAGTATATACAGTCAACTCTGTCTAATTCGAACAACCTGGGGGAGTGTGAAAATGTTCGAATTACAAAAAGTTCGAATTATAGAGGTTTGTTTTATGGCAATTGGTTCATTAGTGATCCTTGAAGGGACAGAGAATTTCTTTCGAATTAGATAGAGTTCGAAATACACAAGTTCGAACTATGCAAATTTGACTGTAATCTCAAGTTTCATAACTAAAAATTTTGACAGGACAACCTCTCCTATCATGAATTTCACAATAATTAACCCAACAGTACGTTTTGGGAACTGCTTCATAAAACCTATAGTATAACTTGCCCACAGTATAACAAACTTTCAATAAAATATGATAAAAGAATAATTGGTTCTATAAAACTCAACCTTTAGGTTTTGAACAGGCTGAGTGCTATGATATAAAGATTACATTATAAATCTAATCAGAAAATAGGAAAACATTAAAATTTATAATCATACTTACATGAGAGACTGGAAGGCGTTGTCATCACTGCCTGGTGGATAATTGGCAATCAAAACTAGATTAAAAAATCTTGAGAATAGTTCTTTTGGTGCACTTGCTACCTTTACACACTCACCCAAATACTTTTTTGCACTGTGAAAAAAGCAGAAATGTAAGTAGTAACAAAAATACAAGAGTCAAATAGCTGTGGCTAAATTATTATAAATTATGACTTTCTTTGCATTGGAGCTGTTACATGATTAAATAACATCAACTATATCTAGTGTCAAATAAACACAATGAAATTCACAACTGAATCTGTTATCTATAAATTATATCAATAAAACATCTAATGCATCTGGACTTTAACATATCTGCAGCAATTAGATTTTATTTATTAGACCATGAAGGTATTGTAGTTAAAACACCATTGAGTGGGTAACCTGTGGCAACTAACACTTGACAAAGGACATTGAAGTAGAAATGCAGAGCTTAAAATGACAATTGAGATGCTACAATACCTTCGTACAATTGATGCTTTCAATGGATTCTTTGATGGAGACTTCCAAGTTGTAAAAGATAAAATTGATTGTTGATTATTGCCATGACTCAAAATTGCATCAACATGGTCACTCTTTGAGGTGAGCATCTGTCCACTCTTGTCCTTGAACAATTGCAAAGAGCGACAAAGACAGCGTACCTCTGCTGCAGACAACAGATTCAGTATCTCCTTGATTTCGTCAAGACTTTCATTATCGACCAACAAACCTGCAATGGAAAAGATAATACAGTGGCAGGCCAAGCAAAATATCCATTACAAGATCCATGTTTGAATGTTGTCGCTATTTCTGAGAACTTTTTTGGGGCCAAGGCATAGGAGGGTTGCATGCAGGAACGGTGGAATGATATTCACCATTCTAAAAACCACTGTCACCCTACTTTCTTGCAGGGCTTTGGGCATAAAAATTGTTGCCTCACAACCCTCAGTTGCAGTCCTGATCATCTTATGGAGGCAATAAAAATAAGGCTCTTTTGAGGTTCAATGCATGCCTTGCTTTAAAATAGGGGGCTTCAAAATAATTTTTATGAATAAGGGTCAACATAGGGTTATATAAACACATAATAAAATAAGGTAGCATGGCAGCATACCAGCTTACCGTTTGAAACAAGGTCTGACAAGAAGGGAGACAAATCTTGGCCGATATCTGGATATGACAGTTTTGCACACTTGAACCACATGCTCTTTCGTAAAAACAGTCTCACATAGAGCAGTTGTGACTCTTGTTTCAAACTGTTGAATACATCAACAATTAGTCGATCCTCTTGATTGAAAAGTTTCTTCTTGCCTCCATCGTACTGCAAGCCAAAATCAATGATGAACTTGAAATTTGCTAAATAATATGGTGCATAATTTTCATGTTCTTGCTTGATAGTCTCTGCATCTTGAAATTCGATTTGAGATTCTTTGTCTTCAATAGTCTGACAACAGTCACCATCTGTCATTGGAGAATCTTCACAATCATCAATGACAATTGCTTTACTCGAAGAAGCATTGTTTTGTTTTGTGTTTGTTGAAGATTTGTGCATGGTTCCAGAATGCTGGCACTTTGTTGGTTCAGAAAAGACTTGGCATTTAGAATCTGCACTTCCAGCCTCCGACCTTGAGTCTCGTGTGGCTCTCTTTCGTTCATTAAAGGGATTCAATTTGAGTCTTTTACTGGTACTGCTGGGGTTGGGGTTGTCGCAGTTTCCATCTGTAGTAATAATTTGATCACCCAAACCTGAAGAACCAGGGACGGCTACTGCAACAGGGACAGCCACATCGCCCTTATTTAAACGCAAACATGCCTCGTCAAGATGTTCATTTATTTTCTGAAACTCTATTTCCACGGAACAGACGGGACAGTTAATCTTCTGTCTGGGTTGAAAAGGCCCATGTCTGTCATTGGCTTTGGGAGTATTCGATGTCAAAGAAGGTTTACTAAAATAGGCTTTAAATGCAGACTTTTTACCTTGCTGCATCTAAAATTTTCCTGCAATTTAATGACTTTCTAATTGCGCATGTAGAAGCGAGTTGAAGGGTTGAATACATCAAGATGACAGGAGAGACTTACCACAGCAAGCATAAAGGGCATCATCATGGTATGATGGTGGCATGGCACAGGCAGCACACACTTAAGCAGCACAGCACAGCACCGCACCGCACCGTACTAACCGAACCGAATCGGAACTCGGGTCGAGAACAAATGTTTGCTCCTCCATTCACAGAGCAGGATTTCAAAATACGCCGCTTTGATTGGTCTATTCAAATATTTTCATCGATATCGAGGCCAATAACGGTGTTTGTGTCAGAAATGCTTACCCCCTGGTTTTCAAAATTAAGCTTGGCATGGCATTTTGAATTGAAACTATATTGCAGAATTAATGTCGAAAGAAGTCTTAACCATTTGCTTTTCTCGAGCAGAGAGTTGACGGGTTTATATAAATCGGATCCCTTGATCATGCAGTGACACACCCAGGGGGGGGGGCAGACATCACCAATATTCTTACCGTATTTCCTCAATTAAACGCTTATTAATCTCGGCACTTTTTGAGGGGGCGCCTAATCGAGGAGGGCCATTATTCGAGGGGGGGCGTTTATTAGAAAGTACAAGATCACAGGCTCTGTCATTGGGTCCAAAAAAAAGAAAATGGTTTAGTTGAGCCTTGCCTTATCGCACAACAGCGTAGAAAATGAAAGTCGCCATGGTTTTGCACAAAGAGGGAGCGTTTAATCGAGGGGGCGTTTATTGCAAAAGCTGGCAACATAAGGGGGCGTTTATTCGAGGGGGGCTTTTAATCGAGGATGGGCGTTTAATCGAGGAAATACGGTAATTCTTGGCATTTCTAATTCCCAAGCCTCCAGGCTAATTTAGCTGTACCGACCACGAGTCCATCATCGGTAGTTTCTTTGGCATTTAATTCGAGTAGGGATATTTACGCCATGCTCATAGAGATACAACAATCGCCATGCTCACAGAGATGCAACAATCATTCTGAGGCGTAGCGCATAGAACAAGGATCGACTTCTCCCACCCATCCTGTCCTCTATTATTATTTGTTTGAGTTTGAATTATGATTTCAGTCATCCTCATCAGTGACTGAAACTCAAGCAAAATTGAAAGAAATACCGTATTTCCTCGATTAAACGCCCCCCTCGATTAGAAGCCCCCTCGAATAAACGTCCCTTTATGCTACTATCTTTTGAAATAAACGCCCCCTTCGATTAAACGCCCCCCTCCACAAAACTTTTTTTTAAGTTGGTGTAGTGTATTGTTGCTCGATAAAGGCAAGGCACAACTAAACCATTTTCTCCTTTTCTGTACCCAATGACATGACAGAAGCTATGATCTTGTACTTTCTAATAAACGCCCCCCCTCGAATAATGGCCCCCCTCGATTAGGCGTTTAATCGAGGAAATACGGTACGTAATTTGCAACAAGTTACCGATGTAGCTATTCATTAAATAACAGCAATTTTGTAGCAAATGATGTCCTTGGCATGGCATGACAGTGAAACACGAAACTTCTGTTCTCAGACCCACCCCACTAACGTCAAAACTGACCAATAGATGAATTCAAAGCATATACGGGAAATTTCGTAACGTCAATAACAATTACTGATGTCACAATCAAGCCAGACAGTCTCGCAAAAGAACCAGGAAGAGACTTCTATTTTCCGCTCTTCTACCACTGTTCCGTGCAGCCGGTCCACAGGGCGTCCTTAAAAAACCTCGCTTTCAAGTCATTTATTCCGTTGCATTACGAGGCTCTATTGTTCTTTTCCCTCCAAAAACCAAGTGACCGCATGGCATGGTCCATGGATTTAATTTGATTTGATACCCCGGAATGATTCCAGCAGTCAACCAGCAAGGAGAGTAAAGATTAGGAATAGCGGATGGTAAGTGTCTCTATTTCCGTTACTCTATTATCTTGTGCTGCTATTTTCCCCAAAATTTCATTATCTTATATCTATTGTTTTCACATTATCTTTATTTATTATTATATTACTCATGCTTGGTAACGTGGGGCCTAAATGCTATCGTTCTCACCACACTTGCGTGCTATCTCAAGCATGGCACGAAATATAATAACGCGAACAAGTACCTGAAACGGTAATTTCATGGAGAATTGTATACAAGGCTTGTTCAATTATTACTTTTGATTATCACCTTTATACAGCTGTTGTTGTAGTAAAAAACCGACGTGTGAGATACACGTAACACAATTGTCTTGAGGAGCGAAGTAGATTATTGAATTCCCAACGGCAGACGACGATGTCTACCTCGGCAAGGCAACCTTGTCCCACTTTTCCTCTTTATACAGCTCGAAGCGAACAGCTTAGTTATCCCGTTATTGATCGAATATTAGTTAAAATGCGACTATATTGTTGACACGAATTAAATAACGGATTTTATGCGAAATAAGAAATCGAAATCTAAGAAATCGCAGTTATCATGCGTGCATGGGTCATGTTGTTTAAATCACAAAATAGAGATAAAGATAATACAGAAGGCCAACTTTTCTTTCACTCGTAAACGAAGTGCGAAAGAAAATATTTTGGAAAAACTACTCGCGTGAAAGCAGAATAACGGATTTATCACTCCTACCTCCTTGCCAAAGCAGTTTATTGTTGCACATTAAAAGGGCCAACTATGTAGCAAGAATCTGGCGACAGGCGTCAATACCGATCATGGAAATCGAGGTCCAAGTTATCACGGTTGGCAGGAAGATCTCACGGAGAATTGGGTTACAGTTCCTTTCCCAGAAGACATTACGGAGTTGTTGGTGGATTTGCCAGACGAAGATTTAGAAAGTAGAGTCGCTGAAGCTGAGGACGAAGCAGACTTTTCAGACGATGATGAAGATATTTCAATCATATGCGAAAACTTGATAATTTTAAATTCTTCAAATAATCAATATTTGAATTTTTAGTAAACACCTCCACCCCCAAAAAAGTCCCATGGCCCCCCATGTGCCCCCTTAAGTAGAAATATATATATCTATATATATAATATATAGTTATATATATATAGTTATATATATGCGGATATAGTTATATATATATATATAACTATATCCGCATTAGCAATGTGTCCGCGTATTGTCAAATCTATATGTGTTTACCCATGTTAATGGTTCATATGGGGCTTGTAATTGTTCATTTTATCTACAATAATGTCCACTGTCTGAATATGTCCATTTGGAAAGAGACTGTATTCTTTGTAACTGTATCATGTGTCCATGTCTTCAACCGCTCCCAATAATATATTTATTACTTGGCATTTTTTAGATAACGAAAAATGGAGAGTCGTCATTGCTTGAACTTCACGAGAAGGTAAGCCATGGCTCAACCTTTTGTTTAATCCTGTTTAACACTTGCACCGCATTGGTGCAAAGTGACGCAGTATTTCTTCTGATAATGTAATCTACCTGTTCCTCCCTCATAACTGGCCAGTAGACTGTTTTAAACCGCGTTCAACGTCACGCGAAATTGCGACTATCAGTGACTATTTTTAGCGAACTCAAGATTCCGCACATTTACAAGAAATGAAAGACGACTTTCAACGATACCCGAGCCCAGACGGTACCCCTCCTTCTGGGGTTAAATTTGTACGGGTTCGTGCTACGCGTTTTGAACTTTTGAAACTGAAGGGAACTATGGACGCCCCACAGGTTTGAATATATATGTATTCGTCTATTTAAATATTCCATGTAGATTTGTACCCAGTGGTGTAATCAGCATAGGCTTGGGCTGGAGTCATTCCTAAGGGCTCACTAATGTTTGTCTTGAGAAGGGTCATTTTGAAGGGCCCCCAAAGCCTTCAATCCTACTGGGAGAATGTGATGATGATAAGCAAATACTAGAAATGACCTTTCCGCGGTGGTAACCTTTTCCTCGTGTTTTATCTTAGACGCACAACAGCAAGTATAAAACGAGTATGTGTAGAGACATCATTCGACCCGGCCGTTGCCCAAGAGGATCTCGGTGCAACTTTGCCCACTCGCAGGAAGAGCTTGACAAGTATGTGTATCAAATTCTGTATTCTTTGTGCTTTGATTTCAAGTGCCATGTGTCCAGCGAAGCAGTTGATTAGTGCCATGTGTCCAGCGAAGCAATTGATTCATAGTCTCGTCTTCTCGCTGAACTTGTACTGCTTTTGTGGAAGATTTCTCTTAGTGCAAGAGGATTTGACAGAGCTACAGGATACCGTAAATCCTCGATTAAGCCCCGCCCCTCGAATAAGCCCTCATCCTGATAATCATTTGCAAGGATATTAGGATATAAGGAGCCCAAGTTTCCAGACAATGAAGTTATTTAGTAAATGTGTTGCAAACAGCAGCAAGTTTAATCCAATAACTTTATTGATTGGCTGCATCGTATATAGCTTTTATTTTGCTTAATATTGTAGAGGAGATATCCCTATCTTAAGATTTGCTAGATAGTGCAGATTATTGATTAGCGGAATGAGAGTAATCAGATGGTTGTTTAATGTTAGATTCGATGACATGCCGGGTTCGTACCAATATATATCCATGTGGGCCACCAACAGTTGAGGATGGTGCCAGGAAGAGAATGTGAACAATAAAATTCAACAACAGTTTGCAAACAGTAACAAAACATATGAAAAAACAAAATAACTGTGAACGCATTCATATGCTAATTTTTGCGCATATATTTTCTCGAATGTTTCGTAAAACTCGCGCAGATATTTCTGGCCACCCAAATCAGGATGCTTATTGTTATGGATGTCAAATGCAGCATGCTCATTGGCCGGGCTCTCTGCTCTCTTTTGTGACGTTGAAAACGTACTTTACATGACATCCGGTTGAGCGAATGCATTTTAATATTTGCATTGCTGCTTCGCAGCGCGCAAATCAACAATAATCAGACTCAAATGTCGTTTTTGCAAATAAGCCCCCAGGGGCTTTATTCGAGGATTTACGGTAACTAAAAACATTTCTCCTGTAGCCCATTGCTTTTCCTGTTTGTCCCCGAAGTTATTTCTCTCCTGTTTTCCCCCGAAATTATTGGTATTGACCCATTACCCCTGAAGTCATTTGCTCTTTCCATGTTTGTTAAGTAAATCTTGCCGTGTCCTCCGAGATAGGAATATGGAATATTACCGTATAACCGTATCGATTATTGTTGCAGATTCAGAAAAAAGAGGTGGCCATCACAAATGTCATCAGGCATGAATGGAAGCGGGGAGTCCCCAATCGAAATTGTTAGGAATGGCAATACTCATGGAGCTATTGCAGGTAAGTGAGTTTGCATTTCGATGTTGTTTGTAAGTAATGTTAGATGTTTGATTAATGTATTTATGCTTAGTAACAGAACTCGTACATTGCATTAAGTGGGATATTAAGCCCCCTGGGAGCTTTTTTAGTTTCTACAAGGGTGAGGGAATACAGCTATAACGTGTAACAAGCAATAAGATATTTTATTGTAGTTATATTTTACTCTTGATCTCAGCTTAAATTAAATTAACAGTAAAATTGATTGAGATACACATCGGGTTGAATCAGTTGTAGAAAATTATAATTTATAACAATTATCGTGATCATTGAATTTCAGCAGAGCCTATTGCCATGCTACATCCGGTCAACCGGATCCAGAAGATGCCATCAAGAGTTTCGATCATCCCAGAAAGCATTATCGATGATCTTAAGGTATGTTAATTTCCGTGAGCGTGTTGTTGTTCTGTGCCGTGCAATTGTTCTTGCATGGACGTCCATGAATTAAAAATACAGTCGGAAAATTTAACTGCCAATAAATTATATATAAAAGTTGCGAAGTATATTTCTTTTTATTTCCGATATGATTTATTGACCAAGCAACAAGTTAGAATGTGACTGCAATATGCTGTATAGGTAGACACGAAATAGAAATAGCAAAGTGTGAAAATACTTGGTTTTGTTAGCTATCACTTAAAAATGCATGCTATGTGTAGTCAAACAAAAAACTCCATAAAAGAGACAACATTTCGTTCAGGCATCCAATATGAATATAGCAGGATTCTCATCATCATTTGGCTAGCTTGATTGATCCTCGTCGTCAGTATGATCATCATCAAGCATGATTAGCAGCCCAGCTTTATCTAAATTCTCTGATTCATTTCCTTTTGTGTTTGGAAATGGTTCATCTGAGAAGTCCCCAGTTTCATTGTCAGGACTTCCCCGATTTCGATACAAACTAGAACTGTATTCATATACTCAATCATCAGTGTTTTGTGTTTTGTTGATGATCTCATTGTTATGTTGTGTAGCCAGTTCAAGGGACCAAATATTTAGTCGCATTTTTGCGGGTAGAGGAGGCTTGCCTTGGCTTTTGTCGTGTTGTATTAAATGCAATATTTTGTTTTTAGCCTGAAGCTGGTGCCAGACGCTCGAGCTCTTTTTTCAGTGGCAAGAGCAATCCCCACCCCCTTCAGATTGAGGGGTCCGAAAAGCTCAGTGGCTGGAGCATAGGCAGCGGTCTGGATACATCATCGGAAAAATCCTCGGAGACATTTTCACCGCTGTCATATGAATCGTACGGCTCTCCACAGTCGTCCACCATTAACAACTATGGTAGCAGTTGGGGCAAGTTCGATCTCCTCCAGCAGAAATCAAAGGAAAGCAAACGAACGTCGTCCAACCTCTACCACCTTGATAGTCTGTCCAGTTCATCGACCTGGCCCCCGAGTCGCGATAGCAGTGACGTTTTTTCTGACAAGGTAAAGTCGATTTCACGTCTTTCCGTTCTCCTCTTTAGTTGATCTGTTTATATCTTTGTTCAAAGATTTTGGACATTTGGTAATTTAATGCATGCTTTTACCCGAAATACTTGCTGCAATAATGTGAAGGTCTTTGATTTTCGTTTGAAGCCCCGGAGCTCAATGCATTGTGAAAGGCCCCTCAGTGCACTGTAATGTTCCAAGGCATCACTAGAAGCTTGTGTGATTTGTGAAAATTTGTATTATTGGTCTTGTAACGCGCATTGAATATTTTCTTGCAGAGTTTGAAGCCGTTCCCGATTTCATTCGCCGGTTGTGACTTGGAACCCAGGTAGAATAGTTTTGCTTTCTCTCCTATTCAGCTGGCTAATGCTACTTTGTTACAGGTATCTGTTGATGCTCTCTAATCAAGCTTGCTAATCCTTCGTTTGTTATTGTCCTTGCAGCAGACGTCTGAGCATGGGATTGCAAATGAATTATTCTGGTGTTACTCAGGTTAGCCTGACAACATACATTCTTCCTATGATGCCGCAAATGCAGATTATTTTAAGGGAACCATTGTTTAGGATGCTTTTGTGATTTATGAAATTTGAGTGTAATTGCATGTTGCGTGTTTTATGCTGATGGATGCTTTAAATGCCCGTCTCTAGCAATGACCGTGTACGCTTTATATTTCCCATTCATTCCTCATTAGCTAACTTGTATGAATTTCCTCTCCTTCCACAGTCGAGCTTTGAAGAAGCGTCTAGTGATGTTGGACGCTACCAGGAGTGGAGCTACACTCAGCAGAAGAAAATCAGTGCCCCGCCTGGCTTGAATCTTCAACACCCACAACAACAACAACCAAAGCAGCAACAAGCCTCGATTGGCACTCCAATAGGAGCACCTAAGACCAACGGGTCCGGAGCTCATTATGACGGTAAGATGCACGAACATCATCTTATGGGTGATTTCGCCCTCCCCCATCCTGCAGCAGGCCAGGCTTTTCCTGTCTTTCCTTTCTTGCCAGCTCATCAGAGTAACTTGGCACCCTGAGCTATTCTTGTTGGTGGTTGATTTAAATTGTATAATTGTTTGTTACCCCCACGTGACAGAATCGTCTTTTGCTACTATAGTAGCTATAGTACCTTTACCTTAGCCTTTTTATGCATGGACCCGTTTTGTTGTTTTGTTATGTTTTTATAAGTATCAGTCTAGTTGGCCATTTTTGTTAATGTTATACGTTACGTTACGTTTTAAATTGAAAAGTTTTGTTATCGTTCTTAATTTTTTGTAATTAGCTACATTACCCTCATAACAGGGGGGATGGTGATCAGACCCTTTCTCGACTTTTGTCTTAACAAGATCAAGGTCTTCTGTGGCACTGGTGTCGCAAAATCTAATAAGCAAGGACCTTGGTGTAGACTAGGCCATATCCACGTTCTAGGGTTGCTTGTTGTATCTGTAGATTTATGAATTCCTCAAGGAACCAACCCAACATACCCCCGCTGCCTGATCTTGTGCAGCGAAAAGCAAAGTCGCATATGTCAGTGAACAATCTTTTTATTATTAAGTAAAAGATATATAATTAGTTTATTTTTTCTTCAATTTAATTTTTTTAGATATGTTTTGTTTTTTTCCAATTATATTGCAGAATATCATGTTCTTTGTTATTAATTTTGTTTATATTATGCTTTTATATTCAATTTTTGCTCAAAAAGTGTTTAATTCTAACTCCATGTGTATATGTCTCTTGTTTGTCAGTTTTGTTTTTATTGGAAAATTGCGCTTGTTGGCTCATTTGTTCATTTCAAAAACATAAATAGTGTCCCTGATTTTATGGTCTCTGTTTAGAGACTCGACTCTGCGGAGACAATCAATTTATTTCAACTGGTGTAACAAATGTTTCGTTTTATTAATGTACCAACATCTGTTTTGTTCTTTATTTTTATCAGCGTTCGACAGAGCTGTGTCAGTGGATTTAGAAACCAACTGTTCGATAATAAACGTTAACGTAACAATAGCAGCTCCTGTTATTGTTACTTTAACGTTTATTCTCGCCTGCAATTCGATGGTGCGTGAGTTTTTCTAATAACATATGTCGATGTTTTTGTCATTGCGAAATACGTCAGTTGTTATTGCTTTCAAACCTTTTTTCGCCTCGCACTGCATTACATGCATATACGTTTGAAGACGGTACAATCGTGAGCCATGGCTGGCATTAACCATGAGCCAATGCCTGGCATTGGTGTCTATGTCTAGCAAGACCAAGACCATCTGAGTGGCAGTAACAATAGCCGAAGAACATCCATCAAATCAGGGGCACAATCAAATAAGATCGCGCCCCCTTTTGCATTGCAGCGCCCAACTGTAGAATTAATAATTCTTCACATGCTACAACAGTTACTATCAGCTACGTGAAACCAGGTATGTCATTCAAAGTTATTATTATTGTTATTGTTATTATTATTTCATCATATGTTTTGTTTCAGAATCTATGCTTTGATATTTTGCGAGAGAATTCCCCGTTGCTTGAACGCATAATTTACAACAAATAATTTATAAGAGCGTCAACATTTGCACTCGGTGCATTTTCCATAATTTAATTAAAATGACGATGGTCCAAGTCTCGGGGATTTGGAGAATGTAGCTACTATCCTGGTGCGCCTTGTGGTTCCACCACCACCCCATTCATCGGTTGCAGTAGCCTAGAGGTAGTGCTATGGTTTGGCATCTGACAGGCTAGAAGTTCAAGACCAGGTGCCTAATGGTTGACTTTTGATCAATGTTACAAATTGAATTGGTAATAGAGTTTAAGGGTGACATTTATATCGTCTCTTCTATCGGTTGCAGTAGCCTAGAGGTAGTGCTATGGTTTGGCATCTGACAAGCTAGAAGTTCAAGGCCAGGTGCCTAATGGTTGACTTTTGATCAATGTTAAACAAATTGAATTCGTGATAGAGTTTAAGAGTGACATTTATATCGTCTTTTCTATCGGTTGCAGTAGCCTAGAGGTAGTGCTATGGTTTGGCATCTGACAGGCTAGAAGTTCAAGGCCAGGTGCCTAATGGTTGACTTTTGATCAATGTTAAACAAATTGAATTCGTGATAGAGTTTAAGAGTGACATTTATATCGTCTCTTCTATCGGTTGCAGTAGCCTAGAGGTAGTGCTATGGTTTGGCATCTGACAGGCTAGAAGTTTAAGGCCAGGTGCCTAATGGTTGACTTTTGATCAATGTTAAACAAATTGAATTCGTGATAGAGTTTAAGAGTGACATTTATATCGTCTCTTCTATCGGTTGCAGTAGCCTAGAGGTAGTGCTATGGTTTGGCATCTGACAGGCTAGAAGTTCAAGGCCAGGTGCCTAATGGTTGACTTTTGATCAATGTTAAACAAATTGAATTCGTGATAGAGTTTAAGAGTGACATTTATATCGTCTCTTCTATCGGTTGCAGTAGCCTAGAGGTAGTGCTATGGTTTAGCATCTGACAGGCTAGAAGTTCAAGACCAGGTGCCTAATGGTTGACTTTTGATCAATGTTAAACAAATTGAATTCGTGATAGAGTTTAAGAGTGACATTTATATCGTCTCTTCTATCGGTTGCAGTAGCCTAGAGGTAGTGCTATGGTTTGGCATCTGACAGGCTAGAAGTTCAAGGCCAGGTGCCTAATGGTTGACTTTTGATCAATGTTACAAATTGAATTGGTGATAGAGTTTAAGAGTGACATTTATATCGTCTCTTCTATCGGTTGCAGTAGCCTAGAGGTAGTGCTATGGTTTGGCATCTGACAGGCTAGAAGTTCAAGACCAGGTGCCTAATGGTTGACTTTTGATCAATGTTAAACAAATTGAATTCGTGATAGAGTTTAAGAGTGACATTTATATCGTCTCTTTTATCGGTTGCAGTAGCCTAGAGGTAGTGCTATGGTTTGGCATGTGACAGGCTAGAAGTTTAAGGCCAGGTGCCTAATGGTTGACTTTTGATCAATGTTAAAAAATTGAATTCGTCATAGAGTTTAAGAGTGACATTTATATCGTCTCTTCTATCGGTTGCAGTATCCTAGAGGTAGTGCTATGGTTTGGCATCTGACAGGCTAGAAGTTCAAGGCCAGGTGCCTAATGGTTGACTTTTGATCAATGTTAAACAAATTGAATTCGTGATAGAGTTTAAGAGTGACATTTATATCGTCTCTTCTATCGGTTGCAGTAGCCTAGAGGTAGTGCTATGGTTTGGCATCTGACAAGCTAGAAGTTCAAGGCCAGGTGCCTAAAGGTTGACTTTTGATCAATGTTAAACAAATTGAATTCGTAATAGAGTTTAAGAATGACATTTACATTGTCTCTTCTATCGGTTGCAGTAGCCTAGAGGTAGTGCTATGGTTTGGCATCTGACAGGCTAGAAGTTTAAGGCCAGGTGCCTAATGGTTGACTTTTGATCAATGTTAAAAAATTGAATTCGTCATAGAGTTTAAGAGTGACATTTATATCGTCTCTTCTATCGGTTGCAGTATCCTAGAGGTAGTGCTATGGTTTGGCATCTGACAGGCTAGAAGTTCAAGGCCAGGTGCCTAATGGTTGACTTTTGATCAATGTTAAACAAATTGAATTCGTGATAGAGTTTAAGAGTGACATTTATATCGTCTCTTCTATCGGTTGCAGTAGCCTAGAGGTAGTGCTATGGTTTGGCATCTGACAGGCTAGAAGTTCAAGGCCAGGTGCCTAATGGTTGACTTTTGATCAATGTTACACAAATTGAATTCGTAATAGAGTTTAAGAATGACATTTACATTGTCTCATTCATCGGTTGCAGTAGCCTAAAGGTAGTGCTATGGTTTGGCATCTGCCAGGTTAGAAGTTCAAGGCCAGGTGCCTAATGGTTGACTTTTGATCAATGTTAAACAAATTGAATTCGTGATAGAGTTTAAGAGTGACATTTATATCGTCTCTTCTATCGGTTGCAGTAGCCTAGAGGTAGTACTATGGTTTGGCATCTGACAGGCTAGAAGTTCAAGGCCAGGTGCCTAATGGTTGACTTTTGATCAATGTTACACAAATTGAATTCGTAATAGAGTTTAAGAATGACATCTACATTGTCTCATTCATCGGTTGCAGTAGCCTAAAGGTAGTGCTATGGTTTGGCATCTGCCAGGTTAGAAGTTCAAGGCCAGGTGCCTAATGGTTGACTTTTGATCAATGTTAAACAAATTGATTTCGTGATAGAGTTTAAGAGTGACATTTATATCGTCTCTTCTATCGGTTGCAGTAGCCTAGAGGTAGTGCTATGGTTTGGCATCTGACAGGCTAGAAGTTCAAGGCCAGGTGCCTAATGGTTGACTTTTGATCAATGTTAAACAAATTGAATTCGTGATAGAGTTTAAGAGTGACATTTATATCGTCTCTTCTATCGGTTGCAGTAGCCTAGAGGTAGTGCTATGGTTTGGCATCTGACAGGCTAGAAGTTTAAGGCCAGGTGCCTAATGGTTGACTTTTGATCAATGTTAAACAAATTGAATTCGTGATAGAGTTTAAGAGTGACATTTATATCGTCTCTTCTATCGGTTGCAGTAGCCTAGAGGTAGTGCTATGGTTTGGCATCTGACAGGCTAGAAGTTCAAGACCAGGTGCCTAATGGTTGACTTTTGATCAATGTTAAACAAATTGAATTCGTGATAGAGTTTAAGAGTGACATTTATATCGTCTCTTCTATCGGTTGCAGTAGCCTAGAGGTAGTGCTATGGTTTGGCATCTGACAGGCTAGAAGTTCAAGGCCAGGTGCCTAATGGTTGACTTTTGATCAATGTTACACAAATTGAATTCGTAATAGAGTTTAAGAATGACATCTACATTGTCTCATTCATCGGTTGCAGTAGCCTAGAGGTAGTGCTATGGTTTGGCATCTGACAAGCTAGAAGTTCAAGGCCAGGTGCCTAAAGGTTGACTTTTGATCAATGTTAAACAAATTGAATTCGTGATAGAGTTTAAGAGTGACATTTATATCGTCTCTTCTATCGGTTGCAGTAGCCTAGAGGTAGTGCTATGGTTTGGCATCTGACAGGCTAGAAGTTCAAGGCCAGGTGCCTAATGGTTGACTTTTGATCAATGTTACACAAATTGAATTCGTAATAGAGTTTAAGAATGACATTTACATTGTCTCATTCATCGGTTGCAGTAGCCTAAAGGTAGTGCTATGGTTTGGCATCTGCCAGGTTAGAAGTTCAAGGCCAGGTGCCTAATGGTTGACTTTTGATCAATGTTAAACAAATTGAATTCGTGATAGAGTTTAAGAGTGACATTTATATCGTCTCTTCTATCGGTTGCAGTAGCCTAGAGGTAGTGCTATGGTTTGGCATCTGACAGGCTAGAAGTTCAAGGCCAGGTGCCTAATGGTTGACTTTTGATCAATGTTACACAAATTGAATTCGTAATAGAGTTTAAGAATGACATCTACATTGTCTCATTCATCGGTTGCAGTAGCCTAAAGGTAGTGCTATGGTTTGGCATCTGCCAGGTTAGAAGTTCAAGGCCAGGTGCCTAATGGTTGACTTTTGATCAATGTTAAACAAATTGATTTCGTGATAGAGTTTAAGAGTGACATTTATATCGTCTCTTCTATCGGTTGCAGTAGCCTAGAGGTAGTGCTATGGTTTGGCATCTGACAGGCTAGAAGTTCAAGGCCAGGTGCCTAATGGTTGACTTTTGATCAATGTTAAACAAATTGAATTCGTGATAGAGTTTAAGAGTGACATTTATATCGTCTCTTCTATCGGTTGCAGTAGCCTAGAGGTAGTGCTATGGTTTGGCATCTGACAGGCTAGAAGTTTAAGGCCAGGTGCCTAATGGTTGACTTTTGATCAATGTTAAACAAATTGAATTCGTGATAGAGTTTAAGAGTGACATTTATATCGTCTCTTCTATCGGTTGCAGTAGCCTAGAGGTAGTGCTATGGTTTGGCATCTGACAGGCTAGAAGTTCAAGGCCAGGTGCCTAATGGTTGACTTTTGATCAATGTTAAACAAATTGAATTCGTGATAGAGTTTAAGAGTGACATTTATATCGTCTCTTCTATCGGTTGCAGTAGCCTAGAGGTAGTGCTATGGTTTGGCATCTGACAGGCTAGAAGTTCAAGACCAGGTGCCTAATGGTTGACTTTTGATCAATGTTAAACAAATTGAATTCGTGATAGAGTTTAAGAGTGACATTTATATCGTCTCTTCTATCGGTTGCAGTAGCCTAGAGGTAGTGCTATGGTTTGGCATCTGACAGGCTAGAAGTTCAAGGCCAGGTGCCTAATGGTTGACTTTTGATCAATGTTACAAATTGAATTGGTGATAGAGTTTAAGAGTGACATTTATATCGTCTCTTCTATCGGTTGCAGTAGCCTAGAGGTAGTGCTAAGGTTTGGCATCTGACAGGCTAGAAGTTCAAGACCAGGTGCCTAATGGTTGACTTTTGATCAATGTTAAACAAATTGAATTGGTGATAGAGTTTAAGAGTGACATTTATATCGTCTCTTTTATCGGTTGCAGTAGCCTAGAGGTAGTGCTATGGTTTGGCATGTGACAGGCTAGAAGTTTAAGGCCAGGTGCCTAATGGTTGACTTTTGATCAATGTTAAAAAATTGAATTCGTCATAGAGTTTAAGAGTGACATTTATATCGTCTCTTCTATCGGTTGCAGTATCCTAGAGGTAGTGCTATGGTTTGGCATCTGACAGGCTAGAAGTTCAAGGCCAGGTGCCTAATGGTTGACTTTTGATCAATGTTACACAAATTGAATTCGTGATAGAGTTTAAGAGTGACATTTATATCGTCTCTTCTATCGGTTGCAGTAGCCTAGAGGTAGTGCTATGGTTTGGCATCTGACAGGCTAGAAGTTCAAGGCCAGGTGCCTAATGGTTGACTTTTGATCAATGTTAAACAAATTGAATTCGTGATAGAGTTTAAGAGTGACATTTATATCGTCTCTTCTATCGGTTGCAGTAGCCTAGAGGTAGTGCTATGGTTTGGCATCTGACAGGCTAGAAGTTCAAGGCCAGGTGCCTAATGGTTGACTTTTGATCAATGTTAAACAAATTGAATTCGTGATAGAGTTTAAGAGTGACATTTATATCGTCTCTTCTATCGGTTGCAGTAGCCTAGAGGTAGTGCTATGGTTTGGCATCTGACAGGCTAGAAGTTCAAGGCCAGGTGCCTAATGGTTGACTTTTGATCAATGTTAAACAAATTGAATTCGTGATAGAGTTTAAGAGTGACATTTATATCGTCTCTTCTATCGGTTGCAGTAGCCTAGAGGTAGTGCTATGGCTTGGCATCTGACAGGCTAGAAGTTCAAGGCCAGGTGCCTAATGGTTGACTTTTGATCAATGTTAAACAAATTGAATTCGTGATAGAGTTTAAGAGTGACATTTATATCGTCTCTTCTATCGGTTGCAGTAGCCTAGAGGTAGTGCTATGGTTTGGCATCTGACAGGCTAGAAGTTCAAGACCAGGTGCCTAATGGTTGACTTTTGATCAATGTTACAAATTGAATTGGTAATAGAGTTTAAGAGTGACATTTATATCGTCTCTTCTATCGGTTGCAGTAACCTAGAGGTAGTGCTACGGGTTGTGCACCGACCAGGTAAGAGGTTCGATAGCAGGTAAGTAGCTAGATTTTAATTTACATCCATGTAAGTATAATTCTGATTTATCATTGATAGTTGGCCTTGTCTATAATTATGCAATAACATTTGAGCATTCTCACAAAGTACAAGCGTGAGTGATCACAAACACAAAACGCTAGTGATGAAAACCAATAGGACCATCGCACAAATTGAGAAAATAAGCAAGGGGAACATTGCCCGAATCATGAAAAATCAAGGGGGAGATAATTTCGGTCTGCGTTTTCTGTAGAGGTGCTTTCTTGTAACAAAAAGTTGAACCGCCTCCCCTTAGTTTTTCGGGCGAGAGCGTATGACGCCTTACTATTTACAACTATTTGCGCGATGTCCCCTTAGCTGCTATTCACCACTACCAATCTCTCTACTATTACTAACTTTTCTAATTGAAGTCTACTACCACTTACTACTATCCTTGGATATATGTTAGGAGATAGTTAAAGGAGAATTACAGATAAGTACTTTGAGATCAGGCAAAGGTAAATTGAATTTAAATGACTTACCGTCGTCTCGAACCACTTACCTGGTCGGTTGCACACCCCATGGCACTACCTCCACGCCACTGCACCCGACGATTGAAGTAATGCAGTAATTCAATGTCATTGTTTTACATTATTAAATTTGCAAGCATAGCGATTCGATCAGACACAGAAAATCACACCAATCACAGTGGTAAATTATTAACTACAATGGTACGTTTTCTGGTTCCATAAAATGGAGAGATGTAGCGTGGCCGGGTAAAGCAGGTATACTCAAGAAAATACGAGATGTTGCTTGCTTGAGATCAATCATTCAACTAAAATAACTATTATCATTTTACATAAATTATAACAATCATAATATGACACATCAATCAATAGTGACAGCAACAACGAATAACAGACATACGGCACGGTCGCAAGTACATCACAGGAAAACAATTCTATAATTAACACGAACATGATTCTACTACTTTAATCGCAGAAACTTTCGCGGGAAGAAACTTTCGCGATTTTCGCGTTTTTGGCCAAAATTCGCGAAAGTTTATTGCGCGAAATTTTCTAAAATATGAAATTCGCGAAAGTTTATTCTTAATTAAAATTTCAAAATTGGAAATTCGCGAAAGTTTATTCTCGCAAAAACGCTATTGTGAAAAACTGGTAATCCCAGAGTGAAAGGCGATTAACTAAGAAAAACATTTCATTTCATTAGTTAGTTTCATTGGTCAATCAATTATAATGGCGTCAGTTTCTAATGCTGTTCCTTTTCTTTTTTAGTTTTACTAAAAAGCATAGTTCGTATGTCTCTGTCTTGACTAGGTTTGCGTGATGAAGTAGTATCAGTAAGCTTTTTTTTTCTTGACTGGGGGGGAGTAAGAGCAGAAATTGCTTTTGGTTCTGCATAAAACTTCTCTACCAGTTCCTGATACTTCAAGATTTCTGTTTAAAGTTTCTGTTCAGACTTTTCGCGAAAGTTTATTCGCGCAAAATTTTCGACTTAGCTGAAACGCGAAAGTTTATTCGCGCAAAATATCCGATTTTGCCTAAAACGCGAAAGTTAATTCGATTAATTTCGCGTTTTTCTTGCCTCGCGAAAGTTTCTTCCCGCGAAAGTTCCTCCGATTAAAATACTTCTAATATATTAACGCAGACATGCTACAATTTCTACGCAATCATAACATTACATCTTCCCCTCCCTTACAATTTGGACAACGGACAGAGTATGCATGCATTAATGTGCTACAACATTTCCAAAGCGAATGGGGGGATTAACAACCTGTCGCAGAAAAGGGGGTCTGGTGGGTCTGGCAGCACCACCTCCAATATTCCGTTGGTTCCCAGCCTCTGGATCGACCTCGGTCTCGGCAGTTTTGGGAAGGGTAATGTCAGGCAGGGTTTATATTAAGGTGCAGTGATAACCAATTTGTGCAGTGATAAATCATGATTGTGTAGTGATAACGTTTTAACAAAACCATTTTAGACAAATTTCAAGAAAGTATTCTCAGAGTAAACGTCGTTCTCGTAGTCATCGATGCAAATAACAAACTTAGTAAACAGTCAATACTAAACAGTTTAAAAGGTTCGCTGAACCAGCTCATTTTCACTTTCTTTCAATATTATGGTTCTCAAAAACTTTTCGAAACCAAGACTGCTTGTCAACTTTTGGGGTATCTCGAGTTCAGCGTTTTGTATCTGTCATGAAGTGTGAACACCTGGTTGTGGGTCATATTGCCCCAATACTGGCATATTCAAATTTATGTACAATTTGTTATTGGTTGTTCGTCGCTAAAATCGGTTTCTTGAATTTGTTTTCATGAGACTGTATGCAGATACTAGCCTCTCACAATCTGCAGAATGGGGCTTACAGACAAGGATTCTGGCCAAAACTGTTATCAAGGCGACTTAATCGTATTACTTCCAATAATAATAATAATAATAATAATAATAATATTCGAATATTTTTACAGGATAACCTATCAGTACATTATGTACTGTTATCATTAGGAATGGTGAAGAAATTGATCGGAGTTTGTTTTTTCGACATATTTCAAAGTAGGCTACAATACAATCACATATCAAACAGTTACCAAGTCGAGATTTGAACAAAGTGTGACATGAAATTCGATCAAATTGCCCTGTCTGTTATTCAAAAATTTTACAATGACGAGAAATAGAACCTGGTAGGTCAGTTGAATAAACCTGATTCCAACAAGAAATAAACCACACCTCACCCTCTAATGTTGAGTTTAATATCCGCTAAATAGCCATAATATGATTAACTATGTTTCAGTTTCTGTTCCTCAGAAGTCGAAATGAGTGGAGGATACCGTTCTAAATGTTAGTAGAAGGGCGTGGTCATGACAAGTTTAGAAAGACAACGCCCATATGATTAAAATTTGCCAAATAAATAAACCCTGATGCCAGGGGCTTCTGGCCCTGCATAGACTGGAAAACCTTGACCTAAAGGTAAGACACAAGGCTTCAAGATATTATGATGAGCAATAAGAGATTTTCCCATGGACGATGTTAACCGGTAATTAACCCCATCTCTTGACTGTATTCTGTAAGGGCCAGTCCATCGTTTACCGAATTTCCAATGCTTGGGGCGCCAAAGCCAGACTGTCTGTCCTGACTCAAAGAGCTGCCAATTTATCTTACTCTTGTTGTCATACTGGGAAGCTTGCTTAGCTCTAACATTGACTAAATTACGCTGTGCAAGTTGATTGGAGTGGCTAAGAGCTTTCCTTAGCCAATCATCCCAATCGACATTATGTTCTGACATAAAGCTAGATATGATACTTTGAAGGACAATCTTTGATCAGTACAGAACTTCAAAATAGCTTTGAAAATCGGAAACATAGCGAAACATAATAACTACTAAAGCTTTTCGTCTGACACTCATCGGAGTAGTACGTCAGAAAGAGAACGAAAATGAAAACCTAGCAAACAATTATACCCAGAAGAGGATCGAAATTGGCCAATCAGAAAAGAGGTGAGTGATTGGTAAAGTGCAAAACAACCAATCATCACCGGTGACCGAACAATAGATTACTGAAAGAGTCCCAGTGGGAAAACGAACTCTTTCTGTCTACACAATATGGGATCCATGGTTTTGATGTAGACAGATTCTAAAATTCCTAAGTGAAATTTTGTTGTTTTCATTTGGTTTTCATTTTCGTTCTCTTTCTGACGTACTACTCTGATGAGTGCCAGACGAAAAGTTTTAGTAGTTATTATGTTTCGCTATGTTTCCGATTTTCAAAGATACTTGGAAGGGTACGATTGTGTCTCTGCATTAAGTCCATTACATTGAGGATGGTAGGCAGTGGTACGGGTCTTTTTGATGCCCATCAAACCATATATTTCATGCATTAGTATGCTATCAAAATTGTGACCCTGGTCAGAATGGAGAACTGTAGGTGGGCCAAAACGAGAAAAAACATGAGATACAAAAACTTTAGCTACATTCGACGCTTTCTGATCTGGAGTAGGGAATGCTTCACACCATTTGGTGAAGTGGTTCATGAGCACAAGTATCTGTTTTTGCCGCGTGATGTTTCCTTAATAGGCCCCATATAGTCCATAGCCCAAAAAACAAATGGCTCGCTAATCTGAATTAGTTATAAAGGGGCCTTGGTGTTGTGTGGATTCTGCTTAATTTGGCTACATTCAGGACAGCTTTGAATAAATGATTTAATTGATGCATGCATTTGAGGCCAGAAGAACCGCTTATTAGCCCTGCAGATAGTGCGAGTAATACCCATGTGACCCCCAGAAGGGCCACTGTGTAGACTATGGAGGACACCATTTACTAAGTTTTGAGGCACAACAACAACATTATTGGGAAAAGAGCTATTAGGGTCTATTGATTTCATTAATATGCCACGATCCACAAAACGTTGGTCCCAACAAGAACAATATGCGACCAGTGCTGATATTTGGACCACACAAATTATGGGGGCCGAGAGAAGCCCTGTTCTTTCATTTCAATGACCTTCAAAATATTGGAATCTTGGTGTTGAGCGGTGTACAAATATGTGCCTCGCATAAGACCAACAAAGCAGTTGACAGGGGTGTTCGTGGAATGGTTCGGTGGTTCAGAGGGAGAAGGGGAACATCTATGATTTAAGCGAGAGAGAGCGTCTGCATTTTGGTTTGAGGTGTGACACGACAAAATCAAATTCTTGAAAGTGCATAATCCATCTAGCAATTCTACCTATAGCTTGAATAGAATGGAGCCACTTCATCAAAGCTCTATTATCAGTAATAAGTTGAAACTGACGGCCCAAAAAATATACACGAAAATGTTCAGTTGCAAACACAACAGCCAATGCTTCTTTCTCCATTGCTGTGTAATTTTGTTCTCGGCTTGTGAGAGTTCGACTGGCATATGATATGACCATTTCATGGCCTGAGTCATCAAGCTGGGTTAAGACGGCACCAACCCAACATCTGATGCGTCAGTTTGTAGGATGAAGGTCTTGTTCAAGCAAGGGTAGGCTAAAATAGGTGCTGAGCAGAGGCAGGTTTTGAGGTATTCAAATGCTTTTTGGTGATATCTGTCCATAGAAATCGAGTAGCTTTTTTTAGTGAGGGCCATTAGGGGAGAGGCAATGGTGGCAAACTCCGGTATAAACCGCGTGTAGTAGCCTGCATGCAAGTCCCAGAAAGGATCGTAGCTTCTCCAGGGTAGAAGGGGCTGGGATGTCTTGAATTGCCTTAACCTTTTTGGGGTCAGTATGAATACCATCTTTAGAAATAGTTTGCCCTAAGTAAGCAACCTCGTGAGAGCCAATGAACACTTAGAAGCTTTAAAACGGAGATTTTGTTCTTGAAAACGTTGCAAAACAGATTTCAAACAATCACAATGCTGGTTGATATCTTTGGAAAAAACAATTACATCATCAAAATAGCACAAGCAAGTTTCGTAGGCGAGACCAGACAGGACAACATTTATGGCCCGTGAAAAGGTAGCCAGGGCACTGGATAGCCCATATGGCATTCGTAAAAATTCATATAGACCAGTAGGTGTCATGAAAGCTATTTTCTCCCTACCTTCTGGGTCTACACTGACTTGCTAATATCCACTGCGAAGGTCCAAGGTACTAAAGATGTTATACCCATTTAAGGCGTCCAGCAAGTCATCAATTTGAGGCAAGGGAATAGGGTCATGCTTGGTTACTAAATTTAATTTCCAATAATCAATACAAAATTGATAAGACCCATCCTTTTTCTTTACAAGGACAATGGGAGAAGACCAGGGGCTGGTGCTAGGTTTGATAACACCTTGGGTAAGCATGTCATGAACTTGCTTGTCAACCCCACCTCTGTAGTGATAGGGGAGGCATTGAGGGTGTTGATGGATCAGAGGGGAATCACCTGTGCTAATCTTATGAGTAGTCATGGTGCCATTGTTAAACACATCAGGAAATTTAAGCAAAGTCTGGAACAACTGATTATGATCATGGCTAGATAAACTAGAGCTAACAGCTGTCTCTAATTCTTGCAATGTGCAAGAGTCCATGCTTGGCTGGCAAACAACACTAGCACAAATGTTTTCAACAGATGATCTCAGTCTAGCTGGAAGAGACTCAACAACTGGAAGAAATTTGGCAATCTTCTGACCAGAATGTAATTCGACTGGAGACTCCGAGGAGTTTAAAACATGTACAAAGACCTTACTATGGCTGGGTTGATTCAAGGTTGATGCAATGATAAGGGGAGAATCATCTAAACTACACACCATGCCTAACTGTTTAGAATACCCTCGAGGTAACTTGGTTTGTAAAATACACTCACTACGACCAGGGATGGAAAAATTATCAACAAGAGTGAGGGTGACTGTGGCCCTTGGCTGGACAACTAGGCAAAGCCAGAAGGCGGACCCACCTGAGGAGAATTGGACAGGATCGAACAATTAGAGGAAGTTGAACCATAAGAGAGGGCCCAAGGTATCAAAGGAGTACTGCCATGCCACCCATTTAAGAAATAGGAATCCCCAGAATAAGCCAAATGTAATTGAAAGGGAACAATAAAATCCCATCCCATAATGCGTTGGAAGGGTTGCAGCACATACAAGAAATTTAAACTTAAATTCAAAATCACAACCAGGAAATGAGAACTGGAAGACCACTGCACCAGCAGGTTGCAGTGGTTGTCCAGTAATAGATACACAAGTGTTGGTTGGAACTACTTCCAAGTAACGGTGGGACAATGTTTTGCTGTGTACAGCTCTGAAAAATGTGCTGGAAAGCATCAAAACTCAAAATAGACTGCATTGACTCTGTGTCAACAAGAGCTGACAACTGTAGGTACACCAGTAAAATTACAAGAAACAAGGGGTTGGCAAGGAACTAGGGCACGGGGAGCAACAGAAGTAGTTCCAAAAGCAAAAGTAGAGGGATGCTCATCACTCCAACCTAATAGTGAGGCATCCCGACCCCTTGAAAGTTTAAAGGAAACTTACGATCTGGTTGTTGACGTAGTTCAGAATGTGGCTGAGATAAATTAAGGTTATTCACACAGTTCTGTGGATGATGGCCCCAGCCATTGCAAAGGGTACATTTCTGCGCTCTTTGACTTGACGTTTGTTACAATTCCTGACCATATGTCCAAGGTGGGTGCACCACAGAAAAAACAAGTAGGCCAGTAACGTTCCTTCCATCTGTAATTGTTGTTGTTGCTGTTGTAGTTGTTGTTGCAGCTGGCACAGAGGCTTTTCCTCCATGCCCAAGAGGGGTTGATTGTAACAGCGGCGCATGCGGTGGCAGGGCAAGTGGACCTCTGAGCAAATGACGTCACTGTGGCCAATGTTGGGGTGGGATGAGATTCCAACAACTTCAATTGTAGCTCTACTGGCAACCCTTTAAAAAACTGCCGGCGTAGTTAGGCATCAAAAGCCGGTGAAGATGAATCCGGGTCCGCAATCTCGCACGTTATTGCCTTATGGAGCTCACGGTACTCTATTAGCCGCTTTGTGCTATGCGAGAACGAGAACCAGTTATAAGATTCCGTCACCATGAAATCAAAATGAGCAATGAGCTGGCAATCTGGCATGACTTCTGCTGCTTTGCTAGCTGCCAGTTGCAAGCTGTGACACACACACTTGAACATCACAATACCTGGTACTAAAGCTTTCAATTGGGTGGATACACTGTTGTGTATTCCAACCATAGTGCTGCACCCATCAACCCCCATAGCGATCAGTTTATTGAGGCTCAGCCCAGATTCTTCAAGATAACTTTTGATAGCGGCGCCAATGACATCTGATGCTGCAGAAGCCCCAAGATCTATCATCTTAAAGAATGTTGTTCTCACACATTGCTTGGATTCGCCGTGATAACGGAAGCAATTTGCCAGTATCATCTTCTGACCAATGGCGTAAATAAGGAATTTTTTGAGGGGATAGAATATAATTTTTGTTTTGATAAATTGCATTGCCAGGAGTAACATTTTAGAAAAAACACCACAATAAACTGCTACTTCGACGATTTCCATGCTGATCGTGTGATGATAAATTATTTCTGTCGTTCTTTTGTTGTCGTCTTTTTTCGCTGCCATTGGCCGTTCACGCGACATAGAATTTAACTACACATGCCTAGGATTAGCAAACCTGGGTTTGCCCCAACTTTGTGTCCATATTATTACAAAACATAAAAATCAAATGTGGACAAAACAGGGTTCGCTCTAGATTATATTTAACCCGGGTCAAACCTGGGTTAGTTTGTTTGTGTAGTGTGGACAGGGCTTTTATCAAATTGTCCTTCTTGACGTCATTGACGTCGTCACATAGTGTTTGAAACTGAGACACACACGAGTATGATCTAATTCCCTCATCTCATCGTAAGGGAATTCCCCTTGGGCAACGGGAATTTCCCTTTGCCTTCCGTCCGTTACAAGGAGTGTGGTCAGTGTGGTGTGGTGATAAAGCGATACAAGCGGCAAAAGATTGCAAAATTACCAGCAGAATTCAGTGGATGTGATATGACGGTCCAGTTAAAAAATTTCAATCCAAGCACGTATGATTATTTTGATGATTTTCAGTTTAAAGAAAAGTTGAGAGAATCATTGAAGTGTCCTGCGTGCAAACAACTGTTAAAAGATCCGTTGCAACTTGGTTGCGGTGACAGGTATTTTGTTTTGAATTTGATGTTTTAATTGTTTTATTCTCAAATTTACCTAATGTTTTTCGATTCTATACGATTTTTTTATACGAGTTTCAAATCAAATTCAAGTTATTTATTGAACTGAACTGAACTGTTATTTATTACGTCATTTATATTTATTATTATTATATTATTATTATTATTATTATTATTATTATTATTATTATTTATTATGAGCGGTTGATAGGTCTATGACCTATATATAGAACTTTAGGCCATCCCAGCCATGACAAATTTCCTTCGGGCCGCATCGCATTCTAGTCTGTTGGGGCCCTGGGCCCAAAATTGATTTGTGTCCCTTGAAGTGCCAAAAAAATTGTTTGTCACGTGTATAGTACTCAGCACCCTTCCTGTGGGCATAAATTTTACGGACAATTTTAATTAATTAACGATTTGCTAACGGAAATAAAATTAAAAGAAAATGTTGATTATTGGCTGATGGTGCCAAACTCAGTTTATGATATCCAACTTCAAGGAACAGTGTATTATTTAGAGGATAGGATCACATATTGTCAAATAATGAAGCCACAGTGTTGTTTGAAAACAAAACATTACTTCTCAATTCAAACACAAGAATAAAATCAACAACAGTTCAAGTTTTTCAAAGTTTAATGGCCCCCTGAATCTAAGAATCTTAGAGGACCTGGGCCCATGGGTAAATGTGGCCCTGTTCAACGTACATAGCTCCTGACAGATATTCTGGGGATGATGAGAATGGTTTATTATTTGCATATATACACTGCAAACTACCTCTATCCACTATAACTGCATATCTTTACAAGAATCTCTCGTGAAGCACTGGTATATAGCCATCAACGCCTAACAGACAATCTATCTGCACTATGTACATGCTTATAAATGGCAATGGTATATAACATACAGCTGGGGAATATTGATTCAGGACATTAGAATTTCCATACATTAAGGACTTACCATTTGCGTTAAATTGATTCACAAACACTTTTTAACAAGATATTGATTCTCTCACATTGCTCCACTGCAGTCACACCTCATCTATTCACTCTCAAGAGCAAGACACTGGTTCACAAGACATCAATTCACTAATCAGACACAGATTCATTCATATTACACGTTATGACTTTTGTCCACTATCTGATTTCACAAATCACACCAAAGGAACATGTTTTGGTGAGGGTTGTTTGCCGTTTAAAAAGTCGAGTTTATTGTTTATTATGGTGTCACAAGTTAACACCAACAGAAATTTAACCAGTCTAACACCCACTTGAGTAGAAAATGGTTGCTTTTGCCAGTCAATGGACAGACAGGGAGGTGGAGGAGGTTTTTTGAAGAGAGGAGGGCTCGTTAGGATTTTGGGGCTTCTCAGAGGATTTAGTTTTGTTGGTCTCCAAAATGTTGTGCTCTATATTTCAAAAACTATTGAGGGATTGTCCACCCACCCCTGTCTCCCTAGTTGCTACAGGCCCAAAATGGTAGAAGTAATGCAATACAGCTGTCAGGAAATAATCTTGAAAAAATGAATTTTTAATTTTTTTAACAGAATCTGTAGATCATGCTGTGAGGACTTACCAATTGTGGGAGAAGAAAACAAAAAACTCTGTCCTACGTGTGAACAATTGATAGAAGAAGAGATTTCAGATCGATCAGCTCTTTTAGATATCATCAAACTACAAGTATTTTGCACAATGAGGCAAAAGGGCTGCACATGGGAAGGGAGCATATTTTTCTTTTTGCCACACTTGGAAGTGTGTACTTGGCAGTGTTTTACATGTGATATGGTGTCACTTGGATGTGATTTCAGTGGTAACAAAAGTGAACTTGAAGATCATTACAAAGAAAATATATCCAGTCATTTTTATTTTATTGCTAAGTCAGAGCAAGGGACATGGACAAGTAATTTTCTCAGTGAGCAAACACAGATAGAAATTTCGTCAACTTGTGGTAGAATTAGTGCCCAATTAGATCTCGACTTTGATACTTTGACTGAAATGAAAAAGGTAATAAATGTGTCAATGGCAAGGACAGATAAAGTTAAGGAAGGTTTGGATGTAGAAAAGAAACTTTACTCTGAAAGAAGAGATGGATTAAGTCAATTAATGCCATGGTCTCAAAAGAATGATACCCAAAAGAAAAAGGCTGCTTTAATGAAGCTGATTCAGAGAGTAACTCCAAAGGTGGAACAATTTGAAATGAAAAGTAAGGAAATTTCTGTTCAAAATGCTTCTCTGGATAAACCCAATATGGAAAGGAAATTGAAAGAATTGGATAAGGAGAGAAAACATGCACGCTCAAACTTAGCCGAGACTGACTTGAAAGTCAGGTTGTTCCAAGCCACTACTACTGATGGGAAATATATTTGGAAAATAGACAATTTTCATAGACGTATGAAAGAGGCCCGTGATGGAAAAGTATCAGAGCTTTATTCTCCGCCATTGTTCACCCATACATTTGGTTACAAAACTTGCTGTAAACTGTTTTTGAATGGCAATGAACAAGAGGAAATTGGTTTTGGAACTCATGTTGCCTTTTATTGTGTTGTTATGAAAGGTAAATATGACGATATTCTGAGGTTTCCGTTTCCAACAAAGTTTATAATAACTTTGCTGAATCGCAATGGAGATCATGTTAGAAAAGTTATTTCTCCAAGTCGGAATGATGCCAGTGTACAAAAACCAACAAAGGAAATGAATCCTATTGTGGGCTTTTCAACGTTTATTTCACATTCAGAGATTGAAGACTGTTTTATCTGGGATGGTGCATTATTCTTTAAATTAGATTTTGTATCAGAATATGTTTAATAAAGAATTCACAAGAAAACAGGATCTCTCTTCATGAACAATTTGTACACTTTGTACAAACAAAAATTGTCAAATAATGAAATGTTGTAGCTTTTTATCACCTTGAAGAAGAAACTTGAAATAATCACTGGATAATATTAGAATGTTATGTACCATTCTAATATTACCCAGTGATTATACAATGTTGAGGCATGTATCATATCAGTTAAATGTTGAGATTGTAAAATTTCAACATTTAACTGATATGATACATGCCAAAAAGCTTAAATCACAATTTATACAACTAATTCACATATTGAATGTATTCCTCATTTTATTCTATTATCCTTGTTGTGTTATTTTCTGTTGTGTTCTATTATTCAAAGTGAGTTGTGTATACCATTAAAAATGTGCCATTATTGTCTCCTCCACCAAATATAATTATGTTATCCTCATCTTTTTGGAAACTGTTAGATGTCTTTGTGTTCATTAACAAGTGACCAGCTCTTGCTGCTAACTTATCATTTGAGATTTTGCTCCTGGTCATAGAAGCTGTGTGAAGAAATAAATAACGTTGTAAAAATTGTGTGCAATGATGTGTATGTGCGGATGTTACAAGAGAAATCAGCAAAAAAGATCAGTTAGTGAGGATTATAGCCTATTGTTCCAAAATCAAAACTTACCTAGTTGTGATGTTTAGACATCATTGAGTGCATTAATGCCATTGTAACCACCATGGATGACAATTCTTTGCTCATCTCTTGTCAATAGGGACCCATGCCAGCTACAATATGGAGGGGCTTGTCCTGTTGTCTTCACAGATTGGAAATTCATCAACACTAAACAGATTGTCAAAACAGTAATCAGAAACCATGTATGTATCTTTACACATTGGATTTTCTGATACATATATCGCAATGTAAAATACTGCATTATGAAATACGAAATTGGCATACCAAGGTCTAAAGTCCACAAGTTGGAGCATCCCATCCTCCAAACATAAATAATTTGCCATGAACTAAATTTGCAGAATGGCTGAAAAAGAATGCATTGCAAATAAGAATAAGGTTTTGTTGTCACAAGATACAATGCAAAAGTTTGTACCGTAAATCCTCGAATAAGCCCCCACGCTCGAATAAGCGCCCCCCTCGATTAAGCCCCCACCTAAAAAATCATTTTTGCAAATAAGCCCCCCCCCCCTCGAATAAGCCCCCATGGGGTCTTATTCGAGGGAAGCATAAATGCAGAATAATATCTTAATTCGAGAAAGCCCCCACAGGACAATAGCTATACAGTATCACTTCCTTTGACTCGAGACAAAAAAGCAAAAAGAAACGCGATTTTCGTGATGATAAACAAATTATAATATTTGTTAGATCTTCACACATCACTTTCTGAAAAAAGCTTAGCTGATTGAGAAACCTATGTCGTCTTTTTTCTGTCAACCTTTGAGGAAAAGCAAAACTTTGAAATAAGCCCCCCCCCCCCTCGAATAAGCCCTCCCCTCGAATAAGCCCCCACCCAAAAATTCATTTTTGCAAATAAGCTCCCGGGGGCTTATTCGAGGATTTACGGTATGACTTGTCATTAGCTCACCCTGATTGTGGTCTGGGTAAGCATAAATGTTTTGCAGCAAGTCAAATTCGGAAATAGTGACCCTACCTGTGTTGAAGAAGTAAACATCATTTGAGCATCCATCTGGTACTGGACCAGGATTGGGGAACACACCACCAAAAAAATGGTGGATGAAATTGAAATTTTTACAATTTATCATCCATCACATGCTCTTCATTTCAAATAATTTATTGCTACATTTGTTTAGCAATGACCTCCAAGTGTTTCCATTCCAAGGTGTTAGTATTCAGTGTGTGGATATCATGGTGCCACTTTTTGTTCTTACATCCACCAAAGATATATAGTTGATGTTGTTTCTCATTGTATACAAATGTATGGCCCATACGTCTTGTAGTTCCTTTACTGCTGTCTTCAAGTCTTCTCCAACTATCATTTGCTACCATTTGCAATTAAGCAACACATGCTTAATTGCAGAGATTTCTTGCTATTTTTGATTTACACATCTGCTTCTACCCCGCCTGCTTCTTTTCAAGTTTTGTCTTCAAAATTTTTCTCCAACTCCTTAAATGACCTTTCCTCTAATTCTTGTACCACTCTACAAATTGTTCTGAAAGCATCTGCTGCATCTTCAAACAATGTTTATATACCTATACGACCTAAACAACCAACAAAGGCTTGAAGAGCCACAACTGGAAGAATATTGACAGCAAAAGATGGCAAATGCTTTTTCCAAATTATAAGTAAGTAATCTTAGTCCATATAAAAAATTTGAAATACATAGAAATTTATTATATCTCAGAAATAAATTTCCATGATGTAAAAAATTTACAAAGCCATTTTGGAAAAATTATTAGAATATAACTGCGTAACTTTTAAACACCCAAATTTTGTAATCCGCATATTAAAAAAAATTGTGCGTAAACGTTGTAAGTCTTACTTAAAATGATGGGAACAAATGATTTATAAAGTTTTGAAATTGAATTATGTTTATTATAAGCAAATATTATTGTTATATTCAAATTTTATATAATTATTTTTATTCTTGATGTTTGTTCGAGAAGGAAACTTCAATTTACTTAGAGAATATTTTACATTTTTCCATTTAGCGTATATCCTTCAAAAGCAATTATATTGTGATTAATAACATTAATTTTTTAAATATATAGTTTTAACTTCAGACTTTTGCAACATTTGAAAACACACCGGAACATTTGGGACCTTCAAATACATACATACAGTCAAATCTGCATAGTTGGAACTCGTGTAATTCGAACTCTATCTAATTCGAACAAGATTCTCTGTCCCTTCAAGGATCACCAATGAACCAAACCAATTCTTATCAAACAAACCTCTATTAATTCAAACTTTTTGTAATTCGAACATTTTCACGCTTCCCCAGGGTGTTGGAATTAGACAGAGTTGACTGCACTTTCTTGCAGATGTTGTTGCGTGCAAGCAATAATTGTCAAGGGACCTTCAAGGACATTCTTCATATTGCTTTATGATAACTTTGTTTTGTGATCCGTAATCCATTCTTCATGATTCATTATGTCTCACGTGTATTACCATATTTGGGTTGTTTTCTTACAGTTTTAGCAATGCTTTTTATAGACAAGGGAGTACATTGTTTCCAAAATCGCAGCTATAAAAGGGTTGTACACACGGCTTTGAAAGAAGTCAAAATCAGAAAGTTTGTACGGTAACAAAGAACATGTCGTAAGCCTCGCCATTTTATTGATGTGTTAGGCTTTTTGCATGAAGGTTCATGGCTACAAAGAATAGCAACTGGTAAGTGTAATAATAATATTATTAATTTGTACAGATAAATTTAGATGTTTATAGAATATAGATTTTACCTTTAATGTTTGTAAGTTGACCTAATTTAGTTTGATGCTTGTAGTTATCGATTTGTTTAACTCCATTGGCAAGCGGCACATGTTTCCAACCAGCCTACCGTTTGTTTGTTGTGTATTCTGTGCTTGTCTTAGTTCAAATATAATTTAGCGCTTTGAGTTACTATACCTTTTAGAAAAAATGCGAAGTTAAAGCTACAGATACATGGCAACAAAAATTTTCTGCAAGATAGTTTGTTTCCGGGTGCACGCCCAACTTTTAAGTTGGACCAACTTTCATCATAATTTCTCTTGGGACCGATTGGGCGCACTACATTAAAGTAGCAATTAAATAGCTTGTCACTCAGGTCATTTAGCAAGAATATAACAATTTTGGAAACACATTTTATCGGAACAAAACCAAAATGCTAATGTAGTTATTGAATATTTCTTTTCAGTATATATTAAACTTTTTGAACCGACTAGGAAGATAGTGAGGTGGTGTGGCACCCTCCCCCGGACAACTTTCTCTATGTGCGGTTCTGGTTTGAAATGTGTCTATATAAAGGACACTGATTATTGTGAATAAGAAATGTTTTCAAATTATGGTTTACAACAAAATTATACATTACTCTACATCCTCGCACGCAATTTTTTCAATTTTTTTACCCGGGAACTTTGGGACGACACAAGGCCTTATAATTAATACCGTTATTTTTCAATTTCCACTTCTTACAGACAAAGTAACCATTATCTTGGAAAAGATAAACAAAAATAATGAATAGGGTTGGACTGGTCGGTTGGGCCATTTGTGCGGATGTTCCAAGGGCCACATAGGTACCCAAAATATAAAAGCGTTAAGCTCGCATGAATGAATCCAAGAATTGTGAGCCCGCATCTTTGTTAAACAAAAAAAAATTCCGCATGAAAATGAAAAAAATATGTATGGTCATATTTTTTCAAATTTTTGTCCTTTTGTTTACGTTTTCTACAATTCGTGGATCGGTTTGCTAAAACAATAAGTCAGTCCGCATCTGGAAGTCACTGACATAGGGTTTGATTTAAACAAACTAACAAAAAGTACATATTAAATTAGCATAGCAAAAACTGATAATTGGGTTGTAGTTAGCCAATGAACAAATTATGTTTGCAAACACTGTTTAATTTTGTTAGTATCACGTATGGTAGTATGTAGCTGAAAATAAAAATTCTGAATTTCCAATTAGGCCCCTCCCTCTCAAATAAAACTCACGTAAAGATTCATTTGTTTCCAAAGGAGCATCTGGATTCAATTGTTCGGGGATTTAAGGAATTTCTGTTGCGTGTTTTGTTGTCAGAAGAATCACTGTCGGCTTCGAAATTCATTATATTTCAGATAAATAAATCATAATTTCACGAAAGATTTTTCTAATTTTGAATCTGATGTCTAAACAGTTCATTATCGTGATCAATATTTTGAATTTTGCGCCAAAATTCCAAACAAGTAAGGCTCAGTCCCAGACCTCTAGAATGTAATTGTGTCGTAGAAGCCACAATTTATAGCCCCCAAACATCAAAATTTCAAAAAGTAACTTCAATTTTCAAATTTATCGGCCCAAAACTGTACTTTTTATTAAATTGGATGCAAATTGAAAGAGTTTAAAAATTTGTCCAAAGCCCCCTTGTACCCCATTTTATGCCCCCAAAACATCAAAATTTCAAAAAATAAATTCAATTTTCAAATACTAGATAACACACATTTTAAAATAACACTTCTCTTTAGATCCCAACTGTGATTAGAAGAAGTTGTTCTAGCAGTTCAAGACTGGTTATTGGAAGCTGATGATGACGCTACAAGGTCTTTGCACGAGCTGCAAAGAAACTACTTATTTGTTTTTCACACAAGGTTTTCCAGCAAACAAGGTTTTTTCTCGAAAAGGACTCGATTCTATCTGCTGCTGCGCAGACGCTTCGCTACGCAGAAGCACTTAAAACCATTGTACATGGAATGGGTTTTTAGGGGCACAGAATAACGAAACAATGTGATTTGTCAGTTAACTTTTTCTCACACCTCCCGGAAGCACGCAAATGCGTGCCAACTAGTTAACGAATAACGATACACGATTCCCAGGCGAGTTAGCAGAGAAAATCAAGCCGTTGTAGTTGTATTTGGGATAGCAATAAGCATGAGCGTTAGCGCATTCAGCGCACCAACCATGTTAAGCTTTCTTACTTGACGGGCTGGAGCGAGCAAGTGAAAGCGAGCGATGACCCCAAGTCAAAAACTAATGTGAAGGTGAAATGCAATGAAGAAATGGTTATGAGACTACAGATGGCAAGGATTAAGAGATCATGCAGGTAATAAATGATGTATGCTGCATGCAAAATTTGCTCTGACTATTTTGTACGTTTTTTGTTGATGATGCTATATTTCTGCGCACTTTGTTCCCTAGAAGTAGAATGCAACCCTCCATCCCCCCAAAAGTGTTATCTTTTATACATACCTGTATTTTCTCATCACTGGGCCAAAATAAATTCAGCGACATTGGAATATTGAAAACCTAGGTGTCCCAGGAATTTTCTCCCCTGTTGCAATCCTCTAGATTTTTTGCAATAAATGTTTTTACACAAAAAACAATTCATGTCGAAAGAAAAAGAAACTCACAGTCTCCATATGAGAGAGCGGAAGAATCACGTGATATAGCGTCATACGTATGACAGAAAATTATAGTCAGGCTCGAGGTCATGCTCATCAGGATAATTCCAATCACGTGATAAATTTGTGCCAATCATCTTGCCGTAATTGTCAATGAAATGCTACTCATTTGCTGGACTTGGGGCGCCCGCTGCGTGTGTGTGTGACCATGCTTGCAGAACACCACATGGCATGAGTTTCATTCATGCATGAGTTTCATTCAGATCAGGATCGACCAGAAGAACAACAGCTGAAAGTGAGTCTTTGTTTTCGTTACCCTCTCATGCTGCTATTCCCCACAATATTTCATAACCTTCTATCTGTTGTATTCATTGTTTTCATATTGTTGATATATTTATTTACTACCTATATTACTAATGATTGGTAATGTTTGGCCTAAACGCTTTCCTTATCACCCCACATGCACCATTTTACGCCATCTATAAAAATAACAGTTAACATGTGTTTGCATAACGCCAAGAAACGCGTTTGTTTGTTTTGTTTCGATATTGTTGTAAAGCAAACCAGTACTGCTTTGATTTATCGACATTTCACGGTAATTCGATGCTGCAAAATCTACGCAGAACATACCACGTTTCAACTTGAAAGCACTTCGTGTGCCCATATGTGAATGTTTATTTCCCGGAATTCTGAAAGGGGTGAATTTGGACATCAAAAAGATATCAATAATCAATAATGGATATCAATAAGTTAAAAAAGGGTTGGTTGCAGTGGCACTGCCCGCCCATCATGAAATTATCCAGACACTTCGACAATCAATTGCCATTTCAAAGTGAAACAAATTTAGCCAGCGATAATTACTTTTTCAGTTCAGGCTAATCATCTTTTGAGAAACCTTTACAAATTAAGTAAATTGTTGCAAAAGTTCTGCACTTTTCGATAATTTATCACAGGATATTTTCGATAAATTATCAAAGTCCCCAAAATTCTTTTTAATGAAAGGAAAGATGTGGTTTTGAAGTATAGCTAAATATCCAAGAGACGCATTGATCCGTTGTTCAAATGTATCCCGAGTAATCACTGTCCAACTTTTATCAAATTGCTGTTCGCTTTTGTTTTTAGTTGCTTAGTTGTTCTTAGTTATTCTTACCTACCTTGTATTTTTCGCTGCTTTTTGCTTTTATATGACGACGTAACTTATATGTAGTAATAAGAAACCTTAAATCGTACGCAAGTCACGCCATGTCCAAATTAACCATATACTGCAAAGTTAGGCGACAACAAAATAATTAAACGGGGCAATCAATTGTTGTATATTTTCGTAAACTATAGCTCATGAGGCAGAATTTCCAAACAACAATGATAATATGTTTAATTTCAGTCAGTAGCGTCGTGGCCGGGGGCGATATCATTAGTTTTACTGACGGTTTTGGAAAATGTTCAGTCTGAAATCTATTGGCCGTTGTTTGTCAAATGGGGTGGGCAATGTATGTTTTTGATTGATATCACTGTCCCTGCAATATTTACTGGCATTTTATCAAATTTAAGTTTTTGCCAACATATGCTGCAATTTTGAATGAGACGCAAACTCTTTCGACGCAGTCACGGCAAGCAACTTCGGTTAAGAATCTTAACCGAAGCCGTTTCTTTGATTTTATAATTGTTTATAGTGTTCAATTGTTGTACTAACCTGTTGTCAGAAAATGAAAGTCATAAATATTGAAAGCTTTGAAATCTAATGCACAGTTGTTGCCACATTGAATTTTGTTATGACAAGACGGATATATGAGTCCTTTTCCACAGCTCATCAAAATTCCCGAGACAAGCACTGTTTGTCGCAAAAAACATTAAGGGCATAATGTAGCTGTACAAAACGGTTCTTGAATTTTCGCTGGAGCTAAAGGATTAAGCACAATTTCGCCCTCTACTCCTTTCCGTTTAATGTTTTTTTGATTTTCCATTACGATTTCAGTAATTATTTCGCAGTTTGATTTCATGATTTTTCTGTTATTACGATTATTATTATTGTTATTACGTTCGCCACTGCTACTTTGTCATCAGGCCTCAGGCCGTTTGATGTTTGGATGGGCTGCTATTTTTATAACTATTGAAGCTATATATTTAATTGCATGTGTCAGCATGCTTTGTAATCTTGGCGAGATTTACTTGGAGGAAATTCTGCTGAGAAAATCTGCAACCTTTGATCAACACTTCCTCATTTGCAGCAATCGCCATAGAGCTGCCAGCTTGGATTTTTCAAATCCAAGTTCCAGAAATCTGGATTTTTGAGAACCTCTTTAGCTTTGAACATATTTTGACCTAAAATTTGGATTTACATGTTTGAGCATATTTTGGCCTTTTATTTTGGATTTATTAGAGAAATAAGTTTGGTATTCAAACCTTGCACAGCCATGTGCAGAAACTGAAGGCATTTCATTATTATTTGCGCTGTAAGCAGGAAATATTAAAAAGCAAACGGTTCACCAGATTCATGCTTCAGTGAGAAGACCAGAAATTGGCCAATAGCATCAACTAATTCCAGAAAGACAATCTTTGCAACAATGGCTAGTTATGGCGTATTGTTTATAAGATTAGGATTTGCTAACACATGCAATAATACGTGCGCGCGCAATGTGAAACAATGTTTTGATCAATGTATTGAATTGTGATGAACAATTCAAAGGAAAAGAAATTGTGATGCAAATGCATCACATCTTTATTCATGTTTTGTTCCTGTTATAGCTAATTCATGTTATGCTCCCTAAACATTTTCATGATTCAGCGTAATAACAAATGTATTTTTTTCTGCTTGCGTGCCAACTACTTTCAGGCCAACAAAGACATTTTGCCTTCTGTAGGCCATAACCATCCTTTCCGTGTATATACTAACCTACAAAGTTCATCCCGGCTCTTTCAGCCGATTCCAGCCGATTGCCGTAATCTTCAGATGTTCATAGCGCAAATTTTCGGATAGAATATCCCTTGTTTACTTTCAATAGAATCTACCTTGACAGCTTTATGGCTGATGAACATTTCTTCAGAAGCCCTAAGGTTTTCTTTGCGGAGACAATGGTGTTCAAATTCTCTATTTAATGTTGTTCAAATCCTTTATTAGACTGTTTCCGAAAAACAACCTATCTCAGTTTAGCATAATGTAACACAACACGCGTTGAGTCCTTAACCTCGCTTCTATGCGTGACAATCGAAAATGCCCGAGTTGGGCTTCTGCATTGTCTCTATTCTGTGCCTGGACCAATAATGACGACGAATTTCAGAGAAAAAGCCTGGTTTATTTATGGCAAGGCTGCAAAACAACATCAGGCGCTGAGTACCTGTTACCGGCCTTATACTGTTTTATTCATATTTCATATTTGCCCAATAACATCTGGAAAGCATTGAAAATGAATAAAGATAGCCAAAATAGCAGTTATATACACTTAGTGAGCAAAAGTATTGCACAACCTGATGAGAAATGGCGTCTAGACACGTGGCCCAAGGCCTGAGCAAGAAAATTTACATGACAATATAGATATACCAAACAGGTTTCAATAGCAAATTTCTTTAGCAGAAATATACTCAAAGTTTCATAAATTTTCAAATGAAAACATAATTTAAACTATATCATATTGTTTTACAACAATATTTAAAGAAAACTGTGAAGAGGTCCCATGAAAATTTTTCACCAAAATTTATCGAGGTGGAGTAATTGGAATTGGTTTTGAATTGAAAGTCCTACCTAATGAAGTGGGATTATCAAACGAAAAACAGTTTTTACATTAACTTTTACGCGACCCATATACAAAAACATACAATTGATGAAAACTTTTTTGTCAACATTTCTCGGAAAAGCACGAAAATTTATCGAGTTTACACTCTTTTTAACTTTTTTCACAGCTTCGGCAATTTCCCGCCATTTGATGTTGAATTAAAAATTGACGCCACGCCACTTTTTATAGTCCAGATTGGTCCGTTAAATATCGAGTTAAACCTTATTTTACATGGCCTAACTTGTGGTTGAACGTGATTGGTCAAAAAGAACAATAGCCATTGTTTAAAAGCCAAATGCTGCAATTTGATTGAGCCGACAAAAATTTGTCGGGAGAGGAGATTTATGGACAGTTTTTGACCTGAAAGTCCATAAGTCCCTCAAACGAGCGAGTAAAAACGAGCGAGGCACAGGGACGCAATGTAGTGAGTCTACATTAGAAGGTTCAGCCCATTAGAAATTCAGAACGAGGCTAATAAGCCTTCCAGGTTCCACTTTTGGCTGAAAAAAGTTCGTCAAGTTTGCCAGGGCTTATTCGAGGGGGTCTTATAAAGCTCTCGCTAAATATGGCTTCAATTTTCGAAAAACTTCAGTTTTTGAGGTAACTTAATATATGCTCTTTCAGAGGCCCTTTACATGAGAAATTTCAACCCGGGTTGAGTTCAACACGGGTTGAGTTTTGACAGCATCGCTTATTTTTCGTCGCGTTTACATGAAAATCTCAACACGGGTTGAGATGAGGTCACGTGATATAAATGCGGCTGTTGTTATCCCACAATGCAATATCCGATATCCTACAATGCAACGCTTTGATTTCAACTCGCCCCGAGTTGAAAATATTTTGCGTTTACATGCGATTTTGCAGTAATTTCAACCCGTGTTGAAATTTCAACACGGGTTGAGTTGCCGAGTTGAGTTCAACCCGTGTTGAGTTTCAACTCGGCTTCCTTCATGTAAACGCGATGAAGGCTTACACCGTCAGCCGAGTTGAAACTCAACCCGTGTTGAACTCAACCCGGGTTGAGATTTCTCATGTAAAGGGCCTCTCAGATTATAAAAACATCAAAAATGGTTTCAGTTCCCCTTTAAAAGTCTCCGGAAGTTAATTATCTGTTCTTGTTTCATTGATAGAGGAAATCACATACATAACGGTTTGATAAGACTGGACACATTTTTTTTGTAAATAAAATATTAATTTGATTCTTGAGTATTAGTATTCTTAACAGTTTCCCATTTTGAGCCTGAAATTAAATTAAAAATTCTTAAACTTAAGATAATTTTAGCCTAAATAAACTATGTCCGTCCCAACTCATTTGAAGTTTTCTCCATGAGTACTTTAATCGTTCTAGGGGTTTAGGATAGTTTTACATCCAATTGCTTTGCTCTATATATGACCCGTATCATATATAGGGCAGCTGAAGAAAGCTTTTGTTAATCGTTGTTTGTCGTCCAACTTCCAAACTCATTCCAGCTTTGAATTGCGTAATTTCTGATATATAGACTGTTTGCTCCTTAGACTAAAGCAAGATATGGCCGCCACCCTAATTTTTTGGGTGGCGACTTTTGTGTTTGCTGCTGGAAATGCCCAAGGTGAGAAAGTATGTAGTTCATAGTGGCCTAGGTAATACACCCTTTTTTATAACAATATCAAGACTCAAAATCTCCGAAGTTCAAGAATTATGTAAGAATAAAATCAGGCTTGAGCCTCATCGGTATTAAAGCTAAGGCGCCACGAGGAACATTTTTCATGCGCATGCAATGTTGCAAAAATGTTTTCTCTTTCTGAGCTCTCTCCGCAAAGCAACACAAACGTCGGTTCAAAATAGTTTCAGAACAATTTAAGGCGCAAAATGAGCTATATTAAGATTATTTATTCTCAGCAATTATGTTATTATTCTTATAAAAATCAGTGTGTATTTCTTTGGGAAACGACTTTGCGATTCGTACTTTGGTGCAATTCCCCACGCCCAAATCAGTTGTGTAATGTCAACTCGCAAGTCGCAGGGCCTGATTGCCCTTGGAGGAAGTTTAATTTTGCGGTCGACCTGTCACCCCTGCGCAGGAGTTCGCGAAATTGGTTTGCGGGCAGGTTTTAGCTCGTAGTGCTGAGAGCTGGCCCGCTTTCCAGCCCTATCCAATCAATTACATAACGAAACACTGTGTTTCTTGCCCTTTTGACAAGGCTTCTTTTGAGCAGGCAGGATCTTGTCTGCATGTAATCGCAATCACAAATCTTGCTATGTTTCTTATTCATATACCGATATCTCGGCAAAAATTTCAATAGGGCCATTCCTCCTCGTGTAATCCAGCTCTGAGAGTTTTGTAATTTATCATATATTTTTTAGTTGCTTTGGTGAAAATGCAAGGCTAAAGTTTCCGGGGTCTAAGTAGGTGGGACTGAAATAGGATTATGTTTTCGTAATGTAGCTAAAAATGTTTCTTTTTAATTTTCTGTTAGATCTGACAATACAAACAAGTCCCTCAGGGGACATCTACGCACGAAAGTACAATGTTGTGTACTTCGTTTGCAAAGTTGACGGGCCTGAAAAAGTCACAGTCACTTGGAAGTACAATGGTAAGCCAGTCACACGACCTCCGCCTTATCCAACGCCCTGGAGCCAGGGTGGCGTGTTGGTGATACGACCACTGTTTGTTGGAAGGGCTGACGGGTACTACGAGTGTGTTGCATCAGACAGTCGGACGACTTTGAATCGTGGCTTCAATCTCACAGTTAAAGCAGGTTAGCAGGGTTTTAACTTTCCATGCGTCTTGTGTCTGGAAGAATTGTGCATACGCGGAGGCATAGCAAACTCGTATGTACCCTATATTCCCGAAGCCCTGCAGGGCTTAGTTCAAAATGAATTTGAGGTTGGCGCTTACCGTAAATTCTCTATTAAGCCCCCCCCTCTCAATTAAGCCCCCCTCTCTAATTAGCCCCCCTTTTCAGAAGGAAAAATTAAATAAGCCCCCCTCTCAATTTAGCCCCCCCAATCTTCACTGATGCCAAAATAAGTAAACTTGACAAACAACTGAGATTTTCATTTTATTCATTGGTCGTTCAATACTTCTCAACAAATTCAAATTCAAATCATTTAGGCTTAAGTATTGTAGATATAAACGTTTTTCACTCAGACTTCATTGAATAATGTATTTCATGTATTATTTAATGTATTTCCACCACTGAAAATGGTTTTCTATTACAAAATATTTATTAAGCCCCCTCTCTCAATTTAGCCCCCCCCCTCTCTAATAAGCCCCCTCTTTAAAGTACTGAAAAACAATAAGCCCCCCGGGGGGGCTTAAAAGAGAATTTACGGTATTCTAGTCAATAGTGTTTCTATTGTCTATGCATGCACCGATAGTCAAACTACCGCAAATCCTCGAATTGGCCCCCGAGGGTTTATTTATTTTTGACATTTTCAGACGGGGGCTTATTCGAGCCGGGCTCAATCGAGGGGGTCTTATAAAGCTCTCTGAAATATGGCACAAAGAGTGAAGGGAACGGGAAATTGGTTTAGTTGTTCCAGCGAAGTATTTCGCATACGCAGACAATCAGGAAAATGCTCAGATATTGTTGAAAAATCTGCCAGAAAAGCAAAATCTTCTCGAACTCGCTTTACGCAACGAAAACATTGTCAAAAGACCTCATACATTATAATCTATAATTGTTTTATGAGCATTAAATTCTAAAGGCATGAATTTTTTGTGGTATAACTCAATAAAACGCCATTGGGACATCAGAGAGCAAATATCCACATGTTAGGTGTGGGGGCTTATTCAAGGCGGGGGGGGGGGGGGCTTATGAACAATTTGTAGTCCATGGGTGGGGGCTTATTCGAGGGGGTGGAAGAGCGATTCTTGATGTTTTTCTTTGTTGTTTTTTTTTTCAGAAGAAGATCTTCCCGCTGGTTTCCCTAAAATAACAACGCAGCCGAGGTCGGTGTTCCTTCCTGAAGGAGATACCGTACGATTTGTATGCAAGGCCGAAGGAACACCGACTCCCAAAATCAAGTGGTTTTTATCAAGAAGGCCACTGAACGTATCCATGCCGAGAATAACAGTGTTTGCTAACGGCACTTTGCAAGTCATTCAAGTGAGCAGGCAAGATGGCGGACTGTTTGAATGCGAAGCTTCAAATAGTGTCGGTTTTATCGTATCCCACAAGGTGGGAATATTTGCACAACCCAAAAAAGGTGTTTTTGTGTTTTTACTGCTTCTTCAGCGTCAAAGCTAGTGATATTTTAAGATATGCCTCCAATGATCTCATGCTTTTATTTTGATGCCTCGTGTATATAGCTAATTGCATCCTTTAATCTTCTCGATGAGCTGTCATGCTAGCAAGCATATTTGTACGTTTTGTTTCTCTTTTAAGCCTTGATGAATACCCGTACATCTGAATGGCCTTATCTCAAATATCGTTGCATTGTGTTTTAGTGATAAAGATCAAGCCAACACTTCTGACGAGACAGAAAGACGTCACTGTTGATCCCGAATCGAGAGTAACGCTGAGCTGTACTGCAACTGGGAGGCCGCAACCCGTCTTTTCGTGGTACAAAAACGGGTTACTTTATGGCGGCGGTACGAATGGTCATTTGCACCTGAGTTATATTCTCGAGTCGAATAATTTCACATGTCGGGCCAGAAACGGCGCGGGCTACGAGGAAAGCACGTGTCGGCTCACAGTAAGACGTAAGTATCCATTCTCTATTCGCCAGTTGTACTTATGCTGTATGACTTCTATAGCCATAACTCTATAACCTGTGAAGGATTGTTCCAGACAAGTAGTTTTGAAAACTGATTGCTCGAATAAATACGACCCGTTTAATTGCTTTCAAAGTTGGCTGAATTCCCTAGAAGCATTGTTTCCAGTCTTGAGAATATCTTGTGATTGACTGCAACTCTTTAGACATCGTTATTCAATATCTCCTAATTTGCTCTCTCCATTGGTACTTGTCATCTGCTATTTTCACTCTGATTAATGTTACTTTTGATAGCCAAACCGCTGACGCCTACCAAGCCGAAATTAGTGAAGGAGAACGCAAGCTCGATAACAATAACATGGAGAAAGAACTACTTGGAGGACGATGAGATAACTGGCTACATTGTCAAGTATCGCAGCAAAGGGACACAGAAATGGAACAACGCGAGCGTCGTGGCACCAGTGACGCCCACCGCGCGGTTTACACTCCACGGCTTGAAGCCGTACACGTTCTGGGAGTTTCAAGTGATTGCCTTCAACCATGCGGGAAACAGTCTGCCAAGCAAAATTAACTATTTCTCCAGCGGAGAAACACGTGAGTGATCGCTATATGCAGTAAAAACCGCGTGTAAGAACCTGTAAAGTTTGCATTCAGTTTATTGCTTAAAAACAATAGGCTATTGTTTTCTTATTGTTTTGTGCGGAAATACCATAATGGACGTTTTTAAACCATTGGTTCTTATATGCGGGTGCTTACTGTACTCACTACCAAGTAGGAGGATGAAGATCCGTGAAGTAATTAGGACTGTTTAATCCCAATCTAAAAGTAAACCAGAAGGCTTCATTTAGGACTTAAAGGTCGAACGTTTGACGTTTTGCCAGGTCAGTTACATCGTTACAGTTAATCAAGCCACCAGCTTTGCATAATTCTCCAATTATTTCATGTCATTTAACGGAGTCGAGGCTTTGACATTCTGCAAGTGTGGTTTTAGAGACTGCACTGTGGCTTGGCCTTGATTTGGAATGTCAAAAGCAATGTTTTTCATTTTAGTTCCAGAAACACCGGCCAGGAATCTGCTTGGAAAAGGCTTAAGTGACACGTCATTTAACGCGACCTGGGAAGAGCCGCTCATACCAAATGGACGCATCAGGAGGTATAGAGTGTATTACACTGTAGACAAGAACGATTCGTTGTCCGACTGGTCTCTTGAATATGCAGGCAACACGTATAAAATCATCAGACGGACTCGGAGAAGGACCGTGTATTATTTCAAGATTCAAGTCGTTGGAACAGCAGGACTAGGACCGATGTCAGAGACAGCTATCGTTAAATCTCAAGGCGGAGGTACGTGTTGTGTTATTATTTTTGTTGTTGTTTAACCCCCTGGAGATTACGAGAGGTGATTGGTAACAAACTATAAGGTGGCTTGAATTGCCCGGGGGCTGCTTTTTGCCAAAGAACAACATAGCCTGATGTGAGTATTCTGGACATTGCGCGAACTCTTGATGTGGTCAGGTGTGCAGCTTGGTCTACTGCGCATGTCTCGTTTTATTAGCTTCTTGTTTATGTAGACTTATGCGTTGGTAATATTTCAGTTCCAGGTCAACCATTCAATGTTTGTGCAGTGCCGCAAAGTTCAAAGTCCATTCAGGTGTCGTGGAAGAATCCCGTATATAAAGGAAACGGTCTTGACGCCTACGAGGTGCAGTATAAATCGAAACGAGGCTCCCTAAAAAATGAATCGGAGTTTGGCGTGACGCAGATTTTGTTGCAAGGACTCCATCCCTACACGAATTACACAATTAATGTCCTGGCGAAGTCTTTCGGTGGCTTAGGCCCTCCATCGGAACCAATCCACTGCATGACTCTGCAAGAAGGTAGGCACCCAGATTAAGAATAGTTTCTCTCAATAAACTTTGACCTGGGTTTGATCCTTTAGAGGTAATGCCTTCACTGGTTCAAATCCACGTATGGTCGGAACCACGAACTACAAGCCAACTCAGCCAACTCAGCTGTCCATCCTTCCAAGGTTGGTAAATGAGTACCCAGTATTTCTGGGGGTAAGGGTTTATACCAACTGGACCCACATTGATAACAGCTATCATAGTTGAAGTGGCTATCCAGTATAAATATTCGTACTTACTTACTTACTTACTTACTTTTTACCAAACAGAAATCATAAATCATACCATTTTATTTTGGTGACAGCAAGATCCACCCAAGGAGAACAATTTATATTTGTATTATATTTTTCAACTGTTTATTTGAGTGTTTGGTTAATTTTCATTCCGTTTTCACAGCACCGTCTGGCCCCCCTCAAGGCTCCAAAGCACGACCAAGGAGCTCTACATCCATAGAGGTATTATGGAATCCCCCTCTTCCGCACCTTCGAAACGGATTGATTATTGTTTATAACATCATGTACACGCCAGTTCGCGGCTCTGTTCCGTCGATATTAAGTGTGAATGGTAGCAAGCGAAATGCGATGCTGACAGGCTTGAGAAAGTATACCAAATACACCATTTGGGTATCTTCGGAGACGGCTGTTGGTGAAGGCCCGCGCAGCAATAAATTTGAAGTGTTTACCGATGAAGATGGTAAGAATTTTGTGATTTGTAAGCGATGCATTGCAGAGTTGTTGTACAGATGGTTTGTTTGTCTGATATTAGATTTTACTATGAAGAAGTTGAAAGATTGGTTTATTCACCTTGCTAAACCGGGGAAGCTTGTTATATTGAGATATCAGGCTGCATTTCATCATATGTCTAGTATGATAATCATGACAAAGTATTAATACGTTGAGTTTATGTTACTCTGATTTCTATTCCAGTGCCCGAGGGAGCCCCGAGGGACATTCGGGCCCATGTCATCAATGACTCTGCAATCTCAGTCACCTGGAAGGAGCCAATCGAAAAAAGCGGACGAATACGAGGCTACTTTGTTTACTATCTTCCCGTCAAGGACAATCATGAGATCATTAAAGGCAAAACACTGCCGCACTGGTACGATGCTGTTGGACCACAACACAGAGTAAGCTTGCTTTATGCGAATTTAAACCTTCTTCTTTTCATGGTTTAATTTGTACATGGTTTACTTTGTATACTAAATGGAATGGAGTAGACGATGATAGTAGAGAAGACACTTGTAATAGACTAGACACTAGAGAGGAGACAGTTTCGAAAAAGATGCATGTCTTAGTTGTTATGTTTGAATTTTGAATTTTTTCTTTGAATTTTGAATTACAAACATTGAATTTTGAAGAATTCAAATTTCGGTCCATCTGATTATTTTAGCATGTAATCTTGATGTCCAAAGTGGAGCCATCAACCACGTACCAGATCAGAGTTGCTGCGTACACAATTATAGGAGATGGAACAAGGAGTTCAAAGGTCTACGTGAAGACACCGAAGCGACTGCCAGCTGCACCTGAAATTCGCTGGGCAAATCTGCGCGGCCCGAAGAGAACCGACCTGAGCTTGGCCTGGCGACCCAATTACCCCGGCGTTTTGCAGTACAAGATAGAGTACGGAAAGGCCCTGACGAAATTTGATAATCTGGCCGATGTGAGGGCGAAGTATATTAGTGTTCGGCAGCGTTCTCATATTTTTAGAAAGCTGTCGAATGGTGTATGGTACTTGTTCAAAGTGTCTGCACAGACGTTGAAAGATTGGTCAATTGAAGCACGCAAATGGGTGAAGATGCCTGACGGCGTACCGGGCGAAGCACCGCAGAACATCTGCGCAATCACCAAATCGTCCACGTCAATCAAAATCACCTGGGAATCCCCGGGTCCGTGGGTAAGTAACGGCAAGATCAAGAAATATATAATTCGCTTCAAGATGACTGCCAATGGCGAGCCGAGAAGGAAGAAGTTCAAGGTGAATGACGACAGTGCAAGACTCGAGATGATTATCAACAATTTGCAAGTGAAAACTGAGTATTCGTTCACTTTGACCGCGTACACAAGTGCTGGCGCTGGTCCAACAAGCATTCCCGTGACGTCAACAACAGACGACCAGAGTAAGTATATGATTATTGACGAAATTGAATTGAATTACTTTGATCAATATTTGAATTGAATTGCCATAAGTTTCTATTGTAATCGAATTGGATTGGAGTATGTCCATTTGCTGCCCAAATTTTCTGTGTGGAGTATTGATTTTTGTTGTTTTTGTCTTGTCAAAGCTCTGCCGTTTGTTAGATCAGTCTTGGTGTCTGAGATAACCAGCAATTCTGTATTGGTCAAGTGGAGACCACCAAACACACCTGGATTCACAGTCACTAGCTACAAGGTAAACTTGAGCATTGATATAATTTCCAATCCTATTTGCGGCTATAGTTTCTTCCAGTGCGAATTCCCTGGGAATACCCTGGGAACACCCTGGGAACTCATTTACCCAGCTCGGAAGGATGGACACCTGAGTTGGCTGACGGCTTATAGCTCATGACTCCGACTTTTTGTGCGCTCGAACCCATGAAGGTCAACCTTTAAGGATGCGAAATAGCATCTCAACCAAACCACCTTGGCTACACCTAGTGGTCAAGGCGCTTGTGTCTTTCCCCTCAAAGGTTACCAACGGACCCTTTTAGGACAAATACAATTCGAACTTTTGTTACTTTGAATATTTTCATGTCCTTTCCCCCACCAGGTTTTTGCTTAAAACTGACTGTATATTTAATCAGATAATGATCAATTTGCACTCAGGTGACCGCATCCGGATCTAAATCGTACAAAGATGCGTCCGGTGTTGAGAAAACCGTGCGCAGCAACGAAGAGAAGCAGATTCCAAGCAAACTCAATTCCACCTACTTCAACAACCTCAAGCCGAATCTTTACTACACGATTTCCGTCTGGATCCTAACGACGTTAGGAACGGGACAGCGCAAAGTCAGTCAATTCTGGACCAAGAAGACCGGTATGGATATACTCTTTATGCTACTAAAATAATAGAGAATAGTGTACATTGTTCTATTTATGAATGATTGATTGCAAGCTTGTAATGAGATGTTTGTTTTGTGTTTAGCCCCACCCGCGGTTGATCCCCCAAGAAGCGTGAAATATATCGGGGGTACTAAAGTTAATCTCATTATCTCGCCGTCTACAACTGTAAACGGAGACGTGGAGTAAGTATCGATGTTTAGCATGTTTCCCTGTTTGATTCATAGCGAAGCCTTGTCTTTGTCTGAAGCGCTGATGTTCTATGCGAGCTTGATAAACATCTAATTTGCCAATGGTCTTTGGATTAACATCTACAAAGAAGAGTTTATAGTTGTTGAGTTCTTATTGCCAATCTGTAGGACTCGGTGTTTAGTAATGCATGATGAAGACTAAAGCTCTATGATCTTCCTTTGATCGTTGAAAGAGTTGTAAAGTTATCAACTGCTATTGCAAACTACGTTCTTGTGTGAGTAACAATGCTACAATCTTACGACATGATTTGCTTTATATATTTCTAAATAACCCTCTTGATGTTCTTCTTTAGATTCTATCACATCTATGTTGTCGACTATGGCTTCAACTATCAACAGTCGAACGATCTGAGAAGCAAAAATCCGGACAGTCTGTTTAAAAACCTGCAGAAACGGTCACGTAGATCATCACCACGCCCCGTCACTTACGTCACTGCTGAGCTGCTACCGAGCGAGCTGCCTAAAGAGGTCGTTATCGGCGAAGGAAACAAAATCGGTGATTACAAGAACAAGAAACTAACGCCCGGGCACACATACCAGTTCTTCAGCCGGGCGTACGTGAAGCAGGACTCGGAATATGTTTACAAATCGAGCAACCTGACCAAATCGATTATTATCGATCTTCAGCCTACAGATGAGACTAATGAGACGGGCAAGACTGAATCCCAAAACAATACAGCGCAAGAGAAGAGTGGTGGAAATGGGGTCATGATTGCAGGCATTGTTGTATCGCTTGTGCTTGTGATTATAGTCGTCTTGTTGGCCATCTACTTTAGAAGGTAAAATTTCAAGCGTTTTTGTTTGTTTATTCTAGCTAATCTGTCAAGCTATACTTAGGCACAGTAAATTCTCGAATTTGCTCTCCGAGACGTATTTGCAATGACGAAATTTTGCTTAGATTCCTTCATTTGTGCCAATATACCCAAGGCAAGAATGTTCCGCCAAGCAAAAACGAGAGTATGACGGCGTTATCAAGCTGCATTGCTTTCTGTTTGCAAAGTTATAAGCACTGTTGTATTAACCAGTATTCCTCAAGGTCCATGGGTCAGGATTAGGTTTTCTAACATGGCCGTTGGTTTCTTTTCAAAATGAGAACGAGGTTTGCTTTTGTAATTTCCAGGAGAGGCTGCAGAAGACCGAGTCTACCAGGCGATGAAGAGAGAAAGCCTCTTCGTGGAAGGAAGAAGGACGAGGAGCCGAAAGACCTCATTGAATTGCATCGATTGAAATTCCCGACAACAGAAATGAAGACGCATCCTGCGATCCCTGTGGAGAATTTCGCCAACCACGTCATGGGTTTGAAAGCGAATTGTAAAGAGAAAATTGTGCAAGAATTTGAGGTATGTTGCATTGCTTGTATATGGTTTCACATTACATGCTACTACTCCTATGCCACGTGGTATTCTCCTCAACATGCATGTTTGCTGAAACTCTCCTCAGCATGCATCCCAACACAGTCGAGTTTCGCCATCTCGAACTCGGTTGTCTCGAACAGATTCCCATTTCCCTTCGTTCTCTAGGGAACTCCCGCCATCTCGAAGTAAATTTTCATTTTCCCTGCGAGTTCGAGATAGCGAGAGTCGACCGTACATATCTCGAGATGCATGTTGAGGAGAGTTTTAACAGATTAGAGTTATCATCTCTCCATACGATTCCAGACTTAAACATCATTACAAATCGTTACATGGAGATTACACCCTTAGAGTCCAGAGCTATGGGCAGTATATTATGGGATAGGTTTTGAACATTGCACTTAAAAGCAATATTACGCCATAACGATTCATTTCATTGTCAACTTTTTCCGGTTTTCCCAAGCTCAATCTTTTCCTCCATTCGAAGTTATTGCCACTTTTCGTTCCCTTTAATATGGTTTATTAAAACATATTAAAGGGAACGGCTATCCGATTAATTAATTCATAAATCTCTTTAAACTTCCTTGTTTTTTGTTTTATTTTTCGTTTGTTTTATTTATTATCTATTTTTGAGTGTTTAATTTGTTTTCTTCAAGTCATTTGATCCGGGTCAAAGCCACATATCAGAAGCCTCGAACCAGCCATGTAATAAAGTGAAAAACCGATATCCAAATCTACAAGCATGTGAGTTTGTTAATGATTCAATGTTCATGGCAGTAACACTGTTTGTTGCAACTTGTCTTTGTACAATGATCCTTCTCCGTCATGCCAACCTAACCCCCAGGACTATTTGCTGGCACTTTTAAGCTAATAGAGCTACCATCTTCTTTTCAGATGATCATACGAGAGTTGTCTTGCAATTTACTGGTGAAGTGGGTTCGGACTATCTCAATGCCAATTACATTGATGTGAGTAGCCATCGCTATTGCCATCTTCCATTTCGACGGATTAAGGCATATGGCTATTGTGAACATACGGAGATCCTAAAGATCAGACTTTAAACAATTCATTTTGATTCTTCTCAGGGTTACTGTCAAGAGAAGGCGTTTATTGCCACGCAAGGCCCAATGACAAACACTGTGGCGGATTTCTGGAGAGCGTGTTGGGAGAATAAAACGGCTACCATTGTTATGGTGACGAAATTGGAGGAGAGAGGACGGGTAGGTCACTGATGAAATCTCTTTAAATTAGACCGGTATTTTGCGGACCGGAGCTCCATATGGAATAACCAATTGATCTCATCAATTTGAATCCACGATTCTTGGCTAATCGGATTGTGTTATGTGTGGATTTGATTGACGTCTGGTTTGTTTTTCTGCTCGGTGGAGGGTTTATTTTTGAGCCCGTATTTTCTGTCGGTTTTTAGGGAAAATGTGAACAATATTGGCCAAACAGCGGAATGGCCATTTACGGTAATATTCGTGTCACAAAAATCGATGAAGTAAAGTTCTTAAATTATCTGCAGCGCACGTTCGAGACAGGCTCTGTAAGTGAGAGTTGTATTACTTGCATCTTACCCCCTGTAAATGCACCAAAACAGCTTGTAAATCAATTCGTTGCAGCAACTGTGGAGGGGGATGTATTTGTTACGTATCTGATCATACACTGTAAATCATTTCAATAGAATGATGGAGAGGAGACGCGTATTGTGAAGCAATTCCAATTCACGGCCTGGCCAGATTTCGGAGTCCCGCGCAACCCAGTCGCATTGCTTTCCTTCACGGAGCGAGTGAGAAAAGAGAACGTTGAAAACACTGGACCGATAATAGTCCACTGCAGGTAATTGACCATTCGCATGTCTACATATTATAGCCTATTGAAGGTACACATTCATGTCCACTCGCTATTGAAGAAGAAGAGTACAGTGGAATTGGACGCTTCTTACAGTAAAGGCCCGCATATAAGAACCAATTGATTAAGAACCTCTGGGTGATATTTCTGCTCAAAGCATTAGAAGATTGGATAATAGGTTGGGTGCGAAATTCACGGGTTCTTAGCATATGGGTGTTTTTCACTGCTCTTGTTCACTCCTTTTCAATATCATTCGGGCAATCCTAAAGCCATTGTAGTTAATCTATGTACAATGCAGTGGTTACCTCTTGCAATGAGGTGTCCTCTGCTTAATGAAGATTTCATTGTAGCAATGCATTTCGAAGTAGCAATAGGAATAAGAGTGCGTTTTAAAGCAGTGTCAGATATGAGAATGCATTGCGCAAAAGTAATATGCTCAGCAGTGCATTCTAAAACAGTAACGGTAATAGCAAAGAATCTTCAAATCGCCGTTGCTGTTGGATTAGGGTTTCTTTGGTGATGGTGATAGTGCTGGGGCTTGCTTGCTTGCTGCAAGGCTTTACTGTTTCCTTTGAATTTTGTTTAAACTTTTAATTGTTTTGTTACAGTGCTGGAGTCGGCAGAACTGGCTGCTTTATCGTCATCTACTCGATGCTTGAGAGAATTAAGAATGAGCAAACCGTTGACATTTACGGCTATGTGACCATGCTACGCTCGCAGAGAAATTTCATGGTGCAAAACGATGTAAGTTAACAGGGGTTAGGATTCCCAATCCCGCTCTGAGTATTCACGTTTTTGGTTAATAGACTCATCTGCATCTCTGCATCACCACTATTGCAAGCCTCTGCGCAGTAAAAGCAAGAACCTGTGTATTTTGCACCCAGCCTATTGTCCAAACACAATAGGCTATTGTTTTTTATATTGTTTTGAGATGAAATATCAACCCGGGAGGTTTTATTCAATCGCTTTCTACACCATAGCAGATTAGTCCATAGGAAGAGTTAACATTAAATAACAATAGTAAATAACCTATTAGTAGAGTATCTCAACTCGTCAAGAGCTTGCTAGACTTGTTCCATAATCATGCATTGATTGTCATATAGCTATCATATATATTCTAATATATAGTCATATAGTAATCATGTAACTAAGGTTGCCAGCTACTTATGAAGTTTCATTTTTGTGTGTTTCAGGAGCAGTACATATTTGTTCACGACGCCATATTGGATGCAATTCAATCTGGTAGTACAGCCGTACCAACCAGTGAGTTCTCCACCTACTTCGAAACGATGAGCGAATTCAACCAGCATGGTGATGTTCTCATTGAAAACGATTTCAAGGTAAGATGCTTGCATTCAATTCAATTTGTTTTGATCGTTAAGTTAGTAGTGGAGCTCTCCAGAGATATGATGCCGTACTGTTTATCACTGTTACGAAAGGCTAAAGAATTTGTTCATTACTGCGTGAAGCGTTGGGTTAGATTTAATCGTTGTACATAGCTGTGTTGCAGCTGTTTTGATGCATTTCTGATGCTTTTTCTTGCAACCAGGTGATCGTGTATGCCACAGTCCCAAATAACGAGGACTGCATGTCAGCGAATGCTGAAATGAACAAATCGAAGAACAGATTGGCATCTATTTTGCCTTGTAAGTACACCCCATCTTATTCCACCCACCCCTAGTCATTACAGTAAGCATCCGCGATAAAGAAGCTGTTATTCTGCATCCAGTCTATTGTTCAAATACAATAGCCTATTGCTCGTTCTATTTTTTGAGCAGAATTATCTTTTCCTCATAACTTTCTTCTTTCAACAAACTTTCAAGGTTCTTTTCTGTGGGCTTTCACTCCATCTAATTTTGAATGTAAAATATTTTAAATTAATGCTGCTGCGTAGCGAAACGAAGCGGCTGCGAAGCAGAATATAATCGAGTCCTTCTCGAGTGTTTGTGTGTTTGTCTGTATCATTCTAGCCTGCGCACTCAAATCCTCCTCCGTTTAGCCCCATGCTGGTTTTATTATCAATTCATCAATGACGGTAATGTTTTTGCTGCAGTGCAGCGAGACGTTTTAGAAACATTGGGAAAACGATATTTAGTTGGCCTATCTGCTGGTTATTAACTTTTATTCGTGGCCAGAATCGAGAAGGCCCAAGAAGGCCATTTTTACTTCGACAAGAGCACAGGAGTTGCTTTCTTGTCATGGGGATAAGTTGATAAAAATGATTGCCTGGAAGCGGTAGAGCACCCCCTCTCCATAATTTTTTGCAGGCATTTATTTCCAAACATATCTCTTAATCAATTGCTAGATGCTTTAGTTCTGATTATTGGTTTTACATCACAGCAGCACTCATTTTAACAATGTTAACAGCTAGTTATTACAATATATTTATAATGGTTATTTTGTCGTCAACAGTCGATTCAAACCGAGTTTGTCTTGAACAATTAAGAGGACATAAAGAAACAGACTACATCAATGCCAGTCATATTGACGTAAGCTTTAATATTCCACTTTTTATCTATTTCGCCTTGTATTGAACCTTTGCAGACTTTCGTTCTGATATCACGACTCAAGATCTTCTCACGTAATTGCGATTTGTTTATTTCCCAGCCTGTATTGAACCTCTCGTTCGTGTTGTAAATGTTTTTTTGACGTCACTTATCGTATTTTCTCAGGGCTATGGAGGGCATGGTGAATTCATCGCTGCTCAAGGACCGACTAAACAGACAGTTGAGGATTTCTGGCGCATGATCGTGGAGCAAGGCTGCTCAATAATTGTCATGCTAACAGATTTAACTGATCGTGGAAAGGTGAGTCGTGTCTCTTTGACCGTATGTTTGTTATTTACACAACTCATCTTGTCTCTTTCTGTCGGTTATTCCATTTACTGATTCTCTTCTTAGGAAATGTGCTACCAATATTGGCCGAGTAAAAAGGCGAGAAAATACCACCACTATATCGTAGAGCCACTAACCGACACAAGAGAGGCAAATTTCTTCATACGGAAATTCGAGATTACAGATGCGAGGGTGAGACTTGTTTTGACTTTCTTTTTCAATAATTAACCATTATTACCGTAAATGACGAAATTAGCGCCCGGGGCGCTTATTTAAAAAATAAACCTTTAGAGGGGGCGCTAATTCAGCGGGGGCGGTTAATTCAGCAGGGGCGCTTATTAATTTTTGCTCAAACAATGAAAGGGAGAAAATTTATTTCCAGTTGTCTTTCAGTTCATTTTTGATGAATATTATAACAGGCGTAATACAAAAGAATTAAAAAATGAAATATCTTATAAGATGTCGAGTTCTTCATCTTCTTCATGGCGTGAATCAACCATTAGAAATTCAGATCCTGTTATTGCAACATCGCTTTCCCCAATTTTAAACGGATCAACATCGCTTAGGATTGATAATTGACTTTTTAAAGCCTCCCTTATAGCTTGGCAAGGCTGTTTTTCCTTGTTTTTAAGTATATTGAAATACATCTTGACAATAAAAATCGTTGTTTTTTCTATATTCAAATAAGCGCCCCGTTTGTTTAGGGGGCGCTTATTCGAGCAGGGGCGCTTATTACAAAAATTGCCTTTATCCCAGGGGCGCTTATTCGGCAGGGGCGGTAATTTGGCAGGGGGCGCTAATTTTGTCATTTACGGTACGCATTTTTTAATTATGCTTTATTCAGGGCTGTGTGCGGTATAATACTGTATTGTACTTCATAAATAAAAAAATAAATTAACTAAACACCAGCATCGCGTGTTTGAATTGGCATTGTATCCAAACATGTTAGCAGTCTCTCACGAATTCCATATTAGGCTGTGGGGGTTGGGGGTACTTAGGGGAATTACACCATGGTTTTTATCCGTAGGTAGCATAATTTGACCCCTGGTAGTTGTCGCTAGTTATGCCGTAGCCAATAGTTTTGCGTTTTTGCCTTCTTCATGTTTATACGCTGGACGCTTGTTTCACCCCAACATCAGTACATGTTTTGATATTATCGATCCACCGTGTCTTTGAGGCTTGTTTGAGAGCTCCATTTAAGTGTAGAGTTTCGATGTTTCGATGATCTTTTCAGGATGGAGATACGCGCACTATCACGCAGTTCCAGTACATCAATTTCCACAAGAGCGAAGTTCCCGTATCACCGGAAGGAATAATTCAACTCATTGGTCATGTGAACAGATTGAAAAATCAAGACAGCAATCCTGGTCCTATTCTCTGTCACAGCAGGTGAGTATGCACTGAAATATGGTCTCCTGCGAGTGTTATTTTTCATTCTGTTTCTCGATTGACTGACTGCTGGACTTTGTGCTTTTCTTAATGCAATATTTTAAGGAGTTTACAACCCTTGCAAGTGTTAATTCGATGCTCAGGGAAGGTATATGCAGACATCACGGACCTCAACTAAAATTTTTAGAAAACGTGCAAATCATAGCAAGTGGAGTTTAATCTTCCGAGGAAGGTGCAAACCTTTATTCGCTGCTCTAAGGAAGATATAGGTCCTAACCTAATATGTCTTGGTCGATCTTATGAAGAGAGTACATGCACAGGAAACCTTAGCTTGGTTTTCTAAGGGAGATAAACAAAGCTTTGTATTTCTTGATATCTATTTGCAAGTGATGGGTGTCTTTTTTGTAGCTCTGGTGTCGGCAGAACTGGTGTATTTATCGCGCTACATAATATCTTCGAAAGACTTCAAGCAGAAGACGTTGTAGATATTCACCAGACTGTTAAAACATTGAGATTTGAGAGAGCCTTCATGGTTCAGAACCTCCAGCAGTACATATTCTGCTTCGAAGCAGCCGAGAGTTTTGTACGGAATTTCCAACTATCTGGATGATGACTGCGATGATTATTATGACGATACATCCACTGCAACACTTGAAGTTGCCTGGCTCGAGAAATTTCATTAGATGCAATTGGACAGTGTTGCAGACGCTTGTAATACTTCACGCATGTATGTCACCAAAGTATACACTCCTTTTTTTATAAGAATACTCAAATTTTTGCTGAGCCTCAGAATATTCTTAAATTATTCTTAGCGCGGCAGAAAATAAAATCTGTGCTACTGCTCAAAACAGAAAAAAGTTAAGAATAATGAGGCTCAGCAAAAAATTAAGCATTCTTATGAAAAAAGAGTATGTTTATGTCAGTCACAGACGGCCAAATCTTGGGTGAAAAAACTCTGAGTATTATATGCCTCATATATTTGGGCTGACTTTCAGTTATATTTTTGTTTTTGTTACAAGTTTTGTTCTGTTGGTAGTCGCGATTTTGATACACACATAAAACAGACCAAACTATATCGCAGACTGGTAGTTTTTTGTATATATTATTAAAAGATTATGGGCTAATGCTAAGTTCGACATTCATTCCTTAATTAGTGGGATGGAGCATGAAAATGTCATCTGTAGAGTTCTTAGCCATTGAATTCAATTCAAAATACAGGTCTTTTGTTTTGCTTTTCAAATGTTTTGCTGTTTTCTTTTTATTGGGTATCTGTTTTAATGAATCGACCAAGACCTAAAAAGGCAATTAAATTCAGGTTTCACGGTTTCACATTGTAAATACGGCTGCAATTGGTCGAGTAGATTTGCTGTTATTTTTTTAAATTTAGTTACTGTTTGTTACTGTTTGTTATATTGTTATCAGGGCCGCACTAACCACCGGGCCCGGGCCCAGGGGCCCACGAGCAGTTGAGGGCCCCAAACTTTTTGATGGATTTTTAAAACAGTTGTGGAAACAGAGATGGATGGAGATGGATCAGAATTTAAATCATTTCAAGTTAACTGCGATTACTTTGTTTGTCCGTAGAAGAGTGACCCTATGGGAACTATGATTAGAACCGATTAATTAACGTGCCCGGCGGTATTTCGTTCGTAGAATTTAAGAAAAACGAACCTTTGTGGCGGAAATTCTAATCACTGCTCTCCATAAATATGAAAGTATAATGGAATTCAAAAATATAGATTTCGATGGTGATAGGCCAAAACAATATGCTTGGTTAAGAGCGTGGCAACAAGTTATCATGGTGAACAAGTAGCTGTGAAAATGTTTGCTCTCGTGCTTCCAGCCCTCACAAGAAAGATGGAGAATTCTATAAACAAGCATCAAATCTAGCCCTCTGAGGAGAGCTAGCCCTCCTCCATATAAACTGGCCCTGAGAAAACCAATTTTTGGCCTTCATGCACACTTTAGGTTTTCGATATGAGTGACAGATATTCGAGTGGAGCAAAAAAGAGGAAATTGAAAAAGGATCGCGAAGCATCGAACCTAATCCATTGATCATATGCCTCCTTACTTCTGTTTGGAAATATCTTCTCTCTCAGCACCTTATCTATGTATACATGGGAGGGGCCCGTAACACCAGTGAGCCCATACACGTTTTTTTTTTTATAAGAAACCGGTTTATAAGAAACCTAGATCTAGACGCCCTAAAATTTAAGAAACTTTTGGAACTACAAGGAAATATCTAAGAAACATTGGAAATTTCGGAAACACGTTTTCCCTTTACGGATTTAACAAATGTCAACTACAGTAAGTATGTTTTATGTGCAAAGCATAACATTGTCGGCTCCACATGACGATTTATCGCATTGACGATTTTTCTTTGTTATGATACTAATATTTTGCCACATTCACGTTTTTTTCTTCGTTTTCACTACAACTTTGTTCATTAAGTTAAGAAACTTTTAAGAAACTTTTAGAACTAAAATGTGGCTAAAAATTAAGAAACTTTTACTACTAGGCCTTGAGCCAGGTTTCTTATAAAAAAAAAACGTGTATCCATGTTATATAAGCCCTGTATTTAATGCAGAGATTTAAAATGATTTATTGAGTTCCTTAAACTTTGTTCCTATCCTCCTATCTTTTTAAACTTTGTTATTCTTTGTTAAGTATATTAAAACTCTAAGATATGATTTTAGAGAACGTTCTGAGATTTTGGATGAATAGTTTATGCCAGAAAAAATTGTCTACTCCGTACTTTAGCTAAAATTTTAAAGCTGGGACCCTAATTTCAAGTGAAAGTCATATCGAGAACTTTAACGCGTTTGCCCAAACTGTATTACTTACAAAGGCGTTTCTCTATACAAAGAAAACTGGACAACACAAGAAGCTTTTATCAGTATGAACACATACTTCATTGCCAATAATCACAATTTATAAAATATAAAATACAACTAAAACGATAAAGGAAGCAAAAAATCCTTAAAACTCCAACGAATCTTCTTTTAAGATGTTTTATTTGAAATAATTTTCAGTCACACCCTTGTTTGCAAAAATCGTCTATGCTGAGCCTTCCTTCGATAATTTTTAATCTAGTACTTTCATTACTTTTTAGTGTAAAGCAAAGTTTTCGAACTTTTTTTTCATAATTGTTATCGGGTCTCCTTCCACAAGTACGATAAATATTTCTCTCTGTCAGCTCTGGTAGCATATCAGTGACCTGTGAAGACAGAGTAAGTTATAACACTTGAATTTCTGACTACTCTCTATTTTCAATTTATTTCTATGACTATGTCCCTCTTTCTGTCCCTGTGTTCTCAGCTTTACTTTACAGTACAATTGGGAACAAAAATCATTGGGACACTGGTAAAATCACAAAAAGACTATCGAACCCCCAACTCCCCCTAAAACAATGTTGTTCTCTCAATCAGACCTCTGCGATCATCATGCGAAAAGACTTTTTGTTGTTTCCCTCAAGACATAGCATAGCATAGAGGAGGAGGGGGTAAAGGATATATGCAAAATAGGACTTTTATCCTGTATTATAGCTGGAGAATACCGATCAAAATACAGACCTGTTTATTAAGTGAATCAGCCAGCAATTTCCTCGCTTTCATTCGCAACAGTTCCGACTTTGCATCGCTTCGAACTTCCAGGGTTTCCCGCTTTCTTTGTTCCTTGTAGAACCGATTCCAGTCCCTCAGAACCTCTCTTGCAAGACTCTTGACAGCCTCGTTCTCGTGTTGTTGCAAGAAGTTGATTCTATGTCCGATCTTTGTGGATAAAATAATTTCTCTCGAAGGCTTCATGGCTTTAAGTTCGCGCAAAGCAGACAGCATAGAGTTGACATTGTCATGCTCTTCGTTCAATGTTACTGCCAGTCTTTGTATATCTTCGACAACAACAACTCTCTGTAAAAAAAGAATTGATCAACCATCACGTCACAGAAACACTATTACGTCATCAGAAAATGATTCCAAATGTGATTTGATCATGCAAATAAGATAAAGTTTCAATCCAGTCTGAAGTGGCTGTGTTTTAAATTAAGCTGAGAATCTTGCAAAAACTTTTGAATCTATAAGATTTTGGAAAGAATTTGAACGCAGGAAAGATTAGGTTAATCAGGCTAGAAACCTTCACATAATGCACAGTTTAATTTCTTACAGATTATCATTATTGTTATTATTATTATTATTACAATTCATAATTTGTACTTACTGGCAATGCTTTTATTGTGACCTGTTTGTATTTTTTCTTTTCTGCGACTCTTGCTTTTCTTTTCTGTTGGGGCTTTTCTTTTTTTATCACAAACGCATCCATCTGGGTCTAACATAATAGAAAGTTAAGCTTAAAAAGTTACATTGCTTTTCAGAGCCATCATTAAATAGGCCTAGGCAAGAGCAACATTAAATCACGTACCTTTAGCTCTCAAAGAAATCTGACATATGTGATAGATGATCAACCGAATACTTCCGAAGCCTTTTACGACTACAAATTCCCCTATTACCTCTTAATCGCTTCTAGAAGTGAATTTTGTTTTTAATGAAGCAAAAATACTAATTTTGATTACTTATGTCGGCACTAGTTCATAGAAGGTTTATGCAGTGCATTGATTAGAGAACGATGGTTACAAATTGGGTTATCGATTCTAGCCATGCCTCTCAAGACTTATGGGGCGTGGCATTGATGACCTGCCAAAGGCAAACTATCTTAATCTGGCACCAATCGTAAAATACCAACATAAACATATGGTGCCTGTAAGTTATCTGAGCTTGATGTAAAGTGATAGGCACAAATAAAGCAATAAGAGCTGTCGCCAGAACAAGCCAAACAGTTGTGCTTTTAGGCGGGAACCTCTATTTGTAAGAGAGTGCAAATGTCTGTCTCAATAAACATTGTGTTTTAAAATCTTAAACTTAGCTGTTGAAATATATACACCTTTGTATTAGGCTTTGTTTTTGATTAATGACATCTTGAAATCTCAAAGGCAACAATTCACGTGTGTTCTACCACGTCTTCCAAGCGCCGACTTGACAAGGAAAGGAGACAGATTGAGAACGAGGCGGTGACTTTGGAAGCAAAAGCATTGACATAAATGTTATAAGAATTCAATTCAATTCAATTCTATAAGCACCAGAACCATGAGGAGAACTTACTAACATTTTAGTCCGAGTGCTTTCAAATCAGGAGCCATAATTAGAACTTTGTAAATTTCCGATAAAGATGTATCTTTGACTTTAGACAGTTTTTAAACTTTAGAATACCTATTTCTTGACGGGATATAGAATAAACGTAAATAAACGTTACACAAAAGCAGATTGGTCTTTTCTCCGCATGCGTTAAAATTGTTTTCTTTGTGAACATTAGTTTTGAATAGCATAATGTTTATGAAAAGGATCGAATTCTGATTAGGATGTAATGTCTATGCTGTGGTTTAACAGGAAACCGATTACAGTCACAGGATTAGTCTTGTTCGGAATATGAAAAGCTCCGTGATTTGTAACAACCACAACAACCATGCAGTGGCGCAACAGGCAAGGAATACAAGGCCACAAAGTATGAGAGACATGCCATTATCGCTTTTTCCGTTTTACAAGCAATGATTTATGTACAATTAAACAATATTCAAGTAGAAATAAAAACACACTAATAAAACGATAAATTAATTCATGAATAAAAGAATGTCAAACGCTAATAAAATAATAAAGAATATAATAAAATATAATATAACAAAATACAAGTAAAATATAACAAAACCATATTAAATCAGAATTTAAAACATCGATAAAATCATATATATTATACAAAATTACTCTTTAATTATGATGATGATGATGATGATGATGGTGAAATTCTGCTTCGTTTACACTGTTCCTCTGATATTTCATCATTCGGTGAATTTCTTTTAAGGCCAGCATTGCCCAATCCGCTTGACGATGCGGCTGACGATGCGGCTGACGATGACGATGCATCAATTGGCTTCACGTTGAATCGTCGTAACATCGACTCATAGTCAGGCCACCACTCTGCATTTTGACGGACAAGCCTCCCTAGCACCGGTTCGTCATTTTTTAGGTTACTCGAATCAGCTGGAGTCTCTTCCGATCTACTCCCATTATCAGCATCATTAGCGTCTTCGGTTGATGCCATCGATTTATCAGTGTGAGTGGAGCGGTGAGAAAGAGCGACTATGGAATGGATTATGGAAAGCAAGATCAGAAATGTCGAGTCGGGGTTGATTGATTTGAAAGTTAAATGAAATGTATCTATATTCTATTGTCTGTCTGTCAATCTCAATTTGACAGTTTACTTTTCCAATTGACGTCTACTCGTTTCAAAACACCAATCCGAGGCATTGATATGAAAATCAATTGAATTAGATCTGAGGCCACACACATACTCAAAGATATTCTAGATCAAGATGAATTACAAATTACACGTGATGAAAATATCAATAGAAAATGTTAAGCTGAAAACAAGAATAGATTCTATTTCCTTGCCTTGGGGCTGCCCCCAATAATTGTTGCATTTGCAAATCGATGGCAAGGTGCTGCACCTTTTCTGCACTTATCAAGCCCTGTTTCCATCCGATCCGTGTTTTGTTGTTTCCTCAGCTCCGTGGTGAAAATTGACGTAATTTGCAATTCTCTTCTCCTCAATCTGTTGCAATGCATCAACAACCAAGACACAATAGCTATAAGACACAAATAAAGCAACCACGAAACTCATCGCCAAGAAAAAAGAGAAATTAAACGACATGATGTCAAGATATCCCCCTGAAGGCGATGGATGAGCCGAGCTGAACCACGTAGTAAAAGCGACAGGTAAAAAACATCGTTCTCGCGAAAATGGACATACAATTACAGTCAAATCTGCATAGCTCGAACTCGTGTAGTTCGAAAACTATCTAAGTCGAAGGAAAGAGAAACTTTTGCGTTCTTCGCCAACAAGATTGACGTGGCCTCGCTTTCAATACGAGGTGTTCCTGGGACTTTTCTCCCACGAGGGATCTCCTTTCTTTCTCTCTCTTTCTGTTTCGCTCTACTCGTGTGCGAAAGAAGTATTTTAAGAAGCAAACGGAACAACTTGATTTTTATAAATAACATGGATAATAGTTTGAAGTCCATCCGTGTCGATACTGAAATGTTGAGTTCTCATTTTTCTTCTATATTGGTGAGTTTTTGCATTTACTTATTATTCATTCATTTGCAGTATTTGTCTTTCAAATCAGATCAAGTTGGGTTCACGCTTCTTTTCTCATTTCAGTCAAAGATGTAATGCAGTAGTTTGCAGTAGTTAAGAATTTATGATTTTATTTTAGGTTCTGGTAGACAGAAATGGAACGATAAAAGACCTGGTTAGGGAAATTGAAAGAACATTAAGAAGTGTCTTTCCTCTGTCCAGGTGAGCTGATAAAATTATCCCAAAGCTTTTGTTTGTCTTCAATATCAATAGAATATGATTATGGCAAAAAATTTATTACATGGGAAAGAACCGTTTTGATGTTAAAGGTGTAATGGTAACTGGTCAAATTAGAATTCAGGAGCTTGCGTCAGTTTGAGATTTGGCGACAATATTTTGGGGATTGCAAATTAAGAATGAAGCTACGCCCTTATGCCGACCACGCCTTGGCGCCACACCCTAATGTCTCAGATCTCAACTTCCCACCTCCTAAAAAAGCTCCGCCACTAATTAAATGAATGCCTCAGTGAATACATTTAGCTGCAGTATTTTTTGCTAAAATCAAGTTTGTTGTTGGGCCACTATATCTCTCTTTGTGTTGCAAGGTATTGTCACCTTGGGATCAAGGGAGTAATTTGTAATTTGGGGCCACTTCTGTCATGTATTCAATACAATTTTGGTAAATTATACAGTGGAATCCCGCTATAACGAACTCTGTAGGGACCGAGAAAATAGTTCGTAATAGCGGGAGTTCGTTATACAGAAGGGACATTTTCTTATGAAGAACTACTTCCCAGAATCCAAGGGACCGGAGTTTTAGTTCGTAATAGCGGGAAGTTCGTTATAAACGGGGTTCGTTATAGCGGGATTCCACTGTATTCAGTTTCTATTTTTGAATTTTAATTTACACTTTTTTTTTTAATAAGCAACCGCTCAATAAGCAACTGGGGCTGGATTGACCCTAACATTAAGCAACTCGAGGGCTCAATTGAATTACTGTTAGCAACTAAGAATTCAAACATCATTTATTTTAGAATGCTAAAACTGGGCACGAATGTTCACTGTGCTGTTGATCTTCCGCAGTAGTGTGGAGGGTGTTCAGTCGGGATCAACTGAAGATTAATAAAATCTAGGCAAGGATTAATAAGGAGTGGGTTATGATAAGAAATTATTAGTCAGATTAGTAAGGATAAATGTTGAATGGATAAAGCCAGGATCAGTTAAAGATCAACTAATGATTATGTAATGACTAGCTATGATTAGTAATGAATAGTTAGGATTAGAAGGATCTGTTAAGGAACAACTAATGATCAGTTAATGATTAAGAATGATTAGTAAGGATTCGTAAGGATTAGTTAAGGAACAACTAAGGATCAGGTAGTGATTAGGAATGAGTGGTAAGGACTAGTAAGGATCAACTGATGATCAGGTAATGATTATGTATGATTGGTAAGGATTGGTGAGGATCAGCTAAGGATCAACTGATGACCAGTAATGACTATGAATAACTATAAGGATCACTGAGGATCAGTTAAGGATGAACTCGTGATCAGCTAATGATTAGGTATGATTGGCTAGGATTATCAAGGATCAGTAAAAGATCTACTGATGATCAGGTAATGATTATGTATGATTGGTAAGGATTGGTGAGGATCAGCTAAGGATCAACTGATGACCTGATAATAATTAAGAATGATTAGTAAGGATTCGTAAGGATCAGTTAAGGATCAACTGATGATCTGCTAATGATTAAGTATGATTGGTTAGGATTGGCAAGGATCAGTTAAGGATCAAGTAATGATAAGGTAATGATTAGTAATGAATAGTTCTGATTAATAAGGATCAGTTAAGGATCAAGTAATGATAAGGTAATGATTAGGAATGATTAATTAGGATTAGTAAGGATCAGTTAAGGATCAAGTAATGATAAGGTAATGATTAGGAATGATTAGTTAGGATTAGCGAGGATCAGTTAAGGATCAAGTAATCATAAGGTAATGATTAGGAATGATTAGTTAGGATTAGTGAGGATCATTTAAGGATCAAGTAATGATAAGGTAATGATTAGGAATGATTAATTATGATTAGTTAGGATTAGTGAGGATCAAGTAAGGATAAGGTAAGATTAGGGGTGATTAGCTAGGATTAGTGAGGATCAGTTAAGGATTAAGTAATGATTAGGAATGATTAATTATGATTAGTTAGGATTAGTGAGGATCAGTTAAGGATTAAGTAATGATAAGGTAATGATTAGGAATGAATAGTTTGGATTAGTGAGGATCAGTTAAGGATCAAGTAATGATAAGGTAATGATTAGGGATGATTAGTTAGGATTAGTAAGGATCAGTTAGGGATCAAGTAATGATAAGGTAATGGTTAGGAATGATTAGTTAGGATTAGAAAGGATCAGTTAAGGATCAAGTAATGATAAGGTAATGATTAGGAATGATTAGTTAGGATTAGAAAGGATCATTTAAGGATCAAGTAATGATAAGGTAATGATTAGGAATGATTAGTTAGGATTAGTGAGGATCAGTTAAGGATCAAGTAATGATAAGGTAATGATTAGGAATGAATAGTTTGGATTAGTGAGGATCAGTTAAGGATCAAGTAATGATAAGGTAATGATTAGGAATGATTAGTTAGGATTAGAAAGGATCAGTTAAGGATCAAGTAATGATAAGGTAATGATTAGGAATGATTAGTTAGGATTAGAAAGGATCATTTAAGGGTCAAGTAATGATAAGGTAATGATTAGGAATGATTAGTTAGGATTAGTGAGGATTAGTTAAAGATCAACTGATGATCAGTAATGACTATGAATGACTGTAAGGATTATCAAGGATCAGTTAAGGATCTACTGATGATCAGATGATGATTAGGAAAGATTGATAAGGACTAGCAAGGATCAGTTAAGGATCTACTAATGATCAGGTAATGAAAAGGTATGATTGGTAAGGATTAGTAAGGGTCAGTGAAGGATCAACTAATGATCAGGTAATGATTAGGAATGATAATCAAGGATGTATTGAGGATCAAGTATTGAGAAGGTAATGACTAGGAATGATTAGCTAGAATGGAGTAGTCATTAATCAGGATTAGTTAGCATTATCCAAGGATTAAGTTTTGTTTATTCGGAAATATCGTTCAGTCCCTCTCCCGTATCATATTGAATGGAGGAACTTATCTATAAAATCAAGCGAGTTGAGACTCTAGAATTCAGGGATTTAAGAGTTAGTTGGTAATTATAAGTAACCAGCTAGCCATGAGTCAGTATAAATGTGATCAATGTGAATTTTCTTCCAAGTATAAAAGTAATGTTGCACGACATGAAGAAGAGATGCACGAGGAGAGCAGTGAAGAGTCTGACTCAGATGATGAGATAGAAGTTGAAAGTGATCATGATAATGATGAAACTGTCAACACTGATGAGGATCTTCCTTTAGGGAATGTATGGCCTTCTATGCGTAAGGAAGTGGATGAAGATGAAAACATATTGCAAGTTTTCAGACGTAGATTTTTATATAATAGAAGTTTTGAAAATGATGCTGTTGTAACTGCGGTTATAGCAACGATGCAAAAAGCACAAAGGGAAGATGATATGGATATGCAAGAGGCCTTAGATTATGCTATTGAGAAAAGAAAATATCTCATCATACGTCAAGCAAAGAATGACGAAGAAGAGGAAGCTAGTGATTCTGATGATGCTGCAGTGTATGAACAAACATTTAATAGTACTCCAGCATTTCCATATAGTAGGATATAACAATGCTTATAAAAAGGTTTAGATATTATTGTTTGCTAATGTAGAAAATGGCCTCTTTTTCATGGCGTCTTTCTTCTTGAAACGTGTTAAAATAGTTTCTTCAACATTTTGTTTTGAATAATATCCATTTCAAGTTTTGTTTTAAAGTGACTCGAAATCTTGGCTATCAGCCAATCAGATTGCAGAGATTTTCTGTTAATAGAAAAATCTTTCAATGTGACGTCAGGGGATTTCCCCTCGGAAAAGTTCTAGAAATTTCTGATTTCCCATTTCTCATGACAGAGATTTGACGCGTACATTCGAACGCCGCATTCGAAAGTTTCTGATTGGTTCTTTGAATTCAATCTCGAGCCGAGAACGTGAATTTGCCAGTTCCTCAATATTTTTGTGTTTTCTTGCGATTTATTTAACAATTTCTTATCATCTTATAAATGCATGGAAAATATGAAATAATTCATTCAATATAATCAAGAGATTTTCTTTTTATTGCTGTAAAAATATTTTTTATAAACAACACCGTTTTTTAGTTATTAAGTTTTTTATGGGTTTTTTATCAGCTTTGGCGATGTTTTGCAACTTTAAACTAACTTTCCACAACCTGTCGTTTTCGATTATTTTTTTACTGTTCATGCTCTATTCAATTCTCGAAGACTCTCGCGCATGCGTGATCTTAACACATTCTACTGCGCATGCGTGCGCCAGGACACCCACTTCCTCTCCTACTATGCGACCCCTGCTATACTAACTGCCCTATTTTCGTTATATTTCACTGTAACTATTGTATCGTAGTCAAAGGCACTGTTTTGAAATATGAAGTGCAGTTTTGTAAAAATATGACGAGAGAAATGCTTTTCAGGCGACGCAATTTTTGGAAAACAAGCATGGTTGTTTCAAATCGCAGAAGCTTAGCATATTTCAAACAAGACAAGCGCGGTTTCCTGTTGAACGACAGCATAGACATTCTTTGATCGGTACAGAACTTTAAAATTGCTTTGAAAATCGGATTTTCAAAGCATAGACATTACATCCTAATCAGAATTCAACCCTTTATATAAACGTCTCCCTATTCAAAACAAACTATTCGCAAATTAGAACAATTTTAACGCATATCAATTGCATGCAAAGAAAAGACACTCTGTTTTTGTAACGTTTATTAATGACATGCATATCCCGCAAGGTGGTATAAAGTTTAACCACTGTCTAAAGTGAAAGATTATTCGAGTTTTTATCTCAACTGTTGTCTTTGAGACATTTACACTCGAAAAATCCTTCTATAAAGTTAACAAAAGGACAAAAATGAACCCTTTTCTATTTGGCCTGAGACAAACAGAAAAGGGACTTGAATTTGATAAAGTTAAATTTAATATAGTAGTCACAGAATAGAGATATCTCTATTCTGTGTAATAGTGAAAGTATATTTAGAGGCTAAGGCCCCGTTTACACGAGACCGGTTCACTTTTGATCCGTATCAAAAGTGATACGGATAGGTTGCGTTTACACGGAGCCGCACTACTTGTGTTGCTGATGGGCTTTCCGTTTACACAAGTGCGGATTTGCATGAAATAAAGGTGAAAAAAACGAAGTGAGGCTGAGAATCCAAACAAGAATATGCGCACAGCGCAAATTCTTGTAGACGGGTCAAAAGTAAGCCGGATTTGCTGTTTACACGAGACCGGATGACTTTGAAAACGTCTTGCTAGAAGGATCAGAATTGATCTCCGTATCTATTTTGATGCGGATTGCTTGGTCTGGTGTAAACGGGAGGCGTATCCGTATCAATTTTGTTTCGGATTCAAATGGATCCGGCCTCGTGTAAACGGGGCCTAACAGTGGACACCGCGCAATGCAATGTCGTTGTAGACGGAAAGCGTGAATGGTGATGATGATTATTATTATTATGATGAGGAGGTTCCCGCGTAAAAGCACGCAAACTCTGTTTGTCTTGTAATTGGCTGGTTGCTCTGGAGCTAGGTATTTAGTGGTTTGCTCTTTATTGCTTATCGCTTTTCTCCCAGCCCTGTTAAGTCAATAGGGTATCGTGGTCTTGCTTGGTATTTTACGAATGGTGCCATTATTAAGATTACGGCAAGTCATTAATTTGCCATGGGCGTGACCCTTTTAACTTTCATTGTTGATGATCGTCTACTGGTAAATCCCTATGTTATTCAATACATTTCTATGATACTGATTGTGCTAATACATTTCATGGCCACCTTGCCTTCAATATTCGTCGTTGAATATTAATAAGACCCAAGATCGATTAACAGGGTTTTTCTTGTCCCATTCATTTGCTCTCAGAAATAAGGATGTATTTTACAAAAATCTTCATTTGCGATGATGTGCAAAAATGACGTAATGGTTTTATATTCCAACGGAGGCTTGGAATGCTGCGCAGCACAATGAGAATGACAATAATGTTGAAGAGGTTAATTTTAGATATCACCAGGCTGCAAACCGACGTTCTCCTTTCGTGAAGCTCTTGCCACGCAGAAGTATTTTTCGTTCGTCCGTCGCGAACATTATACATTTGTCGTAATCGACAGATCGCAGATTGCATCGTTGTTGAGAAGTGCTATTCAGTGGACCCTTTTTGCTTAGCGCAAACCAATGCCTTACGAAGATAGTAAGCGAGCGATGCGTATTTGCCTCAATCAATCAATCAAAATTCCTCCCAGTGGAGGATACTCTGACAGCGACAGCATGTATCGCGCTATCACAACACCCTTTAGTACATCTGTACTAAAGGGCTGTAGTAGCGCGATCTGGGTAAACCCGGGGGGGACTGCACTACACCAGGACACCAACTTTTGAATTTTAAGAGGGCACTCTTGAGTTTTCAAGGGGCTCCTATGCATGATTTGCCAAAATGGTGGCTTTTTCTGGCCCCCGGATCCCTATACCCCTGGTTTCCATTCATATACCAGAACCAGATACCAGGATTGCATAAATAAAAAAGACGAGACGAGACACTGAACTAAGAAATAATCCGCCAAACCTATGGCCAAACTTACTTTAAAAAGGGCGCCAACAACAATTACGTTTATTGAAGTGAACGTTACAAAAACGAACTGTTACCGACAAAATGTTGTCGTACAGTTTCACGACGACTTTGTTTTCGTAGATGGTACGAAATAAGCCTCTGCGTGGCGAGAACTTCACGGAAGGAGAACGTCGGTTTGCCTGGTGATATCTATCATCAACAACCCCTATTGATGTCTTGTGTGCTGTCATTGCCTTCTTTTTGGGTTGTTTAGCTTGGTCCTGGCTTCAAGCTTGTTCTTGTGTTCCTGGGTTGTTCTTGGGGTTTTGGCTTTTTCTTGTGTTTTTTAGCTTTTTCTTGTGTTTCTTCAATGCCCTCCACAGAGATTGTATCTTTTGCATAAAAAGTTTAATTTTGTTTAAAGTCAGGTACTGTACTGACAGACAGAAATCGCAGAAATGTTGCAAAATAATTTCTTGTTTATTTCTTTTAGGTTTAACAGATACCCGATAAGAAACATTGTGACAAGGAATCATCAAGCGTTATTGCCACCATGGCTTTCAATAGAGCCATTATTGTGTGATAATGAAGAAGTTGCTCTTTGTTATGATCAAACAATTCTTGGATGTGACAATGAACTTTTTGCTGCCATTAGACATGATGGTCACAATTTAATGCAGAGTCAACTAATGGGACAGATTGAACCTGTTAATAGTCAAGACAGACATTTTCAGCAGGAAATGGGTGTAAGCATGGATGATGGACCCAGCAGAAAAAATGAGCTTGTTTGTGGCTCAGTCCCAGGGTTAAATGATTTATGCAATGTTATTGCTTGGAAATTGAGTTCACGGTCCACTGGACTTTACCCTGGAGAAATATCAAATGGAAATGAACCAGCAATTCTTGGTTGTCAAAATACTAGTGGGGCAAATTTACCATATGGACAGAGTTTGGAGCCCGCTAGTTTGAATGAAAGATCAGAAGGATTTGAAGCATTTGTTTCAGATGTAGTTGCAGTACGTAATGCTTCTGACAGCACTTCAAATATTCCCCAGGATTCTCAAAGCAAAGTAGATGAAAGTGCACCTGGGATGGATGGATATTCAAATAACTCAGGTCAAAATAGAGTTCAACCTAATACACCAGAACACCAGAAAAGAGAACAAAGAGATGATATTGATCAATCAGAGGAGAGTATGTCATTATTGAGCAAGGATGGGCCATCATTAATGGAAAATACATTAAATGCAAAGATGTTAGAGAAAGAGCAACAAAGAATTCCACTAACAGAAGCAAGTGTAAGTCATACTGGAGGGCAAGTTGCAGAACAGGATAAAAGCAAAAGCAAGAAAGGGCACGAAAGTAAAACTGCAGATGAAACACCATTTAAAGCACCTGAGAATAATAGTCATTATGTTAAAAAAAGCAAGAATACAAAAGAAGGTGTTCCAACAACTGAGAAAAAGAAGGAAAAGAAGAAACGGAAAAGCAGAGCTGCAGAAGACAATGTTATGGAATTCAACAAGTCTGATTTGGGCAGTGATGATACCATCTTTGAAGTACCATGTAACAAGAAGAAAGTGCAGAAGAATAGACATGGCAGTCAAACATTTGGTCCTTTGACAGCAGATGGTAAAGCCTTGACAACTATTTCTTCCTTGCCTGGGCCTTCTTTTTTGTATGTTGAGAGTGAAGATTTGCATATGTCACCTTTAAATGGGAAGATCAAGGACAAAGAGTTTTGGTTGCTTTATTTAATGAAAATGTTATTTTGATTTGATTCCTCTGACATTAAAAGGATAAAAATGTTAAACATTTCTCAAAATTCCCTTTATTCTCCAGATAATAAAGATGCTGCTCACGCACAAGTTATTGCATGGCTTTCCAATGTCCCAGGAAACTGAAGAAGCTCTGCAATTGATCCTGAAATAGAACCTGGCTCTGAAATTGAGGAATGAAAGAGAAAAGAAGTACCGTAAGTCCTCGAATAAGCCCCCAATGGGGGATTATTTGATTTGAGCAGAAATTGAATAACTGGATGAAATGTTTATAGGATGGAAGTTTATAGGATGGAATTTGGATAACTTTTGATAAAATTTGATAATGTTGAGTTTAAAAGCTTTGGAGATACTTGGACATAGATATCGCCACGAGAACAGCATGTCTTACTGACAATTTTTGTCTATCTAGAATAAGCCCCCCCCTCGAAGTCCCCATCCTAAAATATTTTTGCGAAATAACCCCCCAGGGGCTTAATCGATGACTTATGGTAACTCAATAGCAGCAAGAAGTAAACTTAATATCTGACATATTGATTTAAGGTATTCTCTTTTAATATTTGTTATTCACAATTATTTGTTTGGTTTAACTAGTTTTGTTTAAATTAATAAGCTATAATATTGATTTGCTTTTATCAGTTAGAAAATGCGTCATCGAAGCAAATCATATAATCAAGAATATATGGTTTCACTGTTGTACACATAGACCACTTGTGACGTTTCTTGAGACAAATTCAGATTAATATTTAGAAATAATGATTTGACCTGCCCCAATCCCTGTTTTCGGTGACATAATGGAAATTGAAAGTAAACTTTCGTGTCCTCTTTTCGATTTACATGTGCTATTTATAATATTTTATACCTTTTATATGTGAGTAAAAATTGGTGGCATGGCCATATTGTATATATACTGGCATTGAAACATTTACACATCTTTGCAAGGCTCTTTTCACGGACCTACATATATTAACCATATTTGTTTTGTTGTATATATTTTTAAAAACCTGTTTTTATTGAATACATAGCGTTATATAGGAGACTTTCAAGTATTCAAAAGTACACATGCTTCTTTGTTTTAATAATTCTTCTTATCTATATATGTACAATATGTACACATTTGAATATGTAGTAAATACAGTAATAAAGAATGACTATAGTTTATTTTTCTTTTGTGTTTTTCGTAAATGCACATGGTTTCAGAGGGGCTGATCCAGGAATTAGCTGGGCGGTGCTTAATGATATAACTACACCCATTTTACTGCACTCATTTTTGCCGCACCAAAAATGAACAAAAATCCAAGGTAAGGTAACGACAGCGTTTAATTTCATTGGCTTTTGGAATTTTCAAAGCGAATACTGATTGGCTGGTTTTTCAACTCTCCGGATTGGTCCGTTGCGATAAATTCACTGCAACAGAGCGCCAAAAGTGCTGCTGTGAAGGAGGAGCTTTGAAGGAGTGCTGGGAAGTTGTAGAGCTCTTTATTCTTGCCCTTTGCCAGAGGAATGGGGCTTTCGAAGAGGTTAGTAACATGCAACCACAATAAAAACGTGCTTATTTGTGTCGGACCCTCCCTCTTAAGTGACACACTATATATTGTAAAAAAAAAACAGTTTACATGATGACAGCAGTTTTGCTCTGATAGATCGCAACAGGAAAAACGCTGAAACATAATTAGCAATGAAACATCACAAAGCGGAATCGGAATAGTGAAAGATGATAATTTGTTTACATCTTGTTTACAACACGATAAAAATGAAAATATTCTTTTCCTGCCTGTTGTGGGAATAAAATCCAGTCGTGAAATGTGGGTCTGGAAATTTCACTTCAATGTCTTGCTGTGGGAAATGGGATTCCGCTGCACAGGAGCTCACGCATGGCAGAGAGGCATGTACATGTTTTCTATTTTGCTGACTTTTTGCTGACATTTATTGACCTTCGTCCTTCCTTCACACACAATAATCACAGATTTTCATTTGTGACAAACTTCTTCGAGCAAGCAGGCGAGTTCGGACCAATGTTCTTTTATGCCGTCAGAATTGGACGTCAAACTGGCATTTTTAAGTCATGGTAAGATACTCTTCATGATCAACATTCTACATAACACTTGTTGAGCATAAGTTACGCACCACCGGATGAAAAATGGCGTCCAGAAGTGGCTCAATCAAAGCCTGAGCAAGAAAATTTACATAACAATATATGCACATAAATGTTGATTTACAACTTTGTCTGGGCTGATCAACTCAAATACACTGACAATGCTCATTCTCGACAGTTTGAGCTGCATGCATTTAATTAATGTACAGCATACAGCAGCATAAGTTTGTTTTGTCCTGGGATTGATTACCTGAGAGTTTTGCTTCTTACTTCAGTTGTGCTGGAATTTGTTATGTACTTCCTTAGGAGGAAATGCAGAGAACAAGTAAAAGGATATAAAGGGGCCAAATGCAAGAAGTTTAAGACAATAGATGAAGCCCTGAATTTTATTTCAGTAAGTATCTTTTTTGAATAGCCCATGCAATGCAATGCAAAGCTAGCAGTTCAATTGAAGAAGTTGTAATTAATGAAAATTGTAATTTTTCTCTGTTTGCATGTTTCTTGTTTCACTTTTGCTTTGTGAAAATGTTGGCCCACTTTCATCAACAAAATCTCAAATTCTCTCATTGAAGCATAATAAAAAAGACAAGAAGAGCAAGATTCCAACTCTGTGTTGCAATGCTGCTGTAAGGGAAGCATCTTCCACCATTCCAGTTGTTTATGCAGATGGAGCATGCCTCAATAATGGCATTGGAACAAAAGCAAGAGCTGGAATTGGTGTTTTCTGGGGAGTTGGTGATCATAGGTAAGAAATCAAGGCATTTCTCATGATTCATGATAAAACATATTGAAATATTATTAATTTTATGATTCTTTAAAAGAGAAGTATAGTTTAGTTTGGTGCAGATTTAGACTATTTTGAAAGCGAAAATTGTACTTTGGTATTGGAATAGAAGCTCATTGAGTTGTGGAAATTTGTTGAATGAAACAGTTTAATAGGTTTAATATTTGATATGAATTGCTAGACAGCTAGCTAAATTTGAACTAGTTGCTTCAACATTTGCAGAAATGTATCTGAGCGATTAACTGGACCTCAAACAAGCGAAAGGGCAGAACTGAATGTATGTTACTTTTGCTCCTAAAAGGTTGGTCATTTGTTTCTAATAAGATTTGAAGATATGGAATAAGGAAAGCTAATGTAAGTATTTTATCACCACAGGCTGTAATTAAAGCATTGGAAACAGCTGTGAAGAGTGGTATGTCTGAGGTTGAGCTACGAACAGATTCCATGGATACAATTAATTGTGAGTACAAATATGCTTTTTTGTTTTGTTGTGTTTTTCATCTAATGCAATAAAACAGAATTTACTAATTTGTATTAGGATGGAGACATGGTGCACATTTCGATTGTGTTTGCATTTGAATTTATTTTAAAATTTCCTCTTTATAAAACCAGGTGCAACAGATTCGATGAATAGGTGGAAGAAGAATGGTTGGAAAACAATTTGTAATCAACCAGTCAAGAACATAATGGACTTACAAAAGCTAGATTGTCTTTGCAATAAAATTAATGTCAAATGGGTATGTACACTTTATTTCTCTTTCTATTTCAATAATCAAATAACTTAAGTAATCTTTGTTTTCTTTTATTTGTATCTACTCCTTTTTTATATTTTCCTCTGTACTTTATTGAATATACCGAGACTGAGTTACACTTGGCAATTTTTGTCACAATCTTCCTGGACATGTAAGAATAAACTGTCTGCCACTATATTTACATCCAAATAAAGCAACATTTGCCCAGTGTATGTGACAACTTTTTTGATGGACTTTTTCTTTATTTTCACTCACTATATTTTTGATGTCACTTGAACGAAGTGGTGATGTTAGGTAGATTGACAGCCATTTCAGGAAACTTTAAGATGAATACAATATAATATTTTGATTCATTCTGGCAACATATCCATGACTAATCCAACTAAACATATATCATCAGACTAGTCATTGTTTTCATCTTCAAGTTTATTTCATCTATTTGTTTTATTTTTGGTTTATGCATTTCAAGTACGAGCTTGACAATTTTTAGAACAGGATAAGACAATGACTAGTCTAACCCCGTGTATCTAGTTAATATCACTTCTTTTCATGGTCCTTTCTGTTTAATCTTTGAAAATACTTTCAATATCGATTTTCGCAGTTACCGTTGTTGGCTCTAATCCGTCATGACAACATAGCAAATGCAAGACATTTACTTTTAGTTGCCATTATTTGTAGTTCATTCGTCACTTGTGTTAGCTTCCCAGTCCATACCAGATTTTGTTTGGTGTGCTTTGGATCTTATTTGACTTCTTTATTGTTGGTATGGCATACCATTTAGATCCTTCAGCCAAGGAACTGGTGGAACTTCTTAGGTGTATTCTTCTTAGTGTCTTTTCTTTTAATGTCGTAAATTTGCTAGGTTTTCTATCATGTTGCATCTGTGAAATAGTTCTAGAGTCATTTCGACTGATTGTTGTCTTTCAATTTTAAAAAGTTGCTGGCGATCTAATAACGGAAATTGTGCCAATCCACACCCTTTTACCCTATTGTTTAAACTATACAGTCAATATGCGAAAAAAGAGGCTATTTTTTTAAACATGTTGGGGAAGGCGCTTATTTTGGACTCTTAATGATGGATGGGCGCTAATTAAAAAAAATACGGCATAATGTCCCATTTCGTCATATTCCACGTTTTATCTTTAATGTTTACTGTTTATATTTGAATTTTTCTTGTTTTCTGTAAATGCGTTTCATTTTCCTTTTTTATTTGTTTTGTTGTCCTTTGCTCTTTGTCTCCCACCCTTGACCATTCCATTGTTATTTGTCACACGATCACACGATATTATATTCATATTTGAACTTTTCTTGTTTTCTCTCATTTTCCTTCGTTATTTGTGTTTTGTTGTCCCTTGCTCTTTGTCTCCCACCCTTGACCATTCCATTGTTATTTGTCACACGATATTATGTTCATATTTGAACTTTTCTTGTTTTTTTTTCAGGTTCACGTACGTGGCCATCAAGGCATATTTGGCAACGAGGAAGCAGACAGACTTTCCAAATTAGGTGCCGCATTAGAACTGTCTGCAAAGACCGTGGTACCAAATGTTACTCCGGCAGTGCCCATGCAGCCAATACCCGTAATAGATCTCACAGGTGAGCCAGACCCCCCAACAACACCCACAGTTCAAAACCCACAAATAGTACCATTCAAGTCAGGCATTTTAGTAGACTTATCATTTATACAAATATATCCAAAGTGCCCAAAAGCACCAACTGTTATAGTAATAGATTAAACATGATAATTTGTTTATTCGGTCGTTAAATTTCTACCCTTTATTGACTCTGTTGGTTGATGTCAAAAATTTTGTTATTTAATTAGGAGATAAGAATGAGAGATAATAGAAAAATATTTTATTATGTTATGTTATGTTAATATTTCAGCTGTCATATTGATTAATTTTTTATCTTTGTTTGTGTGTTGTATCGTTTGATTAACCCCTTCTTCATCTGAAATAGCATTTTCTATATGCCCAAGTTTTCATGCAAAATTGTTTTCTGAATACGTGCCTTCGTTCTTTTGATTCTTTTTCTAAATGCTTGCCTTTGGTACCTGTGTCTCCTTCCAAAAACTTTTTCCCTGATAAAGAATTAATATGCACCTTGAATTTCACTTCCACGTTTGTCTTATTCTGCCACATTTCAATGCCATCCTCTTCAGGCTGTTCTTTCTCTGGTTTCTTTTCGGTCGCATTTGCTTCATTGTATTCTTTTTGCTTCCACTCTTTTTCGTGGGCCTATCTTCATTCATGAAATTTGATTTTCAAGCAAGCAAACTTTGGCTTTTTGGGTCTTGACAAGGTAATTCTCTTGTATGCATTTCGTCTTTTTTACTTTCTTTCTTCCTTTTTTCTTTAATACTGTATTTTTAATGGCGACAATATGAAATATATGGTTGTTTTATTACATTAAAAATTGCTGATAATTCAGCGCAATTGTGAAAGAAGAGCACCAGGCTAAAGCAACAAGACTTGAATCTTGGCAAAGAAACCTCACGGTTTCAAGATAATAGAAATCTGGTAATTATATCCCTTTGCCCGCTTGTAGCAAGTCTTAATCAGACTATCAAAAATTTACTGCAAAAACATGCGTGGGTCACTACTAAATGCCATTTTTTGTTCGACCTTCGCCATACTTTGAAAGGGTAGTGTATATGTGGCTTGGGTAGGTCTTATTGTCTCATCTAAATGATCTCCAATGCGTTTCTTCATTCAGATCAACTGTATTTTCCGGTGATATCTATCACTTACCGGGGCGGTGGCAAAGGCAGGGCAGTCAATTGTGAGATGGGCCTCACAGTGCAGACGGTTAGACAAACAGGTTGCACGAGAAAGGATTATAAAAATGAAGCACTAAATGTAAGTTATGTAATTATTTAATATACAGTTTTATACAATAACACCCACTTTTCCCCGCCACCTGTGTCTTTGCCTCTATTGACTTGCACCTGGGCAAGTCATGATAAGCTGTTCCTTTGCCTTATTCTTCAATTTCTGTTTGTCTGGCCACTGGTCGATGCATTTAAACCAAAACCCTTACAGCTCTAGCTTGTTCCTTTTCCTCCAACAACCCAACCTTTGCCATCGTGTTTGGTTCTTGTTTCACTAACACACCTCTGTCATCCACGATTTCTCACAATCAAACTCCCTCTTTTGAGTTGCAAATTGTCGGCATCTACATTACAAATACAACGTGCATAATTTAAGTGAAAAACCGAGTTTCTAATAGCAGAACGACATCTTTTGCAGGAGGTAGGCAGAGAAAACGAGAAATGTGGATACGCCCATTTGACGGATGACGGTCTTTGTCTCACGGCGCAGGCGCTGTGTAATCCAAACTATGGTATGGATCGGGTGTACATTGTCATACTACCAATCTCACTGAAGGTACATTCTTTCGTTCAATCGAGAACAAAACCGATTTCACTTCTCTTGTTCCTCTGTGGGCACGGCGCGCTAACAGTTGTTGTATTACTATTATGTAATCCATAAAATTGCAAAAATTTTACATTTCATCCAATGAGGTATTAACAAAATGATGTGATATCTTTTAGCCTCATTCCAAGTAAAAATTCTCTGTTCAAATATATGGGCTTATATGATATATAGAGAGCTCAACAGAAACAAAGAAGACAATGCTTTTCCCATTTACCAACATCTACTCGTTTGCGGGTCAAAAAATGAAGTGCGTGAAGGACATGGAGGTTTAGTGCTGCTCCATGAAACGATAGTTAACGTGCAAAAAGAAATTGAAAAGAAGATCGGAACATTGATTGATTGATTGAGGCAAATACGCTTACTATCTTCGTAAGGTATTGGTTTATGCGCTGAGCACAAAGGGCCCACTGAATAGCAAGACTAATCGAAGCAGTGCGACCCTGGTCCTTCCTCTCGATGTGACCACATCTCGTGATTCCTTTTGCGAAAAATTGAAACTTTTCGAAATTTTTATGTGCTGTCTTGAGTTAAAAGTTATTCTTACCCACAAATCGCTAATTTTATTCGAATTTATTCATAAATTGCTCGCAAGATTTTCTGACTTCAAAGTATATTCTACACCTGATTTCCGTGAAATAACAAGTTTGAGTAAATGACCATTTGATAGCAGTCCTGATTCTTAAACAATTTTGGGCGCCTTGACATTGATTACGTGCATTATAAGGACAATAAGGTTGATGAAATTAAAAAGGATATGCAATTTGTGACTTGCTTTTCTATAACAACAAAACATAACAACGTATCATAGAATACAACATAACACAACAATTTTTGCTTGGAGCACACATGAAATGAACAGTTGCTCGGTGCTCCAAGCAACGATAGCAAAGTGCGTGTGTATAGTTTATAGCGATATCTAATAAATGGAAATATACACAGAAATGTCGAATTAGAAACCAAATAACTTTGTAATATTTTAAATATAAATGCGTAATTCCAATGACGAAACGATGATGACGAAAACAGCCACTCCGCTTTCGCACACAGTTCTATCCCGTATAAAAAGAGTCTTAAATTACTGAGTATTAATTAATTTATCTTAACTATTCCTTACATTACAATAACAAACAAATTAATATACCGAGTAATGGGCTTAAAACAAGACAGTTTGTTATCACCAGACGAGAATTCAGATTAAATCAATGACAATACGTAATTTTCGTCCATTTACAAATGCCGTACGTGGTAGGTTTAGCATTACAGGTATTGTTTGAGACTCTGAACACATGGGCTCAGTTGACTTATTTGATACTGAAAGATTACCTAACTCTGATGTTGCATGTGAATTCGATTCTGGCTCTATTCCTACGATAATATCCCGATGATCATATGCATCAACCTGATGTGAAACAGTGATCTAAAATATATTTTAAAATTATAAGTAATATTATGAAGGAAAAGAGATGAATACGGAAAATAAACAAATATACATACTTGTTGGGCACTTCTCAATCTTGAACCTTCAGAGGAATTTAACAGCAACGGTGTTGCCTGAGCTCCAGACAAAAATGGTTCTATTAGTAGATTTGATGCTGAGGAATTGGCTGGTTCTGATATTACATCACCAGGTTCCGTTTGTAGATCAACATTCTGATGACCATGAATGTCAACCTGAGATACAAGACAGTGAGCAGCAGTGAGCATTCAGCAATAAAACAAAGGAAATGCAAGTAAAATATGGAGGATAAATGACAAACATACATTTTGGGTGTTTTCCATAATTGGGCCAGTAGAGGAGTTTGACAGCAATGGTGTTGCTTGAGCCCCAGGTGAAATGGGCTCTATTGGTAGATGTGATACTGAAGAATTGGCTGGTTCTGATGCTATATCATCCCGCTCTGCTTTTACAACAACATTCTGATGACCATATATGTGAGCCTGAAATACAAAAGCAAGTAGCAATTAATATCAAGCAATAAAACAAAGAAAGTGCAAGAAAAATACAGAGGATAAATGGCAAACATACATTTTGGGTGTTTTCCATAATTGGGCCAGTAGAGGAGTTTGACAGCAATGGTGTTGCTTGAGCAGCAGACAAAATGAGTTGTATCGGGGAAATTAATGATGGGGGTTTTGGGGAAGGTTCTAATTTTGCACCAGCTTTGGCAAGTTTTCCTGCCTCTTTGCTACCAAAAACACCATGTTGGCCACGTAAGTGAACCTGAAATAAAAAAGAAGGTGGCACAAATGAATGTAAAAAGTAGGACAAAGGCAATAAGAAAAATAAATAAGACAAACATAGAGGGCAAAGAATGTAGACAAGAAGATATATACATACCCATTTGACATTTACTTTCCCGCAGAGAAAATGTAGTTTTTTAAGGTCTCTAGTGTTTCTCACACGCTTCATTTTTAATGATCTCCAGCCATTCCTTTTCCATCTTTCCATCAAATGTGTTGCACCTAATTTCAATGAAAAAATCATGTATTTTCATTTTAGTGAAACAAAAATGGTATGCATATATGACAGACACAGTTGCAGGGGATATTAAGCATTATAAAATTAAACACTAAAGTTCTAACAAATTATGCTGTTACTTACAATCAATTGTATATGTGCTATTTGTACACAATTCAACATCAGAGATGCCACAGTTAACAGCTGTTTCCAATGCTGTAATTGCTGCCTATAAGTAATTAAACCAGCATACAAAACTGTTACTAGTCCCCAACTTTCATGAAAAATGATGAAAGCAAATGACTAGACAATCTGGAGATTAGACAAACTGACTTACAACCAGCTCAGCCCTTTCATATTCTTGATATCCATAAAGTCTTTTAGAGACATTTCTGCAAATAATGAACACAACCATGTAAAAACTATGAATATAAATAAAAAACATGGGAAAAACTTGGTGTATTGAGCTGCTTAAAGTAATAATTTATATATCTCTCTGTGCCTTAAAAAGCTGTGTAGCTTACTTCAAATATCCTTTGAATTCTTTTCAGGACTTATCAAATCTGGATCCAAATGCATATTGGTGTGAAAAATAAAATATATTGTGACACCACTATGCAGTGCTTCTTACCTATCATCACCAACTCCCCAGAAAACACCGATTCCAGCTATTTTTGATTTTTGGTCACCCATTCTGGAGTTAGAGCATACTCCTTCTGTGCATACAACAGGCATCTGGGAGTCTCTTCTGTTTACTGGGGCATTTATTTCTGGGCACACACTTGAAGTATTCAAGCATTCACTATCTTTTCCATAATGATTCCATGATTGAGAATGAAGATTTAGTGATGAAGTTTGTTGTTCTGCTCCAGCAGCATCCTGAGCCAGTGAAATGAAACAAAAAAGGTGTAAACATTCATTTTATAAGAAACAGGTTAAAAAACTAAAACTGTGATGGCAAAATAATTTTGCTAACTTTGTTAATTGGTATCCTTGAGATGATTATCATTATATGTTATACGTTAAAAAATATAAGAAACTTTAGTACCAAGCTTAAAATTGTAAATTTTAAGATAGAGTCCATTGATTTGCAGCTTAGAGATCAGAAACTTACTGTCATAAAGTCAAGGGCCTCTTTCCATGTCTTGAACCTGCCAAATCTTGCTCCATTGTATCCTATCACTTGCTTCCGACATTCTGCCCTGTATTAAAATAGAAAGTAAGCATAGTCATCAAACACAGTATATAAGGCTGGCTCAATTAAGCCAGGTCTTCTGATGAATTAAATGCATATCACTATTTAAAAAATTGGTGTGGAAGAAACAAGGCTGCACAGACAGGCATTTGCAACAGAAATTCACAATACAAATTTTGCCAAAATAAGATTTTTGGGGCTCAGTTTGGATATCAACCATACAATACTAGTGCTTAATGTATAACATGTGTTGCTAAATGCCTAGGTTTTCAAAACCAGCCACAAACCAGGTATCAAGTTAATTGTTGACATTTTGCTTCTCATATATTGAAAACACAGCAAAATGTTAGATACATGTTGTATGCCACAACATCACAGTACAATACTATCAGCAAACAAACACAAAACAAAATTGTTGTGGAAATTTTTATCAGAAGTCACACATTGAAATGACTTTAATATGAGAGAGAAAAAAAACAAAAACAAAAACAAAATAAAATAAAATAAGGTGCTCAAAGCTCTTTACAGTTGAATATATGTTGTTAATGTTATGTGGCCAACGTATTGTCCTGACAAATTTGGTGTTCTGGTAATAAACCGCATGCCCGTCCACATAACAAGAAACAATGCTATTGCCAGAAAAAGGACAAGTAAAAATAATCTAAAAGATGTAAATGAGAGCTATTTACAATTGCTCAAGGATGATAAACGATGGTAGTCCAATATATTCAATATTTAAAAACAAGATGTCATTTGGAGAAAAAACATTGCATGGAAAAGGAAATTTGTTGGCCACCCCATCCCATTCTTACCAGGATAAGAAAATGCCAGTTCGTCGGCCAGCACTGACGGCGTAAAGAAACATTCTGTGGAAATAATTATTTTATTTTGTCTGTTATGGCGAAAAAGTATTTCAAAACGGCCCTTTCAAAAAATAGTCCTTCTGAATCCAGTTGCTTTCTTCCGGCCCTTTACCGCCATTCTGATTAACGCTGTGCGTGCCATTTCCGCTTTTTCTGTCGCTTTACAAAGCTTGGCTGGCTATGCGCATGCTTTTTAACTTCCTTCCAGCTTTGTTCTTAGAAAAAGGTTTCGATGCATAGCTTTTTTCATATGCTTGTTAAAAAATGACGAGCCATTTCTGCTGAAGATTGATGCGGTTGTTGTGAAAAAGGAAAGCCTTGTTTCAAATTTGAACCGTCCACGACTTATTTGACTTTAGATATGTAAAAAAGATCTTTTGGTTGTTGTGTTCTGTATAATGGAAGCAAGCGTAATTGCTGGAAAATGTTAACGTGCACAGATAACACAACATCATAATCAAGAGTCAGGCTGCTTTAAACCATTGTCTATCATCAGTCCAGCAGTTTAGTTGTTGTTTGGTTGAAGAAGCAATGAAAAGCATGTTTATCTGTCACAAGAATTTGACTATATTGTCTTTGTTTCTTTTTATTTTGAGCTCTTGTGTTGATGGTAAGTTAAGTATGTAACTTTGTTGTGAAGGATGGAAACTATTTTCTTATTATGAAGGCATTGGTTTATGTCACTCCATCTCATCTCAGTAATAGAAACAATTGGTAATGAAAGCCCCAGAGTTGAAGCAATGCTCGGTAGATTGCTATGCTAATTTGCTTTTTTGCTTTGTAATAGGTTCAAATGCTGATAGAAAAACTCAAGAAGAAGCTTCAAGCCACCTTGAACAAGAAGGTGCCATCATTGACCACACCGTCAACACGCAAGAAAAGGAATTTTCAGTCATAAATGACCAAAGTCAAGCTGGAAATATTGATAACAATCTCCATGATGATGAAAATCTGAATGCAAAAACACCTTCTATAGAAGAAGGTGGCAGTATAAGCCCAGATTTACTGCCTGATTATTTTGAAAAAGATGAAGATTTTTCAAGTAACAAAAATCAAGAACCTGTAAGTCAACTATAAATGTCCATATTTTAAAACTAGGTATTGATCCTATTTTTGGTCCTAAAGTCCCAGCTAGTGAATCATTAATTTAATGTTCTATAAGTAAATGCCTGTCTTGATAGTCTTATTCTCACTTTTCAAGTTTGCTATTTCTCAGTCATTCTGAAGGTGACTGGATCATATAGGAAGTAACTGATCACTATTTGTGTTTTATTAGAAGATTTCAGAAGATGTAAAATCTGACTTGTCTGTTGATGAAGAGGGTTTTAAAAGGAAGGAGATTGAAAACAGGGAACAGGAGACTTCAAACAAAGGTGAATCCATAACTGGAAAAGTGTCAACAGATTTTATTGAAGATATGAAAGATGACAGTTTTTATCATGCTGAAAACATTGCATCTGCAGAAGAGAAAACAGAAAATGACAATAAACATGAAGAAAAGAAATCAGGAGATGACAATAGAAATGTGGAAGAGAAAACAGGAGATGAAGATGTGGAAGAGAAATCAGGAGATGAACACATGGAAGAGAAAACAGGAGATGACAACAGAAATGTGGAAGAGAAAATAGGAGATGACAACAGAAATGTGGAAGAGAAAATAGGAGATGACAATAAAAATGTGGAAAAGAAAATAGGAGATGACAATATACACGTGGAAGAGAAAGTTGGAGATGACAATATACACATGGAAAAGAAAACAGGAGATGAACACGTGGAAGAGAAAACAGGAGATGAACACATGGAAGAGAAAACAGGAGATAAACACGTGGAAGAGAAAACAGGAGATGACAATAAATATGAAGTTTCTTCTGGTGAAAAAATTGTAAATGAGAAAGAAAGCTTTCTGGATCATTCTGCAAAAGATGTCAAAACTAATGATGACCAATTCTCTGCACAAGATGTACCATCCATGAATGAAGAGAATTCTGATACAGATAATAAAAATTATATTGACCCTTTAGTAGTTAATAAAAATGACAGGGATGAATCCACATCGAAGGATCACTATGAGGAAAAAGACAGCTCTAGCAAGCAGCCATCTGGCTTTTTCTCTGACCGGAAAATAGACAGTGAAATGAAAAGTATGTTAAAAAGACTTTGTTAAGCCAATATGGGGAATTTGTTAATGTTGGAAACTCACAAAATTATGTCATTGTTAGAAGATTTAGTAAAATGATAAAGGATTTTGTAAAAAATGTTTAATTTTCAATTTTTAGATGGCAGTAGTATTGGGTCTGAGTTACTTGAATCTGCAGAAAGTATTCTCAATCAAACAAAGAAAGATTATAAAAGGTTTGTGCTTTCCAAATTTGTCTGTGGGTTACTTCTCCTGACTACTCATTTATCTCTAACAGCCTGCCTTAGCGGCACTTGTTACAATAATAATGATTAAGACAATGATAGAAAGTTGAACTATATATGCACTTTACTGAGACAAATTTTAATCATTCAACATGTCCACTTTGCAGACATTAAGATGTTCTTCTCCCCTGTTTATAGAGCTTATGCACTTTTGGCAGAGGCTTCTGGCCTTGGAAACCAAAATGCCATGGAAAAGACAGTTTATTCATACCTGGTATGTTAGATTTTCATAATGTTTACATGCCATTTATCCATTGCAGTCACAATTGTATTCTTTCATGTTAATGCATCATTGATATGTTACAAACCTTTATTTACCAATGTACTTTACTCCACTGTATTTTAGCTTGGAGACTATTTACCCAGGAATATAACTAAAGCAATTGAGTATTTTACAAAGTTATCAGAAATTGGTATCCCAACTGGCCAGCAGGTATCTATTGTTACAACAATTTTCTTGGCTTACTTAGTTTTTCTTAATTTTCTGCCTTTCACAATGTCTATGCAAATTCACCTTCACAGGGTCTTGCCTTTTTGTATGGCACGGGAACAGGTGTCCTTACAAGTCAAGCTAAGGTATCATTTACATATCCAACTGCTTTAATATTATGCCCTATTTGCACTTTTGAGCTATCATAATGTAACAATTAACTACTCTGTCACCATACATGCCTGTGTCTTGTTGGTGTTTTACAGTCTCTGGTATATACAACATTTGCTGCCCTGGGTGGTGACATCAAAGCTCAAATGAATCTGGTGAGTTCAATTTTCATTTTCTCACCCTTACTCTCATAAAAACACTAGCTACAAAGGTGTAGCATAGATTACATGATATAGGGGGGTAGCCAATTAATTTTAACTGTATATGTATACCTACTGATGGTGAAGCTTCAGATAACTTTTAATTTTGAATTTTTGGCACAAAGCAGTTACTCCCATTATTTTGATCCATCAAACAAATCTTATCATTTTGCTGTTACATACCTCAGGTATATTAAATTTCGTGGGGGTATTGCAATTGACGCCTACGTAATTCTCCACATCTTAAATTCGCGCACGATTCTTTAATATTTTCGCCCAGTTTTGACTTGAGAATTTGACTTGCGCACACAAGAGAATGCAACTGATGGTACAATAACTAAGTTTAAGAGAAATTTTATTTTCAAACGTTGTTTTTCTAAAGGTAACATTGATACAAAAATGGGTCCACGTACTAGCGCTCTTGTGCTAAAAATCTAATTAACCTATAGCTGCTTAACAGCGATGTCTGACGGGCTTTGCATTAGATCATAAAATTACGTCAACAACCTTGCTTCTTGCTTGTATTGACTTCAAAATGCTGAATTTCAAGTTTACGTTAACCTGTTTTGGTTTCTCAACCACCGTATGATCCTTATGAAATGGCTTTGCACATAAAGGCAAGAAAAATGATTTAACAAGGGAGTTTGCTTCAAGTAATAAGCCACACGTTGAAGTTTCATTCGACCACGGAGACAATGTGAAAGCACGAAAGAAAGTAGTAAACCCTTCGTATATGAAGCCAGATCGAATAAATTAGCAATGAGGCTTTGGACGACATTGACATTTGAAGTAACAAGATAGCTCACTCTTTTCTCAAAAAACAAAAAATGAAGTGTTTTCCTGTGAGATCTATATGTCTTTGTTTTGTCATAGTCAATAGAAAGACTATTGGTTATTGTTTTGTACGCATGCGCCACCTTTTTTGCGCAGTTTAATTTTCGCGCAGTACTTGATTTCGCGCAGTCAAGAGTGCGCAAAAAATAGTACACCGCGAATCCAAATACACCTGAGGTATCCATATGTTTAGGCAGATTTATTGATGCCCATTACCTAATAAGTTTAGATTTGCAACTTTAGTTAGTTACTTAATATATGAGGTTGATTTTCAGATATCGTTTTTGATCTCATATGCTAATCATCATTTAATTAGCATATAAAAATTTCAAAATTTCGCTCTTTGTGATGCTTAAATACTTTTGTGAGTAAAGTTGAGTGAATGAGTAGTTGACAATGGTATTTTCTGTTATTAAATCAGGGATATCGTCATTGGGGAGGTATTGGAGTTACGCAAAGCTGCGAGGCTGCTCTTACCTATTATCAAAAAGTGTCTGCAATTGGTTTGTGATATATTTTGTAATTTTTTTTGCTTTTTTATAAACAATTTACACACATACAGTCGACTCTCGCTATCTCGAACTCGCAGGGGAAATTTGTTCTACATAACGGGAGTTCGAAATATCCGAACTAAGTTCACCCATACTAATTAGAGAACTAGGGTAAATGGGAATCTGCTCAAGTTGTTCGAGATAACCGATTTCGAGATTTCGAGATTCGAGTGTATACATATTGCACATTTTCATTGATGCACATTTTGTATATTTCTAGTTGCAAAAGAAGTTCACCCACTGGGAAGTACGGCTGTACACAGAATACGTTTATATGATGAGCTTGAACAGGTGAATATGATTAGCAAGCTTGTTCTTGTACAATGTGGGGACAAGAGTCCCTGCAACACTTGAACAATTCAGATGACACTGCTGTTTCTGCACACTTTGTTCCCTGTGAGCAGAGTGCGACCCTCATTCCCCCAAACAATGTTTTCTTGTTTGTCAGCTATTTTCATCGCCATGCCAAAGTAATTTCCACTCTAGAGACAACATTATTTGGGAGGGGGTTGGGTGAACCATGAATGAAAAATTCCTGGTTGTCCCAGGACTTTTGTCCCCTATTATATGTCTATATGTCTTAATCGTAAATTTTCTAAACACGATCAGTGTTCAGAAAAGTCCTTGAGCCTGGTTTTATTTTCATGTTAGTCTTAAATTGAAGAGATTTTTCACCTTAAAATTCTTACATTCGTACGAAAAGTGGGCAGTATCAAACGCCCGTAAGTGCGCATGCTCACTACCGTAAAACCTGTTTGTGCTGAAATTGGAGTAAAGAATGTTTTACTACTGAAATTGGAAAATCTCTTCAAAGCCCTGATACTTTTGTAGTAAAGAATTAGACCGAGATTAATAGTGTGAAGAGTTTATTATGAACAACTTGTGTTAATGTGAGATCGTATTGTCTGGTCTGGAAAGATTGTTGTTATCTTTGCATTTGCTACAACTAACAGCCTTGAACAGTGGACAAGACCATACTTATTAGAAATCTTCAATGTTATTTCTGTTTTTCCAGGGCAATGCTGGTGGCAATCTTGACGATGACTTGTTGCAATATTACCAATTTCTTGCTGATAAAGGAGATGTCCAGGCTCAGGTATAGTTGTTTTGTTTTATAAAACAATTTCATTACTTGATAAAATTTCTGATGCTCCTCGCGAAATGTTTCAACGTACGTCGATTAATGAAATCTTGCGTTTCCTAATTAATTATTTTAATCATTCGCAGGTTGGACTTGGCCAATTATATCTTCAAGGTGGAAGGGGAGTTGAAATTGATCATAAGGTAAAGAATTCGTTATTATTTTATTGATAGAGATAACAAAAGATATCTTGCCCGCTGTCCTGATGTACTTTTCATTTTTAGCTGATTTAACATCTAATGTGTAAACGCAATAACGAAATTTCATGTTCAAACAGATCTAGGCCCATGTAAACAGGCCCTTTGTCTTCTCAAACAGCTCTTATTGACGCTGAAGTAAAGATTTTTTATAAAATGTTTACACCCAACTGCTCTCAACTGCTATTACTGCTCATTTTATATTCTTTCATTCATTTTATATTCTTTAAACACGGTAAACCCGTCAGCCAAGGCTGCTAATGTTATTGCCCTCAAGGTAGTCATTCTAAAAATGTACACTGTGTCTGCCAGGGCTACCAGGGCAGAGCTTACTGCGATAAATGTGCAGTGCAAATTGTTTAATATGAAGTTTTATTGTTTTTAAATCCACAGAAAGCATTACAATATTTCAAACAGGCAGCCGATGCTGGTAATGCAAACGCACAAGCCCATCTTGGAAAGGTATGATTCGATGATATTTTCAAGTATTTAATTAATGTCTTTCATGATAAATAATAACGGGTAATAAGCGAATTATACGAGACATATCCTGAGAAAAGATTCAACTCATCGTCAACAACAAAGCATTACCAAACTTTAGCGTTATAACTCGAGACTTTCTTGACGTAAGTGTGGAAGTACTTGCTTGATCATCTGCAAATAAAATCGTAACCTTTGTTGCGTCTGTTAATATTGTAGATGTACTATGAAGGAAGCTCTGCTGCTAAACAAGATAATGAAACTGCCTACATTTTGTTTTCAAAAGCTGTTGAGCAGGTATGATTTTCTGATTGTTAAATTGTACTCAACGTTAATTGTTAATAGTCAAAATTGGTTTGAAATGGTGTATTTCTCGCAACGTAGATGCATATTAAGATTAAGTTTCGTTTTATTAGGGCAATCCTGTTGGTCATAGTGGACTTGGACTGTTGTATATGCATGGCAGTGGAGTAGAAAAGGTTTGTATAATTATACGTTAACATTATACTTTTTATAGTCTATTTGTAAGAGAAGCTCATTTAAAATTGTTATGCTTGTTCATTTTTAAGGATTATAGTAAAGCAATGTCATATTTCAGTACAGCCGCGGAACAGGGTCTACCCGAGGCTCAACTGCAACTTGGAAATATTTATTACCGTAAGTTTACCCTACTTTGTTCAATGGGTTTGAATTATCAGTAACATCAATGGTGCTTTTGCAATACAGTTTTGCTATTTTTAGATGGTCTTGGAGTAGAACGTGATTATCAACGTTCTGTCAAATATTATACAATGGCATCGCAATCCGGTATGAACTTTTTGATTCACTTTTCTTTTTTCAATTGCAACTTTTAAATGCACAGTGTCTTATTATGAACTCTTGAACTCGCGTTCATCTTTATTGTCTTTGAATATTGATAGGAAATGTACTGGCTGTTTACAATCTAGCATCGATGCATGCAAGTGGCGACGGAGTTACGCGTTCTTGCCATACGGCTACAGAGGTTAAAGTCGAATTACAGTCAAATCTCGCTATCTCGAACTCGGCTATTTCGAGCAACTCGCTATCTCGAACAGATTACCATTTCCCCTCGTTCTCTAGTTGGGTGAATTTAGTTCGGGTATCTGGAACTCCCGCTATGTGGAACAAATTTTAATTTCTTCTACGAGTTTGAGATTGTGAGAGTCTACTGTATTTGTTATTTGCCATATTTTCTAAATAGGAATTTCTGAATTTGCCACATTTGCTCTTTGCTGTACCTCCTCTTAGTAATGATTAATTGGTATTCACAGTTGGGTGGTAAAGTGTTAAGATTGCGAGAGTGTATTTGATTGCTACCCTTATAAAAAAAGGCACGAACAGGCTGATGGCTTTATTAATTCCTTATTGGTTGATGTTGTTCTCATCATCTCAATTTTCAGCTTTTCAAAACTGTTGCAGAAAGAGGGAAATGGTCTTCGCTGTTCACCGATGCATACGTGGCATACAAGGCAGGAGACACGGATACTGCTCTATTGAAATACTACATTCTTGCAGAATTAGGCTATGAACCAGCCCAAAGCAACGTCGCTTACATTTTGGAAAAAGGTGAAGTTTTTTAATTATAGTTATTTGTCTTATGGAAGTTTAATATTTAAGTCCAATAGCAATAAATCCCAAAAGCTACTATGACACGAGGTAATGTTTTATGGTAACTTGTCTTGCGATGGCACATGAAGGGATTGCAACGAAATTTTGCGATGAGTGCTACACACAGCAACGGTCTTTGCGATTTGCAATGCAAGTTAACAAAATGTTATGTTAAGCAGTGAAATTGTCAAAGAATTGCCTATAATCGTTGCAAAAAGTAGAGCCGCCGCGAGAGCAAGAATTAGACGTTGGAAAAGCGCAAAATTTTAATTTTTAATGGAGCATCCACAGTGATCCATTTATTTTACAACGGCATTGCGACCAAATTGTCAAGGAAACTGTCCCGTATGAAAGTAGCTTAATTTCGTTTGATGGAATTATCACGAGTAACAAGTCATTGAATTGCAACTGGACTTGAGATTAACACACCAGTTGCTGGTCGTTTCACTTCACCAGCGATTCGGGCATCCTCCTATCCGAGCCATCGTATCAAGTCGATCTTTGATATTTACTACTGATTGCTCTATCAGTTTTCGTTTAAGTCCAGAATGCAAGCTTTACTGTTTACGATCTTGTTAGTTCAACTCTTGTGGCGAAGTGGTTGGCACTTGTGCTTGCCACTCATGGGGTCGTGGATCGATTCCACCGAGCTCCACTTGAAGTTGAGTTGAGGTTGAGTTGGAATTAAATGAGGGTCGGTACGCCGAGGATCTACAAGAGAAAGTAGATCCCCGGCGTACCGGGACTTTTCGTCTTTCCGTCGAGAATGGTTTTTCGGCAGAAACGCCGAAAAACCATTTACCTCATCGTACTCAACTACTAACTTTGTTGGTACGCCGGGGTGACGAGGGCCAACAGTGCCGGTCTGTTCATATATATCCAGCGACATCTGCTTGGAGACTCGCCACCGATAGATATAGATACGTAAAAATTTATATCTGGAATCGTGTGCAATGACTTTCTAATTGTGGGCATTTAGTCAATACGCATGCGCATTCGTATCACTGTTGGGGCGGAGCGTCCAGATAGCCACACACTGACTGATATGAAGTGATAAATATAACCTTCAGCTTCGACGCTAAAAGGGCGAAACAGTTACAGTAAATCTTTATGATGACCAGAAATGCTGACGGACTGCCTGCACACACCACCTCCCTCGGCCCTTCGATCTGAGTGGAACAGTTTAGTAGTCTGGGTGATCTTCAACCAAAGTTGAGCAGATTTTCTTCAACAAATCTTTGGTCCAAGTTGACCGGCGCACTTTAATTAGCTAATTTTGGATCACTTTTCTTACAAACTTTACTGAACTTTTTATCTGAGTTGGACAGCGTTCTTCAACTAATTTTGGATAACTGACAGAAGAAATTTTTGATCTGATGTCAGATTCGTTTAACAATTGCTACTGTTCCGGCAAAGTAGTTTATCGGTAGAAATAGTTGATTAAATCACTACTTAATCACGTCAACGTAACTCCAGTTATCCTTTCATCTTTTAAATTGGAAAAATAAGAGATATTTTCACACTGGAAACACGTGCGATATGAACCCCAAAAGGGGACCCCTTCTCTTCTCGTGAATAACTTGGACAACGCTCCTAGTAACAACAGTATGGGATTCCTATTCTTTTAGCTAGATTGAGATTGCTATTGCGTTAGCTGAATTGTCTTCACTTGGGATGAATTTCAAAGCCCATTCGCCTTGGTTTTATGATTTTCTGTTTCGGTAAGAGAATCCTCGCTGACACCTTATTAACCAACTGGTGTAGTTTTGATTTTCTATGCATATAGATATTGTAATTTTCTATACAATTTAAATCTGAGTAGATGTAAGATGAAATCAGCGCCAACTTTAATAACATATACAGTCTACTCTCGATAAATGGAACCCCGGATAAGTGGAACTTTCGTTTAGTTGAACCAATTTCTCCGGTCCCTTGGATTATCGAGAGTAGACTGTACTGCGAGTTTTAACATTACAGAACTGCAACTTAATTTGCTGTCGAGGTCAAAAATATTGAATTATTGTGCGTCAGATTTAGGGAAAAAACTACCTGAGCTAAAAAAGTTGTCAGCCACAATTAATCAGAGCAAATTCTTTACATTGATTGTAAAACCATTTAATCTCAATTGATAACCTGTGCTTCGTTATTCGAAACATTATATGAATTCCCTAACTTGTTACTGATTATTGTTTTAGCAAAGTTCTGGGGCAATACGTTGAATAGTGAGAATGGAATTGCCTTTTGCTTATTGACGTAAAACTTGACTCAGCGCCACAACTTTGTTCGCTGAAAATTAGTTTTGGAGATGATAACTTCGTAGTTTAGTTCAACGTTGACATATTTCTGAAAGTACTGGGAAAACATCAGCCGTTATATCGAGTTTTTGAAACCACTGTAAGAGGAATTCCAGGAAATTATTCTAAAAAATTGATGGAGGATTCGGATTTTCCGGCAAGGTAGGCGTAGGCCGGTTCTTTTGTCAACAACAACAGTCTTCTTGACAAAGTTTCGATTAAAAAATAAGCTGACAATCTCGAAAACAGAATTCATTAAAAGCAAATCTCATTTTACTGTACGAAGCAATTTCGAGTGGGTTGGCGTGTTTTACGCAGAGCTAGGCCAAAAACTGTAGGAGGAGTTCAGTGACCATTGATTTGTGGGCCTTTGATTGTGAACGACACAATGTGAGAAGGACTTCGCGACGAAATTCTCCAGAAAATCTGAAATATGATGATAAAATGAGCACGTTACTTTTGTCACGTTATTCCTGGAGAAGGAAAATAAAACAAGCAGAGATTCAAGAAAATACCCTATTGTTCATCTTGAGAAAAAACGGGATGCGTCGATGCGACTTTCGAAGAGAACTGGTAACAACACCTCGGAGGGTTTCTTTTGTCCCAAACAAAGCTCGGTCGTGGGGAATAGAAAGAGGCAGCAAACAAAGATGTCATCCTGTGAATTTTCCTCTCTCTCTTTTCCAGACGAAACAACTCTGTATTCCAAGAACGAAACATTTGCTCGCGCTCTTTTACAATGGAACAGAGCTGCATCTCAAGGTAAGCATCTTATTATTTCCCTTTTTGTGACTCGCGTGCAGAAATATTTGTAGAATTATGGCGAAGGAGCCCTGTTTTTGTATTTTCAACCCTTGAAAATAACAACGATTTTGCAATGAAGGCCGAAATCACGCACAGTATGGTTTTGTCTTCACGAAACTCTCCTATAGTAAATAGCTTCGTGTGTCATAGTTATAACGTCATATAATGCCGCAGTTAGTGCATCCCATTTCAAACTCAAATTCAATATGCTTTTCGTAATCAAATCACAACAAACCAGGCAGCAAAATGATGAGTAAAAATTAACATTTCATTTGCTTATAAAAAAACGATAAATGAAAGTGATTGTTCGTTATCGCAGAGCCTTAAATATGTTAAATATGAACATCGTTAGAAACGTCGTAAATATTCTTATAATTATGATTGAATAATGTCATGACAAGGAGTGATTATGCGTGAGATTTTGAGAGATACTTCTGCCATCATGTGAACTGAGGATTCACAACTCTCATTTTGCTCGATGATGAGCAAAGTATCTATCAAAACGTCGCACTTATAAATATGTTACTTGTATGGCATTGTACGTTCTTTGGTACCACCCGTTATTGTCATGTTTTTATTCATAGGTTACACTGTTGCAAGAGTTAAAGTTGGTGATTATCATTACTATGGGTTGGGTACAGAGCTCGATTATGAATTGGCTGCTTTGCACTATAGACTGGCTTCTGAGCAACAACGTAGTGCACAAGCTATGTTTAATCTTGGATATATGCATGAACAAGGTCTTGGTTTGAAGAAGGTATGCCTTACTATATTCATTAACTGAGTCGTATTTGTTTCTGAATCCAATTCTCGGGTGTTGTGCCACAAGTCACATTTAATTTAGTATTCCATAACTGCACTGACTTTTCATGCAGTTGATAGCATTTGCATTTTTTAAGGATATTCATTTGGCGAAAAGATTTTATGATATGGCAGCAGAATCAAGTCCAGATGCACAGGTTCCAGTGACACTAGCCCTTGCAAAACTTGGCGCGTATTTTACTATAGATTGGGCAAAGAGGGTAAGATTTGAAAGGCAATTTTCCATTATTTTTGATGTCTTAGACTGTCGTTTATGATAGCGAAACGTATAGCCTAGGCGGTATCATCTGAAAGGATTTTCTACACCAGATGTTCAGGCTGCTTTTCTTCTGCAATGTATAATTGTTTTGAACGACACGGAAAAAGTTATAGTTTCCTCCCCTCGGAAACAATATGGGACTTTTTGGGAAAATTTCACGTTTGACGTGAAATTTTTCCAAAAATAACATCTCATAATAAGACATCATAGCGATGACACGAACAAATTTTCAATAGGGTTCGAACATTCTGTGTATTTTTAAATAACTTTTGCCAGGGTGGGAGGTGGGAACGGTGGTGATTTTTGAGCAGTATTTCCGGCACTAAAAGGGCCAACTTTTTAGGTGTCATTCTAAGAAGTTTCATGTGATTCCATTTGAAGTTGCACGCGCAATTTAATTGTGAAAACGGGTACCTCCAAAAACTCATGACGTCATCCCGCGTCACCACTGTTACGACAAGTGGCTCTGATTGAAATTATCCCCCCTTGTTACTTTTTCTTAATAAGTTGCTAAGTATACAGACAATGAACTTTTTCCGGAAGAGTTTAAAATTCTCAGTTGTCAAATTTTCATGTCTTGAGCGAAGATTGCAAACGAAGATGTCACAAATTGAACATTGCACAGTCATATAGAGATTCTAATCTAAAATGATAATTTAGTGCACAATATCTTCAAAAAAGAGCATTGTTTTTATGAATAACACGCCAGGGTTCAGATTTCACGTGAAAATGGTGTAGAGAATCCTTATTAAACACCCACTCAGTTGATACCTACCTCGACCACCGTCTGAACTAACCCCATGTATCATTGCTCAAGCATTCTTAAACTGAATTCACTTTTTATTTCTAAAGAAATACGTATCTTGGAAATATCTGAATCTTCGAGAGTTGGTTGGAAATGATTGGGATCTTTATGTTATAACATTCTTGGCCATTGTTCTCGGCTTACTTCTTCTCATCCGAAATAGATGAAATCAATAGTATGTATGGATATTTTTAGCCTACTCATGTTACAGAAATTTTAGAAACTATTATATTAATAATTTCTATATGTGCCCTAACATGCAAGAAGAAGAGAACACAACGTATTTGGCATTGATAGGTAACTAAGACATTCCATAATTATTTGACATTACCTGAAGTTTATTAAAATATTTTAAAACTTATATTTCATTTGTAAAATGCTCCATGAAACTGATAAAACCAGCAAAGAATTTCTCATCCAGGATTTGTCCATATTTGGGATGAATAGTTAGTTACTCTACTCCCAGTTCAACAACTGCTGAAAGATATGAACTCAAACGATTAATGTCCATTAAAAAACTTAGAAAAGCAAGACATACCAGGTGAACATTTTAAATCTCTTTCAAATCAATTCAAAATCTAAAAACCTTGCCTTCCTGCATAAATTACTGAACCATCGTTATCAATAACTGTGCAAGCTTGACCATTTTGAGTTACTGTTAGTTGTAAAACAGGCCAAAGATAAAAGCCTGAACGATTAATCTTCATTATACAACAGAAGAAACAAGGACCTACCAGGTGACCTGTTTGAATTTTCTTGATATTGCTTCTACAAAATCAACGAAACTTGGCATTCCTAAATGAAGCAATAAAACATCGTTATAAATAACTGTGCAAACTTGACTATTTTGAGTTACCGTTAGTTGCAAAACTGGCCAAAGATAAAAGCCTGAACGATTAATTTTCATTATACAACAGAAAAAATAAGGAATTACCAGGTGACCTTCTTGGATTTTCTTGAATTTCCTTTTACAAGATCTACGAAACTTGGCATTCCTGAATGAAGCAATAAAATATCGTTATAAATAACTGTGCAACCTGGACCATTTTGAGTTACCGTTAGTTGCAAAACAGGCCAAAGATAAAAGTCTGAACGATTAATCTTCATTATACAACAGAAAAAACAAGGACCTTCCAAGTGACGTTGCATTTTCTTGAATTTCCTTTTACAAGATCTACGAACGTTGGCATTCCTGATGGAAGCAATAAAACATCGTTATCAATAACTGTGCAAGTTTGACTATGTTAAGTTACTGTTCGTTGTAAAACTGGCCAAAGATAAAAACCTGAACGATTAATCTTCATTATACAATAGAAAAAAAAGGACCTACAAGGTGACCTTTTTGGATTTTCTTGCATTTCCTTTTACAAGATCCAAGAACGTTGGCATTCCTGAATGAAGCAATAAAACATCGTTATCAATAACTGTGCAAGCTTATCCATTTTGATTTACTGTTAGTTGCAAAAGTGGCCAAAGATAAAAGCCTGAACGATTAATCTTCATTATACAACAGAAAAAACAAGGAATTACCAGGTGACCTTTTGGAATTTTCTTGATATTGCTTCTACAAAATCAACGAAACTTGGCATTCCTGAGTAAATGAATAAAACATTGTTATAAATAACTGTGCAAGTTTGACTATGTTAAGTTACTGTTCGTTGTAAAACTGGCCAAAGATAAAAACCTGAACGATTAATCTTCATTATACAATAGGAAAAAAAGGACCTACGAGGCGACCTTCTTGGATTTTCTTGCATTACCTTTTACAATATCCAAGAACGTTGGCATTCCTGAATGAAGCAATAAAACATCGTTATAAATAACTGTGCAAGCTTGACTATTGTGAGTTACTGTTAGTTGCAAAAGTGGCCAAAGATAAAAGCCTGAACGATTAATCTTCATTGTATAAGCGGAAAAAAGGACTTACCAGGTGAGCGTTCGGAATATTCTTGATATTGCTTTTAAAAAATCTACAAGCGTTGCCTTTCCTGCATAAACCAATGAAACATCGTTGTAAATAGCTGTGCAAACTGTTGTGTGGGTCGTTGTAACTACAATTGTTATCTTGTATTTGACACGTATTTGTTTGCAGTATTGTGAAGTATGAGCGTGGTTGGCTGGTGCACCCGCTTGAAAGTGTGAAGGCGCGTGCCAATCCACACTAGGGTCCCAGGTGCATAAGAATGGAGCACCATGTCACCACGCTTGTTTTGATTATTATTGTAAACTTAAATAGAGTAAAGTAAGAGAGTTGAGTTAGTTTAAGAGTTTAAGATTCAGAGAGTAAGCAGTCTGAAGACCAGTGGTACAGTGGCGGCCTTCGGGTCAGCCGTACCGCACCGCAAAAAGTTCGTTGTCTTTATTGCGTCAAACCTTAGCGTTATCAGCACCATCGCAAGCGAGACATCGCCTACCGAACTTCTGACTACCGTCCCCAGCTCTGGGGTGGAATTCTAACAGAAACACCTCACGACAAAACTTGACTATTTCAAGCTACTTTTAGTTGTAAACTGGCCAAAGATAAAAGCTGAAACCATGAATCTTCATTATATAGCAGAAAAAAGGACTTACTGGGTGATCTTTTGAATTTTCTTGATTTGCTTTTACAAAATCCACGAAACTTGGCATTCCTGAATAAATCAATGAAACATCGTTATAATTAATTGTGCAATTCCCTGTTTTAAGCCATAATGGAATTAATATACACAATACATACTTGTTAGTAGATATCTTGAGCTGTGACCATGATATCATAACTTACGCCCGTTAGAAGTCTAGCACGAACGCAACTCGTGTTACCCTTAATATCACCAGGCACTTGGCCAAAAATCCCCATACACTTTAGCAAATAGGCTCCCACAAAGACTGGTAATTGAGACAAATATATTTGAGTTCCCCTTTGAACATTGTCCCGGAATTTGCTAGGCCCGGCACCACCCATATCCATATTTCAAGTAGCTAGAAGGTAAGAATAAAAGACTCAGGTATTAGAACAAAGATAAGGTTATTCATTAATGTGTGTTCTCTTCTCAATTAATATTAAACTAAAAAATATATATATTAAGATATGAATAAATACAACATGTACATATGTGTACAAAAAATCGGTAAACAATAACTAAATAATAGTTTCAGGTTCGAAATGAAAATTTTTAAGAATATTGAGCCTCGGTCATACAATAAATATCTTAATAAAAATTGTGCGTGCGCATATTAATCTTCATAATGGCATTCGATGACAAGTAACATTAAAACATCACACTAAAAAACTTAAAATTGCTCTAAGTGATATCATTTTCTAAAATGTTTATTGCAACAATTTGAAATACCTTTCTATCACTTTTAAACAAAAGTTGCTTCTAAAATTGCGCGTTAATTTTAAAGTGTTCCATAAAGCTTTTTATTTCTTAAGGCCCGAATACACCTAGCTATTTCGCATTATTTATTCCCAAAATAGCCCCGGTTGGAATAAATAACGGAACATTGCAAAGTGTATATGCGCGTTCTATTTTCCATTCTACATTCCATTCTATATTCAATAAACCCATTCATTTGAACACTGCTTGGCCTAAATATGAGGACATGATTGATATAGGGCATTTAAATGAGTTTTAAACAATCCTCATTTGTACCATTCTTAGTTTCGCAAGCATTTTAATGTTCATTTGCTTGAAAATACAGAAAAGAACATAAAGGTATACAGCGTGAGGTTGATTTGAGACACCCGCTCGAAGAACGCGGAAAGTATAAATTACCATGAACATACATTGATAAAGCATGTGATGGAACATAAGAACATTGTCTTTTTTATGTTGATTGACCAAAAACTGGAATTTCAGTACTGGGAATTCTGAAATACTACAGAAATACGTCACCAGACAGTCGGTTTCTTTATGTCTGCAGTTTTATGCTAGAAACACAAAATCATGCTGAGAATATCGGATGGAATAAAATCAAAACGTTTTGATTTTATTCCATCGAATATTCTCAGCTTCTTTTGCTTATTTTGACAAGGTGTTAATTCGATTTTTCCCCCCCGACGGACTATTTTTGGGATGTCTGGAGAATAAATAATGTAAAATAGCTAGGTGTATTCGGGCCTTTACTTGAGTAACAATTGGCACTCTGATTTTGGAAATAAAAAATACCGTATTTCCTCTATTAAGCGCCCGGGCGCTTATTAAATATTTCGCAAAATTGAGTGGGCGCTTATTAGAGGGGGGCGCTTATTAGAGGGGGGCGGTTATTTCATAGTCCTAAAATTTTAAAATCGAACATCTTCAAAAACAAAACAATAATCTTATATTAACAATAATAGCATATAACAGTAATCAATAATAACAAAGTTCCGAATGTTATTTATTGACATATGTTAAAAAAATGCTATGTTAGCATTTTTTTCATTATTTTCATTTTTTCATTCATCATTTTCCATTAATTTTTCATTTTCATTAATCATTTCATTAAAAAAATGCTATGTTAGCATTTTTTTAGAAGAAATGAAGAAGCGACAGCATGGTAAAGCCGCACACATGGACATTGAATTGACAAACATTAAAAATGAATATATTTCCATTGATAAAAGAAAGGAATTGATGTCTATTCACGTTTCTACGCTATTATTTGAACCAAACAGTGAAAATGTAAGAATTCTATTAACCGCCCTGGGCGGTTAATAGAGGGGGGGCGCTTATTTCACATTTTTTGATTTTAGGGTGGGCGCTTATTGGAGGGGGGCGGTTAATGGAGAGTGGGCGCTTAATAGAGGAAATACGGTACTCAAATTTGACGCGTAGCTAACGACATGTGTCACTCAAGAGTCAATTATATCATCATTTTCATAAATTTGCTTTACACACTTCGAAGACTTTCTCGAGTCAATTATGACATGTTGTGGGATCCCTTCGTAATTTTCGGTACTGAAGCAACAAGTTTGGACAAGACTTGCTTTCAAATAACGACCGTATTAATATTTAAAAATTTAAAATTGCTTTGAAAATCGGAAACAGCGAAACATAGTAAATACTAAAGCTTTTCGTCTGACACTCATCAGAGTAAACCATCATCAATTATACCCAGAACAGGATCGAAATCGGCCAATCAGAAAATCGGACATTTCGATCCTCTTCTGGGTATAATTGTTCGTTAGGTTTTCATTTTGGTTCTCTTTCTGACGTACTACTCTGATGAGTGTCAGACGAAAAGCTTTAGTATTTACTATGTTTTGCTATGTTTCCGATTTTCAAAGCAATTTTGAAGTTCTGTACCGATCAAAGACTGATTTAAAAGTTTCTTAATACACCGATTTGATGTAGCTAAGCGTCCACCATTATGGAAAAGCCCGCGCCAAAGCCTGGACCCTAGTTTAGAGGGGCAAAAAATAAAAAAGCTTCACATTCTGCGAGCCGAACGTGTGCTTTTAGTGGATTCTTATCGTGACAACATTGATCCTTTTTTAATTTTGACATGGGGAAACATAATTGTGCTGTAATTGGTTGCAATAATAGTAGTTAACGGCTGGATAAATGGAAGAAAAGTTCGTACGTAACTTCATCCAAATAAAACCCACGAGGTTTGCGGTAATGAGCAGCCCTTCCGATTGTATTGTTTTCCAGGGTCTAAAAGGTTTCTGAAGCAAAGGGAAAGATGGGTCAAGCTTGTTACGAAATGGGTTACGAAAGGGAAGAAACCATGGAAGCCATGTAGCAGTGATCGTGTTTGTTTGCTCAGCGTATTTGTGGAGGGCATTCCTACAAAACGTTACCCAGATCCGACATTGAAAATGGGTACGAATTGCCTCAAAAGACACTTCCAAAAAGAGCTTTGATGAAGCATCCAAAGCCAGATGCAAGAAAAGAAAGTCCGACTCGGACACACACACACACCTTTGGCAGCAGCCACACGATCAACATAGCAATCAACAGTAACTTCTGCTGAGCAACAGCAAGAGATTGAGGGTGTTCTCATTTTTGGCTTTGAATCTGAGCACTCGTATACTATGGGAGAGCATAAAAAAACCTTGTGAATCATGTGCAGATACAAATTCTGTGATATCATCCCTAAGAAAGAAGGTAGATGTTCTCACGAAAGAGAATGACCTGATGAAGAAAAAGATGTCTTTAACATCAAAGTCAAAGACCACCTTTTCACGTGGTAGAATAAAAACCGACAAAAAATAAACTTTTACTTAAGACCCCCCGCATTCAAAAGTTTGGCTCCTTTTTATAGGGTATATTTTTATGGCTCCTTTTTATATAACTTGAATACTGCTCAGTATTATGGTGTCCAATAAAAACAGGTCTTATTCAAAAGATTGATGCCCTACAATGGTCCTTTCTTAGAAAAATTCGCATGGAAACAAAATATAACTACTGGCAAATCCTCAAAATTCTTAATCTCTACTCCACTCAGCAAAGAAGAGAGAGGTATCGTATCATCTACGTATGGAAAATTCTCGAACAATTTGTTCCCAATGTAAATAACGCGGTTCAATGCTACCACCATATAAGACAGGGAAGGTTATGCAAAGTCCACAGAGTGCGAGGTCAATCTTCGATTATCCGGAATTGTAAGGAAGCCAGCTTTATAGTCCACGGTCCCAAATTATTCAATCTCCTGCCAAAATCAATCAGGAACATTACTGGTGTGAAGATCAATGTATTCAAGGATAAACTGGATTCTTTTTTGAAGACTATACCAGACGAACCTCAAATAATTGGATACACGGCAAACAGAAGAGCTGAAAGCAACTCAATTATTGACATGGTCAAATTTAGACCATCTGTAAATGGACTGGCACACACTGCCGATCCTTAAGATTTATATCTTAAAAAGTTTATTTCAATAGGATTTCAATAGGAATAGGTACCAATTGGCGGCAGCCAAAGGTGGGTGGGAGTACGTAAAGGTGTGAGAGTGTATACATTCTGCTCAAGACTAAAAAAATGGGCTAGTGCAAAGGTGGGATAAGTCGATCTCTTCGTTGGTTTTTTCTATATAATTCCATACACTTTGCTCAAAATAACAACAAAACAGATTTGGCAACTAGTTGCAGCATGAAAGTTTTTTTAGATCTAATTGTAATGATTGACAGCTATTCGATTGTATGTAATTGACAGATCACCATGAATATAAAATACTCGTGATAGTTAGCCCGCTCTTGATGATTGCAGATACACAGAATTAAGAACAGAATTCAGACTGCTTGTCTTTTTCAAGTCTCTCTCTTGAACCCTAAGCATTACATTGGTGACACATTTGAAGAGCTGAGCATTGGATAGACATGGCAACCTCTATTCAGCCTGAAAAATTTGAGTCTGGGGATATAGTCAGCTGGCTGAAGCAGTTTGAAGTTTGCGCCACTGCCAACTCATGGGACGCTGCCAAAAAACTGAAAGTTTTACCAGCTTTCCTTCGTGGGCCAGCCGCTGCCCATTTTCATGCTTTTGAAGATGATCAGAAAATTCTTATGCCCATCTTGCCAAGAGTCTCAGAGAAGTTTTATGGCCTGCCATTGATCGAGAGAAGTTCTTCGCTGCTTTTGACCAGAGGATCATGCGGCCTAACGAGGACCCTTCCTTGTTTTTATATGACCTGAACGATGCCCTATCGAAAGCGGACCCCACCTTACAAGAGGACGCCCGCCCAGGGATGCCGGAACAGGGGGGGGGCAAGGGGGGCGGCTGCCCCCCTTGCCCTTTCATGAGGGGGAGCAGGGGGGCGAGAAGTGCCCTTTTTGAATTATTACGGCTTTTTTGCCTTACATCAAGACGTATTGTGGTCAACGATCGCCATTGGTATTTAACTGAAACAGCAGATTAGATACAGCATAGCACCATGATAAACAATATAATAAAGCAAATCATTGGATGTTGAAGACAAAGGAAAAGGTGTCAAAACATCGCAAAAGAAGTGAAAGAGAATCGTTTTAACCCAAAGCATACACGGTTTTTTTATAAGGAACCCAGGTCAAGGACTAGTTCTTAACGTTTCTTGTTTTGCGACCTCTCTTGACCAAACGGTAGTAGTGAAAGGTTCTTAAAAGCTCTTTAAGTTTTAATTATGTGTTTAGTGGTTTTATTTTTATGGGAGCACAATCATGGCTATCATATACAGAAACAGTATGGCAGGAAGCAACTCAATTAAACACTTGATACATGCCTAGCAAAGAATCTGTGCGAGTTTTGAATACAAATGAATGTCATTGTTTGCCGTTATAGAAATGTTTAGAATTGAAAGGAGCCGGAAACAGGAAGATATTGCAAAACTAATTAGGGCAAAACAAAATTTTATCTCAAATCAAATGATTTTTTGAAAGGCACAGTGAAGGATAGATCGCTAAAATGCCAAGAAAAGAAAGAATTAAAGAATCAAAAAATAAGCAATATAAGGAAGCTGCTAAAGCAAAAGGTCAAACGAAAATAAGCTCAAGCTTCTTTCGGCGGCCAGCAGCCAGTGAACAGTCAAGCCAAGAGATAGAAACTGATGCACACACTTCTACTCAATCGACAAATATTGAAGGAAATATAAATATTTGCATCGAGGAAACTGAAGAACAAAACGAAGAAGAGTGGATAAAATTATCAGAAGAATTTACATCTAAAGACAAAGCGTTAAGTGAAAAAAATGGCAGATATTTTCTAGTCGAATGGATGAAAATTTATCCATGGTTAATGTACAGCCGAGAAAAAAAATCAGCTTTCTGCAATATTTGTTTCAACTTTTTGGAAAAGAAATCAATTGGAAAAACTGTGTTTAGCGCTGGAGGAGATGGATTTTCAAATTGGAAAAAAGCGTCCCAGAAACTCAAAGATCATAATGAAAGTGATATCCACAAGTATGCAGAAAGACGAAAGATAGTGCATGAAGGAGAAGAACCAACAATTTCCAAACGGATTGACTCGATGAATGAAGAACTCAAGAGAAAGCGCAGAGAGGGGCTTATTGCTCATCTATGCACATTGAAGACCGTATTACGTCAAGGGATTGCCATCAGACGAGTGGATGACGAGGAGTCTAATTTGATTCAGTTTACTATTGACAAAGCTAATCATGTCCCTGGTTTAAAGTTACTCTTGAAAGAAAAGCGCTTTTTGTCCCATGATATTGTTCAAGAACAAGAATCAATGTTAATTTTGAAAGCAAGAAGGCAACTTATCTCCAAAGTGAGTGCAAGCAATTATTTCTCGATCATTGCTGATGAGTCTGCAGATATTTCGAAAAAGGAACAGCTCTCTGTATCATTTCGCACAGTATCTGATAGGTATGAAATCATGGAGGATTTTATTGGGGTAATGCATTGCTCAAGAGGCCTATCTGCAGATGCTTTACTTGATTATGTGAAAGACATTCTTCTGAGATGTGGCCTAGACAAGGCAAACCTGGTTGGGATGGGGTTTGATGGGCCCTCAGTAATGAAAAAGCTAGCAAGAGATGTAAAAGATTATGCAGGAGCGCAAGCATTATACGTTCATTGCCTGGCACACTGCACGGAGCTCATTATTAAGGATGCGGTTGAAGTATCACATTTATTAAGCGATGCCCTGGATTTATGCCAAGATTTATATGCATTTGTTGGTGCCTACCCGAAAAGAGTTCTCCTTTTTGACGAAATTCAGAAAAAAGAAACAGAGCTAGAAATATCAAATAGATCTATATCTTCCTTCGGTTCAAAGCCAGTAAATCTGAAGAGTTTGTCCCAAACACGTTGGACGAGCAGGGGTAGAGCTGCTAAGGTCATAATTGAGAAGCATGCAGAGTTAAGAGCTACACTGCAAGAAATATCAGGGGATCGAAGCAACAGCGGCCATGTTAAAGCACAAGCACAAGGCTTAGAAGCAAAGCTTTCTTCCTATAAAATGATGTTTTCCATCGTATCACTCTATGACATTATCGTAGTTATGGAAAAGTTGTCCAAAGAATTGCAAGCAGTGGATAACTCTGCCGATTACGCATCCTATAGTATTGAGAAAACTGTTACTAAGTTTCACGCAATGAGATCCAACGAAGAGTATGTCCATATTCTTCACAAAGTGGAAAAATTTGGAAATTTGGTACAGGAAGAGGATCAGCCATCAAGAAAAAGAAAAATGCCATCACGACATTCAGATTTTGTTGTGTACGCTGAGGGACTGGGAAATACAGAAAGCACATCAACCTCATCAGACCAACTAAAAATGAAACATTTTGAAGCATTGGACGCAATTTTAGAGGGTATCAATACACGGTATAGCCAAACTGACATTAAATTGTTGAAATCAATGGAGAGTATGTTGCTTTCAGCGGCAAATAGAGAGCCGCACCCTGTGGATGATTTTACTGCAGTCACAGAAAAATATCATGCGTTTTTTGATCAAGAAATATTAAAGGAAGAATTGGAAGAAATACCGTTCGTGATAAAAATGCACAATGCCTCAGCACCTCAAGACTCCCTCATTAAGCGTGTAACACGAGTTGCCACGTTATGTGATTTGCTCAATGGAAATGAGTCGGCGAAAAAGTCATGCCCAAGCGTTCATGAATTGATAAAGCTCTATCTGTCAGTGCCACTAAGCTCAGCAACTGCAGAGCGTACGTTCAGCGTGATGAGAAGGTGCAAAACGTGGCTGCGAGCACAAACAGAAGGAAATCACCTCAATAATATTATGTTTGCAACAATACATAAACAATTGATGGATGATATTGATGTGCCAGAGGTTGCAAGCGAGTTGGTCGGAAAAACAGAACAAAGAAGAAATTACTTTGGTGCATTCAATTAGAACCGTTTTGCCGGCTGTACTTCTTATTTTCCTAATTTAGTTACAACATTTCGTTATAAAACTATCGTTCTGTTCATTTATCAAATATGTTTAACACAGGAGCGCTGTTAAACAATTTGCGTTCACAGTTAACACTATATAGCGTTTCGTTTTTAATATGCCACGCCCAAATTTTTTTCGTATGCCACGCCCAAAAGTGCCCTTTAAAAATGTTTGACCCCCTGTGCCCCAGTGTGCTTCCGGCATCCCTGCGCCCGCCATGCCTTGTTGTCTCGCCAGTTTTTGAAAGGTCTACCGGCACATTTACGCCTTAAGCTGCTGGAACATAATCCAACGCCGAGCTTGAAAGAAATGACAGAGTTTGTTCAACGATTTCGGGCAATTCATCGCCCTTCAGAAGACCCATGTTTTGCTGTTCCAGGCTCGCCACCCCACCAGGATCATGCCACATTGCACAATTCTTTGTAATGGGGAACAATTTACTTGCTGACTCATCAACAAATTTCCTAAACAGATCATTGTTGACCAAAGCGAAATAAAACATGTCAAACAAATCAGATGGGTGGGATTTACCCTCTCCACAAGTCACATTTTATGCTTTGTTGCTCGTTCAATCTTTGTAAAGGGGAACAACTTACTTGCTGACTCATCAAAATTTTTCCACAATTTATTGAAAAGGTGTTTTCCCGGTTGTTACAAGTTCGATTTTATTCAAACTTTTTTTCGGGGCGGCACTGGTGAATCATGCACACGCTGTTCCAATATTGTCGGAAACTTTCATTGCTAGCAGTAGTTAGCAACGAAAAATTTTGTCGTCCAAATCTATCCCAGTCAAAGTTTCATTTCAAGATAAGTAACGTAAGTTAAAAATTATTACACATTGTAAGTGGTTCGTGATAGAACAACTCTTTATTTCTGCCTTATTTTCTACTTCCATTTAAATGGCATCACTCACCCAGAAGAAGCAGCCAGGAGTATCTTTTTATATGCACTTCCCAACAAATTTTCTTCGGCCATATGGGGTAGTTGAAAAGTTCCCTCAGTGCCATGTTGCTCTGACACGTTTACGGCCTGAGTGCTGTGAATGGCTTTGCCGTCCGCAAGTGGCCATGTCAGAGCTTTCTTCAACAGTGGTTGATAACATGCCTCTGCTCGAAAATGCAGAAATGTTGAGTAAAAAATTTAGAAAAGGGTTAAGAAGAGACTTGTCGGGCACTGTCCAAAAGCTAGAGAAGCAACATAGGGATTTTGATGGTTATGTAAAGGAAGAAGAGACAAGAGATCTAGTTATAGATCTAGCGGAAGAGAAAGATGATCGTGAGACATTGCTAGATACCATGATTCAAGTGGGAGCTGCAATGTTCACTGTTGGTGTCCAGATGAAAGTTGCACAGCTTCTTTTAAGAAATCCACGGCACTATGCTCAAAAGATGGCAAAAGGCGCTAACAATGCTACCAAGTTTCTTGAGAGTGGAAGTATCCTCGATGTGCTGCCATTGCTGGCTAAGCCGGAAAAAAGGAAGGAAATAAACTCGCCAAGGACTTCCAGTGATGTACTGGCAGAGCCCAAAGAGATAACTGCGGCAAATCAATTCCAATGCTCCGATTGCCAGGGTCCAATTATCAAGGACAGGAATAAAGTTTCACAAAAGAACTTCTTTGGAGAATAGGGAAACGTCAATTATGACAATTGTAAAATTAACTAAGGCAAGAGAGTAAAGAGTTGTTTTGGATGCTTCAATACAAAACAAGGAAATTGCAGCATCGAAAAACACATTCATCAAGAAATTCATCAAAATCAATAAGGAAAACTGTTGAGTTGGAAGAAAATATTTGTCATTATGTAAAGAAAATGCTCGAGATTTACTTACGAGGATTTGGTTTGCCAAGATCCACCGCAAACAAGAGCCTGTGACATGGCCCAACTGAAGGAATGCCGATATAGCAAAAACATAACTGGGAACAACATGCTTGGTTCAACTCCTTGTTTAAATTAATTGCGGACGAAAGCGATGACTTTACCATCAAATGAATCGGAAATTCGACATTCGCAATAAATATATATAGGAAGAAGGATTGAAAAAGGCAGTTTTTCTAACACACAAGAGAGAGAAGTATTGTTTGAAGACTTGGAAAAACTGTTAGAATATCACTCGTTTGATTACAAATGTAATGAACAATATGGAGGATTTGTTTGTAAACGACATTTGTGCTCACAAACCAAAGAATAAGATGAGATGACGTCACAAGGCATAAATTACTAACGGAACGAAACGAAACGAAATTGGATGCGAATGAAATGCGTAACGAAATTTTGTTATCGAACCAAGATATATGCTAAAAATATTTTTCATCAATGCGTGTCGAGGTTATGAGAAAACAACCTTTGAAAAACATTAATGGTGAACTGAAAAGAATAGGAACACCAGTCAAGACGAGACTGATGTTCTCTATCAGAAAAACCCACTGTTGATTTTCCGAACGAAAAACAAACGAAAATTGCATGAAATGCTGTAGAGAAAAGGGTTGGCGGTTTTGAGACGGATCTAAAAGGCACAGGTTGAGGTCTATTGAGGATGGAGACAACACTATATAACACTTTCACTGAACTCCATTTATTTTACCAATGAAGAAGGATGAAGGAATTGAAGAATTACAAGCGTACAGTTTGTTCAAGAAGAAAAACTCACTTATGCAAATTATATATATATAACCTAGCAAGTAGAAAATTATGATAATAAAACGCAAATCCATTTAATCGAGTTGCTAACATGCCGTAACATTAGCAGGACTCACGAGATTGTTTATTTTGTCCGAAACACATGGAACCATACCCATACAGGTGCAAAAAATACTATTCTCTGCCAAAACCTGAGAAGAATTTCGATACGAAATGTAGATAGCCAGAAAACACAAATCATCGAAGGTGCACAAATCAATAATTTATCTTGGAAAAGATAGAATTGGTTGCCAAGCTGTTATTAAAAGATTACATGATATGCTGTTGGCAAATGTTTCCCATCGACTTTTGAGGATGGAGACAGAATCTTATGGAAAGCCTCTCTAAGGCAACAAATAAAACTTGAAACACCCAAAGCAGAACATTGAAAGTATGTACAATGTAGGCTTTAATAACTATATCGTACATAAGTTGCACTTTTTTGAATTGATTTTGTTTTTTATTCCTATCATTGTACCATAAATGTGTAAAGACCATTTGCATTTTACAACGCTGAAACAGTTGCTGTGAACGAACCTGAGCAACAGATAGGCAAGAATTGGATGCTAAATCCAGCTGGCTGCAGTAACTGGGAGCCGTTGGCTGCCGCCATGAAACTTTCTGCCATTGACATTAAAAATCGTACAATCCCGGAAAGAGTACAATCACCGACAGAAGAATAAAAAATCGTTGATCCAGTGTTTTAACAACAAGTGTGGTTGAAAATGCAGTCTCGTTGGACAACAAAACAGCGTCACCGAAAGTTGTTGGCAAGCAGTCTAGCCAAACGAATGAAGCCAAGTTGCACAAGCAAAGAGCCTCTCGGGAAAGAAGTTCAATTGCCGATAAGGCGATACGATAAGGCAACCAGCAGCAGCTGTTTCTGTGGCATCGATAAGGACGCCATGTGGGTGGAGTGCGATTTGTGCGGCATGTGGTATCACGTAGACTGCGTTAGTTTAGGAGAAGATTTTGCCGAAGAGATGGCTTACTACCATTGTAGTTATGAAGCACTGAAAAGCATTTTCACTGGTGTGTAAATAAACTTTATCACATAATCATCATTAAATCATCAAATGGCTAATTTAGATGGTGTTACATATAATTGTGCACAGGCACACATCGTGATAAGCTACTCGGATAATACCATTGGTATCCGCAACACATTCAACAACTGTTGGCTGAATGCTATGGTGCAAGTGGTTCTTATCGATTGTTGATGTCACAAATGGATGCGAGAGGTTTACTGTTAAATTAGACGAAAATCATCAATGTCATGTTTGACATATCTTTCCGTTGTCAAGCTTCATAAACTGCCGACTTTCGTTGTGGTAATCTAGTTGTAATGTTATGCTCTACTTTTCGTTACATATATATATATTCGATTGTTCATGTTAACAAAACGCTGTCTTTTCCTTGCGTCAAGCTCATAACTTTAACATTTACAACCGTCTCACATTGCAAAGCAGATTGCCGAGGAATTGCGAAGCGGAGACGGTGAACAATTGTGCGTGAATAATGGTCTCATAAGAGAATTGGCGGCTTTGGTTGGCCCATAGGCAATTAATGGGGAGCACATGGACGTGGGGGATTGCTTTGCAACGTTGATGGCGAAAGTGGCTAACGACAGTATGAACGAATATGTCACTGGGATGCTGAAAATGGCCAACATTGCCTACTGTGGAAGATGCAAGTATGCCAGTGGGTATGAATTTTCCCCGAATATCAAGTGCAGCCACTGCACTACACCTGCAGAAGACAGCAAGCTGTTAAATTTTGAAAGTATGCTAGAAACACCCGTCTTTCTACTGCTAACGCTTCAACAAGTAAGCCATAGAACAAATGTGCCAATGTCTACAAGAGCACAGATACCGCCCAAACTTGACTTGAGATGCTCAATTGCCGGAGATGAAGATGCTTGAAAGATTCAAAGATGAAGATTCAGAAAGGAGTGAAAATGCTGTTCTATGTTCGCAAAGATTGTATGACGCAAGAAATGTTCACAAATGAAAGGCTGACTCTGTTTATTGAAGATTGCAAAGATATTAGTCATATTTTCTTGAATGAGAGGAAAATGACTGGTCTCATAGGCAGATCGGATATTATAAGCACGTTAAAAGGAGATCTTTTGAATGGACAAGTATTGGATGCTTGCCTCCAAACGTTGGCGTCACATGACAAAAAAGAGATACCTGTTCGAGTTGTTATGAAGCAACAAGGCAAAGAACGCGGTAGTTAGAACAGCCCTTCGTGCTAGAAATTTCAAAACTGCGGATATGGCCCAGCTCCCGGTGTGGGACACTACACGTTGTTCACAATCTTTCCCCATCTAAATCTGGTAGTATAAGCGGATTCATTGTTGCCAGGCGACACTTCTGGAGTACGAGAGGCCTTCATGATTTGTCTGCGCATCTGGATAGCTGCCGAAAGCCGAGTAGCGATGCCGCAAATCCGAGAAAGCTCCACGTTTGTCAGCAAAGAATTTCGTCTTATAAGTAACAAGTTTGTTGAATTGCATGTAAAGCCTCGCATTCCTTTGGGGGTTTTTACAGTCACGTGTTGGTAAACGCGCCGCTGCAGAGAAAGAGAATTGCAATATCTGGGAGCAAATAGGGAAATTGCTACAAAAAGATAAACTACCGAGTTATGACTCTGATTCTAGCGGGGAAACGAGCAGTTTATTTCTATCAGTCATACGCAAACCGATTGATGTGGAGATGAGCCTCTTTGACGAATGTGCTCAGCAACTTGGCAAAATTGAAAGCTTTTTGGACATAAATGATCCAGCTATTCAAGAGCGAAGATCAGATCGGCTCACGGCCCTGATCGTGCTACGGAGAGATGAATTCCGTATATCATAGACAGGTACAGGCGCAAAATCTTTTGAATATTGAAAACAGATATTGTTTGTAACATTTTTCCTATGTAAAATTTCATGCTCTTTCCGAATCTGCTTGTTACCAAACGATTCAGCGGTGGGTGTGGCAGGGCGTGGTCATGTGACGTCATATCAAAATTTTCCTATGTTTTGGCCCGGGTAAACGTTGGAAAGCTACTTAAATCAAGTAGAAATATATCTTCAAAAGGAAATCATCGCTGCTCAGCCCCATTGGGGGGCCATGGGTATGGGAAAAGCAAGGGGGGACAGGGGGGAGCCGTGTTCCCCCATATTATTAAAATGTCATTGTTCCCCCAGCACTGGACCTTTTGTTTTGTTATATTTTTCAACAATGTGCTCCTCCCAAATTTTACCCGCACAATCCCGGCACAATCATCATCCTTCAGTTTTCTAACTCTTTATCTTTAACTCAAAATTTCCAAAACGAGATTGCAATATCCCAAACGAGACTGGGCGACTGCAAGCGAAATTTTAGTGATACGAACTTGCTGCTGTGTCAACTAGACCGGATTGCATGACATCCGATGACATCGACATTCAATACGCCATTTTTATCCCTGGTGCCAGGTGATGAGAGAAACATCTGCTTCTTGTGCAGGGATCTGCTTCTTATCCACTTGCAATAGCTACTACAGATGGCAAGCTTTATCAACCAGGCTCAAAGGCCAAATTTCGGAATTACATCATCGAGGAAGCCGATGCATCTATAATGTCACCCCCTTTGCAAGCAACGTGGATTTATGATGCCATGGCTACAATAAGAGCTTCGAAGCCAGCAAAAACGTGGGGTGATTACATGGCAAACCAACTGAGATCTTTCACGCCTGCCTCTCCATTGAATGCAGCGGAGTCAGTAGTTGTGTTTGATAATTACATAGACGACCAAGAATTTTCAATCAAACAAGCGACAAGAATTGAAAGAGGCACCAGCGCAAGAGTGCATATGGGAACAAACGTTCAAGATATGATTCAAGGGAAGGATTTTCAAAGTTTCATGCACAATAACGAAAACAAGGATGAGTTAATCAAGCGGTTCGTAGACTATGTTCAGCAACAACAAACGAGGAATCAGATGAGAATTCAGTACACTGTTAATCATGGATTCTACACTCTAAAGGTCAGCAACACGAACATTGAAGAACTGGGGGATTGTAATCACGAGGAAGCGGACACGAGAATTGTTCTACATGCATTTCAGTGTGAAGGTCCAGTAGTTGTAAAAGCCAAGGATACAGACGTATTTATTCTCATGGTTTACGCGTACGCCTTAAAGCAACCGGATTTCGATTGGTGTATACAGATTGACAATGATAAATTTATCAGTGTTAGAAAAATTGTGACATTTCTTGGAAGAGAAACTTCTATTTATCTTCCTGCCTTCCATGTTATCACAGGCTGTGATACTGTTGCGAAAGAACAATGCAACGATGCTTGCAACTATAACAACAATTAACCAAGGTAACAATTGACCTTTGATTTTTATATATTTCTAATTTCGTAATCTCTTTTAGTTGAACTTTGATTTTGTATTTCGTAATTTTAAACTCATTAATGACTTGCTTTATTTTGATTGGTAGAACTTAATCTTTAAACAATATTATTCCTTTTTTGGTAATCGTAGACACGTGTAACAAGTATCGGTATATAATCTTCTTCTCATTGATTTTTAGTTAGTTGAATTTGTAGTTAAATGTGCAGTTGGATTTTTGTTGGTTGTTGTTGAGTGACCGCGTCACGAGTATCAGTATCGATTGAATTTGAATTAAAGAATTGAATTTGAACGAAAAAGAAACCGAATCACCAAAGACTCTTCTGTCAAGAAAATAACTGTGAGTTTGTCGTAATATTAATAACCTGTTGTGTTTGAACCTTCGTCGTTGAACCCACGTGTAAAACCCCCTTTTAAGTGGTTTTACAATACAACAAGCTATTTTTACCATACATCAAAGAAGTGTATCTTCGAGAAAGCAAGGAAAGGCAACCATCTTCATCTGCTTGACAAGCTTGGAACTGCAAGAACACTGGATGCTGAAGACCAACACGATGTTACTAGTTTCATAAAGAACGTAATTTACAATGGAAAATCCGACGAAGACTTGGTGAGTCTCAGGATCAGACAATATGACAGGCTTCGATTGAAAACAACACAGACCATCATACCAGACCCTGGCAGCATTGCTTATGCGGTAAAGCGAGCAAATATGGCAGCTTACTACCTCAAACACTTTGGCACACGAATCGTTCAGAAAATAAATCCCTGTGATAGCGGATGGTATTGCAAAGATGGTGTTTTGAATCCACGGTGGTATGATGGTCCTCAAATGCCTCCATCAGCTACAGCAAGACAAAACCGACCAAGATCTCAGCACACCACAGATGTAGAGACTTCTGGGAGTGATGCAGAAAGAGAAGAATTGAATAATGATTTCGATGCTCATGATGATAATGCGAGCGAAGTAGAATTTTGGGAGCAGTTATTTGAAGATTTTAGCTCTGAAAGTGATGAATATGACAGTGATGACCCTGAATATCTTCCCTAAAAGTACACTTTAGTTTTCGTTTGTAATTTGTAATGACTAATTAACAAAAACTAAGCGAGACCTCGTTTGAGCACACCCAATAATGGAATATTAATAAAATTAGGGAAAATGGCCCCCCTGCGTCCCCCTTGTTTTCCCTATAGGGTCCCTATATTCATGGAACAGAGAGCAACGTCGATTTCCTTTTAAGGACATATTTTCACTTGATTTAAGTAGCTTTCCACCGTTTACCCGGGCCAAACATAGGACAAATTTGATATGACATCACATGACCACGCCCTGCCACACCCACCGCTGAATCGTTTGGTAACAAGCAGATTCGGAAAGAGCATGAAATTTTACATAGGAAAAATGTTACAAACAATATCTGTTTTCAATATTCAAAAGATTTTGCGCCTGTACCTGTCTATCATCTTACGAGGAACTTCCAAGCATAACGCAGTCAATACAGCACATGGGTATTGCAAATCTTCTGTTCAATACAACCAGAAAATTGGGGGACAAGTCGCTCAAAGGCAGTAGAATGATGACCAAAACATGCTGCTTGGGACTACCATTGCTGAATCGAGTCCTTGTGCCGGAGCTGTTCACAGAATAGAATACCCAGGGTACTTGGATACTATATAGGGAACCCAATACGTTTTTCGTGAAGCGGGAATCGTTATTTTTTTGAGCCGGGATTCGGGAATTAGCAAATTTCTGTGAACGGGATTCGGGAATTGGGAACAGCTTTCGGGAAGCGGGATTTGCCCGGTCGTCACCTGAAATTCCACTCAGCCTCGTTTCACGTGCCTCGGTTTGGAATTTTTTGACGCAAAAACATGGGAAATGACAATAATAGTGAGCAATAATAGTGAGAAGAAGAGGCATAAATGGAGTCGGACTGTGGTGTCAAATGCGACATCATCAGCTGTGTGGCGATCTATTATGAGAGGGGACAGAGTGGCACAAACTTTCGACATGAAGAGAAGTTTAGAACAGAATTGCGAACAGATGAGAAGACATTGACAGGTGTGCGCTCAATCGTAAGGTATGATATTGAACTTTAATTTTTGTCAAAAGTCTGATGATGGTGGGTCAAGAAAAGTGGGTGTTGATTTGGGCATGAGCTTAGCTCGACCTTGACAAATTTGAAATATAATTTGAAGACATCTGATTATATTCTCGGGCTTATCTTATAAAATTATTTTTTCGGCAATTTTGGAGGTGTGAGCGATGTGGCAAAGAAGATTGGTATTGGCGATTCTATAGAAATAAAAATTGCTCGGTTGGATAAGACAGACAAAAAGGGGCCTCAATGCTATGCAATCAACACCGATGCACAGTTACGGTTAGAAATGCCCTTAATTAGAGTAGGACAACATATTTTACAATGTGAGTATTACAATGCACTATAATGCTATGGTATGTTTCGTTATATCACATTAGGTACCTACATTGTGTTCATTTCTGTCAAACTGTAAGTAACAACCAAACGCAGAGCAGCCTGATGAAAATGAAAAGCAATTCTGCTTGATATGAAAAATTTTTTCTAAATAAGTTTAGATAAAAAAATCACAAATGCCTCTTGGGCACAAGATCGCGCTTTGGCCGAGCAATTCGATTCAACAAGAGATATATTGAATAATTCCGCATTGAACCGTATTTGGCAAATATGTACAGTTTCACTTCAAGTAAAAATAGTTACTAGAATAAAAAAAACTGCTCATTCACAGTCATGCAACCAAAAATCTATTTCTATAAAAATCCAATTATCAAAAATCTAGAAAGGAGAATCGCATTCAGGGTACATGTATCAAATAGTTTTCAAGCCTATTATAGGATTCCGTTGTTAAATGTCTCCGTTTTTAAATCACTCCACTTTTAACAGGGCTATCAAATGTTTTCGTTTTGGATCGTAATAATGGAAACGTAGCCTCGGTGAAATCATGAATGAGCGTTGTATAAGCGTATAAGGTATATCTTCATTCACATTGTACCTATAGGGTGAAGCAAAACATTGATATCTGCAGTTAAGAAACCCAAACAGGAAGTTAAAAAAACAAGTACCGTAAATTCTCTATTAAGCCCCCCCTCTCAATTAAGCCCCCCCTCTCTAATTAGCCCCCCCTTTTCAGAAGGAAAAATTTAATAAACCCCCCCTCTCAATTTAGCCCCCCCCCCCAATCTTCACTGATGCCAAAATAAGTAAACTTGACAAACAACTGAGACTTTTATTTTATTCATTGGTCGTTGAATATTTCTCAACAAATTCAAATCATTTAGGCTTAAGTATTGTAGATATAAACGTTTTTCACTCAGACTTCATTGAATAATGTATTTCATGTATTATTTAATGTATTTCCACCACTGAAAATGGTTTTCTATTACAAAATATTTATTAAGCCCCCTCTCTCAATTTAGCCCCCCCTCTCTAATAAGCCCCCTCTTTAAAGTACTGAAAAACAATAAGCCTCCCGGGGGGCTTAAAAGAGAATTTACGGTATGCCAGTTGATAACTCGAACAACTTTCGATTTCCCCTGAGAGTTCGAGTTACCACGAATGTCAACTGTATTGTGCGAGCCATAAATAATGCAACTGCATCTGGCCACCGCCATCAGTTGTGAATATTTGATTAATGTAAGCTCTAGTACACCAACTACACTTTTAGACATCAAGTGGGAATTCGTCAAAAATCATGGTCGGGAATCGGGAATTGGGCTAAAAACGCTGCGGGAATTCGGGAATCAGGGGGGCTATTGGGTACCCTCAGTATGAACGAATATGTCACTGGGATGCTGAAAATGGCCAACATTGCCTACTGTGGAAGATGCAAGTATGCCAGTGGGAAAATTGAGACAGAAAACAGTATTTTGTTGCCAGTCCTGAACGCCGAGCGGGATGTGAAGCATGATTTAAAATATACATATGCTGTGGAATGCACTGGCTTGTGGGTATGAACTTTCCCCGAATATCAAGTGCAGCCACTGCACTACACCTGCAGAAGACAGCAAGCTGTTAAATTTTGAAAGTATGCTAGAAACACCCGTCTTTCTACTGCTAACGCTTCAACAAGTAAGCCATAGAACAAATGTGCCAATGTCTACAAGAGTACAGATACCGCCCAAACTTGACTTGAGATCCGAAATTATATCAAAATTGTTGTACAGAAGAAAATCAGGTCAATTGCATTTTCGGTTGACCCAGGCCCAAATAAAAACTGGGATATTCGCCTCAGATTAAAAATTATCATACAGAACATACACAGCCGGGTTAAAAAGCTGTGCAGTGAAGACGAATGCATATCTGCGTCGGGGATTTGCAAAAATAGCTCAATGATACATCTACCGGGCAATTGTGTGTGTTGTTGTGGCAATAACAATAGAAAACCCACCCTATTTTGTTGAAAATTTCTGTTTCACTCGAATCAAAGGCAATAACAAGAGAAGACCTACCTATACCTTACTTTGTTGAAATGCAAATGTCCGTTGGCACGGCTTGTCACAGTGCTTTGCTAAGAATCGACCATTTGGGTGAAATCATGAAGAGAAATGGGGGTGGAGGCAAAATTGGCAAGATGAAGCTTCACAGAAGGAAGTCCACAAAGATTATTACAAACGTTGTAGAAGAAAATGTGAGTTTTCTTACTTTAAAGTGAAATCTACCAAGATACCTAAGGAAAAATTGGTTTGTCAAGGATATTGATATGATATCATTGTCAATAATATTGAAAGAGTTGATGTAGCAATCCCACATGGCACTTGGGTAACCAATTCTATCGTAGTAAAAATTGATTGTTGTTGGGTAAAAACCTCCACACATCACGACAACAGGCCTCACTGGAAAAACATTCAGAGTATCTGTTGTAAAATATCATAGACACTTGATCAATAAATATGAAACATGAAAGTAGAGGTTCTCAGAATCCATTACTTTCTTTCCCTAAAATCAGCAGAGTTGTGCTTCAGAACTTATGTCATCACAATGTAAATTTCTTTATTTATATATAGGGTTGGTTGGTGTTGCAATAGGAGCAGAATATTTTTCATTATGCAGAGCTGAATGCAATTTGACCATAAATCGTTTTTACGTTATTATATCTCACTTGTTTTCCAGCTAATAAAAATAAAAATCACTTTTTAAAGACAAGAAATCAGTCAGTGGTGTATGGCCAATGTTACCAAACGGTAATATTGTTGTCCATTGAAATGCTGTCTTCAAAAGGTAAGTTGCATGGCGACACAAGTAAAGAATGTGCTATCAAAATGTCCCTCTAACTTTGAAGATATGATAAGGCATTCTAAAGAAAGTAAACATTACATTTGCCAACAACACTTCACATGCACCAAACACAACAATGAAGCTCAAAGTAACCAAAAATGTTTGGGACTCCATTCCCCTAACTCGCCCTTCCCGCTCGTCAACAAAGTAAAAGCAAAAAATCCAGGATATCATGGCAGCATTAGATGCATCACAACAACTGAACAAAATCCAAAAACATTAAAATCGGTCAAAAACCTCAAAAACTGTAACATATAAAGAGTTTTCAAGCCAGAAGAGGGAAAGAACAAAATAAAAAGGTTATTATTTTGAAGAAAATCAGTGCCCAACTTGTTTCTCAAAAACAGAGATAATATCGGGGGAATTTGGTCAGAAAAAGTATAATTTTCATCATTGATTTGACCCAGTCCTAGAAGTGTGTCGCGGAATTCTGATAAATGATGACTCTTTATTCGAAAACTAGGCGTGAATTCAAATATTAACATAAATTCAAAATCAGTGCACTTGAATCTATATGTTAAACTGTTAAAAAAGCTGTACGGATACTTTAACAACACTTGATTATGCAGTAAACAGCAAAATTTTTGCTGAAATTTCCACAGCACAAAATTGATCATACTTGCAATTTTACAACCATAAAAAACTGACAGACAGCTTAATTTTTTAGCATGCATTTCAAAAATCTCAACACACCTTCAATACCAAGAACCAGCATCAGAAACATTGATTGTATTTCTTGCGAAGTACTGTAAACTTCAGTGATAGATGTGAATTACTATTCTAGCTGAAATAGCAAACAGAAATGATTTATTATCAAATTTCAATTAACAAAAAAAGCAACATGGGTTACTAACATGCAAAATGAAAACAACAAAACATTGTCAATAAAGAGAGTGATACAGAACCTATTTGAGTGTTCTAAGAGAAAAGGGTTTGGCAAATAGAGATTCATGGATTGCAATTGATATTTTACAACACTTTGGAAAATAACAGATCACTTAAATTTACAGTACACGTTTCAAATAATCTCAACATACCTTCAAAACCAAGAACGTGAATTAGAAACATTAATTGTATTTCTTGCAAAGTACTGTGAATTTCACTTCCTTTAAAAGTGAGGCATGCAAAATCATCTTGGACGGTACCCTACTTCAACATCCTTCAATGACTTCATTGGTGGCCTGTTGTCAATGATATCCTTCCATGTATTAAGGTGGCTCATTTGGAGGGACCTTCGGCCCTTGCCTGTTTGCCTGGATCTTTGAAGTCAAATGCTTTCTTGATGTTTGATCTTGATCTTTGGCTTGCTGGTTCCAAATTCTGGAATCAGAACTTTCAGTAGCAGTGCTGTGGTCTCTTTTGAATCTGTTTAAGCAATCCCTCATTAGATCTTCTTCCGCTTGAGTATTTCAGGTTTAAAAAAATATGAGGCAAACTTAAGCTTCTTGAGCTTAGAGTCTACACAAGTCATGGAAAGCTTCCCTTTTCAGCTTGTTCCAATTCATAGAGCATCTAACCAGGTAGGGCATTTACAGTCTTGCTTTCATCTGAGTAGATTGCTCGTAAGACCTGTGCATGTGATGGCATTCTCCTTTGATGTATTATTGTCCTTGGGTATAGAATAATCTTTCCTCTTTGAATCTGAGAAGGTATTGGAAAACAAAAACTCCGATGAAAGCCTGAAGGTTCATAAAAATATCATGAAACAGAAACAGTTGCTGTAACAGAAAATTTTGACCAGGTTTCTAAATGAACTGGACCACTTTTTGCAGCAACGTATTGCACTTCTTGAGGAAGTTACATAGTACTTCTTTCACAATTCTGTCCATATCCTGCTTGGGCTCACAATGTTAAGCTCTGTCATTGCCAATCATGTTTACAATGTGAAACTACCTGAAATAACAAACAGAGATGTTTCACAAATTCAATCAGTTGAGGATAAGGACCTTGCAGTGCCCTGAAACTAAAAGACATTAAATTTCATGATACAATGCCTGGATACAGTTTGTGGCATGGACAATTGATATGTGAGTAACCATTCATGGGCCAGTTCAAAGAAAAAAAGCATGCTGGGAAAAACGAAAACTGTTTTGATTTTGAGGGCACTTGATTTTACAGAGATCTTCACTGAAACTCCATCTAGCCTTGATGTTCAGACAGCTTTATGGAGTGTATACAAACATCACTGCACTGTAAAGATGCTCATTGCTACATCCCAAATGGTGCCATCTCTTATTCAACTGATTGTCATGGCACTTTCAAAGCTTCAATTTCCGTAACCACTTTGAAAAATGTAGCTTTACTTTTAGTTTCCCTAATCAAATTTGAGGCAAGCATTTAAGATATTTTCCCAGCCCAATAGCTTTCCTTTTGAATTTCTTGGGAAAGTACTTTTTTTTGTTCTCTATGATTGCTCTCTATGATTTTTCTGATGTGCCAATAAAATTACTCTTCTTTTCCACATGATGGGTTGGTCAGGCCCTCAGAAGCTGCAAAATTGTCTTAAACAAGGCACCAATGACATGTTTACAACAGCAGGACAGTCTAGCATTGTGCAACTGCCGTATGCTGGCCAGCCGTTTTCAGATTTATCAACAAGAACCCAAACAGTATGCGATACATGACACCTTTCAGACCATAAAACAAAACTTTTGAAAATGATGTTACCCTTATTGTCCCCATCCAATGCAATGCTGTTCTTGATGGTGGATTTGCATCTTATATACCATGCCCAAATAAGGTAAATTGTATATCAATCAATAGCTAATGACTTGCCGAGTACAAATCTGAAATTAAATTTGAAGAAAACCCCGCATTCAAAAGATATGGCCCTTTTTATGGGGGCCTAACATCTATATTATCACAAAACGACAGCAACTGCAGGATGTTAGTGTCGCCAACGCCCAACTTTTCAGAGGGGAATTATTTTCACTTGCATCTACCTTTAACTTTCAAATGCGGGGGTCTTCCCCAAATTTTATTGCAGATTCGTACTTGTGGTCATTAGTTATCGATTTAAATATGATATACCGTTTTTGATCGTGGTCCGTAAAATGCAAATTCACCACCGAAGATTTTGGCCAAAATGTAAATGTTGGCAGGTAAGCTAGGCCGCTATTTTGTAAACAGTCGTTGGAAAGCCCCCTCAGTTTGAGAAGGATGCAAACTCAGAGTCATGCAAACTAGGGAAGGCGATTGAAATAAACTCAGAAACACATATACCTCACATCCATAGGTAAGTCTGCACGACTTTTCTGTCCATTGAGTGGTTCGAGACCACAGAATAAGGAGAGAAAAGCAGAAGGGAAACTCTCTGTCGGCGCTTTTGATGTTGTTGGGTCGTGAACGTCTTGGCGCGCAGGCTTGGAAAACAATGGAAAAACATTAACCTCATTTTGAAACTGCCAGACATTTGCACGCAAGGCAGGAAGTGGAAGATGAGGATGGCGGTGAAAAGGCAAATTCAAATCAAATCAAATTCAAAATCAAATTCATTTCATTCAACAACAAAAACATATAGTAATTAATACAATGCAATACAGCTTAGGTTAACTATAATGTAAGGTTTATAAGATAAGGTTGAAACATGTCAAGAAATGTTGTGAAAGACACTGAGATAAACGCAGATATTTTAGAGCCCAGTGCATGCACGCTTCATGTTATGATAGGTTTAGTAAATCCGAAAGCAATGTTAAACTTTGAAAATTTTGACGCCACTTCTTACACCTAGGTCAGAAAATGTGCAAGTGCAAATTTTAATTTTTGTTCATAAATGAATGAAAGAAATATTTGATATCTCGGCCTAGCCCGGTAAGACTCACCGCACAGAATCACCTGGAAACCGATGAAAAGTAACTTCAGGGCTCGCACTTTTGTTATTTCTGCAGTTCAATGCTGAGCAGCAACGATTCGAAACCCAATTTGCACTGGTCTTCTTCGGATTTTTAACGAAATACAAGAATGTATGAAAAGACACAATAAATTTCTATACTGAAGCACAGAGCGTAAACATTTTTGGATGCATTAACCTCGTTTGCGCGTTTCCTGTTAGCACATGCGCATAAAAAAAGTGTCCTCTGTGAATGAGTCAAGTTTCCCTTCTGCCTTTCTCTCCTTATTCTGTGTCGAGACGTTTGTGGCATGGCAATTTAAAGGCAGGCACCCATGCTGGTTGCGATCGCCCCAGTTAGTGTAGGTTGGTTGCCCCACCCCAATTATAGGTTCTCGCAGCCCCAGTATAGTTTGCAGCAGATGATGTAATGTGATGTCACATGGTCAAGGCAGGAAATGGTGTAAGTAAGCCAAAGTAAGCATATTGGTGCAAAGTGGCGGGCAGGGCACTATGCCCACAGAACAGAGCACGACAGCCCCTTATATGAAAGTTTGTCGCTCGTGGTATGCGTATGGTTTTATAATATTTCTATGTTCAATGTTTTATACAGTAAATCCTCGAATTGCCCCCCCCTCGAATAAGCCCCCACCCCTAACATGCTGATATTTGCTCTATGCTCTCTGAGGTTCTCAATGGCGTTTTATCGAGTTCTACCTGGCGTAAAAAGGATGTGCATAGTTGGAGGAGAGTAAAATTATTTTCATATTACCGCGATCGAAATATGAGCAGTTGCCAAATGCATAAAAGCTTGTACTATGTTCGTGAAGGTATTTGAGGATTAAAATTTTGTTATTTCTAGCAAAACAGACTTCTCAGTACAGACAGACTTCACAGACTTCTTCCCTGTTTGTAGACCATACTTATGCGTATCCAAGGAGTGTGCGTTCATTAGTTGATGCGTACAAAAGTGTTCCCACAACTGCAGAGTTTTCTCGTAAACGAATCTGTGAGTGCCGCAATGCTTCGATTAAACGCACCCCTTCTTTTAAACGCCCCTCAAATAAAGGCCCCCTATTTAACAATTTTTTCAATAAACATGTAAAACCACTTACAAGGGGGTTCAACGGTTCAACGGGTTCAACGACGAAGGTTCAAATCTTTGGTTCAACACAAACAAATTACTAATATTACAACAGCAAACTCACAGTTTCTTTCTTGACAGAAGAGTTTTTGGTAATTCAGTTCACCTTCTTTAATCTTTCTTTCAAATATAATCGTTACAATCGGCTTAGATACTCCTGACGCGGTCACTCAACGACAGATTTATATTATCATTACCAAGAAAATCCAACTAAACTAAAAATGAATGAGATCGAGTTTATATACCTACAGTTCCAATACTTATCTAATATTACCAAAAAAGGGGATAATGTTGATTAAAGATAATGTTCGACAAATCAAAATAAGTCAAGTCACTGATCTAGTAAAAATTACGAAATAATAAAATCAAAGTTCAACTAAAAGTGATTACGAAATTAGGAATATATAAAATCAAAGGTCAACTGTTGTTATGGTTAACTGTTGCTATAGTTGCAAGCATCATTGCTTTGCTCTTTCACAACAAACACCCCCTCTATTAAACGCCCATTTGAATAGACACCCCCTTGTAGAGGGCGTGTATATGAAGCACACAGAACCGAAGCTGGTCCTTCTATTAACATCATCGAGGAAGACGATGTTGAAGATGACTAGATAACTAAATATGTTTAGATGTTTTTTAGAGTTATACTTCTGGAACCAAACTTTTTTAATTGTTACAAAAAAAATTTAAATTTTGAGTGGTAGCTCATATAAAACCCCGTTTAATGTTCCAGTCAGCAGCAATCGTCAAGTAAATCCCCACAGTAATATAAAGATTCAATGATAAATTACATTTCTGCCCACCTTTTTGGTTTTTGTTCCAAGAGGCACTGTTGAGTGTTTTACACGTGCAAGGAACACGGAGCCAGAGAGAAACGATACAGTGTGTTGATTTTGAATGACTGACTCTGACAGACTAAATACAATAATTTACAAGTATTTACTCTAAAAATCATGATGACGAAGCAAAATGAAAGAAATCTAAAAATACGTAATTACTACAAGTCAAGTCTGACCATTTTAAAGTTGGTTGTTGTATGCATTCTATGTTGTATGCTTTTTGTTTGTCAATGCTGATTGCATAGCGGTGGTTGTAGGATTGTAGAGTAGAGTTGGCATATATTGTGTTTCTGTCGGAGAAAGTTACCCCGCAGTTGGAAGGAGCACTACAGCGCCCAGCAAGTTTCTGACGATGAAAATACAGATAACCCCACAGGATGGCTCAAACTGTCCCACAGCAAGTTCAGTCAATACTTCGAGAATTTATTTAAAACAAAAATAATACAGAAGATGGATGTGACGTGCAGCTGAAAAAAAAAACAAGTATTTCATGCCAAAATACATTGAGTACATGCGTAGTACATTGCTGCCATATTTGCCTCTGTGGACAAAGATTATGTTGAGCACAAATGGCAATCCACCATTGGCAGGAGAAACGCAAAACATACAAAAAATGCAAGGCAACTTGGATATCAATGTAAATAGTGCCACGGCAGAGCAATACTTTAATTTTGTAAAACTGACGCAGAGAGTGCTTCCAACAGACGAATTCATTTGTTGTCATTTCTAAGACATGCAAGGCTTGAAAAGACAATTTGTCGACACGCTACGATATCAGAAGAACACATCAAAAGGCGGCAACATGGCGAAAATCAGTGGGTGCACCCCCAAGGTATCCAAATGATGCTGATATCGCATGCGCGTCTGACGTCGATATTCCTGCAGAAGACGAGGACACATGGAGTAAGAACACACCTAAGAACACGATACCACGCAAACAAAAGTTCGGTAAATATCAGGAGCCACCTAGTCTGTCTTTGCAGTTCAATCCCAGAAAATCCGAACCAAGCATTAAAAAGGTAAAAAAGTCGCAGACCGGGTTTGCCACCGCATTAGATAAAATCAGGTTCCAAGTGTTCAAGGTCTAAAATTGGCAGACAGTGTCACCAAGACATGCAAATACGGATGATTGCCTCGATGAATTGGGATACAGCTACTCTAAACTTTCAGACAAACAAAAAGCTGCCATCAGTACACCAAAATTCTGGTGTAAAAATCTGGAACAATATACCAAATAATATCAAATGTACTAATTCCAAAAAAGTATTTTCAAGTTTTCTAAAGCAATCTATTCTTGAAAAATATACGTAAAAATCCAACAATACAATTCATCCCGTTTTTGATCTAAATAATATGCCATAAACTCTCCCAGCATTTTTGTTATTACTATTATTATTATTAGTAGTAGTAGTAATATTGATTTTCTTTAATTTTAATTCATTTTTCATTGATTATTCTTTTCTTTTATTTTATCTTTTTTCTCATTATCGACTGATTTTCTTCTTAAAATATCTTTCTTATGCATTTGAAACATATTCGTGTATATTTCACTTTTATCTATTTTTAACACGTGACTGAGGTCATATGGCTTCGATAGCTCTTTTCAGAGCTCTTTCCATATGTCCTTCAGCAATAAACTTTTTAAATTGAAGTAATGCATATATTCTTCTCTGTTCAATTAAAAGTTAACTTAAATATTCACCATATCGTTTTTTCGTATTATTGTAATTAAATATTGTTATTGGTGAAAAATATATGAAATTGAAATTGAAATTGAAATTGAATTGTTCTGACATGTTCCCGTTTGTTCCATATTTTAGTAGCGTCGGTCAGCAGATTGTTCTGCACCATTGGAGGTTGATGATAGATATCACCAGGCAAACTGACGTTCTCCTGCCGTGAAGTTCTCGCCACGCGGAGGCTTATTTCGTACCACAGTCAACTCTGTCTAATTTGAACTTGTGTAATTCGAACTTTTACTAATTCGAACAAAATTCTGTGGTCCCTTGAGAAATTCCTAACAAACCCTTATAAAAAAACCTCTATAATTCGAACCTCTGTAATTCGAACTTTCTTTAATTCGACCATTTATATTTGTCAGGGGCGGATCCAGGAAAAAAATTGAGGGGTGCTCAAGAAATTTTGGGGGCGTAACTTTTGTGAACCACGCCCATTTTTAGTAGAACGTCGCTAACAAAGAACGATTAAAATGTTTCGTTTTATTGTGAAATGAATATGAAAATAAAGTCATTAAGATTGTAAAAAAATTTCAAAAATATTTTCTAGCAAAACAAACTGCTGGAAAGCAAACAAACAAGTTTATATGATAATAAATTGATAACTCAGGGTTTACTCAGAATGTTCTGTGACTAAAATGCTAAGAAGTTTCATTCTTCTTGGGTGCTTGTTTGCAAATCGGTCATTAATAGTTTGTGGTTCTAGGTCAATTTCTCTGTGGACATGCAACATTGCAAGTCCATTCAGCCTATTCTCAACCATGGCTATGATCAATAGACTTGCATTCATTATTCAACTGAGGGTTAACATGCCAATTGAACAGCATCTCATATATGACTCAAAAAGAGCTATCAACAATGGGATAGTAGCATTCATTTAGTCTGCCAAGAACACTTGAAATTGCAGAAGCAGAAGTACTAATGAATGATGAAAAACTAATTATTTGCAACATTTGCAGCTTCTGACAATACAGCTGGAACTCTATCATTTTTTGAAAATTATTTGTATGCCTCATTAGAGATGTATAAAGAAAACATTTTATTCTCATCAACAATTTGAATATCTCTGATATGGCCATAAAGAAGAGGGTGGTCAGCATAGCATAACATAGCATAGCATAACAGCTCCATACATGTCAAACATTGAAGATAAACAGACAAATTTTCGTCCCCAATCAATGAAATGGATGAAGCAGCACTAAAAAGAATCTGTTTGGTTTTAGAGCACACATATAATATATCTGTGTAAATCTGAAATCCTGAACTTACTTAGGATGTTAAGAGGTGGTCAATTCAATTTTATGAGCCATTTAGCCAGCAACAAAAAACATATATAGACCAATTTATATCATGCTCAGTCACAATTGATAAATTCAATATTTACACAATAGGTTGAAGATTTCCAGCTCTATTTTTTTCACAAGTTGGAAACTGTAACCTTGCTGCTTCGTCGGGCCTAGGCAAACCCAAACGCAAGCTCACTCTTTGCCTTTTTGATTTTCACATTACAAGCTTCCTTGTCTTGATTTTCAAAATAATCCGAAACAAAGCGCAGACACGCTTCCTTAAAATTGCATAAAATTTTCTGTTTGTCATGATAATCAGGTTTTTCATCCAAAATGACTTCACGGATTTTGCGAAGCGCAACAGCCATTTTGGATGAATAGAATGAAAGTTGCTTGAGCAACTCCTGGTCAGTACTCTGCCACTCTTCACGAGACTTTGATCATTTGAGCAACCCTTATACGATGATTTGATTGGTCTGCGAACTATTTTTGAAAAAGAGTTGCTCCCGCTCCATTTGAGCAACCCTCATACTATGTTTTGATTGGCCTGCGAACTATTTTTGAAATAAAGAGTTGCTCCCGCTCAATTTGAGCAACTTTTCCTTCACAACAATGATTGGCCAGCAACCTATTTTTCCTCATGACAAACACCGGGCTAATATGCAGACCAAATTAGCTGGAATCGGCATAAAACGAAAGGAAAAGTTGTCAAGACAGAATCGCAATCTGAGCAACTCAAAAAGAGATTTTACAATAATCCCAATCATACTCAAGATGCTTATAATATTAGATAGGACTTTGGGGAAAATTTTCTATACGTATTTTAAGTTTTGTCTTAAAAATTTGAGGGGTGCTCAAGCAACCTCCGCACCCCTCTGGATCCGCCACTGTTTGTCCCCTCAAAGAAAAAACCTCTGTAATTCGAACTTTGTATTAATCTCAGTTAATTTTATCTCAAGAAATTGGGCGGGTAGCCTACTGGCCCGGATTGCTTGAGTAGAGAAAGACATTTACGGTCGGCGATTCCGACAAACTCCGGCCGGTACACCGGGCAGTACTAACCGCATGGTCAAACTGCAGAATAATGACTGAAATCATAATTTAAATCAATAAACTAGCAATAGTAAACACTAGAATGCCACACAGCAGCAATTTTATATGGAATTATCTTTCTGGAACAAAAGCGACACTGTCGAATGGGAAATGCTGCACCAGAATACAGTCAACTCTGTCCAATTCGAACTCTATGGGGGAATCCAAATTTGTTCGATTTACAGAAAGTTCGAATTATACGAGTTTTCATGTAAGTGCCATATTTTACCCCTAGTTACCCCCATATCTCCGTTTTATGGCCATAAACTATATTTTTATGACCATTGTTATGGACTAAAGGCATTTTAAAGAAGCAAAACAGTTTATTAATTATTATAATAGAAAACAAAAATATATGGATTACGTCACAACATGGAAAATTGTTTTGCAAAGCGTTCATTACGGCCTTTGTCTAAGTGCCCCAAACTTTGTATTTTTGAGAACACCCACGGCATATTTATCCGTTGGGTTCTCTAGTTGTCGTTTAGCTTCTAAAGCTTTATTAATTATACAGGTCTTCATACACTTTGGTACACGTGATAACCTTTTTCATGAGATAGAATGCTCCAATTTTTTGTAACAATAACCGGCAGTTCAGCATCGAAAGGAATTGAAATTTCGTTTATATTGGCCTTAATACCTCCTCTGCATCTTCAATGAGCTTGACAGGTTTGGGTACTTTAATTAGTGCCATTGATAAAGTTCAACTGATCGAATCTAACTTCTAGAAAGTGCCACGCTTAAAGGGAATGTGCAAGCATAATAGGCTGTGTTTAAAAATAGATCGATGAGAACCGGAAGAGAATGCAAAATGGAAACAACAACAGGCCTAATCTTCCCTTTGCGCTTCTCTGATTGGTTAATTAACCAAATCTATTTTTAGCATGTGCACAGGCAAGCTTTTAACCTTGCACATTCCCTTTAAACTGGGTCGTAAAAATCACTGTCTGGCATCCCGTACTAAGTCCCAGTAAGTCAATTTGTGTCAATTTGCCCCATGACGCAAGCTTCAATGGGCTTGCTAGAGACAAGAGCAAAAAAAAAGAAGTACTGTCATAAGGTAATTACTGTACTGTAGTACAGTACTGAACTGAACTGAAGTACAGTACTGAAGTACTGTAACTGAGATTAACACAAAATTCGAATTACAGAGGTTTTTTCTTTGAAGGGACAAAAATAAATGGTCGAATTACAGAAAGTTCGAATTACAGAGGTTCGAATTATAGAGGTTTTTTTATAAGGGTTTGTTAGGAATTTTTCAAGGGACCACAGAATTTGGTTCGAATTAGCAAAAGTTCGAATTACACGAGTTCGAATTAGACAGAGTTGACTGTACACGCATTTTTTTATAAGAAACCCGTGAAACTCTTTTCATAAAATTTTCTCATTTTAACAACGTAAACAGAACAAGAACAATATTGTAATCATCAAAATCTCAAGAGGGTCAGCTTCGTTTCCATATTCACTCTGCCTTTTCTGCCTTCCCTTTTCTTTCCATGAAACTAACTAATGAATAAATATTCTTCTTTGTTAGTCGCCTTTTTCACTTTGGGATTACCAGTTTCTCAAAATAGCTTTTTCGCGAAAATAAAATTTCACGAATTTTCAATTTTGAAATTTTTATCAAGAATAAACTTTCGCGAATTTCATATTTTAGAAAGTTTCACGTAATAAACTTTCGCGAATTTTAGGCTAAGAACGCGAAAGTCGCGAAAGTTTCTTCCTGCGAAAGTTTCTTCTTTTAAAGTAATAAGAAACCGACCCCTAAGATACCAAAAAAATTAAGAAACTATAGTACTACTTTCCGTTAAGTTTAAGAAACCGTGTCACCTGGTACAACAGGCGAATGGGTAAGTTTTGATTGTATTTTGAAGACGGCACTAATGGTTATTTTAAATACGATCGAAGACTTAGATGGAATTGACACGACATGGAATTGGCAATTGTTTATTTGCATTTAATTGCGATGTATCTGCGATGCATTTCCTACCTATTTTCACTTCCAAATTTAAAAGACTTTCAAGAAATTTGTAGTACTAAAATGGCCATAAAGTTTGAGAACCTGAGCACTACTTCGAAGCCTAGCTTCTTATAGAAAAAATGCGTGTATTGCAATCACACACAGATATGACTGTAATGACATGCAGAAATGACGGTTTGCATTCACTGCGCTGCGTGTTGAAAGGTCAATTTCCGCCAACAAAGAAAAACAGGTATGATCAAAACAACAAACCAGTTGGAGCAATTGCAAAACTGATTGGTTGAAATTCTCAAACCGGTTTTAGACAAAATTTCGATTTTCAAGTCAGACCTCAGTTACCCGGGGGTGGCTATAGGGCCACACTACGTGTGGCAAAAATAAAAAGGAGAGGGAGGGTGGGGGAAATTGTGCTCGCTCCGCGCAGTCTAACAAAGAGCGATTGGAGATGCTAAATTCTGTACAGCTATATACTCCTATGGTTTCACGATAAAAGGTGCCGCACAAATCTAAATTTGGATTCGAGATTTTTCTATGCCCAGGAGTGAGGAATGTTGATGAACTGTGTATAAGGACTCGTATCCGTCTAGTCATAACGATAATCCATCTGGCAACTGTGCCCATCAAAGCAACTATTTCTTGACCATTAACCCTGCTTAATTTGGATTAATAATCAATAAACTGTTTTGCTTCCTTAAAATGCCTTTAGTCCATAACAATGGTCATAAAAATATAGTTTATGGCCATAAAACGGAGATATGGGGGTAACTAGGGGTAAAGTATGGCACTTACATGAAAACTCGTATAATTCGAACTTTCTGTAATTCAAACAAATTTGGATTCCCTCATAAAGTTCGAATTAGACAGAGTTGACTGTATGGACGAAAACAAATGCCCTTGTGAGAAGCAAGTTTTTTACAAGAAAATCATGTGGTAAAGATTCAAAGTTTCCTGTGTGTGCCCTTCTCCTTGTTTTCACTTCTGCTTGTGTTATTTTCGTTATGTTTAATTGTGCAGATCTGTAATCTTAAAAAATACCACCATGGCGGTTTTTCAATGATGAGCCAAGGACTGTCACAGTAACGTTACGAATGTTATCACTTCTCAACAGGGTCGGTTCCATGGGAGGTGTGGGGGTGTGACACCCCCCCCTCCCAAGAATTGAGTTTTAGCGATTTACTCGGTAAATTTCGATTTTTGGTGGGTAAAATTATGTTACGAAAGTTTATATGGTTTCGTGGTAAGGTTTTTTTTTAATTGCTCGGTACATAAGAGCTTACACCCCCCCCCCGAAGAAAATTTTCTGGAACCGGCCCTGCTTCTCAACAACGATGGGATCTGCGATCTGTCGATTACGAAAAATGTTCGCAACGGACGAAAGAAAATTACTTCTGCGTGGCAAGAGCCTCACGGAGGGAGAACGTCGGTTTGCCGCCTGGTGATATCTATCATTAACCCATCCCATGTGGGAGAACAATCGGAACCAGAATCACTGATCCAGTTTAAGAGAAAATCAAGAATTGTTTTTATTCTATTAGTGGCAGTACAGGTGAAATAAAATGTCCAGTGTTGATGGATCAATTGTGCCTAGGAACCAGGTTTATCCTGATAGATTTGTAAACCATGAAACTCAAAATTCGGATACACATTGCAAATATAGAGATAACGGATGCGAGTGGTTGGGCAAATTGAAATATTATGAAGTAAGTATAGTCAGGGCCGGTTCCAGAAAATTTTCTTCGGGGGGTGTAAGCTCTTATGTACCGAGCAATTAAAAAAAACCTTACCACAAAACCATATAGAAACTTTCGTAACAAATTTTACCGACCAAAAATCGAAATTTACCGAGTAAATCGCTAAAACTCAATTCTGGGGGGGGGGGGGGGGTCCGTGTCACACCCCCCACACCCTCCCATGGAACCGGCCCTGAGTATAGTATTAGTTTTATTATCTCACCTTGTTGCAAAATCAATGATTGCTGTTTATTGCTCTTCTTCGTGAATTGAAATCAATTGTATGGTAGGATCACATTAAGAATTGCATATATGAAGATATCAAATGTACAAGTGATGGCTGCACCCAAATAATCCCAAGACATCTGTTAGAGAAGCACTTAATGGAAACATGCCCTTTACGGCATGTGTCTTGTCAGTTTTGCAAGGAAAAAGTTCCAAAGTCCAAATTAGAGGTTTGTAAAAAAAATCTATTCCAGGATTCTACTCAATAAAGTAATAAACTAAACTATGAAATGACATGTTAATTGCTTGTTATTTATTAGATTCACTATGAGGATTGCTCCAAATACGTAGTGGATTGTCCGAACAAATGCAGAAAGACAAATATGACAAGAAAAGACCTTATAAAACATGTCGAGAAAAACTGTCCACTAGCAATTGGCTTCTGTCCTTTTGCGTTTGCTGACTGTACCTTTAAGGTAGAAACATGTTAGTAGGTTGTTGACTTGTGTCACTTCCTCATAATTTAGCATATTTATCATTAATTGTCATTAATTATTTTCTCAGGGAAATCAAGAAGAGATTGAGAAACATTTGCATACAGAAATAACCAGACATGTCAAAATTGCAGGAGAGTATGCAAGCTCTTTTGTTGCAAAAAATGTCGAATTAAATGAAAAGCTTGAGGCAGAAGCAAGAAGAGCACAGCAGCTTGAAGAAAGATTACAGCTCCAAGGTAATTATAGATTTATTTGCCCCTTTTATCTGTATTAATATATTAATTTTACAGCAAAAAAAGTTGAACATCAAACCTTTGATTGATAAAGCATTTCAATGAATATTTTTAAATCTCAGGGTCAGACCTTGTTAGAGCACACAAGAATCTTAATGAAATGCAATCTAAATTGAAAGAAGCAAAAGATACTTATGTGATGTTGAAATATGAAGGAGCAGACATGGGTAAAGAATTGGCTTTGTTAGATAAAAAGATTGGACCAACTATATTGAGAGAGGTTGATGATTTGAAGTCACAAGCTCAACAGTTAGAACAGAAACTAGATGGTGCAATAAGGCGATCAAGTGAGCCAGTTAAACAGTCGATTCGAGTGGAGGTTGTTGGAAATGTGGGACCAATGTCATTACCAACTGGTCTTGTATCAAAGTCACATGACGAAATAGAAAAAACTGCACAAAGAATAGAAAATCAACTTGTTTTACAGGATGTCCAAATGGTTGAATTGAATTCGAAACTTCAGCTGTTAGAGACAACTTCGTATGATGGCAAACTGATCTGGAAAATTGATAATTACCAAAGAAGAAAACAGGATGCTGTTATGGGTAAAACCCCTTCATTGTACAGCCCACCTTTCTACACAAAGTAGGTGACTGTGTTTCAAGAAATTCTTCTGTTTTAAGCAATTTAAATGTCATACACGTATTAAATATAATCACAATATAAATCAAATTGATTTTTAGTCGTTTTGGTTACAAGATGTGCGCAAGAATTTATCTGAATGGCGATGGTAAAGGCAAAGGTTCACATATTTCGTTGTTTTTTGTCGTGATGAGGAGCGATTATGACGCATTGTTGGAGTGGCCATTTCCATGTAGAGTAACCATGAAGTTAATGTCCAAGGATGGCCCAAATGTCTCTGAAACATTCCGACCGGATCCCAATTCATCCAGCTTTCGCCGTCCATCTTCGGAAATGAACGTGGCCTCGGGTTTTCCCGTGTTTGTCACCCAATCAGCAGTTGCAAGCGGATCATTTATTTGCAAGGATTCCATATTTGTTAAAGTTGTTGTTGACACTTATTACTTGCAAGCTAGAGAACAGCGCGTTTGGTGAAAGCATCGAGAGTCCATTCTCTGTTCAGACGTTCTGACAGTTTGTCAACAGTTAATCGAATTTCAATGTACGCAATTGGGTTTGATATATCAAAATACTAAACTGTAAATGAATAAACTATTTGTAAATTGTTTAGTTTGCTTACCATCAGTTCGTTTCATACTGGTTTGCATCTCCGTTCGCTTCCTCGCTGATAATTCACTTCACTGTCGTCATAATAATAGTGATAGCATCTCTATAACCATGGTGACATCATATCTTTCGTTTACTTCTTTTTTTCATGAGATCAAAATTATATTGCCCGATGTTTAATGAACCAAAATCGAATTATCCACAACTAACAACATCCCAGTTGTTAAAAACGAAGCTTTTTTACATTTGAAACTCTTCACCTCTGGTAAGAGCTGAAACATGGCAGAAAAATAGTCTCAATAATATGGACCTTTTGGTAGATTAATGAATTGTTGTGCATAAAATCATTATTAATTATTATCTTCTGATTATCAGTTTGTTAAAGGTTGTTATGTTATGGTATAAATCATAAAGTTGTTATGTTATGTTTTTGTTCAAAGTTGTTCACGTTTTGCTGTTATTTGTTGCGTTAACTCTGTCAATTTTAATAGGTTATGGGCCCAGATTAGGCTGATAACGAGTGAAGATTTATGATACAGTTTACGCTAGTTTTTAACAAACGATGCCTTCGATTGGTGAGGATTCTGCACCGTTACGAATTGAGAAATTTCGAGGAGAAAATTTTCATTTATGGAAATTTAAAATGCAGATGGTTTTGGAGGACAAAGATCTTTGGGGAATTGTGTCTGGAGAAGAGTTAGAGCCTGATAATCAAGGCGTAACCGAAACACAGTTACAAAGATTCAGAAAACGTGGGAGAAAAGCTCTCGCCACAATTTGTTTATCTCTGGGAGATGAGCAGTTATCTTTAGTCCGTACAGCACAGTCAGCAAAAGAAGCTTGAGAACCACTACCAGGTAAAGTCATTAGGAAACAAGTTATTTTTGAGAAAGAAATATTTTACAGCTACAATGAATTTTGGTGATAACATGATGGAGCATGTCAACAAGCTAAAGTCGTTAGCAGAACAATTCGAATCAGTAGGTGCGCCGATATCAGAAGATGATCAGGTGGCAACTTTATTATGTAGCCTTGCAGAATCATATAGCAATTTGATCGTAGCATTAGAATCTCGTGTTGAAGATTTAAATGTGGAGTTTGTGACAGCCAGGTTGCTTCACGAAGAGAGGAAGCGGAGTGAGTCATCGACTTCTTCCACAGAAAGCTTTGAAAAAGCAATGCTCTCTGTGAGCGCTAAACCAAAGTCATGTGATCAAAGAATTGCTTCATCAACAAAGACAATAGGGAAGTGCTATAATTGTGGAATTGTGGGTCACTTTGCTAGAGATTGTAATAAGCCAAAGAAAGCTAAACCTTCTGAGAAGAAAAGCGAGCATGCGAGTACGAGAACTTTCAAAGCCAGAAACTGTTCGCTTAGGTGATAACCATGGCAAGTGGACCGTACCAACTGAAGACAAAACAGAACAATGAACAAAACGTATATGATTCCATAAAATTAATGTTTAACAGTTGCCAAAATGTATTAAATAGCAAATGAACTAACCAATTATCATCATAAGTTTTATTTTCAAAACGGGAATCGTGATTTTTGGCTGCATAAGTCCTTTAACGAATAGCGATACATGATTCCCAGGCGAGCGAGCAGAGAAAGCCAAGCCGTTGTAGTTGTATTTGGGATAGCAAGGGCATGAGCGTTAGCGCATTCAGCGCACCAACCATGTTAAGCTTTCTCACTTAACGGGCTGGAGCGAGCGAGTGAATGCGAGCGATGACCCCAAGTCAAAAACTAATGTGAAGGTGAAATGCAATGAAGAAATGGTTATGAGACTACAGATGGCAAGGATTAAGAGATCATGCAGGTAATAAATGATGTATGCTGCATGCAAAATTTGCTCTGACTATTTTGTACGTTTTTTGTTGATGATGTTATATTTCTGCGCACTTTGTTCCCTAGAAGTAGAATGCAACCCTCCATCCCCCCAAAAGTGTTATCTTTTATACATACCTGTATTTTCTCATCACTGTGCCAAAATAAATTCGGCGATATTGGAATATTAAAAACCTAGGTGTCCCAGGAATTTTGTCCCCTATTGCAATCCTCTAGATTTCTTGCAATAAATGTTTTTACACAAAAAACAATTCATATCGAAAGAAAAAGAAACTTACAGTCTCTATATGAGAGAGCAGAAGAATCACGTGATATAGCGTCACAAGTATGACAGAAAATTATGATCGGTGCTGGTCGGTGTTAGATCATAGGCTAGTATGCTACAAAAATGACGTAATACTCTTTTGATCAAATGGAGGCTGAGCATTACACGTCGCACACCGTAAATTAATAAAACCAGCTTCACTAATTTACAGTCTCAGCTTTTGTTGACATTTTGAATACACTAGCAAATTGCCATTAAAATGAGCCAAGATCAGCTCTGAAGAATAGATATCACTTTAAACCCATATGAAACCCAAAATTCAAAGCCAAGCGAAGTGCCAAAAACAGTAGTAAAAATATATGAAAGTTGACTAAATCTTAAACTGAACCCGCATTACTTCCAAAAAGCATTGATCAAGCTGCAATGGACATGTTCTCTTCATGTTCTTGATTAGAAAATAAAGCCATTACGTCATTTTTGTAGCCTTTGATCTGACATCAACCAAAATATAGTCATGCCAGGGTTGCCACTCTGTGAAAGCGGGATTTACCTACAACGCATGTGATTTCTCCCTACCCTCCCCCTACAGATTTTTCCTCGATTATCCCTACAAATCCCTACAATTTCGAAATTATACCCACGAGAGCTACCTACATTATGACACAAAATTCATCTTTGCAACCTGCCATTGTTAAAAAAAGCTTGCAAAGTGCACATGTCTTTGCAGAGGCGTGGGAGCCGCTGAGGGCCGCTCTGTTAAAAAGTCTCTCAGAAATCTCTCAAAAACAGGTTTTTCACTGGCTCAAATTACTACTACTACTACTGCTACTACACTACTGCTACCACAATTAAAACAACAACAATTCGATTTTTTGTGCAAATGAAAATAAAAGTCGAAGGAATTCTTTTCAATCCAGATTATACCTACTATTGGATAATTTCTACCCACATTTTGCAATTTATACCGTAGGGATATCCCTATAACCTACAAGAGGCAGAAAATCCCTAATGTATAGGTAGAAATCCCTACGAATGGGAGCCCTAGCTCGAGGTCATGCTCATGGAGGATTTGAATTCCAATGACGTGACAAATTTGCGCCAATCATCTTGCCGTATTTGTCAATGAAATGCTACTCATTTGCTGGACTTGGGGCGCCCGCTGTGTGTGTGGATGTGGATCATGCTTGCGAGCAGGATGGCCAGACGACGAGACGATCAACAGTTGAAAGTGAGTCTGTGTTTTCGTTACTCTCTCATGCTGCTATTTCCCCCAATATTTCATTACCTTCTGTCTGTTGTATTCATTGTTTTCATATTGTTGATATATTTATTTACTACCTATATTACTAATGATTGGTAATGTTTGGCCTAAACGCTTTCCTTATCACCCCACATGCACCATTTTACGCCATCTATAAAAATAACAGTTAACATGTGTTTGCATAACGCCAAGAAACGCGTTTGTTTGTTTTGTTTCGATATTGTTGTAAAACAAACCAGTTATACTTTGATTTATCGACATTTCACGGTAATTCGATGCTGCAAAATCTACGCAGAACATACCACGTTTCAACTTGAAAGCACTTCGTGTGCCCATATGTGAATGTTTATTTCCCGGAATTCTGAAAGGGGTGAATTTGGACATCAAAAAGATATCAATAATCAATAATGGATATCAATAAGTTAAAAAAGGGTTGGTTGCAGTGGCACTGCCCGTTGGAATCATGAAATTATCCACACACTTCGACAATCAATTGCCATTTCAAAGTGAAACAAATTTAGCCAGCGATAATTACTTTTTCAGTTTAGGCTAATCATTTTTTGAGAAACCTTTACAAATTAAGTAAATTGTTGCAAAAGTTCTGCACTTTTCGATAATTTATCACAGGATATTTTCGATAAATTATCAAAGTCCCCCAAATTCTTTCTAATGAAAGGAAAGATGGTTTTGAAGTATAGCTAAATATCCAAGAGACGCATTGATCCGTTGTTCAAATGTATTCCGAGTAATCACTGTCCAACTTTTATCAAATTGCTGTTCGCTTTTGTTTTTAGTTGTTTAGTTGTTCTTAGTTATTCTTACCTACCTTGTATTTTTCGCTGCCTTTTGCTTTTATATGACGACGTTATATATAGTAATAAGAAACCTTAAATCGTACGCAAGTCACGCCATGTCCAAATTAACCATATACTGCAATGTTAGGCGACAACAAAATAATTAAACGGGGCAATCAATTGTTGTATATTTTCGTAAACTATAGCTCATGAGGCAGAATTTCCAAACAACATTGATGATAATATGTTTAGTTTCAGTCAGTAGCGTCGTGGCCGGGGGCAGATATCATTAGTTTTAATGACGTTTTTGGAAAATGTTCAGTCTGAAATCTATTGGCCGTTGTTTGTCAAATGGGGTGGGCAATGAATGTTTTTGATTGATATCAGTGTCCCTGCAATATTTACTGGCATTTTATCAAATTTAAGTTTTTGCCAACATCTGCTGCAATTTTGGATGAGACGCAAACCTCTTTCGACGCAGTTGCTTGCCGTGACTTACTGACTTCTTAACCGAAACCGTTTCTTTGATTTTATAGTTGTTTATAGTGTCAGAAAATGAAAGTCATAAATATTGAAAGCTTTGAAATCTAATGCACAGTTGTTGCCACATTGAATTTTGTTATGACAAGACGGATATATGAGTCCTTTTCCACAGCTCATCAAAATTCCCGAGACAAGCACTGTTTGTCGCAAAAAACATTAAGGGCATAATGTAGCTGTACAAAACGATTCTTGAATTTTCGCTGGAGCTAAAGGATTAAGCACAATTTCGCCCTCTCTTCCTCTCCGTTTAATGTTTTTTTGATTTTCCATTACGATTTCAGTAATTATTTCGCAGTTTGATTTCATGATTTTTCTGTTATTACGATTATTATTATTATTATTATTACGTTCGCCACTGCTACCTTGTCATCAGGCCGTCTTGTCTTGATGTGAGGATGGGCTGCTATTTTTGGCAGTAAAATTTTCGGACTGTGTACTTGTCCAAAAATTAAACCGTCCGAAATTTTTGGGGATTAATATGTGGAAAAGAATTGATTGTACTTTGATGCCGAGCAAATAACAATTGTAGCTTGTTTGGAAGTTCGTTTAATGTTGTTTAAATCCTCTATTTCAAGCTACATTATTATGTAGTTATCAGTTGAAGCGCTGTAACTTGTTTGGAAGTTCGTTTAATGTTGTTCAAATCCTCTATTTCAACCTACATTCTTATGTAGCTATTAGTTGAAGCGTTGTAACTAGATGGGAAGTTCGTTTAATGTTGTTTAAATCCTCTATTTCAAACTACATTCTTATGTAGCTATTAGTTGAAGCGTTGTAACTAGATGGGAAGTTCGTTTAATGTTGTTTAAATCCTCTATTTCAAGCTACATTATTATGCAGCTATTAGTTGAAGCGTTGTAACTAGATGGGAAGTTCGTTTAATGTTGTTCAAATCCTCTATTTCAAACTACATTCTTATGTAGCTATTAGTTGAAGCGTTGTAACTAGATTGGAGGTTCATTTAATGTTGTTCAAATTCTCTATTTCAAGCAAGATTCTTATGTAGCTATTAGTTGAAGCGTTGTAACTAGATGGGAAGTTCGTTTAATGTTGTTTAAATCCTCTATTTGAAGCTACATTATTATGCAGCTATTAGTTGAAGCGTTGTAACTTGTTTGGAAGTTCGTTTAATGTTGTTCAAATCCTCTATTTCAACCTACATTCTAATGTAGCTATTAGTTGAAGCGTTGTAACTAGATGGGAAGTTCGTTTAATGTTGTTTAAATCCTCTATTTCAAGCTACATTATTATGCAGCTATTAGTTGAAGCGTTGTAACTTGTTTGGAAGTTCGTTTAATGTTGTTCAAATCCTCTATTTCAACCTACATTCTTATGTAGCTATTAGTTGAAGCGTTGTAACTAGATGGGAAGTTCGTTTAATGTTGTTTAAATCCTCTATTTCAAACTACATTCTTATGTAGCTATTAGTTGAAGCGTTGTAACTAGATGGGAAGTTCGTTTAATGTTGTTTAAATCCTCTATTTCAAGCTACATTATTATGCAGCTATTAGTTGAAGCGTTGTAACTTGTTTGGAAGTTCGTTTAATGTTGTTCAAATCCTCTATTTCAACCTACATTCTAATGTAGCTATTAGTTGAAGCGTTGTAACTAGATGGGAAGTTCATTTAATGTTGTTCAAATTCTCTATTTCAAGCAAGATTCTTATGTAGCTATTAGTTGAAGCGTTGTAACTAGATGGGAAGTTCGTTTAATGTTGTTTAAATCCTCTATTTGAAGCTACATTATTATGCAGCTATTAGTTGAAGCGTTGTAACTTGTTTGGAAGTTCGTTTAATGTTGTTCAAATCCTCTATTTCAACCTACATTCTTATGTAGCTATTAGTTGAAGCGTTGTAACTAGATGGGAAGTGCGTTTAATGTTGTTTAAATCCTCTATTTCAAATTACTTTCATTTGTAGTTAGTTATCAGTTGAAGCATGACATTGATATTAATTCCTTTTTTTGTTTCTCTAGATGTCGCATTCACAGCTACATCGTTCGTTTTCATCGAGCAATCTGCTAGCTACGCTAAGCATTCACCAGTTCATTTCAAGAGAAGAATCGCCCCAGGGTATAAAGTCTGACGTGACGAAATCGTCAATGATAATACCCACTTTTGATAGTTTGCGTGAGTACAACCAGAACCTGCCTGAATTTTTGATGAATCTTCTCGTAAACATCGATGCCCTGAATTCGATAGAGAAAGGGAGGCTTGTGAATTGGTGCCGCGGAGCGCGCAGCCTCGTTCCCTTGAACACGGATGCTGATGGAAATTGCTTGCTACACTCCATTTCTATATATGTATTCGGTGTGCACGACAGAAAATTGACTTTGCGCAGATTTATCCGCCAGAAGTTGATGGCAGAGAATCGGTCTACTGGTGAGTTTTGTTGTTGTTGTTTGCTGTTCATGTGGTACTGTTGCAGTGGTACATTGCAGGGCATATTCTTTTTATATACGTGCAGTAAAACCCGCCCGTAAAAACCAGTAAATATTGCATCCAACCTGTTGAAAGCGAACAATAGATTATTGCTGCGAAGTAGCCTTTCTAATCTGGTAGGAAAGTTTGAACTTTGAAGTAACGTGGCCAGAACAATAACTATTGCGCAATAATTTAACAATGGCGCTGCTTTTGCTTTCTATTTTAGATTGCGGTTGAATTTAATTTTCCCGTGTATAGCAATACCAATATTTTAACAATGATTTGTTTAATGAATAATTGTATTTATTTGCGCGGATTTAATCTTGGAAAATCTTCGAAATGATTGTTAATGAAAATGTTAAATGTTTCATTTATTTTCAAATTCTCTTCAGCTTGCCGTGTCAAGAATTTTAAAGTTAAATCTTGATAACTCAAACCTCCTACAATTCGAACTGTTTTGCATGCCCACTGGCGCCATTTATAGTACTTTTAACTCCCGATAACTCAAGCATTTGTTAACTTGTACCATTATCATTGGTCTCTGGGAAACTCGAATTATTGGTGTTTTACTGTATTTTTTGGTTGTACTGTATTTTCAAAATTTTATATTCCCAAGAGCAGTACCTATTGCACACTACAAGTTTCTAGCTGTATCTCATTAATATTAGGCTCAGAAGTTTTTAATCCACTGGGATTTGTGTTTTTATGCTGTTTTTTAACCAAGCAGAACATTTTACCATAGTACATACTGCATGTTGGGGCTATGTAAAAAGCACATTATGCATAGCAAACTGCATATTATGGTGCTTAATATGGTATATATTAGGCATAAAGATACACTGGTTAAGTTTAAGAATCTTAGTTTCACACAATGCTTTGCAGCGACGAACATAGTAAATTGTCATTGGAACATAGTTCAAATTAATCTATTTTATTAACTTTTGATATGCGTCAAATTATCAGGTGCATTGTTAATAGACCAAGCAAATTGTTTACTTTCAGGCAAGATTTACACTCGCTGGAAGGCTGAGCAAGAAATTGACTTCAATTCCGGTGGGATGCGTACAGATTGGAACAGTGTGGTGCAAGCTGTCTTTCCCATGCTATTACCATGCGGCAGTCAGGGACCATCCTTTCAGTCGTTGGAAGCTGTTCACATATTCACGGCAAGCAGCATACTCGCCAGGCCAATAATCGTAATCTGCGACGAAATGCATCGAAGCTTGGAGGAACGATCATTCCAGCTAAGCAGGATGGGTGGCATCTACTTGCCCTTGCTGCGGGATCCATCCGAATGCGAGAAGACACCCATTGTCCTCTGCTACTGGCAGAATCATTTTATGCCATTGCTGAACGTTGAAGATTTTGACCTCGTGGTATCTGCTCAGAAGGACCATCCCAATTCGGAATTTTGCATACCGCTTGTCTACGAAGACCTGTCTCGGATGCCGGTGCGATTCTTGTTGGATGATGATATTGAAGAAGATCTAGTACAGGCATATCTGGACTGTATGGATGTTCCGTTATATGGTGGGGAGTGTGTGCAGAAACCAAACCACGTTTCTGCAGCCCTATTGAAATTCAAGCCACCGCCGACATGGTCTGTTGAGCTCATGTGGAGTCTGTTCTCACTGGCAAAAGTGATGTTCAATGAAAGCCTGAACAAGCCAACATCCCCTTCTGGAGAGCTTTTACCGCTACTTCCAAGGGCTAGCTGGTTGCCAGTCTCCTGGATGAAAATTCCAAGCTCAGGACGCTCCAAACCAGCTGGAGTAATTATGCATCCAAAATATCGTGAAAACAGGACCAGTCGCACATGCTTGAAGACATTGTGTCCGAACCCTGGATTGCATATGTTCGAAGGCCTTTGCAGTTTGTGCTATGATGAGAAGATGAGCGGCAGTCCGATTGGAGATTTGACATCACCGTTCGATGAGAAAATGGCTGCTGCCACGTGTAGAAAGAAGAGTGATGTCCCTCCTGTTGAAGCCTTGGAACAGTGTAGACGAAGGAATGAGCCAAGAGATAACAGCAGAGTAACTGCTACCGCTGGTGTAAAGCTCCAAGGTGTGAAGAAATCTGATCCAGACCGTCAAGAGCAGCTTGTAGCTGGCTCCCAACTCTGTCAGTCTTTCATGGGTCAAGGAAAAGCTGATTGCATGACCGAAGGTTGCAAGAATAAGGCAACGGACAGGGAGGTGCCATTGTGTGGGAAGTGCTGGAAGGACCAGATTTATGTTTGGTGGAAGAAGACGACAAGAGAGAAGCGGGCTGGTTTTTGGCCGTCAGGAAGCATAAAAGACCACATGGTTGCAGCAAATACTACATGGCAGTGCGAGCAAGACTTCCCTGAAATGTCCAGACCAGGCCGGATGTCTGCAAGCAGTGGCAACGAAATGGCTAGCATTTATTGCAGCGACGTAAGTGATCTGTACACGGAACCATCGCCACTGAGATGCGCTGTGGCGACTGCTGATTCCAATGTACCTCCACCATTGCGCCTGGCGCGCATCATACCCCCGATTGCCACAGTACCCTCGGATGTCATCGTGCCTGATGCCTTTGTCGATGAAGCCTTTGAGCAGGGTCTTTACTCTTTACCGTCTGCTGCAACACGTAGGTGCACCATGGCAGGTTGTGATAGTGAAGCCAACGAGAAACTCAATGGACTTTGCGATCGCTGCCAGCAACAGTCAGTGAAGAAGGAGGAGGTGTTGCAGACCGAGAAAGAGAGACAAGTCACACGTGTGCAAATGCAGCCTCCAGAAAGGGTATGCTTTTCCACGTACATTTTTACGCATTTGCACCCACTCCTCGTTATTTACTTCGAGTTGATGTTGTTTGTTGATGTTGTGATGATTTTTTCTGCATTTGCAGCCTTCAAAGTTTCCATCGGATAGTCCTTATCCCAATCCAGTTCCATGCAAGACTCTCGGCTGTCCACACATGGGCATCCGGGAACATGAATTTATGTGCATTATTTGCCACGGAAAGGCGATTGGCCGAGCAGACAGGACTTTGGCCAATCGTGAGCCACCGGCTTATGGAGAAGGTGTTGGCGGAGGCGCATTTGAGCTGGGCTCACGGCAGCAACCCAAGCCTGAACCTATTTACGACGAGCCTCGTACGCTCCAAGAACTCGGTGTCGGACCAAGGCAGCCGAGTGAAGAATGTTCCACGCCCGGGTGTAGGTTTTTCGCTAGCCCGGAGTACGGAACTTTGTGTTCAAAATGCTTTCTTGAAAAGACAGAATATGATGCTATTAGGCCTAAGCAAGATTGGTTGGTTGGATACAACGAAGGTATTTCATCACCAATTTGTTTTTATTAATGATAAGTTTAATTCTAGTAATTTTTATGCACCTCCCCCAGGAATGCCAACTGTTTTCAATGGATAAGCAAGCCGCTCAATGTATTGAATTTCCGGACTGCAAATTTTATCCCTAATTGAGCAAAAACTATCAATTACAACCTCTTGAAACAGAACCACACTTCGATCCGATTGACAGCCTTTTGCGGCCGTCAATGCGATTTCGAATATACCCACCACCCTATCAAGTAAGCCTTTATATTGAATCGAATCTAGCTGAGATTTAGTTTCGGAAATGAGTCTTTGTGACTTGCTCAATGGAGGATTGGTAAGGTGTATTGTTAAAAAATGTGTATGCAGACGGTAATGTATATATCTGATTCGTTTTGCAGAAGAGAAGCAACAGGTGCCTCGGAAATTGAGTACTTACAATGAGGGTACTAAATTTTCAGTGGCATCAGTATCTGAATTTGGTTATTACGGGTTGCTTGGTAACCAGCGTTGCCGAAAGCCTGGATGTAACATGTATGGCAGGGCAGAACAAGGTGGTTATTGCAGCAAGTGTTACAATGAACCGATCGTGTAAATGTAGTTTGGATTATGGCATCTTTGTCCCAATGCGATTTATTGGCAAAAATTTGATTTTAAAAAATTGGTAGATGAGTACAGTAATTTAATGGTAAAATTCTACAGAATGAGACATCCAGACTTACTAAAGTTTTAGTTTATTTTCGTTGGAAGTTTATTATGACGGAACTTGAAGAATTCTGACGAATCCATTGTTTTATTATAAAGTGTTATTAAACATTTCAGGCAATAGAATCTTAAACAATTTATTTGTTCTTGAGTTTGTGAAGACAGTAATTTTTAAACAATTATATTGCTGTTGAAAAGTTTAAAGTTAATTCTGTTTATTAAGATTTGTTTTGTTGTTTTGTTCAGTATTTACTGGTTAATTTTTGTTGTGTTTATTTGATATAATTGCAATTTGAAGCTTAACCATTGACACGAGTGTTTTCGTTTTTTATCTCCTTTTATTGCTTACTGCAGACTCAAGCAGCAGCTATGACAATATTGTTCCAATGGGAACTGACAAATCTGAATTAATTGAAGTAAGTTAAAACAGAATGAGGTTTTCACTTTTTTGAAGGGAATTTTAACACTTAAAATTCCTTATATAATTCGAAGACATTTTAGACAGGGAAATTACTACAACCATCTAGCAAACTGCCTAACCCTAAATTTTATTTCGGATTTGGGTTTTCCATGTTGAAAAGTATCTAAAACTGCCAGGGGCCACTTCGGGCGTGGCCCGATATTCACTTGATTCATGACCACACCTACCCACGGTCTGAAAAAATTTTTTTGGACTTTTTGTAACAATTTTTCACCAGTGTATAGTGCATCATAAGGCAAGAAAGAAATTATAAAACACTTATTACTTTTCTCTCACCATTCGGGGGGTACAACGTCTCAAAGTTTGTGTTGTTGTTGTTGTTGTTCGAAAACATCAAGTTTTCGATATTTCGCGTATAAGCCGAAATTTTCGATTCGAAATCCATAGTTACAATAAAAATAGTTAAAGTGGTGTATTTACACTATCTACAATGTATCTTTGCCTTGTCTAGAAGGCTTTATCGAAATATCAAGGCAGCCATCCGTTGCACGAATCTTCACTGGACAGAAAGTCCGAAACTTCCCACGCGCTTTCATCTGCTTCAGATAATATGGCTTGTTCTGCGTTAGATAGCGTTGTTTCATCATCACCATTGTAAATGCTTGCCGATTTTTCATCTTCGGAGATGTCTTTCATGGCTGTGAGAATTGAAGATATCTTCCGTTTTCTTTTCTTTGTTTTTGGCGCGGTGGCTTCACTTGACTCATCCCCTACATCGGCGGAGGCCTTTTGGGAAGAATTTCGTTTTTTCCTCTTTTTAATAGAAAACGACGCTGGTAACTGGCTTCCAGTAAACCACACTGGCGACACGATATTTTCTAGCAAAATCTCCTAGCTTCTTCTTGACCTTCTGGAGTACACGAACCTTTCCAGCTTTGTAAAAATACGACGTTGAGTCACATCCTGTTAGACAGTGCAGTGTTGGTAACGGAGTGACAACTTTTGGATAAAATGCCTTCTCCGATTGGATAAAATGCCTTCTCCGATTTATGCAGCCACCTAATGATTCACAACCGGTAATGCTTGGAATGGTTAATGAAAGGAGTATCAAAAGCTGTTTGCGGAAGAGAAGAGGTGCACCCGGAGCCCAAGTGCATGTAACAGGTGTCGAGCAAAGGATGTCAGAGGGAGGAAAGTGGCAGGAATATCTTCATAATGGCGCCAATAAACGAATTTCTTGGAGAAAAGTTGTCACTTGTTGCGTGTCCCTTGTGTTGAGCGAGTTGCGAGCGAGGCACAGGGACGCAATGTAATGAGTCTAGCAAATACACACAAATGTAAATTAAAAACTGCGATTATCTCCACTCAAACATAGGAAATAAAGTAAATGCCTTCGAATTATATAAGAATCTACAGTTTTTAACGAATTGCCAAGTTTTCGTGGCGTAAAAACTATGAAAACATCCGAGGATCAAGATGAATCGAATCCGAGGATGAATACTACGAAGCTGAATAGCATCCAATCGCTGAAGTTATGGAATATAGTTATTACAAAGTCATCATAGTTTTGAATATCCTTGGAGCCCAAGGGCTGAACAACCAACTTCTGATTCTTGCAACAAAAGTAATTTAATTTATAGATAGCTCTGTCGAGCCTCGTTAGCTTTTACTAAGTCATCCTGTGTGATATTGCACGTACCCTGGAAAAAATATCGCAAATGAGATTAATGTTATTATAGCCTCTTTTAACAAGTGTTGTTGAAAGTTGCTGTAAATGTTATTCAAAGTCGACATTATAACAGATGATGGGATGACATTGACAGGGCTTGGGGTTTGGCCTGGCATTTGTAATTGATAATACCCTCTTTATGGTAACTATGATGGGAGGGTGATAAATATAGTAATGAACTCTATTTGATTTTATAAAGTGAAGTTTCTCCCGGGGTTAGTATGACCATTGTATCTGGAAATGCAATTCTATCAAGTGAGTATGAGTAGAATATTTCAAATTAGGTAGTGCTATGTAGTCTATTCATATTATTATAAAATGTATTCAAATTTTCCAAACCATTTGTCCAGATTGCAAATGTGTCATATCAATGAATCATAGCCAAATAATTGACTTTTTGCTCAAAGGGGCTGTGGATAAGGTACATGTTTCAACAAAATCCAGTGAACTCATAGAAATGGTGAACAGCAATTGATATCATCATCCTGAATGATGTTAGTGTAGAGTGATTTCACATCAAGTGTGACCATGATCGAGTTAGAAGGTATTGTACATACCAACAACTTGAATGTCTGTAGAAAGTGTGTGGTATCCTTGATGTAGGAAGGAATGTGTTTTACAATTGGTTTGATGAAGAAATCAATATATATACTGAGATGCTTGATGTGAGTGAGTTGCTGCCAGTAATAATTGGTCTGCCTTGTGTATCAGGTTTGTGTATTTTTGGGTAACATAGGGGTCCTAGTCGGTGTTGTAGTGTTCCCAACTCACCAACTCCCCTTGTTTTTCTGTGGTTAGGATGTTGAGCACAAAACTTTACCAACAAGATAAATGCCACTTTTGTCAGGACTCACAGGTGGAGGAGTGGCATGCATCAGCACATCTTTTATTAGCAACTGAAAATGCTCTGCTGACGATAGAATATCTTTCTTCTATAGCTCCTCAGATTTATCGCAGCTGCAACCATCTTCATTCTCTTTGCAGGCAACAAAAAGATTTGGCACCATAAAAGTACCCAAGCAGTAATAGCAACAACACAAAATTATTATTGTAAATAATGCCGCAGGAAGGAAGCTGGGCAGAAATTCTAATTTATGCCAAAGATCCTAACCACTGAAAAACAATGGGAGTTGGTAAGTTGGGGAGTTGGTGGTTTGGGAAAACTATGACACAGGGGTCCTAGCATTGTTACAAGGGTTAAGAAATGTAAACATTGATTAATCAATGACAGTTTGTTTCCATAAATGTATAACAAAGGTCGACATATCAAGACTTATGTCATTCATTGTGTTTTTAGTATCGGTTTGTAGTATTGCATATTGTTAAGTTGGTGGCATGCCTCTCTTAATTAATCCTCACGTAACCATATTACTATTTGCCTTCCTTTATCGGCAGGTTTGATGAGGATGTCTTAGAATGATGTAAGCTCACGAAGAGCTTCTCTTTCAACCTCACAGACATTTCGTGGATGACTTGTGTTGTAATGTAAGTCAGAAATATCATTTTGCAGATTCTCTATGTATGTTAAAATACTGTTGTTGTTAGTTTCGGTGGGTGGCCATCTAGAAACTATATGTAATGGGGAAAATTCATGCTGTGATTGTGTTGAAGATGATGTTTCATATACAAGTCTTTGTAAAAAAAAGAATAGTTTAATACCAGCATTTATAACTGGTTCTGGTCTGGCAATAAAGAACAAGTCTTTTGAGAGTGCACCAACTTGTGTTTGCATTACATTATGATTACTCAAGTTGTGAATTGCAAGGGAACCATCAAAGTTGTTTTGGATAGTGTATTTTAGGGATCTGTTTATAGCGTATTTTCGTCAATGGCGTCCACCACGATTCTTTTAACGTAGGCTAAGTAAGTGTCTGGGTGTCTGGAGCTTGGATGTATTCGCTTCAGATGTAGCCTCATTTGTGTCTATTGTAAACGAAATGAATTGAGACATGTTTCCAGAAAGTTGAGCTCAGTTAGAAATATATTGTTGTCCTTTTCCATCAATTTTTATCTCAAAAACAGTAAAGAGTTAGCTGATTCTCAACGAAAGTGATTCCACAGGCGCCCGGGATTGAGCATCACTGTGATGTCACGGTTTTCACAAAGAGTTGTCCAAAATTCCTTTTGTCATTAAATGGCACGAAAACTAAAAAATATTTGCAAATTCTATTTGGCATGCTTGCTAAAATTTACCTGTTTCAGTAAAAATATGCAGTTTTGGCTCCGTAAGCCCTTGAGTTGCATGAATTTTATGCACAAGAATCGAGAGGGTGAATGGCCAAAACAGAGTTTTCCTTGAGCTCAGCTTGTAGGCTTGCAGGATTTGATTTATATATTAAACAATTCGCCATTATTTTGTTCATTTTCCGGCTAATTGTACAATGAAGCCATTACTAAAAACCGTCATTTGCGAGTCACTTGAAGGTTTCTTTGATTTTTGTACCCCACCTTTGCTGGAAAGGCTGAAATTTGCGTTGAAATTGCAGCACCGATTGAAACAGAAATCTTTAGAAAATTATTACGCCCACTTATTATGCCCAACTTATTATGCCGTAAAGATTGGCTCTTTTGGCCATTTGTTGTCTCGCGCGTCCTATTGGGTACCACACTATTAAACTTGAGTGAAAAGTACCAGAAATCGACCAATTGCAGCAACTAATTCTGGATGTACGATGGCCATAGCAATAGTTATTGTTCATCAATTTAGAATTTATCAATCTTCCGCAAACGACAGACGGGGTCCGTTATTCATGACATTTCATCCCATGCTAGAAAAGATATTTTTATACATAATGAAGGAATCAATATAATAATATAATATAATATAATATACCGCACCATACCGTGTTGTTGTTGTTGCCGTGGGATGATCAACGAATTGATTTTTTGAACCGGCTTTTCCTTTTTTCTTCAAGCTAATACAAAAAAGACACGTTGAAATGAGTGATTTTAGAATATCAAATGCATAGGGTTAAAACGTTTTATAATGTTGCTGCTAGTATTTGAAAGCCAATCATACAGCGTCTTTGTAGTAATGAGACATTACATATTCGCAACCGCTGAGGCCGACCAGCACCTTTATATTGCATGAAGCTAACTATCAGGAGTATGTTTAGTTGAGTTTGTATTATTCCTTTCTTTCCGGGATGAAGGTTTAACCTTTCACTCCTCGGGTGTCTCAAACATGGCAAATCTTTGCAGACAATGAGACGAGATTCCAGATAATTTTCATACTTTTTATCTGTTTTTTAAAGCTACATTCACTTCTCTTGACCTGCTCCAAATTCATTTCGTATGAAGACTGCAGGCCAACTGCAGAGCAAGAAAATGAGAAAACTAAGCGAGTTTGGGTTTCCGGCCAATGACGATTGGCTATTAAACAAAAGGCATCCGATGAATCAGGGCGCTGAATTTTTTTTATCTTTGTGTATTGTTGCTGTTCTTTGAAATGGTTTCTCGGCAATTTCGACGTACATGATTTTGGAAGATCAATTGCCTCATTGATCTTCCAAAATCTGCATTACGATATTGATGAACTGAAAGATTAATACAAATACGCTCTAATGGGTTTTTATATACCTTTATTTCTCAGCCAATGGCAGCAAAGAAACTCCGGCCAGTCCTCCGCAGCCAGCTCATTTATAGTTAGTGTGAAGGTTATGTTATTCTGAGCACAATACGAAAGATTGGTTCGCGCAGTAGGTAATTTGGCTGAATCCCTGCCCCTCGAGTTTGGTCAGAGCCTGATATTGATCAATGGTGACTCTCTGTTGCTTTTGATAAATGGTTCCTTAAACATCTAATAATGTTGCTCTGTGATGAACGTCTCTTGAATACTGGTCATGATTTTCATGATCTCATTTTCCCGTGTCTTAGTTATCATCAAAAGTATCCAATTTACCATTGAAAGAAGAAAGCAAAAAGAGACCAAAGCAATAGTGTAGGAAATCAAGACGAAGAAACAGACAACTTCTGAAGACATCTCATCGTAAGTATTTACGTTTTTTCTGTAGAAATATTTCCTATAAGCACTTTTGGAGTACTTGTAGAGAAATTTTTAAAATCGTTTTGATTTTACAGGCTTTGCTAGAATCTTGGGCTAAAGGTTGGGATCGCAGAAGACACCGAACTTTTGATTTTAGTAACTTATGTACACTTACCTACTAATTGATCTTTTAACGTTTATAAAGGGATAAAACTTAAAAATACTGAATATTTCCAATTAACATTAGGTTTCAATTCTTCAATAAACAGTCCTTGTCTCTGTAAAAATCACATTTTATAACAGTGAGGATTTCTTCCTCTTTGTCTGATCGCCTGGTTATGCTGGCAAATTTAATAATGTAAAACAATGACATTGAATTACTGCATTACTTCAATCGTCGGGTGCAGTGGCGTGGAGGTAGTGCCATGGGGTGTGCAACCGACCAGGTAAGTGGTTCGAGACGACGGTAAGTCATTTAAATTCAATTTACCTTTGCCTGATCTCAAAGTACTTATCTGTAATTCTCCTTTAACTATCTCCTAACATATATCCAAGGATAGTAGTAAGTGGTAGTAGACTTCAATTAGAAAAGTTAGTAATAGTAGAGAGATTGGTAGTGGTGAATAGCAGCTAAGGGGACATCGCGCAAATAGTTGTAAATAGTAAGGCGTCATACGCTCTCGCCCGAAAAACTAAGGGGAGGCGGTTCAACTTTTTGTTACAAGAAAGCACCTCTACAGAAAACGCAGACCGAAATTATCTCCCCCTTGATTTTTCATGATTCGGGCAATGTTCCCCTTGCTTATTTTCTCAATTTGTGCGATGCTCCTATTGGTTTTCATCACTAGCGTTTTGTGTTTGTGATCACTCACGCTTGTACTTTGTGAGAATGATCAAATGTAGCTAAGTGCATAATTATAGACAAGGCCAATTATCAATTATAAATCAGAATTATACTTACATGCATGTAAATTCAAATCTAGCTACTTACCCGCTATCGAACCACTTACCTGGTCGGTGCACAACCCGTAGCACTACCTCTAGGCTACTGCAACCGATAGAAGAGATGATATAAATGTCACCCTTAAACTCTATCACAAATTCAATTTGTGTAACATTGATCAAAAGTCAACCATTAGGCACCTGGTCTTGAACTTCTAGCCTGTCAGATGCCAAACCATGGCACTACCTCTAGGCTACTGCAACCGATAGAAGAGACGATATAAATGTCACTCTTAAACTCTATTACCAATTCAATTTGTGTAACATTGATCAAAAGTCAACCTATAGGCACCTGGCCTTGAACTTCTAACCTGTCAGATGCTAAACCATAGCACTACCTCTAGGCTACTGCAACCGATGGAAGAGACGATATAAATGTCACTCTTAAACTCTATCACGAATTCAATTTGTGTAACATTGATTAAAAGTCAATCATTAGGCAGCTGGCCTTGAACTTCTAACCCGTCAGATGCCAAACCATAGCACTACCTCTAGGCTACTGCAACCGATGGAAGAGACGATATAAATGTCACTCTTAAACTCTATCACGAATTCAATTTGTGTAACATTAATCAAAAGTCAACCATCAGGCACCTGGCCTTGAACTTCTAACCTGTCAGATGCCAAACCATAGCCCTTCCTCCATGCTACTGCAGACAACGAACAAGGGAATCTAACTATTAATCTTTATCTTATTCTTCCGTTAGAGTGCAATTTGTTTGATCACCGTAAATCCTTGAATTAGCCCCCTGGGGGCTTATCTATTTTTGACATTTTCAGAGGGGGGCTTATAAAGAAATCTGAAATGTGGCACAAAAATTGATGTTGTTACTAGGAAAAGAAAACGTGAAATTGGTTTAGTTCTTCCAGCGAAGTATTTTGTATTTTGCATACATAGATGACAAGAAGAATGCTCAGATATTGGTGAAAAAGGCTTATTCGAGGGAGGGGGGCTTATTAACAATTTGTAGTCCTAGGGTGGGGGCTTATTCGAGGATTTACGGTATATAAGTATTAATATTGATGTGTCATGTTTTGAGCTACTTAAAAACATGACACATAACAGCGTAATGTAAAAACAACGTTTTATAAGACTGGGGGTCCCCCTTCTTGATCCGATTGGCTCGTTATATTTGCAAGTATAATAGTAAAAATTAGAAAAATTAAAAATTGCATTACATTAATCATGATCGCTATTAAAGGTTCAAATGTATAAAGTTTGCAAGATAGTTAGCCGATGATATATCTTGGCCTATACATGCTGATTTAGATATCAAAATTTGCAAATACCATTTTCTGGTTCGAAAAAGGGCATGCTGTTAAAATGAATATTCAGCAAGTCAGAGCATTTGGATATTACAGCGCTAACTTAGAGGTTGGCGGAGTTAACCAGCTGCATTGACCAAAAGAACCAACCAGTTTGGCCGAAAAGAAGGTTAATAAAACTAACTCACTTGATGGAAGCCTTGCGGAAGAAGTACAGGAATCCTGGAGATGGTAGGACTATTTTTCAAAATAGGCTGCTATATGTATGCACAAGTGACATAATTCCTTTCCACGCTTCAGTTAAATCAAATGCAAACTTGGTGCAATTCACTTCCCAGTCACAGAATTAGCTAGAGGTCAAAGCGCACTCAACTAAAGTCTTGTTCAGGTTTGAAACAACATAAAAAACAAAAGGCATAATTATACTTTTACTATTTATGATTGCTGAAAATATCTATACAATTCAATACTAGATTACCATATGAGTTTACAATGCAAAATACCAAAAAAATACTACTAAATGCTATGCATGACAATATATTACCGTGCCTCGACTATACAAATTAGGGAGGGCCGGTTAAAAGAGAGTGAGTGCCAATTATAGAGGAAAATACCAAACGTGCATCATATAAATTTATACATTCTTATAAAAAACTAAATAGTAATTCCAATGTGTTAGCTAACAGACATGATACATTCTTTTCCAAATAACCTAACAAAGTTGGTAACCTAGGATATTTACATGAATTCCATGTAATGGAAAGCTGTTTCATTCCGCTCAAACATTATGACTGAAAGTGACACGAGTTATCTTATCTTATCTTGCATAGCTTCAGACGTTGAACAAAATTGTCATTTACAGCATTTTAATACAGCTTATGAAATCTCAGTTAAAGCCATTCGATCGCAAAAATATCTTAAAAGACACCCCAATCAATCATTGTTGATCCACAAATGCATAAATGGCACTTCCGTAATACCTGTAATGCTGGAATCAACTATGCTTGGCGCCAAACACAAAATAATAAACAACACAAAAAATCACTAACTGAAATCCAACAATGTTAATCAAACATCAAACCAGTCTCAGATTCTATTGTCAAGGCATGAGATGGAATTGGATTTTTTGGGAAGTTTGTGGCGGATTTGTCATGCAAAAAACATGACTCATGAAGAATGTGTTGTATGTAGTGATTGACCAAGACGTTGATACCAACAGGGCATTTATGGATCTTTTGAGGCCATTCCATTCAATTTTTGGAGAACATTCGAAAATGTATATGTAGTGCACATTTTATGAACCCTCAAAACGTGAAGAAATTTGTGTGTCAAGAAAGAAGACAAAGTGCATGTGCTTGAACGGAGTGCGCAGAGAAAGCCAGCAGATGCAAAACAAACAGCTACGAATAGTTTCAAGTATCTTGAGAGCATTCTAAAAAAACTAAAAAACTCTGGCGAAAACTAAAAAAATACAATACTACAAAGATAAATTTAATAACTCTGACAATAAAGCTAGGACATTATTTGAAATATCAAAGTCACTTACCTTGCCTATTTCCTGTAATCAACCACAATCTGCAGAAAGTGATCTGTCATTAGCAAATACGTTTAGTAAGCACTTCCAAAATAAAATTAATGAAATAAGAAAGTCTTTTAACTTACCAAGTCCTCTTGACCAATCTTCGCATGCGTGCCCATCCACATCCAACTGCTTGACTCACTTTGAACCTACAACAATCCAAGAACTCAATCAAATCATTAAATCGACTCAAATCAAGTCTTCCCCAAACGATCCCCTGAACAAGCAATGCCTATCAGACAACATCACAACTTTCCTACCAATTTGGGTAGAGATTGTTAATCTTTCTTTAGAATATGGATGTATGAGTGGTTTGAAGTCAGCAATCATTACACCACTGCTCAAAGGACTAAACAATTCAACAGACTTGGAACTATGCAAGAACTACCGACCAATTTCCAACTTACCTTTTCTTAGCAAACTAGTTGAGAGATGTGTAGCTGCTCGCCTTGAAAAGCATATTTTTGACAACAAGTTTGACTCTCCCTGCCAATTTGGGTACAAAAAGAATCACTCCACTGAATTACTACTCATCAACACAATGGACAGTATTGCGGCAGCATTTGACAAGAATTGTGCAACTGTGCTTCTTTTATTAGATTTAAGTGCTGCATTTGACACTGTGGACCAAGATATACTCCTTGAAATTCTCAAAAGCAGGCTTGGTGTTAACGGGATCGCATTGAAATGGTTTACATCGTATTTGAAGGGTCGGTCTCAACAAGTGCTGGTTTCTGGTGCACTCTCTGAGCCAACAATGTTAAATTTTGGTGTTCCCCAAGGTTCTGTCCTTGGACCAATATTATTTAATATCTATATGCAACCATTATACTCTGTAATAGATAGTACAGGATTTACCATTACTGGATTTGCTGATGATCATCAACTATACAAGTCGTTTCACCCAGTATTTCAATCCAGTGTCCTAACAAAAGATGTTCAAAAGTGTCTCTCATTGACATCCAGCTGGATGGATGCTCATTTCTTAAAGTTGAATAAGGCAAAAACAAAGATATTGGTAATAGCACCCGAATCAATTAAAGCTACCATCAAAATTCATGGAACAATTATTGATGGAGAATGCATCCGGTTTGTTGATAGTGCAAGAAATCTTGGTGTCATTATGGATGAAAATTTGAACTTTGAAAGCCACATTAACAAAATTGTCGTTGATTGCTACTCGATTCTAAGAAACATTGCCCGGATTAAATGCTTTCTTCCCAAAGAGGTACTTAACACCTTAGTTACGTCATTAGTTACATCAAAGCTCGATTATTGTAATTCGCTGCTATATAATGTTAACATGAAATCAATCAGAAAACTCCAATCAGTTCAAAATGCGGCTGCTCGTATAGTATGCAATATAAGGAAATTTAGCAGGGTACCTCTTTCCCCATTGTTCCGTCAGCTACATTGGTTGCAGGTTCGAGAAAGAATAATTTTCAAAATATCACTGATCGTACACAATTGTGTTTGGGGAATTGCACCTTCGGCCATAAAAAGTAAAATTAAAATATTAAACAAACGAACATTGACGTTAGAGGTACCAATCTGCAAATCCAAACATGGTGAACGAGCTATTTCCAGGGCGGGCCCTAAAGTTTGGAATAACTTACCCCTTCAAACAAGACTAATTGAAGTGAAGGATGCTTTTAAGTCCAATTTAAAATCATTTCTCATGACAACAAACTTAACTAACTTTTATAATAATGTAAATAATTAGCCTGTAAAAAGTTTGTAATTTACCTTAGCAGAAAACAAGGTTTTTAGTCAATCTGATTTTACTTTTCCGAAATGAAATTTAATCTGTAAAAAGTTTTTTAGTCAATTTTTAGTCTACTTTAATAAAAAATCCTAGTTGTTGTAGAAATATTGTAGATAAATAGTTCACAGTTGAGCAAACTGCCCATATAATACATATGGCGGTAGAAACTGTGGGTAAGAACCAGTTATTATTATTATTATTATTATTCTAAAATCAGATGGAGGAGTCGATACAAAAAAGGGTTCAATTAAGATGGAACAAATGAAAGAAGATGGTCGGTGGGATGCGCGAAAACAGTACCCAACTCATGGAAAATTGCTAGGGATAGAAAGTATAAATCCGGGGAAAAGATCAAGAAAGGAATCATCAGTGGAAGCGGAAGATGTGAGACATGGCAACACCGTCACTGCATTAACAAAAAACGTGATGAATTTAAAACCGATTTTGTAGAATTGATGGAAAAAAATTGAAGAACTCAAAAGGACTTTCCGTCAGCTAGCTTGAAGGATGAAGAAAAACAAACAAATGGTTCACTTCCTCGAACAATAAGCTATTGGAGATAAAATGTAGTTCCGTCAAGAAAATACCAATCTCTTCCAAGCTCAGTTGCCTCCACGTCTCGCTAAATTCCATGCATAGATTAACGCTCAAACGCTTATTTCGAGTTCAAGACGGGGAGATTCAAAATTACTAGCCTTTCTTAAGGCCGTAGGCCATAATTCTAACAATATCTATCAAGGTAGCAGATCCACTGCTCTGCTTGGATCGCCTGCCCCCATCACCCAGGCATCGTAGTGATTGTCAATTATCACAATACGATCTGCAAGGTTAAACATTATTAATCAGAGAACAACAGATTACTTAACAAAGTCAGCTGAAACCTATATTAATTTGAAGAACAACCCCATAGTTCATACGCTGAGGTCGAATCCGTAGGAATTCTTTGCCCCCGGAAATGACCTTGCACCATCGTCAAACACCCCATTTGACGATACAAAAATCGAAAGTGGACATCTGGGGACGTGGTAGGTCCTTCAAAAACCTTCAAAGTTGACTCCTTTCACCGTATTTGGTCATAGTTTTACTGAACGTTTTGGGGTGTTTTAGTTAGTTTTAATAGCACTCCTGCGCTAAATAAAGGTCTTGCTATTATTATTTACCTATTAATCGAGCTAAAACCTGCGTAAAAAGATAAATTCCATTAGAAGAATTACTGCGCATGCGCTAACATTTGTCCACCAAAATGATCGTCGTCTTGAAGTATTGCTATTTTATAATGAATTTCCATTAGAAGTACACTAAATTATAAGCATAATAATTCCCTAGTGGAAAAGTCCATTCACAACTTTAATTAAAACGTAAAACTAAACCAAACTCTATCTGTCCAAACTTGAATAAAAAGTCAAACTGAACCGGTGTTACAAAAGGTTAGCTCAGTGGATGAAACCAGATGAGTTCTCACAGTTTGAGCCATCATCTGCAGAAGTGCTTTGACAATTGCAAAACGCACAACAAGAAAGGCCATTCTTTCGACAGGTACATCACGAGATGAATTTCACGAGATAAATTCGTCGAAAACGAACTCGAACTTAAAGGAACTTAACATATTAGAGCTACGGCAGTTTACGAAATCGAGGCAATGAACGGCTTAACATAGTTTAGAATCTGTAAAAAAAATAAATACCACATACCTTCAGTTCAAACACCAGCACAAAAAGCATTAGTCATATTTCTTACGACGTATTTTTGAGTCC